>JAKSZU010000009.1:23889181-24522931 GCA_026018925.1 Tupaia tana
ATGATTTTTCACTTTCCCTCTCTGTCTCCCCTGTCTTTCTGGTGAGCACACATGCCCTATGACAAAAATCAAAAAACAAAAGCAAAAACCCCAGGTGTGTGTGTGTGTGTGTGTGTGTGCGCGCGTGCGCGCGTATCCTAAATCCCAACAGGATGGAGAAGGAGGAGAAGGGATTGTGGTGTGACCAAGCCCCACCGGGAATACTTTCTCTCTCTCTGGTGAGCACACCTGCCCTCAGGCAATTTTAAAAAGGTTGATTTATTTCTCCAGGGTTCTCATGCCACAATCCAACCCAGCCCTGGCCAGCCAGGATGATCTCAGGCCTGGCCTGCACAAGGGGACCTCAGGACACAAATTTGGGACCTTCCCATTAAGCTCCAGCATGGTGGAGTGCCGGTCACTGCTGCGCCACAGCCACTGGCGTAAAGACACTTCTACCTTACAGTGAGCTGCGGCACTACTCAGTGGAGGGTGACCAGATGCCCTTCCTCCTCTTCTCAGAGTCTGGCTCCAAACTCTCCCCTTCCCCTGCACCATCTGCAGCACTCCCCCTCCACTGGCTCTTTCTCCTTGGCCCTCAGATGTGCTCGGATGGACCATGTCCCCGCACTGACATGTCCATTTTCTACCTTACTTCTACCACCAAAGTCCTGAGACACACGGTCTGTGCCAGAAACTGTCGTTTTCCGTCCTCCTCCTTCTGCTCTCCAGCTTGTACTCCTGCCTCTCTGCATCCATCATCCCGTTCCATGGCATTGGATCCCATCAATCCTGTCCCACCTAAGCCGTCCAATTTCTGGCGCCAACAACCTCTTGGATGGTCACCAGCAACCCCCACGTCCTGATATTCCTGCTCAGGTCTAATCAGCTCCCCTGGAGTGGAGGCCAGACCCAGGGGACTGGCTTCTAAGAAATAGAATATGGCTGTCATTTCCACGATTACACTGTAGGACAGTGACCCCTACCTGCCTCGCTTTCTTCACTGCCTCTTTTTTTTTTTTTTTTTTCTGGAAAGAATTATTTATTTAATTTTATTATTATTATTATTATTATCATTATTATTTTAAAATTTGCTACAGGGCACATACACTCACCAGAGAGAGTCAGACAGAGAGAGAGAGAGAGAGAAAATGAGTAAGCAAGCTGCCGGGTGGTCGGTGATGTGGGAGTCCGGCGCCTTAACCACCAAGCCACCTGCCGGTGCTTTCTCACTGCTTCTTACTGGCTTGCTCTCAGGAAGCCAGCTGCCATGCTGTAAAATACACTCTGGAGAGTTCCACATGGCAGGAACCTGAGGGTGGCCAACAACCAGCAAGAAACCAAGACTGTCGACCCAAGAGCCAGTGGACACCTGAAGGCTCCAGCTGCCAGCCATGGGAGAGAGCTTGGGAGTGATTCTACCTCAGATGAACCTTGAAGTGACAGCAGCCCTGGCTGACGCCGTCACTGCAGCTTGTGACAGACCCCAGGATACAGAGTCCCCAGGTTCTTGACCCACAGACACTATGAAATAATAAGTTGTTTGTTGTTTAAAGCCATGACGTTTTGAGGTAATTTGAAAAGTAAAAATCATCAGTGTTACTTTCCAGCACTTTGAACAGTGTGGCTAACCAAAGTCACCAGGGAGAAATCTGGATGGGTCTGCGTGAGTGACTAGGGCACAATGCAGTCAGCAGAGACGGCGTGTTCCCTATTGCCTGAGAATGAATGATCCCAGGCACACAGAGATGAGCAGAACTATGGGAGCCTAGCACCGCAAAGCCATACATCACACCTCATGGGAGTAGAAAAAGTATCTGGAAACTCAAACACCAGAATCCACTCAGTAGGAGAATGGTACATGACTGGGACATATGTATACAGTGGAATACTATCAATACTATAGAGTGAAGTTGAAAGGGCTAGATGGTTCAACACGGTCAATCTCAAAAACCTAATGTTAAACAAGAACAGCAAGTTGCAAAAAGATATGCCCAGGAAATCATTTCTAGAAGTTCAAACACTCATACAGCAATCCTATAAGTCGTTTATATAACTTGTTTATAGATACAGCGTGTTGTAAAAGGGAAGGGTACAGGTTCGTTTCCTGAACTCTGCACCTGTGTACCCAGCTGCCTGCCTGCCCTTCTGGCCCTCTCCCTTCCTACGTCTCCTAGGCTTCTCAAATGTAATCGAGTGCCTGATCAGACAGACGTAAGCAAGTGCCTGACCGAGTGCTGCAACTGAGTGCCTGATTCTGTCTTCCCATGAGCCTGTTCCCCCTGTGTAAATGGCAGTGAATGACAACTCCAGAAGTGACTCAGGATGAAAATTTTGTTTTGTTTTGTTTTTGTTTTGTTTTTTAGAGAGAGAGAGAGAGAGAGAGGGAGAGAGAAGAGACATACCCCCAACAGGGTCTTGACGCCATGATCCACCCCCCAGCCCCAGCCCACATCATGGAACACACATGCAGCCAGCATGCGTAGGGAAGCCTTGGAGCTCGAACTCTGGACTTTCCATGTGGTCCCAGCACCGCAGAACTTCGCGTTACTGCTGTGCCACTATCTGGCCTCTTGGATTGAAATCTTCTGATCATCCTTGATTTTTCTCTTTCTTTCCTATCTCCCCCTCCATCTGATCTAGCTGCAAATCCTGTGGAGTCTACCTTCAGATAGAGCTAGTTTCTGCCCACGTTTTGTCGCACCTAACGTTGCCAGCAGGGCCCAAGATAGCGTCACCTGCCACCTGGATGGTTGCACAAGGCATCTAACCAGCCTCCCTGTTTCCACGCTTGTCTCCCTACAGCCCACTCTCTCTCTGTTTCAACTTTTATTTCATTTTTACTTGACAGGTAATAACTGTATATAGGTATGGGGGAATGACGAGGTGTTTTGAGGCATTTATGCATTGTGGGATGATCAAACCAGGCTCATTGGCATACTTAGCACCTCAGAATATTTCTCATTTCTCTGGGGTAAGCACATCTACCATCCTCCTCTTTGAGCTATTTTGAAATGTGCCATGCACGGTTATTAACCCCGGCCGCTGTGCCGTGCGATAGACAGAAGGCATTCCTCTTACGTAGCCTACAGTCTGTTCTCAGCAGAGCGGCGGGAATCGCCATGGACGCTCTAAGTCAGATCATGCCAGGTCGCTGCTCCGAACCCTCTGGTAGCCCCTTTCTCCCTCATTCCAATTGCAAACGCGGCCCTACAGGATCCTGTCTCTACTACTTTCCAGCCTCACCTCGCTCTGCTCCAAAAACACTGACTTCCGTGTCATTCCTTATCTCCAGGCTCATTTCTACCTCAGGGCCTTTGCACTTGCTACTCCCTTGGCCCGGAACGGTTTTCTCCTGCATATCAGCATGGTCTCCTCCCTCACATCCCATCCTTCAGTATTTGCTTTAAACCTTCCCTACCCTCCATGTTTCAAATGGCGGCTTGCTTTCTCACTTTCCCTGTCTCTCTCTCACTCTGTCCCTCTCTGGTCAAATAAAAATAAATAAATTTTGATAAGATAATTTTTTTTGAGAGGTTTTTGACATAGGGCGCCTGCGCTCGCCAGACGGACAGAGACAGAGAGACAGAAAGCAAGAAATCACCCCCCAGGGAGGGATGGCCACACCACAATCCCTTCTCCTCCATTCTCCTCTTGGGATCTTGGGCACACATGCACACGCGCCCGGCATGAGTTTTAAGCCACAGGGTCCGGGACACGAACTGCGGTCGACTACCTGGGAATCCAGCAACATAGCCATTATGCTAACTGCTGGTCCCCAGATAATTCTTTTTTAAAAAAAAATGACAAACTCTCTTGACTCACTCTTCTTCTTTCTTCCTTTATTATGTTTTTTTAATCCATAGAAGTTACCATCACGTGTCATAATATACATTTTTGAAATAAACTTGATTATATTTTAACTAGTGTCTCCTCTTTCTATTTTTCTTGTACTTACTAAATATTTATTTATTTATATATGTATTTATTTTTTTTATTTGACCAGAGAAGGAGAGAGACAAAGTTCAAAAGCAAGCTACCAGGTCTGGAACTTGAACCGTGGTTGGCCATGTGGGAGTCCAGCATCCCCAACCACCACACCACCTGCCGGCCCTGTCATAGTGTGTATGTGTGTGTATATATATATATATATGAGGTTTTTTGCTATTTGGCGCGTGCGCTTGCCAGAAAGACAGAGAGAGAGACAGAGAGACAGAAAGTGAGAAATCACCCCCCAGGGGGCATGGCCACGCCACAATCCCTTCTCCTCCATTCTCCTCTCGGGATCTTGGGCACGCATGCACACACGCCTGGCATGAGTGTGAGCCACCGGGTCCAGGACTCGAACTGCGGTTGACTACATGGGAGCCCAGCAACATAGCCATTACGCCAACTGCTAGTCCCCATAGTATACATTTTACCTGTTTGTTTATTATTCTTTTCTCCCTCGACAAGAACAGAAGCTCCAGGAGGGTGGGGATTTTCGTCTGTTGTGTCCTCTTACTGTATATCCAGTGCCGATGAACTTGGCACATGGTGAGCAGGGGGCTGGGGGCAGCTGTGACCCAGGAAGGTAGGCCTCTGAGTCAGGGAAGGTGCCTCCTTTTGTTTTCAGTCACTATAGCAGAATACGTGAGACTGGCTAATGTCCAATGAAAAGAGATTTATGTAGCTGAGGCAGGGAAGCCCCACGATCCGGCAGCTGCATCTGGTGAGGGATTCCTGCTGCTGCATAACATGGCAGACAGTATCGCATGGTAAGAGAAGGTGCAGAAAGCCAAGGAGAGGAAACCTGCTTTTGTAATACCCTGCTCTCTCTCTCTCTCTTTCTTTTTAAAGAATTATTTATTTTAATTTTATTTGTTTCATTTCATTTAATTCTTTAGCAGTTTTTGCCTTAGGGCTCATGCACTCCTGGGAGAGAGACAGAGATAGTGAGAGGGAAAGTGAGAAATCACCCCCCCAGGGAGGATGGCCACTCTGCAATCGCTTCTCCTCATTCTCCTCCCAGAATCTTGTCATGCACGCACATACACACCCCATAATTTTCAAGCCACTGGGTCTGGGAGTCGAACCACAGTTGGCCATGTGGGAGTCCAGTGACGTAGCCACTATGCTACCTGCTGGTCCCTTATGATGATGATGATGATGATGATGATGATGATTCAGTTTGCTGTGGGGCACATGTGCCCACTGGAGAGAGACAGCGAGAGAGAGAGAGAGAGAGAGAGAGAGAGAGAGAGAGAGAGAGAGAGAGAGAGAGAAAGTGAGAAAGCAAGCCTCCAGGTCCAGGACTTGAACTGTGGTCAGCCATATAGGAGTCCAGTGCTTGAACCACCATGCCACCTGCTGACCCCAACTCCCTGCTCTCTTACAAACTAATCTAGTACTGTGAGAACTAACCCCGTCGACCAGCTAGAACGGTGCAGCAGTAACGCCGTGCTCCATGATGCTGCAGCCACGTGGGAAGGTCCCAGGCTCATGTCTTAAGGCCCCTCTGTACACACTGGGCACGCATGTGTGCCCATGATCCTGGCCGGCTAAGGCTGGAAATGGACGGTGGCATGAAGACCCTGTTGGAGTTGTTCTCTCTCTCTTTCACTTTCTTGTGGAATAAAGAAAGAAAGAAGCTTAAAAGGAGCTAACCCACTCCTGTGAGAATGGCATTGATCTATTCAGGAGGGCAGAGCCCTCAAGACACATACACCTCCCATTAGGCCCCAGCTCCCAGCACTGTTCTACTGGCAATTACACTTCAGCATGAGTTCTGGCAGGCACAAACCACACGCAAACCATAGCAGAGGGTTTCCTGGAAGAGTCTTGGTCCCACACCCACAGCAAAAGTAGCTTCTGACCCTGCCACACCCGACAGCTTCCCCGGAAGGACAGGCTGGTATGAGTGTGCATGCGAGAGTGTGTGCAGTGTGTGTGAAGCTGTGTGGATGTGGGTGGGTTTGGGAATGGCAGGGGGCATGACTATATATATATATTCTTTGAGAGTAACTGAGCAAGGCATCCTCAGAAGAGGGCCAAGGTGACTGCCTGGGGCCTTCAGTGTGATCCCAGGGCACAGAGGCCTCCTTAGCCCTTCAGATTCCATCTTGAGCCTCCGGCAGGTGTTCTTGTAAGGCGGCCAACCCAGCCAGAACCTCTCAAACAGTGTCCCTTGAGGGGACAGTAGTGCTGGTGACTATTAGGTCAAGCATCTCTGAGGGGGGTGGGGCCGAAGCTTCAGGCATTTCCCCTCAGGAGCCAAGGAATGCCAGAGAAGCCCTGAGAACAATGGGGATCTGACAACCTCTCAGAGGACCTATGACGTGGGCCCTGAGGGGGTCCGCACCTGCCTGCAGAGAACTCAGGCAGGGGAGAGCGACTGGATACTGAGGAGCCAGGAATCCTTGAAGGAGGAAGCCGGAAGCAGCTGGGGATGACACCGATAGGCATTTCCCGCCTCAGGATGCCCTCCTGCTTTCCTCACTGCCGCTGCAGCTGCAAAAGCAAAACTGCAGCTTCCCTCTGGCCCCAAATGGCTGTTCCAGAGGTGGAAATTGTAGGCCCCCATCAGCCCCCACTCTCGGCCTCCCTCCCTGCCCTGAAGAAGGCAGGCAGCTCCCTCAATGCACAGTAGGGTGCCCTTTAGGCCTAAATGAGAGTAGGTGGACTTTAGGGCAATGATCTGGAGCGCTTTCCCTGCTTGACCCCAGGCCTCTGTTTCCCCTGCCGACAGAGAGCTGATCTTGAGGGCCTTCGGGTCTGGAAGTGTGCTTGCCCTCTGGCCCTTTCACTGAGAGCCACGCCTGGGTGGTCTTACTGGGCATTGTCCAGTTGCCAAGTCTCCTATAGAATATTTCATGAATGGCACCAGGCCCCAAGCAAATTGAGGCCTTTCACTTTGGAAAGCTCACCTCACCTTAAAACCCTTTTCTGTTCAGTCTCGTGGCCTAGTGGTCAAGGGAACTGGATCCCACCAGGCCAACGGTGGTTTGAGTTCCACAGATCCAGTGGCTTGAGATTCATGCTGAGCATATGTGTATGCATACGGGCCCAAAATCTGAGCAGGATGGAGAAATGGAGGAGAAGGGATTGCACCGTGACCACACCCCATGGAGGTGTTTCCTCTCACTCCCTTGGTCTTTCTCTGATGAGCACATGCACCCTATGGCAAGCAAAACCAAAACAAAACAAATAAAACCCTGTTCTAAGACTCATCGACCTATTTTGCACCGCAACTTATCCTAAACATGTTCTGTTCACACCCTTGGGTTGTGATGACAACTCCCCCTCCAAATTTGTAGTAACCGCAGCCACACCTCTTAGTGATTCTTAATGGCTACTCAAGGTTTCAGCACAGAGGAGAGAAGCTAAGGGCATGTGCAGTTCCCAACACAGAAGCCATTGCACTCGGAGAACATCTCATTTTGAACTGGTCATGTTTCATGAGCTCCATAGCCGTATATGGCTGGTGGCAACAGTTTTGGAGGCCCGAGTGACCCCTGGGTGCACTTTATTATGGATCAATTATATTTCAATAATGCTGTTCAAAAATCCCTCAGGAGGCCAGCAGGTGGTATGGTGGCTAAGGGCGCTGGACTCCCACATGGCCGACCGTGTTTCTAGTCCCAGACCTGGTGGCTTGCTTTCTCACTTTCTCTCTCTCTCTCTCTCTTTCTCTCTCTGTCTCTCTCACTCTGTCCCTCTCTGATCAAATTAAAATAAATAAATAAATTTAAATAAAATCATTCTTTAAAAAAAGAAATTCCTCAGTAGCTCTCCATGGTGACTCTACAGGATGAAAAATAACAAGTTTCACCTCTTTCTTTTCTTCCTCCGATGTGACTATTAGGAAATGTAAACTTATACACATGGCTTGCATTGTATTGCTATGGGCTGATGTAATAACTTTAGTCCATTTTACAGATTGTGACACTGAGGCCCAGAGGGGAAGGAGCTCACTCATGTAATGAGGTAGAGAATTTATTTGGTATAATGGCTAGCACCAGAATCCCAAGGGCAACCATCTAGGTTGGTAAAAACAAAACAAAACAAAACAAAACTTAGATAAGTTCTTGAGGGTAGAAACTGATACCTGACCCCAACCCCATGCCCTTAGTAGGTACCAGGGCCTCAAGGGACAGGGGAAGAATTTGGAGCAACCTTGAAACATCTGGAGGGGAAGGGAAAGGAACAGAGAAGAAAGGGGACAGAGGCACCAGAGAGATGGAAAACGTCTGCTTGTTGTGCGTCTGTGTCGTGATCACACCCGTCCCCCAGAGATCCATCCTACCCAAGGTCTTCAGTCAATTCTACTATTCTCATTTTCTTGGTGGGAACTGTGGAAGGTTCTAGGTTTCATGTTTTGGTCAATTTCGTGAAATCAGGGCCAGCAGTGGTGGACATAGGAAGGTCCCAGGTTTGTATCCGGAGGTCTCCCTGTGCACACCGGGCACACCTGACCATGCCCATGATGCTGGTCACCTGGGCTGAGGATGGATCATGGAGGGAAGACCCTGTTTGCAGTGCCCCCTCCCCACCATGGAAGAAATATATAAAGTTAGAAGAGGGAGAAGACATTTCCACTGGAGTGAATCCGGAAGACTTCATGGAGGATATAGCATTTGAGCTGAACGTTGAAAGAGGGTAGGCTGCAGATATAATTCCCGATACTTCATATAATGTTTATTATATGCCGGCTCTTCTTTAAGTGCATTGCAAATAGTAACTCGGGGCCGGCCATAATCCTATGAAGTTAATGCCACCGTTATTCCCATCTCACAGATATGAAAATAGAGGCACAGAGAAGTTAAACGACTTACTCGAGCCACACAGATGGAAAGCCATGGAGCCCAGAATCCATCCTAGACAGATTCCATGCTCACACTCACAGAAATAGGGCGGGGGCAGGGTGGCCCAAACAATAGGAATAGATCAGCAGAGTCAGAGATGCAAGAAAACATGGCTCCCTCAGGGAGAGCAGGGACGCGTCTCCTCTGGCAGGAGTATTTGGTGCGTGAAGGGGAGTAGTCTAAGATCGGGCAAGAAAACGTGGTTTTAGGCCAAGTCTTCAAGCACCTGAAGGTAGTGGGTCTCACAGTGCCTTGAGGGGTGAGGTAGCAACATTCACCCCAGACCCAACTCAAGAAAGGAGGCATCGCCCTGAGCAGGCCCAGCCCAGACCATGCTGCCCACTTCCCAGGAAGCCTTGCCGAGCCCCATTGACCATTCTCTAAGCTGGCCAGTGTTCATTCGAGGACAAGAATAGAAAATCCAGTCATGCTCCAGGCAGGAAATTCCACAGCAAAGTCCCCTTAGCTGCATCTTTGCAGCAAGGGCCCTCCCCCACGCAGGCAGGTCCCGTTCCTGTGTTGTTTGCTTGCGGACTGGGTGTTGTTATTCCCGGGGCCGCCTGTGTTTATGTCGGGGAACACTTGCCATCCGAAAACAAAGTCCAGGCAGCGGTCCCGCCAGTGCAGCCCACGGCAGAGCCCTTCACTCCGGCATTTCCGGCCCTGCACCCACCTGATGAATTTCTCAATTGAACAACATCAAAGCTGCCCTTCCAGCTTCCCTCTCGTCTTAAAGGGACTGTGGTGCTGAGAAGAAGCCATCCGATTCTGGAAGCAAAGCAATTTCTAGACTCGCCATCCTTGCTTGTTCTCGGCCTGGGTGAGAAGTGAAATAGGCCTGATTCACAGCCCCCGGCAAGCAGGACCAGGGAACCCAAGGCCTGGACCCTCAGGCCTCTCTCCAGGGACACAGGAGCTGGCCTCTGGTATTACTGCCTGTACTATGCTGACGACATAGCTGAGGCTCAGAAGACACGAAGGTGGAGGACCAAGAGACCTGAGGAAGGGAGAGAGAGTAGGGGAGTGGTCCAGAAAATACAGGCTAGAAAGACAACAGAGTGGGAGGTGGTGGGAAGCGGCCTCTGCCCACGGTCCCTCTATGCCGTTCTTCTGCCCCCACTCCTGGGCCCCACCTTGGGTGCTCCATCTCTTGCCCGGCCCTGACCAGCATCTCCTCTGCTCTTTGTCACCACTGGTCCCTGCTCCCAGTCATCAGAGTGCTGATCACATCTGACCCACCGGACCCCGAGTGGAGTCTGCCTACCCCATCCCAATCCCTCCTCTCTTTCCCTCCCATCTGGACAGAAAATCTAGGCTGCACGGGTTAGCACTGGGCTGTGTACGCCTCCCCTCTGTGTGAGATCACACAGTCTGCTAGCCAGGACAGAAGCTCTCACCTCCCCTGCCCTCCCTTTCCCCTGTCCCCTCTGTCCTCTCCCTCTCTTCTCCTGCCTTGCCTTTCCAACGGGCCATGCCCTGTGGGCCAGTGAGACACGTTGGCATGATCCAGTGCACTCCCTATCGACTTGGGGATCAACCGACCACTGAGGCCACCACCCCCGGGGGGCCATTTCTCACTTTCCCTCTCTCTCTGTCTCTCTCTGGTGGGTGCACGTGCCCTATGACAATAAAATAAAATTAAAATAAAGAGCAACAAAAAATTACCAGTGGCTGAAAGGCTAATTACCAGTGGTTAAACAAACACACTGGTGTGGTCAGCTCTCCACCACGTCTGGAGGGGCTCATGGGGCAGCTCCTTGTACTGGCACGAGAGCTGGAAATGCACCAGGGTCTCTAGTGGCAGCGGGGGCCTGGGGGGCGGAGCATGGGTCTTCCTGGCGGCTGCAAGGGCTCCTGGTCGGATGGAGGCAGCGGTGTCCGAATGAGGCATGGCCAAATTGGGCTTCGCCTCACTTATCTTCCACTTCCTCCCCACACCCTCCCAGCACCTAGCCTCTGCCTGGCACACAGCAGGTGCATGGCAAGGCAAGGCCTTGTTAATTAATATGAAGAGCAGCTGTCATTTATGGAACACCTACTATGTGCCCGGCATGGTGCTAGGGCCTCACAAAGATTTTCGTTTAATTCTCATGACCTGATGAGGAAGGTGTTGCTTTCTAGCCCCATTTTACAAATGAGGAAATAATGCTCAGAGACATTAAAAGTGACTTGTCTAAGTTCAAAAAACTTTGTGGAAATGCTTATTATAATAAAAGTTACGCATGGATTTCAATTTCTTTTGCACTAAAATGAACTCATACTTTAATTCATTTTCCTCTCATAAATAGTTGGTCTGCCATTCAAGTTCAAGTCTTTCTGCTGCTAGAGACAGGCTCACGCCCCCATGCTATGCTGTAGAATGAATGAATTTTATGTTAATCCAGCGACTTCGACCTCATTTGCGCTTAGCTGAAAGCAAAAGACTCTTGAATCAATGAAATTTGAGGGTCTGAGATACGCTCCCCTTCCAGTGCACATGTGTGCAAACTGGTGCATGTGCACACACATGCCAACACACACACACACACCTTGGGCTTTGGAAATATCTCTTTGGTGCAACTGCTGCAGCCCCCAGCAGGAAGTGACTCTAGAGAGCGCAGGCTGTCAGGGGCTGGAGGGAGATGGAAGGCCTACACCAGGGCAGCCTCCACATTAAAAACCCAAATCCAAGACCAGCGGATGGCGTAGTGGTTACGGTGCTCAACTCCCACAGGGCCAACCGCGGTTCAAGTCCTGGACCCAGTGGCTTCAAAATCTTGCCAGGTACATGTGCGTGCGTGTCCAAGATCCCAGGAGGAGAATGGAGGAGAAGGGATCATGGCGTGGCCATCCGCCCTGGAGGTGATTTCTCGCTTTCCCTCTCACTGTCTCTCTCTCCCTCTCTCTCTCCTATGAGCACACATGCCCTAAGGCAAAAAACCTATAAAAAAATCATTCAAATCCAGAAAAGCAGACAACAGCCCAGATCCTCAGCAATGCTGGCACCAGGAAATGGAGAAGGCGCTGGGGGTGGTGCTTTAAGATTTTTGGAGGGCCAGCACGTGGTGTGGTGGTTTATGCGGCTGGGTCCTACATGGTTGACTCCATGGTTTGAGTCCCAGACACAAAGGCTTGAAAACTATGCTGGGGGCACACGTGTGCATGCCCAAAATCCCTAGGGGAGAATGGGGAAGAGATTGTGGTGGGGCTATGCCTCCCAGGGGGTGATTTCTCACTTTCCCCTCTCTCCTCTTTCTCTGTCTCTCTCCATAGAGGAGAAATCTGAAAAAGGAAAAAAAATAAAAAGACTTTTAGAGCCTCTGGTGACTTTCTGCCTGTCCTCTTCAGTTGCAGGAAGGGCATAGGGATGAGGTCACTTCAGTACATCAACTTCCCAAGCTCCACAGTTAGCCAAGGGTGGGTGCCCTTGGCTCAAGCTGTTTGTGTCAATCCCCACCCAAGAGCTGACAAACAGGAACAGACTTCAAAAGAGGCCTACTGGGACCAGCAGTTAGCGTAATGGCTATGTCGCTGGACTCCCATGTAGTTGACTGCGGTTCGCGTCCCAGACCCGGTGGCTTAGAACTCACGCTGGGCGCATGTGCGTGCGTGCCCAAGATCCCAAGAAGAGAACGGAGGAGAAGGGATTGTGGCGTGGCCATCCCCCCTGGGGGGTGATTTCTCGCTTTCTGTCTCTCTGTCTCTCTCTGTCTGTCTGGCGAGCGCACGCGCCCTATAGCAAAAACCTAAAAAAAAAAAAAAAAAAAAAAAAAAAAAAAAAAAAAAAAGAGGCCTACCAAAGGCACAAAGGCAGGCTAGCCCATGCCAAGGTCTCGCACACATACAGGGGCCTCAAGCCAGGCTACTGGAAACTCCTTGCCCCCTTCAGCTCTTTGCTTATGAGTCTCTTCCTCAGTGAGGTCCCCTCTAGTCACCCTATCTGGAACTGCTCTCATCTCCCGCTCTCCCTATTTCCTATCTATGCTTTCATCTTCTCTGGCAGCATTTATTACCCAATGACATGTGTTCCTTAGGCATTTCTTCATTTTCTGTCTCTATCACATTTTAAGTCCCGTGAGAGTAAGGGGCTTTAGGCTGTCTCGGCTGCTGTAAGTCCCAGTACCAAGAACAGTACCTTGTGCATGGTTGGTGCTCAAGAAAAATTTGCTGAATGAATTCACTAACTCGTAAACACTACACAAAATGCTATCTTTACAGTGTAATGTACTCTTGGCCATTCCTTTGGTGGAGGCCTGGGGTGTACAGAATCCTTTAAACTAGCTGGTATGTGGTCCTAACTTAGAACAAAGAGAAGCTTTTGAAAAGAGGGCTTCCCTGCCAAGATCAGTTACCACAGTCTTCACTTTTGAAGACGCATCTCCTGACTGAGATTCGAAACTATTCACTCACATCCCAAATCAATGAGAAATTCGGCAGTGTCTGGGCCATTGTTTGTTTCCCAGGACTATCAGCAGACGGGATCTAAACTGCAGGAGAAGTTGATGTAGCACTTCCTAAGCAACGGGGGTCAACAACAACCACACAAAGACGGGGAATTCCCTGGTCAGTGTCTAAGAATAGCTCAGTTCGCACTGGCAACTTACTTGACCTCCCTGAGCCTCAGTTTCCTCATCTGTAAAAATGGGAATGATAACAGCTCCTACTTCACAGGGCCGCTGTACGATGTGAATGAGTTCATGGATGGAAGGTGTTTGGAACAATGCATAATAAGCACTATATGACAGGGCTTCCAAAAGCTAGTAGAAAATTGGAGTGGGACCAGGAGTTGGCGTAATGGCTATGTCACTGGACTCCCATGTAGTTGACCGTGGTGTGAGTCCCAGATCCGGTGCCTTAAACTCATGCTAGGGGCATGTGCGTGCGTGCCCAAGATCCTGAGAGGAGACTGGAGGGATTGCAGCGTGGCCATCCCCCCGGGGGGTGATTTCTCACTTTCTGTCTCTCCGTCTCTCTCTGTCTTTCTGGTGAGCGCATGTGCCCTACAGCAAAAAACTCTCAAAAAAAAAAAAAAAAAGAAAGAAAGAAAGAAAGAAAGAAAGAAAAGTAGAGTTAAAGTACAAGTTTATTTTGGTGCAAAAAATAATTGAAATGTAGGCCCAGCAGGTGGTGTGGAGGTTAATTAAGGTGGCTGGATCCCACATGGGCTATTGCACAGTTCACATTCCAGACCTGGTGGCTTGAAAAAGTCACCCCAGGGGGTGACTTCGTGCTTTCTGTCTCTCTGTCTCTCTGGGAAGCACATGTGCCCTATAGTAAATATTAAAAAAAAAAAAAAAAAAAAAAAAAAAAAAAAACATACAGAGGGGTTAGCAGGTGGTATGGTGGTTAAGGGCGCTAGACTCCCATATGGCAGGCCACTGTTCGAGTCCAAGACCTGGCAGCTTGCTTTCTCACTTTCTCTCTATCTCTCTCTCTGTCATTCTCTGGTCAAATTAAAATAAATAAAGTTAAAAAAAATAAATTTTTTAAAAAAACATACCGAGAACATGTGTGTATGTGCCCAGAATCCTGACAGGAGAATGGAGGAAAAGGCATTGTGTGTGGCCACCCTATCCAGAGTGCTCACTTTCCCTCTATCTCCCTCTGTCTCTGTCTCTAGTGAGCATATGTGCTCTATAGCAAATAAATAAATAAATAAAATTGAAATCCATGCACAATTTTTTCATAGTATGCATTTTCTGTGAACTTTCTGAAGACCCTCCTTGTATAAGCGTCATTTATTTATTATCGCTAGATGGTGACTATCTCGAGAGAGGTTCTGTATTCTCTCTTTCCCATGCTGAGCACAAAATATGTAAGCACTAAATAAGTGTTAGCTACCACAACTGTTATCAGAGTGATGATAACAGTCACACAAACATCATGAAAATGGGTTATTTCCTGGGTTTTTTACTATCAAAATATTTTTGAAATGTGAAATAAAATCAATAATAAAATTATTTTTAAAAATAAAGATAATTAAAATAATTATAATAATTAAAATAAATTTAAAATACAAAGAATTAAAACTAAAATATTTTAAAGATTAAATAAAAATGTATTTTTTAGTTAGCATTAAAAGCAGTAGTGTAAGTATTTGATTTCTGTTTTTCCCATAGGAACTACAAGCGCTGTGTAGATGGGTAGGGACCATTTTAGATCCCGGGAACAGAGCGAGTGCTCAACTTAGAAACACTAGGTGCTTAAGTGAATCTCACGAGTGACTTTCACCCAGAGCTTTGATAACTCTGCTGCTACCTTTGTTTTTGTTTTTTGTTTTTCAATTTTGCCACAGTATGTGGGAGTCTGGGGGGAGGCGGGGAGACTTGATGACTTCACATGGGTAGTCAGGCCTCTAGGAGCTAAGAACTGAAAGATGCAAAGAACGCAGTCTGCAAAGGTCTGAGGGAAGAAAGGCAAGTGTAAGAGCCCCAGGGCAGCAAAGTTAGTGGGGCCTCCAGGAAAGGAGTGGGGGCTGGTGTGTCTGAGGGATGAGGTTGGAGAAGGAGGTGTGGGCTGGCCATGCTGGGCTCTGTAAGCCATGGTAAGGGAGATCACTGGAGGATTGTGAGCTTAAATTCTTAAGTTGATAGGCTCATACGGGGGCTAGCGGTGGCATAGCGGTTAAGGTGCTGGACTCCCACATAACTGACCGTGATTTGAGTCCCAGACCTGGCAACTTGAAACACACAGGGCGCATGTGCGTGCGTGCCCAAAATCCCAAGAGCAGATTGGAGGAGAAGGGATTGCAGCATGGCCAACCCCCCAGGGAGTGATTTTTCCCTTTCTCTCTCTATCTCTGTGTCTCCTGTGAGCGCATATGACCTACAGCAAACATTTCTCTCTCTCTCTTTCAAAAAAAAAAAAAAAACCAATAGTCTGATACTGCTGAGATCTTTCTCTAATACACTCTGTCCCAACACATCACTCAGTTGTCTATATTCTAGCAGAGCACAGGCAAAAATGTCGCCCAGTCGTTCGTTCTCTCATCATAGTTATGGATATTTCAGAACAACAAAGCTTCTCTAGTTTGGCCTTCACCAACTCAGACTCTGAAGTAGTTAATACAGATGCTGGGCTATGAGACCGTGGCTTTCCTGCACTGCCTCCCAATAGCCACCAAAGGACGCCACGTCCATCTATTGAAAAGAACAGACTCTCTAGCAAGTTACGGACCAATCACAGATGCACAGCTCACGCATCAGACTTACCCATTCAATAAAGCAGCCCCTCCAAAAACTCCTGTGTGGTATCATTCTATCAGCCCTCTTCCTATTGAGATGTAATGGAAAATACTCATTAAAAATATAAGAATCATGGCCCAGCCATGGTGGCACAGGTGGTGGACATCAGGGAGTGATACCAGAGACATAGGAGAAGGCCCGGGGTTTGGATCCTGAGTGAACATGAACACAGCTGGTACACCCATGGGTGCCTGTATTCCTGGCTGACTGAAAGACAAGGGGGAGGACTGTGGCATGGCAGGACCCTGTTGGGGGTGCTCTCTCTCTCTCTCTCTCTCTCTCTCTCTCTCTTTCTCCCTAAAGAAATAAATAAGCTTAAAAACCTAAGAAACAATTTTAGGGGAAAACAGTCATTGTGTCAGTTTTACAGGCTGTAATCAGAAGACTGCTCTAGGGGTTGACAGGTGGTGTGGTGGTGAAGGTGCTGGACTCCCACATGGACAACCATGGTTTGAGTCCTAAACCTGGCAGCTTGAAAATCATGCTGGGCACACGTGTGTGTGTACTCAAAATCCTAGGAAGGGAACCAGCAGTTAGCGTAATGGTTATACCACTGGACTCCCATGTAGTCGATTGCGGTTCGAGTCCCGGACCTGATGGCTTAAACTCACGCCGGGCACGTGTGTGTGTGTGTGTGTGTGTGACCAAGATCCTTATAGGAGAAAGGAGGAGAAGGTATTGTGGTGTGGCCATCCCCCCTGGGGGGTGATTTCTCGCTTTCTGTCTCTCTGTCTCTCTCTCTCTTTTTGGCGAGCGCACGCGCCATATAGCAAAAACCTCTCCAAGAAAAAAAACCCTAGGGAGAAAATGGAGGAGAAGGAATTGCAGCATGGCCACCCCGCCCCCACACACACACACACACTCGGGGAGTGATTTTTCACTTTCCCTCTCACTATCTCTGTTTCTCTCTCTCCAGTGAGCACATGTACCCTAAGGCAAAAACCTCTTTAAAAAATAAATATAAATAAAAAGACTGGTCTTTGCTCAATTCATCTGAATTTCTTGAGCGTCTATGGATATATACCTGGTGAGACATTTGCATTCACATCTTGGTCAGAAGACATGAAAAATGTCTAAATATGCCAAACACAGGGGTCTTATTCAGAATCACACCAAGAATACTATTCACAATCTGGTTTCAGGCCTTGGCCCCTTGAACCTGCCCAGCTGACAGTCCCTGGTGAGTGCGGTCCCTACCTTACATCTCAGAGCTGTTCTTCTGACCTTTAAGACTTCCCTTCTTCAGCAAACCTCAGTCCAGAGACAGTGTGTGGCAGAGATTGCACTCAGCAAATATTCATTTGCTCGCCTACATTTCCCAGCCTCCCTTACAATTAAGCTTAGACCACCTGACTAATTCCGATCAAGAGACAGTCAGTGGAAGTGATGCATATCATTTCTGGGCCAAGGCAGTTAAGAATTGGTGTGCTGCTGGGGCCAGCAGGTGGCATGGTAGTGAAAGTGCTGGACTCCCACATGGAGGAGAAGGTATTGTGGTATGGCCATCCCCCCTGGGGGTGATTTCTTACTTTCCTTATCACTATCTCTCTTTGTCTCTCTGTGGTGAGCACATATGCCTTATGACAAAAACCTTAAACAAACAAACAAACAAATCTATTTACAAAAATCGATGTGCTCCTACAGGATCACTCATGTCCTCTTAAATGCTTATGTTGAAGTCCTGACTTCCAGTGTGGCTGTATTTGGAGTAAGGAAATAATTAAGGTTAAATGAGGTCATGAGAGTGGAGCCCTGATCTGATAGGATTAGTGCCCTTATAAGAGGAGACACCAGAGAGCTTGTTAACTCTCTCTAACATGCGAGGAGTCCCAGAAGTCAGCCATCTGCAAGCCAGGAAGATAACCTTCACCAGACAGTGAATCTGCCAGTGCCTTCGCCATGGACTTCCCAGCCTCCAGAACCGGGAGAAAGAAATTCCTATCGTTTTTTGTTTTGTTTTGTTTTGTTTTGTTTGAGAGGTTTTCGCTATACGGCGCGTGCGCTTGCCAGACAGATAGAGAGAGACAGAGAGACAGAAAGTGAGAAATCACCCCCCAGGGGGGATGGCCACACTGCAATCCCTCTCCTCCATTCTCTTCTCGGGATCTTGGGCACGCACGCACACGCGCCCGGCGTGACTTTTAAGCCACCGGGTCTGGGACACGAACCGCAGTTGACTTCGTGGGAGTCCAGCGACATAGCCTTTACGCTAACTGCTGGTCCCAGAAATTCCTATCGTTTTAGCCACATACTCTCTGGCAGTTTGTTATGGTAGCCTGAGCTGACAAAGACTACGTGCTTTTCTGTTTCTCTCTTCCCCTGCTATCCAGCTCTTAGAGGCCACATGTTTCAGAGTCCAGCTGTCATCCAATCTGTACCTGAATCTGTTGAGAAAGAAAGAAGCCTCTTCTGTGTTAAACCACTGCGATTGCAGGGTTTCTGTGTTACTGCCTCAAAACCCAGCCTGTCCTGACCAGTGCATAGTGGCAGAGAACAGGACATGGTATACCATTTTTGTCCAAATAAGAACAAAAGCAGAGGAATGCCACCAGCTGTTTTCTCTCTGGTCCAGCTGGTCCCCAAGACTGAGTGTGAGACCAGTGAGTCTTGGGTATGAAGACACAAGCAAAGGGTGTTTCTTGGGTCCTGGGATCCAGCAAACAATGAAGATTTAAACTTCATTGAGGAATTCCAGAAAATCCGTTGAGGTTTCAAGTAAGAAAACAAGAGTTCCAGCTTCTAAAAAGTTGGGAAACCCTGGGAGGTAAGGCATTGTTTTTAGAAAGTCCTCATTGAAATGCATACCAGTTCCCTGGAAGGGGTCCTGCATTTATCTGCTGACAACTAAGAGGTAGATTCTTAAGGACTGGTCTCTCAGGGGAGGGGTGGAGGGAGCAGCCCGAGGGCCTCAGGGCCACCCTGGCTCACAAAGGAGGAGGCAGACCCAGAGCTTAGTCAGTGAGGAGGTCTTGACTTCATCAGGAGCAAGAGGACCATGTCATACTTCAATTTCCCTATGATGTCTCACTGGGGTGTCCCTCTTGGGCCAGGCCACCTGTGAGACCATCTCTTTAGACAGTCTAAAGATTATCTTTAGGTGATCTGTGAGAGAAGATGAAAGTGGACTTTGGGGCCTTACTTTCTGTTGTTGTTGTTAATTATTAGAGAGCATGTACGCTCACGTGAGAGAGCGATAAAGCACCCTCCAATCGAGCATGGTCACGTTGCAATCCTTTGTCCTCCATTTCTCCTTCCCATCAGGATTTGGAGCATGCATGCACATGTGCCCATAGAGTTTTTAAAGCCATTGGGGCTGAGATTTAAATTGCATGTGGGGGGACCAGCAGATGGTGCAATAGTTACGTTGCTAGACTTCCACATGGCTAAGTGCGGTGCAAATCCCAGACACGGTGGCTTGAAACTCACACCAGATGCATGTGCGTGCGTGCCCCAAATCTCAAGAGCAGACTGGAGGAGACGGGACTGTACCGTGGCCATGCCCCTGGGAAGTGATTTCTCGCTTTCTGTCTCTCTGGTGAGGACATGCACCCTATAGCAAAGTGTCTCTTAAAAAAAAAATTGCAGGGACCAGCAGTTAGCGTAATGGCTATGTCACTGGACTCCCACATAGTCGACCGTGGTTCGCGTCCTGGACCCGGTGGCTTAAAACTCACACCGGGCGCGTGTGCGTGTATGCCCAAGATCCCGAGAGGAGAACGGAGAAGAAGGGATTGCGGCATGGCCGTCCCCCCTGGGGGGGGTGATTTCTCGCTTTCTGTCTCTCTGTCTCTGTCTGTCTGGTGAGCACATGCGCCATATAGCAAAAAAAAAAAAAAAAGAAAACCTCTCAAAAAAAAAAATTGCATGTGGGATCTGGCTCCCCAGGTTTGGAGCTTAACCTACTATGCTATGGGGCTGGCTCTTGTTTTTTCTTTTTTTTTTATTTTTATTTTTTGGAGAGGTTTTTGCTATTGGGCATGTGCGCTCTCCAGAAAGACAGAGAGAGACAGAGAGATAGAAAGCAAGAAATCACCCCCCGGGGGGATGGTCACGCCGCAATCCCACACGCCCAGCATGAGTTTAAGCCACCGGGTCCAGGACTCAAACTGCGGTTGACTACATGGGAGTCCAGCGACAAAGCCATTGCGCCAACTGCTAGCCCCGATTTTATCTAATCTGTACTGCGCTCCTGGGAGGTTGGTGTTGTCTGCAGTTTAGCAGTGAGGAAACAGGCTCAGAGAGCTCCATGAATTGCACAAGGCGTGCAGCCAATGAGCGACGAGTTGCTCTTTCTGCTACCCCAGGGTACCTCTTACTTGGGAATGGGGCCCAGTTAATCACTTCCTCCCGGCACCTTGCTAGTCTCAGCCTCATTTTTGCCCAATGTAAAATAGCTGAAGTCAATAAGGGGCAATTCATTGAATCTCCAAGCCCTGGGAGTTGGAGCCAAGGCATACAAAGGTATGCAACTGCCCTTCAACAGGATGGAAGACCGGTGTAGACCCTCAGATGGCAAGAAGGGTTCGAAGCTGAGGACAAGTCCCAAGAGAGAACCGCCAAGGAATTTCCAACAATAGGGGGCTGACACATCCCTGAGGGCTTAGTGGGACCCTACTGAAGGGGCTCCACTGCTCCCACCCACCTCCTGCTCCGTCCACACAAGCAGAATGGGTGGGAGCACCACCGGATCAGGAGACTTTCGCCTGGTATTGTGGCTTCCTCTCTCTTCCAGGCTCCCAGCCAGATGAGGGGTGTCCGAGACAATGCCACTGAGATTGGGGTGGGGGGTGGCTCCAGAGTGTGAGGTGTAGGTTCACGGCTGCCTCTGCTGTCTCCCACCGTGTGATCCTGGACCAGTCACTTCTCCTGGAGCAGGGATTGCGCACCCGTAATCCCAGTGACTTGGGGGGCTGAGGCAGGAGGAGCTTGAGTTCAAGTGAGCCTTGCTAAACTTTGCATCCCAAGACTCTCACCTCCCTCACCCTCAGCCTGCCCTATTTGTAGCTGCCACAGAGTCTGGGCCCAGGGCCCAGTGGTTCCCTTGGGAGCCAGGAAACCTTTCAGCCCAGGAGGACGTTGTGGGCTTGGGTGCTGAGGACCTAGGGATCTGGGGCGAGCACAGTAGCCAGCCTCAGCTCAGACCAGCAGGCCCAGCACAGACAGGCTTTCCCCAGGGGAGCCTAGGAGGCCTGAGGCAAAGCTGCCTGGAACTAGAGACCAGCGACCAAGTCCCCGCTCTGCTACTGTGTGAGCCAGCCAGAGGACAACCTCTGTGCCTGTTCCCCATCTGTAAATGACAAGCCACCTCCCTCGTAGGCCTGCAGCAAGAATGAAAGGGGATCACGTCTGTAGAGCACTGGGCTCCTGAGAGCAGGATATGGAAATAATGTTTTAACTATATGAAAGCAGAAGACTGGTCCACATGGCTTCGTAAGGTTACTGTTTCGTGCTTTCATGATTCAAAAACAAAACAAGACAACAAAAACTCAGCAAGAACCGCAAGCCAGCTTTTGATACCACTCCCTCGCCTATCAGTTAAAGAAAACTGAGGTTATTCTGCCCCCTGGTGCCTCTTCCTGTCACTGCAGTCACTTCTAGCATCCCAGTTAGGTTTTAGGAGGTTCAGAAGCGCTCCCCTGCTTTTCGTTTTCTTTCTTTCTTTCCTCCTCCTCCTCCTCCTCCTCCTCCTCCTCCTCCTCCTCCTCCTCCTCCTTCTTCTTCTTCTTCTTCTTCTTCTTCTTTTGGAGAGGTTTTTGCTATAGGGTGCGTGCGCTCTCCAGACAGACAGAGAGAGACATAGAGACAGAAAGCGAGAAATCACCCCCCAGGGGTGATTGCCACGCCGCAATCCCTTCTCCTCCATTCTCCTCTAGGGATCTTGGGCACGCATGCATGTGCACCTGGTGTGAGTTTAAGTCACCTGGTCTGGGATTTGAACCGTGGTCGACTACATGGGAGTCCAGCAACATAGCCATTATGCTAACTGCTGGTCCCCCTCTTTTTCTTTCTTTCTTTCTTTCTTTCTTCTTTCTTTCTTTCTTTCTTTCTTTCTTTCTTTCTTTCTTTCTTTCTTTCTTTTCCCTTTCCTGTCTTTCTTTTTCTCCATTATTTCTTATTTATTTTATTTTTTCTTTCTTTTTAAATTTTTTTTTGTTTTCTTATTTTATTTGGCTTCTTTTTTCTTTCTCTTTTTCTTTCTTTTCCTCTTTCTTTCTTTCTTTCTTTCTTTCTTTCTTTCTTTCTTTTTTCCCTTTCCTGTCTTTCTTTTTCTCCATTATTTCTTATTTATTTTATTTTTTCTTTCTTTTTAAATTTTTTTTGTTTTCTTATTTTATTTGGCTTCTTTTTTCTTTCTCTTTTTCTTTCTTTTCCTTCCTTTCTTTCTTTCTTTCTTTCTTTCTTTCTTTCTTCTTTCTTTCTTTTTCTTTCTTTCTTCTTTCTTTCCTTCTTTCTTTTCCTCTTTCTTTCTTTTTTAAAATTTGACCGGGGCGGGGGGAGAGAGAGAGAGAGATGGAAAGTGAGAAAGCAAGCCACCAGGTCCAAGACCCAAACGCCACCTGCCAGCCCCTTTCTTTTCTTTTTTAATTTGCCATAAAACAAGTGCACTTGCTGGAGAGAGACAGAGAGAAGGAAAGTGAGAGATCATTCCCAGAGGGGATGGCCACACCATAATCCCACCTCCTTTATTCTCCTCTTGGGATTTTTGGTGTGCACACACACACAGGCCTCAGGATTTGGGGTACACATGCACCTTTCTTTTTCTTTCTTTCCATTTTCCTATTTTGCCAGAGGGTACATGTGTTCACCAGTGACAGAGACAGACTGAGAGGGAGAGAGAGAAAGTACCCCCCCACACACATCAGTGAGGCACAGTCACACCATCTGGCATATTTTTCAAGCTGTTGGGGTCAGGATTCGAAACACTTGGTCAACTACGTGGGATCCAACTCCTTCAACCACTAGGCCACAGAGCCAGCCTAAGAAGCACTCACTTTCATTCATTCATTCACCCATTCAGTTCGATCATGGCCTGTACAGTAATGGAGGGCCAGGCTGTGTACTAGGCACCATGCTGTGCACTGTGGCTATAGAAACGAGTAATATTGAAACCCTTCCTTGAAAGAGGCCCAGTGTGATGCAGAGGACAAACACACAGCCGTACATTTGGACACGGTTAAATAAATGCTCTGTAATAGGCCATTATACAGTGCAAAGAGGGTGTGCTTGGCTTGGGGGAGGCAGGGGACATGTCAGAACGAGTTGGCAGGAAGAAGTGAATGCCAAGTTTAAAGACTGAATTTGAACTCTTTTTTCCTTTAGAGAGATTTTTGCCATAGAGTGCACATGCTCACCAGAGATCGAGGCAGAGAGAAAGTGAAAAATCACCTCCTAGAAGGGATGGTCACTCTGCAATCCCTTCTCCACTCTCCTCTTGGGATTTTGGGCACACACACACACATGCGCCTGGCATGAGTTTCAAGTCACCAGCTCTGGGACTCAAACCGTGGTCCTCCATGTGGGAGTCCAGAGCCACAACCACTATGCCACCTGCTGGCCCCCCTGAGTTTAAGTTCTTTTATTCCATAAAAAGTCTTTAATAAAGATTTTTACATGTCATGTCTTTACTGGAAAACAATTCAAAGGTTATGTAAACAGTCCAGTCAATAACTTTTTTTTAGAGTTTTTGTTTTGTTTTGTTTTGTTTTGTTTTGCTATAGGGTGTGTGCGCTCGCCAGAAAGACAGAGAGAGACAGAGAGACAGAAAGTGAGAACTCATCCCCCAGGGGGGATGGCAACGCCGCAATCCCTTCTCCTCCATTCTCCTCTCGGGATCTTGGGCATGCACGCACACGCGCCCAGCGTGAGTTTTAAGCCACCAGGTCTGGGACACGAACCGTGGTCGACTACGTGGGAGTCCAGCGACATAGCCATTACGTTTACTGCTGGTCCCGAATAAAATTTTAACTTTCAGATCATATCATTTTTCTTCATGATCCATCCATATTCTTATGATGCTCTCCAAAGCAGAGCTTGAGTTCAGTTTCACTCCTCAGATCCTCAAGGAAAGCTCTAAGATAAAGATGCAAATTCAGCTGCAACTTCCCTTCCTTCCCTACTGATATTTCTGAGCAATGCCAGTTGTGTCTGTAAGAATAGATGGACTTCTTGTCATTTTTCTCCTTCCTATCTGCTTCTTCCCTCAATCTCCCGTTTCTACTGCTCTACTTGAACGTGTTCTACCATATTTGTTTCCACATGACTTTAAAGGTTTACTGTTTCTTGTTCCAACTTCAGTTTCTCCTTCTCTAGCTTTACACATTTCTTCTGTGCTGTTTCCACAGATAACAACTCCTGCCAAAGAATCTGCTTCTTTGCCTCTAGATGGACATATTCCGAACGTGCAGTTTCCACTTCTGTTGTAACATCGTCAATCTTATGTTCTTGCCTAGTCACTTGAATATCCAATTCCAATCAACTGGGTTTTAACTCTGCTTGGAAACTAACTTCTCCATTTTCGTATTCATTTCATTTCTTTCTTGACGTTTCCTCAATCCAGTTCTCTCTTTCTCTAATTGACAATTTTTCTTTATTTCTTGATCCAAATTCTATTCCGGACATTGTTTGAACTCAGTAAGTTTCTTTAATTGTTCCTTTTCAGCCTCAGATGAACTTGTCCTTAATAGGTTCTTTTGAAACTATTCGATTTTGCTTGCTTGCTTTTTGATTGTAACTGTAAACTCAACATTTTCAGTTTCAAGCCCAAGCCATGGAGTTTACAGGCTTCCCACAGCTCCACATTGGTAAAGAGGATATTTCCTCACTCACGCTCACCTCTGGGGAGCACCAAGGACCCCCACGCTGCTCAGGGTGCCCACTCGGCTACGCCACCCCTGAGCCTGGTAAGGGCCCACGGGGCCGGGGTAGGGGCCAGGGTAGTGAGCGGGCCGCCTCACGGTCGCTGCCACCTCCAACACTCGCTTGGCAGGGTAACACGTCCTGCGGACAGTCAAGCGTGCTCATAGCATGTGTAGAGTTTAGGTTCTTTTAAGTGGCCAGACAGAGATGGGTGTGGGTAAAAGATAGGGGTGCATTTAAGGGACTACAGAGTGTCTGGGGTGCTGGGGGCATAGTGGGGTTTATATGAACCATGGAAGGTGAAACGGAGAACTGGGAAGTGGGCGGGGGGGTAGGGTGTGCAGGGCCTAGCGTGCCATGTGGAGGGCTTGGGCCTGATCCCTGGGTCATTGGGAATCATTGCCACACTCAGAGCAGGGCAGAATAGAGGAGAATGGATTGCGTCATGGTCATCCCCTCAGGGGGAGGGGGGTGGTGATTTCTTGCTTTCTGTCTCTCTGTTACTCCAGCGAGCATGCGTGCCTATAGAAAAAAAAAACTTCCCTCAAAAAAGAGAGAAAGAGGGACCAGCAGTTGGCGTAATGGCTATGTCGCTGAACTCCCATGCAGCCAACTGCAGTTCGAGTCCAGGACCCAGTGGCTTAAACTCATGCCAGGCACGTGTGTGCGTGCCCAAGATCCCGAGAAGGGAATGGAGGAGAAGGGATTGCAGTGTGGCCATCCCCCCTGGGGGTGGGAAAAAAAAGAAAGAAAGAAAGGAACTTGTGGATGACAGGGATGTGGGGACATGAAAGAAAGGAAGGTGGGGCCAGCAGGTGGCATGGCAGTTGTGGGCGCTGGACTCCCACATGGCCGACCACAGTTCGAGTCCCAGATCTGGCAGCTTGGTTTCTCACCTTCTCTCCCTCTCTGTCCCTCTCTGGTCAAATTAAAACTAACTAACTAAATAAAGTTAAATAACATATTTATTTAAAAAAAGAAAGAAAGAAAGAAAGAAAGAAAGAAAGAAAGAAAGACGAAAGAAAGAAAGAAAGAAAGAGGAGAAAGAGAGAAAGAGAGAAAGAAAGAAGGAAGGAAGGAAGGAAGGAAGGAAGGAAGGAAGGAAGGAAGGAAGAAAGAAAGAAAGAAAGAAAGAAAGAAAGAAAGAAAGAAAGAAAGAAAGAAAGAAAGAAAGAAAGAAAGAAAGAAAAAAAAAGAAAGAAAGAAACAGGGAGGGAGGGAGGGAGACGTTGGACATAGCACCCAGTGTCCAGTTTGGACTGTTCACTTTGCCTTGGGCCATGCAGTCCCATATACCTTGAGGTCAAGGGTCCTTCCTAAAACATCTCGAAGGGGACCAGCAGGTGGTGTAATGGCTAAGGTGCTGGACTTCCAAATGGACAACTGTGGTTTGAGCCCCAGACCCAGTGGCTTGAAAATCATGCCAGATACATTTCTATGCATGCCCGAAATCCTGAATGGAGAAGGAGGAATTATGGTGTGGTCATTCCCCCCACGCCCTCATGGTGATTTCTCAATTTCCCTTTCTCTGTGTCTCTCTGACAAGCGCACTCACCCTATGACAAAAACAAACGAACAACAAAACCGAAGAACCCCTGAAGCCAGGAGTCCAGATACCCTCCAGAGCCCCAGGCTTCCTGCATGGCTCCGCCTTCTGTTGGGTTCTGAACTGTGATCCTAATCCCCACTCCCGCCCAGGGCTCTGCCAGAGGCGAGTGTCTGAAGTAGCTAGGGCTCCCTTAGGTCGCTGTTCCCTCTCTCTCGCTACACCATTCTTTGCGAGACCAAGCATGAGGTGCCCTGCCCAGGCTTCCCCACTGATGACTAGGACAGATTTTTTTTCTGCCAGGAAGGGAAACCCCAGAAGTCCAGAACCCTCCAGGTTTTTCCAGTGGCTTTCTCACCTCCTGAAGGGTGGGACTGAAGTGGTGACCGAGTTTCTCCAAACTTCTAGTAACCGAGCAGTGCCACCTAGTGGTCACATAGCATACTGCAGACCAACATGGGACAAGAGCCTGGCTTACAGACCAAGGAGGGAATTTGGCATTCATGATTCTCCCCTGGGAGGCACAGGGCTCCTGCATCCACTGTTTGCCATCCATCGGGGGTGCTGTTCAGGTTTTAAGAATATGATCAGCACATTTGTTCAGTGGACTTGCTGGTAAAGAGATGGCCCAAGATGACCCCAAACCACAGCGTCCTGAGGTTTCCATTTTTGGCAGGACGCAGAAAAGCTGCTCCAGGTTGAATAGATCAGAGTTTCTCAAATCCCCAGGCTATGTGCAGAATCCGAGGGTATCACTGCCTCACTGCTGGGTCTCCCTACAGTCTCCAATGCCACCCGGTTGGAGATGGTGAGCCATCCCTTGGGAGTGGCCTGCCCTCTGCTTTCTATCAGATTTTGGCCATTAGTCTTTGCCATGTCCCCTGGGGGCTCTGTCCTCTATTTTCCTGGACCAAGGACTTTGGAGTAATATGTAACTTATCGTGTACCTTATCTATAAAATGGGAATAATAATAATACCTCCCAAGGTGGTAATGGAGGCTAAATGGGGAGTGCATACACCCTGTAGCAAATCTGAAAAAAAAAGAAGAAGAAAAGAAGAAGAAGAAGGAGGAGGAGGGAAGAAGAAGAAGACGAAGAAGAAGGAGGAGGAGGAGGAAGAAGAAGAAGAAAAGAAGGGAAAATAACCACGGAAAACTTTCTAGCCATTCGACCTGCCCTTCAGTCAAGCAAGCATGTGCTCTAGTGTGGATGTGCAGTACAGGAAGTGGATGTGCTGGTCCTTCACTATGGATCAGTTATTTATTTTATTTATTATTACTGTTTTTAAAAGTGACCAGATAGAGATGGACAGAGACAAAGAGGGAAAGTGAGAAAGCAAGTCACCAGGTTTGGGACCCGAACCATGGTTGGCTATGTGGGAATCCAGCGACTTAACCATCACGCCACCTGCCAGCCCCAGTTATTTTATTTTTTAAATTTCATCCAAGAGTGAAAGAGAGAGAACACCTTCAACATGGTCTTGAGGCCACTATCCACCCCCAACTTCAGGATCATGGGTGTGTTTGTATCCAAAATTTCCAAGGAGGTCTCTGGATGTAAACCCAGAACCGTTCTGTGTGGGTCAGCCTTACAGAGTCATGTCTTACCCCTGCACCAGCGTCCAGCCCCTACCAGTGGGTTTTGGTTCTAAAGTGCCTTTCATGGTATGAATATTTCCTGGGCTCAGTATGGTTTTGTATTTAGAGATACTATCATGTGTGTGTGCATGCGCACGCATGTACCAGATATGTATAGCATCCTGGCAACATTATTTCACTTTGCAGGTATTTAAGGGATTTTTCTTTCTTTTTTTTTTTTTTAATAGTTTGCTAGAGTCCATGCACTCATCAGAGAAAGACAGAGGATGGGAGAGAGAGAAGGTGAGAAAGCACCTCCCAGGGGGGATGGTCATGTTGCGATCCCCTCTTCTCTGCTCTTGGGATTTGGGGCATGCACGCACAGATGCCTCGCTTGTTTTTCAAGCCGCCAGGTCTAGACTGAAACCATGCAGTGGGATTTTTCTGGGCACACTCTATTTTTGCTGTAAGCAATTGCCTTTAGAGTGTAAACTTGGGTAGGATGTGATGCTCCTGTAAATGAGTCTGAAGTGGACAGTGGTGGGGACGGAAAATACTTCAGGGGAGGAGTCACTAGTGCATGGTGGCAACTGCAGTCAGAGGAGTGAGTGGGGTTTATGGAGAAAACAAAGTGGGAGGCACAGTGGGTAGCATACCGAACTGCAGTGCTGGAAGCCACGTGGCTGACCATGGGTTTGGAATCCCGGGTTGGCCTGAAATATGCTAGGTTGCCGGGCACATGTGCCCAAGATCCTGATGAGCTGGAGGGCTGTTAGAAGGGGATCATGGTGTGATCAGACCCAGTCAAGGCTGCTTCTCCTTCTCTCTCTCACATGCATGTGCACGTGCTCTTTACCATGGACGGTAATGAAAGGATATACAAATAATAAGAAAGGCAACCCAAGCCCAAATGCTAGCACGTGTCATTGTTTAGTGGAGGGCCCGAGAAGGCAGAGGAGCCTGCAGGGAGACTGAGATGGAGTGGTCAGTAAGGCAGAAGGAAAACCAGGAGTGCAGAATCCCGGCAGCCAGTGAGGGGAACGTTCCAGAAGAGGTCAGTTAGGGTGAAGACCGAGGTATGACCTTTGGCTTTAACAGCACCGGGGTTGCTGGTGACCCTGGTGAGAGCCCTGTCAGAGTGATGGGCTAGAGGGAGTTGAGGAGTGAGCGGAGGTGAAAAAATGGGAACAGCAAGTGGAGACAATTCTTTCAGGAAGTGTGACTATGCCGTCACTCCCCGGTATCAGGTCAGCAGCCCTGGAGGTGAGTGAAGTAATTCCATTCCTTTTCTGCCATCATGTTTTAAAAAATGGTGGTTATGGGCACTGGATTCCCACATGGCAGACTACAGTTCAAATCTTGGACCTGGCGGCTTGCTTTCTCACTTTCCCTCTCTCTCTCACTCTGTCCCTCTCTGGTCAAATTAAAAGAAAGAAAGAAAGTTAAATAAAATCATTCTTACCGAAAAAAAATCATGGTAAATGGGGCCAGCAGGTGGCATGGTGGTTAAGGTGCTAAATTCCCACAT
Organism: Tupaia tana; assembly: GCA_026018925.1. NCBI lineage: Eukaryota > Metazoa > Chordata > Mammalia > Scandentia > Tupaiidae > Tupaia > Tupaia tana. Next base: position 23,918,734 of record JAKSZU010000009.1, read on the forward strand.
GGCCGACTGTAGATCAAATCCTGGACCTGGCGGGTTGCGTTCTCTCTGTCTGTCTCTCTCTGTTGAGCACATGAACCCTGTAGCAAACTAAATAATAATAATAATAATAAATAAATTAAATTAAATAAATAATTCCGTTTAAAAAATTCAAGGTAGTGAGAGAGTGAAAGAGAAGCACCCTCGACAGTCTCGCAATGCCGCAACCCCCTTCCTCTAGCCTCAAAAGATCTTGAGGGGACCAGCAGTTAGCGTAATGGCTATGTTGCTGGACTCCCACATAGTCAACCGCGGTTCACGTCCCGGACCCGGTGGCTTAAAACTCACGCCGGGCGCGTGTGCGTGCATGCGCAAGATACCGAGAGGAGAATGGAGGAGAAGGGATTGCTGCGTGGCCATCCCCCCTGGGGGGTGATTTCTCGCTTTCTATCTCTCTGTCTCTCTCTGTCTGTCTGGCGAGCATACGCGCCCTATGGCAAAAAAAAAAAAAAAAAAATCTTGGGCACATGCCTGAAGCGTTTTAGGTCAACAGGGCCAGGGATACAACCTGCTGTCAGTCACATGGCTTCCAGCCCTGCAGTTCAGTCCACTGCCCACCACGCCACCAGGCTGGGCCGTCCACCATTTCATTATCCCCAAGAGCCTTGTATGAGTTTCCCAGGGCTGTTGTAACAAAGTACCATGACGTGGGAGGCTTCAGCAACTGAAATGTATATTTCACGGTACTGACTATAACTGTGAGATCCCGAAATCGAGGTCAGCAGGGCCGGTTCTCTCTGAGGGCTGTGAGACCGTCCCAGGCCTCTCCGGGAGCTTCCAGTGGTTTGCTGATAATCTTGGGCCTGTAGAGGCATCACCCTAAACTCTGCTTTTATCTTTGCCTGGTGTTCTCACTTGTGTGTGTCTCTGTGTTCAAATCCCACTTCTTTTTTTATTTGCCAGAGGGCACTTGTGCTTACGAGAGAGACAGAGAGACAAAGAGAGAGGGAGAGGAAGAAAGCATGGTCACGCCGCAATCCCTTCTCCTCCGTTTCTCCCTCCTTTCGGGGTTTTGGGCATGCATGCACACGTGCCCAGGGTGTTTTTCAAGCCAGAATTTGCACGGTGTGGTCAGCTATGTGAGATCAGGATCCGTTAACCACCAAGCCATGGAACCAGCCCAGAGCCCCCTTTTTAAAACACCAATCATAACTTTTAGGCCCACCTTACACCGATATCACTACATCTTACTTAACTGTCTACACCTGCAATGATTCCTGTTTCCAAATAAAGTTACAGGTCTCGGGGGTTGGGACTTCAACATATAAATTGGGGGTAAGGGGTGATTCAACTCATGACAAACCTCATTCCCTTATTCCTCCCTTTCCTGATTTTTTAACAGATTTATTCATTCCATTTTATGTATTCATTAATTTATTTTAATTTGACTAGAAAGAGAGAGAGAGATTGAAGAGGGAAAGTGGGAAAGCAAGCCACCAAATCTGGGACTCGAACCATGGTCAGCCATGTGGGAGTGTCCAGTGCCTTAACAACCACACTACCTGCTGGTCCCTCCTTTCCTGATCTTCTGATCAGAGACCATTCTGTTCCTTCCCAGTTCATACCCATGCCACCCCCTCTTCCTCCAGTTGTCTCGACTGCTTCCATCCCTCCTTCCCAGCCTACCTCTCCAGAGAGGGTCTAGTGAGAATAGCTCCCAGCCTTGGCTGACCCTTCTTGCTTAAGGTGAAACACTGAGGGTCAGCGAAGGAGGCAAGAGAGAGCAATGTTATTTAATCGTGTTCAGAGAAAGGACTGACAACTCCATGGTCTTTGGACAGTTTCAATGTAGTCCTAAAAACACCTTGTGTTTTGTTGACTTTTTTAGGCCATAAGTAAAAGACTACAAGGAAAATAATCAATCAAATCCCCCAAAATATCAGGTTGTTGGGACCAGCAGTTGGCATAATGGCTATGTTGCTGGACTCCCATGCAGCTCGAGTCCTGGACCCGGTGGCTTAAACTCACGCCTGGCACAAGATCCTGAGAGAATGGAGGAGAATGGATTGCAGCATGGCCATCCCCCCCCCCCCCGGGGGGGGTGATTTCTCTCTTCCTGTCTCTCTCTGTCTTGCTGGCCAGTGCACTCGCCCTATAGCAAAAACCTCTCCCAAAAAAAAAAAAAAAAAATATATATATATATATATATATATATATATATATACACACACACACACACATATAGTTGTTGGAAAAGTCATGACACAGTTTTTCTATGCAGAAGGTGGCATAGTGGTTAAGGCACTGGACTCCTTGCAGTCGACTGTGGTTCAAGTCCCAGACCTGACAGCTTGAAATTCACACCAGGCGCGTGCGTGTGTGTGTGTGTGTGTGTACACACGCGCCCAAAATCCCAGGAGGAGGATGGAGGAGAAGGAATTGTGAAGTGGCCATCCCTGGGGGGTGGTTTCTTAGTTTCTTCCTCTCTGTCTCTCCAGAGAGTGAGCATGTCTTATAGCAAAAATCTTCCCCCCCTCTCAAAAAAGAAGAGTCATGACTTTTCTGACAACCCAATAGAAAGAAATGATCATGAAATAAAAAAAGTAATTTCAGCTTTAAATACCAGTTTTGCAGCTGGGCACAATTGTTCCCTGCCATGTACTGGCCACAGCCATGATCAGTAAACGGTCCTTGCTCTTCAAAGCCAGAGCCACTCTTTGAGGAGGAGGAGTGGCCCATTGTCACCAAGGTGCCTTTGTGCCTTTGAGCCCCATGCCCCCGGGGAGCTCCCTCCGGAGTGCACAGTCAGGTGGTACCTCTGCTATCTCAGTAGCTGGAGGAGAGGCACTCCGAATGGGAGAGACAGGGTGGGCCTGTGACATGAGGGAGGGACGGCCTGTGGCCTGCTCCATGCTGCCAAGGCCCTCTCCGCCGCCTACGCCTACGCCGTTGAGTAAGACACTATATTCATTCATTCAGACACACAGACATTTCTGTCTCTCATGAAATAATGTTTTCTTTAATCTTTTCTGATTATAAAAAGTAATACATGTTCATTGTAAAACATTTAGAAAACCAGACAAATGTAAAAGGGGTTTGTTTGTTTGTTTATTGTTTTGTATTAAGGTTGGCTCCAAAGGGTATCTTGGGGACTTCACTATAATCGCCATCAGTACCCCCAAAGTCACTCCAAATACACCATGTAATTCAAGGCGAAACCCTGCTTGGTATGCAAAGGCAGCTTGCAGCTTCAAGGCAAATTCCCCGGCCTACCTTTCATGGCTTCCGGACCTTCCCATGGAGACGTGCAGTCCCCGCTACCCGCAATGCCACCATCTAACGGTGGCTGCTATCAACAATTTGGAACATCGACTGCTGATATTTTTGTGCCTATATATTGTCTTCATATCTGATTTTTAGGGAGCAGTAAAACGTGACACTCTGAAAGGCTGACCCCCATGGGAGGGTTCCCAGTTCATGCCTGGAGACCTCCCTATGTGTGTCCATGATCCAGCTGGGCCTGAGGGTTGTGGGTAGGTTGTGGCATCAAGACCCTATTGGGGGCGCTCTCTCTTATGGAGTAAATAAACATTTAAAAAAGAATACAAAATGAGGGCTAGCAGATGGTGTAGCAGTTACATTGTCAGACTCCTACATGGTTGATCACAGTTCGAGTCCTAGACCCAGTGACTTGATACTCACACTGGGCACATGTGTGTGCCTGCCCAAAATTCCGGGAAGAGAACGGATGAGAAGGGATTGCGGCACGACCATCCACCCTGGGGAGTGATTTCTCACTTTCCCTCTTACTATCTCTGTCTCTCTCTGTCTCTCTAGTGAGCATACATGCCCTATAGCAAAAATAAAATAATTTAAAACAATACAAGCTGTTCTAATCTGATTTTTTTGAGAGGTTTTTGTTATAGGGTGCGTGAGCACACCAGAAAGCCAGAGAGAGACAGAGAGACAGAAAGTGAGAAGTCACCCCCCAGGGGGGATGGCCATGCCGCAAACCCTTCTTCTCTGTTCTCCTCTTGGGATCTTGGGCATGCATGCACACGCGCCCGGTGTGAGTTTAAGCCACTGAGTCTGGAACTCGAGCCACGGTCAACAACATGTGAGTCCAGCAACATAGCCATTACGCTAACTGCTGGTCCCTTTAATCTGATTTTTTAAATTTGAGATTTGCTACATACTCACTTATATCTTATGTTTTCCACTTAATGTTACATCCTAACTTTTTTGTTCGTTTGTTTGTCACTAATTCCTCAAAAGCATTGCTTATACAGGCTCTATAACCTTTTACTCCTAAGATTAGCAACACGTTTACCACCTTCCAGGTACGAAGGCCTGGCAGTCGGTTCCAGGGTTCTGCTCTAACGAATCCCGCTATGATGGACATCCTTGGGTTGACACTCTGTGTCCCCCCAGGATCATCTCCTGGAAGCGCAATTACTAGTGCAGGCATTTCTACACTCTTCATACATGTTGCCTCGTTGCTTCTAGAAAGGTGACGCTCGTTTACCCTTTTGCAAGCAGCAGACGTGCTTGCTTTCCCTCACCTTTGCCAACACTGGAGTAATCGATAATGAAAAGGACTGGGTGCCAGGCATTAGGCGAAGGTGCTGAGGATAAGATGGTGAGGGGGAGAAAAAAGATGCGGTCTCTGCTTTCATGGGGTCCCTGACAAACCAAAGAGAGGGAAGGGGGGAGAGAACATCACGAGGTTCCAATCTGGTCTCGACTTGAGAAATATCGCAGAAAAAGCGGTATTTCCACTGAGACTCAGGCTTCAAAGGAGCTGGCTCCGTGGTGAGAGAGAGTGGTGAGGGGAGCAGGATGTGGGAAAAGGCTTGAGTCCGTGACAGTCAGACCTGAAGGGCCTGTGGTCCCACTAGGAATTCTGGGAAGCCACTAGATGGTTTGGGTTTAGTTTTTCTTTTATTTTGCCATAGGCCACGTGTGCTCACTGGAGGCAGAGACAGAGACAGAGACAGAGAGAGATAAAGCAAGACGTCACCCCTTAGATGGCACAGCCATGCTGCAATCCATTCTCCTCACAGGACTTTGGGCATGCACACATACGTGCCTGGCATGTTTTCCAAGTTGCCAGGTCTGAGACTCGAACAGTAGAGTTGGCCAGGTGGGATTCAGTGCCTTAACTACCATGATACCTGCTGGCCTCCGGCATTGGATGGTTTTAAACAGAGGGATAATGTGATCAGCTTTGCCTTTTGAAGAAGCAGTTAATCTTTAAAATATGTTTCATTGTGGTAAAAACATGAAACAGGGTCAGCAGGTGCCATGGTGTATAAGGTGCTGGACTCCTACATGGTTGACTGCGGTTTGAGTCCTGGACCCGGTGGCTTGAAAATCACACTGGGTGCATGTGCGCATGTGCCCAAAATCCCCAAAGGAGAATGGAGGAGAAAGGATTGGGGTATGGCCATCACCCCTGAGGAGTGATTTTTCACTTTCTCTTTCTCTATGTCTGTCCGGTGAGTGCACTTGCCCTATGGCAAAAATCGGAAAAAAAAAAAAAAAAGAAAGAAAGAAACATGAAATTGACCTTCTTAGCCATCTTCAAGTATAGAGTTTGATAGTGTTTAAGCATAATCACATTTCTGTGCAAAAAATCTCCAGAACCTTTCATCTTGCAAAAATGAAACCCTGTACCCATTAAACAGCAACTGCCGATTTTCCCTCCTCCCAGACCCTGGCACCTGCCATTCTATTAGGTTGTCAGGAAAGTCGTGATGTACTTTTTCTATGCAAAAATGTGTCATGACTTTCCCAACAACCCCGTACTTTCTGTTTCTGATTTTGACTACTCTAGATAACTCACACAAGAGAAATACTAGAGCATTTTGTGTGCGTGATTGTCTCATTTCACTTAGCATAATGTCCTCAAGGTCCATCCACAATGTAGCATGTGACAGAACTCCCTTCCTTTTCAAGGCTGGCTAATATTCCACTGTATGCACATACCACGTTTGTCTCTCCATTCATCCGCTGACGGACAGCTGGGCTGCTTCCCCCCTTTTGGCTACTGAGAATAATGCTGCTAGGAACATGGGTGTGCAAATGTATCTTCAAAACTCTGCTTCCAGTTCTTTTAGATCTACAGACAGAAGTGGGTATTTCTATTTTTAATTTTTTGAGGACTTTTGAGAACCATTTTTATGTTCTTTATTCATAATAGAGCTAGTGTGTATGCACGAGAGAGAGAGAGAGAGAGAGAGAGAGAGAGAGAGAGAGAGATTGAGAGGCACTCCCTCCCCAGGATCTGGACATTCTGCCATCCCCCTTCCTCCAGCCCGTCAGATTGTGGGCACTCACACACGTGCCTGGTGTGTTTCAGGCTGACTGACCAGGGATGTCAACCATAGTTGCCATGTGGAATCAGGTTTCCCTTGAGCAGTACGTTATTGCTGTACCATGGAGTCAGCCTGAGAATCTCTTTTAACAAGCAAATTCAAGGGATCAGAAGATGGCATAATGGTTACGTCACTGGACTCCCACATAGTCAACCATGGTTCAAGTCCCAGATCTGGCAGCTTAAAACTCACGTTGGGTGTGTGTGTGTGTGTGTGTGTGTGGCCAGAATCCCAAAAGGAGAATGGAGAAGGAATTTTGGTGTGGCTATTCCCCCAGGGGGTGATTTCTCGCTTCCTGTCTCTTTGTCTCTCCAGTGAGTGCACATGCCCTATACCAAAAATATCTCCCCCCAAAAAGCAAATTCAAGGTCCGGTTCAATGGCTTGGTGCTTAAGGGAGCCAGATCTCACAATGCTGACTAAGCAGTTCAAGTCTCCACCCCGGTAGCTAAAAGACACACTTGTGTGTACGTGTATGCTCAAAACCCTGAAGGGAAAGAGAAATGGAGGAAAAAGGATTGTGGCATGACCATGTACCACTGGGGGTGCTTTCTTTTCTCCCTGTCTCTCTCTGTCCCTCTCTGGTGGGAACGCATGTCCACTGGCAATTAGGAAAACAAAAAGCAAATTCAACAAGACTGATTTTGCTGCCTAGAAAACAATAGAGAATAACGGTACTCTATGGCTGCTAAAAGCCATTATCTCGGGAACCAGCAGTTAGCGTAATGGCTATGTGGCTGGACTCCCACGTAGTCGACCGCGGTTCGCGTCTCGGACCCGGTGGCTTACAACTCACGCCGGGCGCGTGTGCGTACGTGCCCAAGATCCCGAGAGGAGAATGGAGGAGAAGGGATTGCGGCGTGACCATCCCCTCTGGGGGGTGATTTCTCGCTTTCTTCTCTATGTCTCTCTCTGTCTGTCTGGTGAGCGCACGCGCCCTATAGCAAAAAACCTCTCAAAAAAAAAAAAAAAAAAAAGCCATTATCTCTTGGAGTTCAATAATAGAATTCACTAAGGACACATACACAGACACACACAAGTGAATTGTAAAGTTAATAGAGCTTGGCATGAATAATTAAATGTACACACATTGCAGGAACACCTACAGTGTACAGACTTCAGTCTTCAAGCGCATTGAGGGACATTTATTTATTAGCCAACTGTCCTTGAGCACGTGTTTGTGCGCTCTGCAAGGCATTGTGGGTAAATCCCCAATATGCGCAGCTTGGTTCCCATCCTCTTGGATCTTCCAGCCCTGTGCCCTTTTGCGTGGTGTATTAAAATAGTGACACTGGGAACCAGCAGTTAGCGTAATGGCTATGTCGCTGGACTCCCACATGGTCGACCGCGGTTCGCGTCTCGGACCCGGTGGCTTAAAACTCACGCTGGGCGCATGTGCGTGCGTGCCCAAGATCCCGAGAGGAGAATGGAGGAGAAGGGATTGCGGCGTGACCATCCCCCCTGGGGGGTGATTTCTCGCGTTCTGTCTCTCTGTCTCTGTCTGTCTGGCGAGCACACGCGCCCTATAGCAAAAAACCTCTCAAAAAAAAAAAAAAAAGAAAAAAAAATAGTGACACTAAGGGGATGTTCTAGGAGTTCGGGGAGGCAGGAGTCATGGGGAAAGGCTTCCCGGGAAAGGCGGCATTTGGCTTTGCTAGAGTTGGGCCAGGTGGAAAGGTCCGGGCTAGAGGGTGGCAGGTGGTCGGTGTGGACAGAGCCAAGGCCGAGATGCGTGTGAGTTTAGGGAAGGGGGAGGGCCTGAGAAGGTCAAAGGTGGGAGATTCAGCCTGAGAGGTGGGCGGCAGGGAGCAGAAGACCTTTGAGTGCCTGGCTAAAGGTGGAACTTCCGTGGTAAGTGGGTTTTGAGTAGGGAGGGGAGTGACATCAAAGCAGTGCAGTGATGTGTGGGGTGGACTGAAAGGGAGAGAAACTGGCAGCTGAGAAATTAGGAGTCAACGCCAGCCTGAGCTAATGAGGCTTTGAATGTGGCGGCAGTGGTGGGGGCGGGGGCGTGGGAAATGGGCAGCGGAGAGGAGGGGCCGGATATGAAGGAGGCTGTCAGTGATCTGACCTTGGCTCCTTTCCCCTGGAAGTCCCAGCACACACCTGATATTTATTTATGCACTTATTTATCCGCAATCCTGTCTCGTCCATCTCTCCCTCCTGTAGGGATTCGGGGCACGTAGGCACGCACGCACACCTGGCACATTTCTCAAGCTGCCACATCTGGGGCTAGAACCACATGGTTGGCCACGTGGGATGCAGACCACATAACTACCAGGCCACAGGCTGGCTCACCCAGCACAGCTTTTCTCCTCCTTCCTCCCCACGGCTTCCGGCCTTCTTTACTTCCCACTTCTCTTTTTCTTTCCCTCTTCCTTTCCTTCTATCCTTAGTCCTTCCTCAGCCCCCTTCCTTTTCCTCCTTTTCTTCCTTCCTGCCTTTCTTCTCCCAGCCTTTCCTTTTTCTACTTTATAAAAATAATACGTTTCTCTTATAATGACTGGCCTTGCCCCTTTTGGCTTCCTTCAGAACCTCGTACGGTGGCTTGCTGGGCACATTGGCTGCCCTGCCATCGCGAACTGATTAGAAGTGGGGCAGGGGGCAAAAGCAGACGAAGGCTCGGGCCCGAGTGATGGGAGAGAGGACGATGCTGGGAGTAGCTGGTCAGAGTCCAAGACGGTGAATTTGAGCTTCTGACAGGTTATTTGGCTGACATGAAACCTTGGCATGTAGCGAGAAAGAAGAGTCTTCCAGCTGGACAGAGAGTGGCTTAGGAGCACAAAGTACTTGACATGTTCTGGTCAGCCACTAGCTAAGTGCCAAGTTACATGGACCGTCCAAGCCTCAGGTTTCTCGCCTATAAAACTGGTGCGGTGGTTAAGGCACTGGATTCCCGCATGGCTGACCATGGTTTGAGTCCCAGACCTGGCAGCTTGACAATCACACTGGGCACATGCATGTGCATGCCCAAAATCCCAAGAGGAGTTGGAGGAGAAGGGATTGTGGCATGATCATCCCCTCCAGTGGGGTGGGTAATTTTTCACTTTCCCCCTGTTGTCTTTCTCTCTCTCTCTGGCATGCATCCTATGGCAAAAACCTAAAACAAAACGAGAACAACTAGGATAGGGTCAGAGGGCAGCATAACAGTAATGCAAGTGGACGCACATGGGAAAGGTCCTGGGTTCAAGTCCTGGGAACTCCACACGTGCCTATGGTCCAGACTGGCTACTGTTGGAGATGGATCTTGGTGTAAAGACCCTGTTGGAGATACCATCTCTTAGTCTCTGTTCTGTCTCCTCCTCTCCCACAGAAGAAATACATACATAAATTTTTTAGAATTGAGATAGGGGACTGGCAAGTGATATGGTGGTTAGGGTACTGGACTCCCACATGACTGACCATGGTTTGAGTCCCAGATCTGGTGGCTTGCTTTCTTACTTTCCCCCTCTCTCTTTCTGTCTCTCTCTGGTTAAATAAAAAATAATAACAGTAATGATAATAAAATTATTCTTTAAAAAAATAAAAGGAGTTAAGATAGGGCTGGCCCCACGGCCTAGTGGATATTGGAGCTGGATCCCACATGGCCAACTGTATGGTTTGGATCTTGGCTCTGGCAGCTTGAAAAACATGCTGGGCATGTATGCATGCATGTCCCAAATCCCAATGGGATGGAGAAATGGAGGAGGGGTTGCAGTGTGACCATGCTCCATTGAGGGGTGCTTTCTCCCTCTCTCTATCTTTCAGGTGAGTGCATGCGCCCTCTGGCAAGTAAAAAATAAATGGGGGGGGGTAAAGTAGTATTTCATAAAATTGCCAAGGCTAAAGGTAATGCAAAGTGGATTAAATGTATGAAGTGGATAAAAGGTAACGATAGGTAGTAGTTATTATTACTCTCATTAGGGTTAGGAGAAGGGGGTGAGAGAACTGTGTGATCTCTCCCGTGACTTTGCCCACCTCTCATCCAGCATGTCCTTCCTGTCACTGTGTCCCATCTGATGTCTCCTGAACCTGGCAAGCTGCTTGGCTGTCTCGCCTTTGCTGTTTCCTTTGCTTGGAACATTCTTTGCCTAGATCTGGTATGTCCAGCTTGAATGTTTTAGCTCTCTGAGATGTAGGCCTCAGTTCAGGTAGCACCTCCTCAAAGCAACCTTCCCTGACCAAGGGGGGCCTGTGTACAAGTGCACCACCCTGTTTTACTCTCGCCACAGTACTGGTCCCAATCTGCAGTGACCGGGATATGTATATGTACAGACAGATGGTTGTATACTGTCTATCTGCATGTCTGTCCACACCCATCTCCGCCCCACCCTTCTTTTTTTTTTTTTTTGGAGAGGTTTTTCGCTATAGGGCGCGTGCGCTCGCCAGACAGACAGACAGAGACAGAGAGACAGAAAGCGAGAAATCACCCCCCAGGGGGGATGGTCACGCCGCAATCCCTTCTCCTCCATTCTCCTCTCGGGATCTTGGGCACGCACGCACACGTGCCCGGCGTGAGTTGTAAGCCACCGGGTCCAGGACGCGAACCGCGGTCGACTACGTGGGAGTCCAGCGACATGGCCATTACGCTAACTGCTGGTTCCTTCCGCCCCACCCTTCTAATGACAGTAGCAATCCTGTTGAACAGTGCTGGCATACAGATGAGCAAGAAGGAAGGTGCAAGAGGAAGGGGAACGGTCTCGTGAGGGTGGAAATAGAAGGGCTCCAAAAGTACCGATAGAAGAGTTGGCCTTGGCAAGGAGGAGGCTTGCTTGTTCTTTTTTCTAAAGCATTATTTATTTATTGGGGCCGGCAGGTGGCGTGGTGGTTAGGGTGCTGGACTCCCACATGGTTGACTGTGGTTTGAGTCCTGGACCTAGCAGTTTGCTCTCTCACTTTCTCTCTCTCTGTGTCCCTCTCTGGTCAAATTTAGAAAGAAAGAGAAAGAAAGAAAGAAAGTTAAATAAAATCATTTTTTTAAATTATTTATTTTTTTAAGAGAGATTTTTGCTATAGGGTCCATGCACTCACCAGAGACACAGAGACAGAGAGATAGAAAGTGAGACATGACTCCCCTCAGGGGGGATGGCCACACCGCTCTCCGTTCTCCTCCATTCTCCTCTCAGGATTTTGGGCATGCTTGTCCCCATGCCTGGCGTGAGTTTCAAGCTGCTGGGTCTGGGACTTAAACTGTGATCAGCACGTGGGGGTGCAGTGCCCCCACCACTACACCACCTGCTGGCCCCTTATTATTTTTTAATTCACCAGAGAGTGAGAGAGGGAAAGTGAGAAAGCAACCTGCCAGGTCTAGGACTTGAACCTTGGTCGGCCACATGGGAGTCCAGCACCTTAACCACCACAACACCTGCTGGCCCAAGATCACTTATTTCTGAGACAGCTGGGAAGTGGGAGTGATGAGGTGATGGTACAGACATTTCAATGTGTGGGGCAGGGCTTTGAGAGGGCTACTTCTGCTGGCTGCTTCCACAAAGTAAAGGGCGTGGCCACCTGCTGAGCGCCCAAGTGCAACAGAAGAGGGAGCTGGGTACTGAGGCCAATGGACGGTTCTGAAATAATGACACTGGCCACCATTTATTTAGCCCTTATGCACCAGGCGCTGTTCCAAGCTCTTTAAATGTATTGATTTCATCCTCATAACAATCCTATGAGGAAAGGTATTACTTTTATTTTAAGATGTGGCTACACCATATATATATATATATATATATATATATATATATATATATATATATATATGTAATTTGTATTTGTTAGTTCTACTTCAATAAAGCCAGAAGAAAAGATGTGGGAAGCAAGGCCCAGAGAAGTCCATGGTCACAGCTAGGAGGTGCCAGAGCTGGGACTTGAACTCAGACGGTCTGGCTGTTGGAGCCTCCGAAGAGAACCACTAGTTTCCTGCCTCCCCAGTCCCTGCAAAGCAGGTATATGAAGGTTCAGTCAGAGATGCAGACAGTATTATGGAACCATACATAGCATGCCCCTGGGCAATCAGCTAGCTTTCTGTTGTGACAGAAAGCCCAGGAATGGGGTCAGAAAAGCGAATGGGCCAGGGCAGGTGACTCAGGGTTAAGTGCAGCAAAGATGGGGGCTGAGGCATTCTGAAGTGTGTGTGTGAGAGAGTTTTCTGGGTGGAGAAAAGAGCATGTGCTGGGACCAGCAGTTAGCGTAATGGCTATGTCGCTGGACTCCCACGTAGTCGACCGCGGTTCAAGTCCCGGACCCGGTGGCTTAAAACTCACGCCGGACGCGTGTGCGTGCGTGCCCAAGATCCCGAGAGGAGAATGGAGGAGAAGGGATTGCGGCGTGACCATCCCCCCCGGGGGGTGATTTCTCGCTTTCTGTCTCTCTGTCTCTGTCTGTCTGTCTGGCGAGCGCACAGCGCCCTATAGCAAAAACCTCTCCAAAAAAAAAAAAAAAAAAAGCATGTGCAAAGGCCCTGAGGTGGGAAAAAACTCAGCTCACTGGAAAGAGTAAAAGGGCAGTGTCATAGTGCCAGCGGGTGGAGGGTGGTGGCTGGTCAGATCCTTAAGGATAATATTCCTCAAAGTGTGCTCCAAGCTCCCCTGCATCAAAATGCTCTTGGGTACTTGTTTAGAATATGGACGGACTCCTGTGCCCCATCTCAGACCTACTGAATCAGAATTTTTGGTTGGGGGACGGGGCCTGGGAACCTGCTCTGACACATCTCCAGGTGAGCCCTCGCACATTAGGGTTGGAGAGCTATTGATGAAGGGCCCGGTGGACCATGGGCGAGTTCAGGCTTGATTATAAATGCATGAAGAGGTCACTGAAGGTCATCAACAGGGGCATGAAGACACGGAGGTACTTAAGTCAGGCTGCCTGCTGTGTGGAGAATGGACTGGGGGGCAGCAAGGCTTGAAAGCAGAAGTCCAAGTAAGACGCTCTCATGACACCCCAGGGAAAAGGACGATGGTGGCCAGGACCAGTATATTGGCAGTAGAGTGATGACAAGGAGGACATGGAATATATTGAGGTAGAGTCGGTAGGGGGAGAGAAATCAAGGCTAACTCCTCGGCGTATAGTCCGAACAACTGGATGGATGGTGTTGACAATTCCCTGCACTGAGAGAAGACTGGTGGAGGATCTAGGTTGGGTGGTAGTAAAAGAATTAGAACTAGAAGAATGCCATTTCAGGGCAGCAAGTGGTGTGGTGGTTAAGGCACTGGACTCCCACATGGCTGACTGTGGTTTGAGTCCCAGACCTGGCAGCTTGAAGATCATGCCAGGAATGTGTGCATGCATGCCCAAAATGTCAAGAGGAGAAGGGGTTGTGGCATGGTCAACCCCCTGGGGGATGATTTCTCACTTTCCCTCTCACTGTCTTTGTCTCTCTCTCTGGCAGTGCACGCACCTATGGGGAAAAAAAAATCCATTTCAGACACGTGAAGCTCGAGATGCCTGAGACATGTCTGAGGGGAGATAGCTGCTAACCAATTGGACACACTGAGCGAAGATTCAGGAGACAGGTCTGAGCTGGAAATATGCATTTGGAGTGAGGAGCATCGTATGGTGTCATCGGAAAAGTCATGACACAGTATTGCGTAGAGAAACAGAAAACTACGTCATGACTTTTCCAACCACCCAGCAGATGGTATTTAAAGCCATGGGAAGGGGTGGATGGATGGCAGGTAGACTGTGTGAAGAAGAAGAGGTCACAGTGAGAATGAAAATGAAGTTGAACAGGCATGAGGGAGCAGTCGCAGCTGATTAAGGGGCCTGGTCCTGTAGAGAGGCACAGGCTTTAGACTATTCCTGTAGACAGGGAAGTCACCAAGGAAGACGGCAGGGGTGAGGTAGAGGGGGAAGCTGGGAACAAGGATAGCAGGCCAGCAGGTGGCATGACTGTACTGAGGTCAGTAGCTGAACTGGCGATTCTGCCTGTGGTCCCCGGACCGCCATCCTCAGTATCACCTGGAAACTTAGAAATGGAAATTCTTGCTGCCTGCCCTCCACCCCCTACTCAACTACTGACTCTGTAATTCTAGAGGTGAGGCCCAGCCCTCTGGGTGACTCTGATGCACAGTCCAATTTGGGAACTGTTGGCCCAGGGAGTTAATTTTTTTGAAAGAATTATTTAATTTGGGAACCAGCAGTTAGCGTAATGGCTATGTCGCTGGACTCCCACGTAGTCAACCGCGGTTCGCGTCCCGGACCCAGTGGCTTAAAACTCACGCCGGGCGCGTGTGCGTGCGTGCCCAAGATCCCGAGAGGAGAATGGAGGAGAAGGGATTGCGGCGTGACCATCCCCCCTGGGGGGTGATTTCTCGCTTTCTGTCTCTCTGTCTCTCTCTGTCTGTCTGGTGAGCGCACGCGCCCTATAGCGAAAAACCTCCCCCCCCCAAAAAAAAAAAGAATTATTTAATTTTATTTATTATTATTATCATTATTAATTTGCTATAGGGCACATGTGCTCACCAGAGACAGACAGAGAGAGAGAAAGAGGGAAAGTAAGAAAGCAAGCCGCCAGGTACGAGACTGGAACAGCAGTTGGCCATGTGGGATCCCAGCGCCTTAACCACCATGCCACCTGCTGGCCCGGCCCAGGGTGTTAGTGTAATGGCTATGTCGCTGGACTCCCACGTAGTCGACCGCGGTTCGCGTCTCGGACCCGGTGGCTTACAACTCACGCCGGGCGCGTGTGCGTGCGTGCCCAAGATCCCGAGAGGAGAATGGAGGAGAAGGGATTGCGGCGTGACCATCCCCCCTGGGGGGTGATTTCTCGCTTTCTGTCTCTATATCTCTCTCTGTCTGTCTGGCGAGCGCACGCGCCCTATAGCGAAAAACCTCTCCAAAAGAAAAAAAATAAATAAAAAAAAAATATTTTGATGCTTGGGACCAGCAGTTAGCGTAATGGCTATGTCGCTGGACTCCATGTAGTTGACCACAGTTCGTGTCCCAGACCCGGTGGCTTAAAACTCACGCTGGGCGCGTGTGCGTGCGTGCCCAAGACCCCAAGAGCAGACTGGAGGAGAAGGGATTGCAGCGTGGCCATCCTCCCTGGGGGGTGATTTCTTGCTTTCTATCTCTCTCTGTCTGGCGAGCGCATGCACCCTATAGCAAAGAAAAACCTCTCCAAAAAAAAAATATTTTGATGCCTAGGACCTAACAGAGGAAAATCCCATTCAAGTCATCCAGGGTAGGGCTTCACCATTAGTTATTTTTAAGCACCCCAGATGGTTCTGCTGTGCAGCCAGGGTGAGAACCACTGGTTTAGATCAGTTTGCAGGTCGTGCTGACGCGGCTGGTTTAGCAGCCATAGCCCTAGAGGTAGGCAGGGAACAAGCAGCCAAGTTGAGAACCACTCACCTAAATTATAGATGAGAAAATTGACAGCATAGAACGATGGCTTAAAAATGTGATCAAGGAACAGCAAGCCCGTCTGCCCCAGGGAGCTGGGAGAGCAGTAGCTTCTGTAGTTCAGAGTCAAGGGAGAGGGTAGCACTGGCGGGGGAAAAGTCAATCCAGGGCCCAGATGCAGTGGTGTAGTGGTAGTGCAATGCTCTGCAATGCTGGAGGTCATACGGAGCAGTGGGGTTCAGTTCCCGGGTCGACCTGCACACACCAGGAAGCCATGATCCTGCTGGCCGGAAGGCTGAGGGGGAGGATCGTGGTGTGAGATGCTGTTAAGGGTGCTTGCCTTTCTCTCTCATTAAATAAACTTAAAGAAAAATTCAGGTGAGTAGTTAGAGAAAAGACAGGTAGCAGAGGTCAAAGCTAGAGAAGGACTCACCCGCAAGGTACGTAAGAACGATGAGAAGCCAGGCACTTGGGAAAAGGCAAAGCTTTATAGGAAAGCAAAGGGAAGCCAGCAGCGAGGCGTGGACATAGCTGTCCATGTGGCTCCTGCAGCTGGACAGCAGCCAGGTGTCACGTTACAGATGGTAGCTGGTGACTCATTTTTTTAAAAAGCATATTTCTTCCATGAACCAGACAGAGAGAAAAAGACAGAGAGAGGTATCCCAACAGGGTCTTCATGTTGCGATCTGCCCCCAGCCAGGCCAGATCACAGGCAATGCCCATGCCCAGCACATACAGCGAGATCTTGGGATGTGAACCCAGAACCTTCCCCTATGGGTCAGTCTTGCCGGGCGGTCTCATGTTCTTTAACCTACACCTCCCCCGACCCATTCTCAAAAAGATCTGGGGGAGGGGGGTCACAGAAATAAAGACATCTAAAAAGTAATGGCATGTCTGGTAGGGGTGGGGAGGAGGGGAATCAAATAGGCTGAGCAACAGGCCGAACTTATCCACCTGGCAAGGTCGTTAACATCTGAGAGCTATAAAGCCTTAGGTATGATCGGTTTAACAGTGAAAAGTAGTGGAGCAGGTTATTTTGGATTAAAAATCTACATAGCAGGCCAGCAGGTGGCGTAGTGGTTAAAGGTGCTGGACACCCAGACCTGGCAACTTGCTTTCTTGCTTTCTCTCTGGTGAGCACACGTGCCCTATAACAAGTCAAAAAAAATAATAATAAGGGGCCAGCAGGTGGCATGGTAGTTAAAGGTGCTGGACTCCCACATAGCTGACCGCGGTTTGAGTTCTAGAACTGGTGGCTAGCTTTCTCGCTTTCTCTCTCTCTCTCACTCTGTCCCTCTGTGATCAAGTTAAATAAAGTTAAATAAAATTAAAAAATAATAGTAATAAATAAAATGATTCTTTTTTTTACAAAAATCTAGACAGCACCTACGATGTACCAGGTACTATGCTGGGTGGGCACTTCATTTACTTCTCATTTAATAAAGCAGAGCCTGCTAGGTCATTGGACAGGTCAGAAATTATTCTAAATGACTTGGGAAGCCATTGAAGGGTTTTTAATAAGGCACTGATGTAGTGAAGTCATAAAAGACCAGTATTATACCCATTCTGAGTTTGTTTAGTTTGCTATAGGGTACATTCGCTTGCCAGAAAGACACACACGCGCGCACACGCACTCAGAGGGAAAGTGAGAAATCACCCCCCAGGGGGGATGGCCACGCCGCAATCCTCTCTCCTCCGTTCTCTCTCGGGATTTTGAACCTGCACATGTATGTGCTGGGTGTCATTTTAAAGTTTCAGGGTCCAGGACTCAAACTGCTCACCCAGCCAAGTGGGATTCCAGCCACCTTTAACCTCCACACCACTTGCTGACCCCTATACCCACTTGATTTTACAGGTGAAGAACTTGACGTTAGCCAGTGTAAGGTCACATACAGCAAGGAAGTGGCAGAAACAAGACTGAAAACCGGGCCTCTCTGAGATAAAGCAATTGTGGCAAAATGTTAACAACTGTGAGTGGAGGTTAAGGCTACATAGGTGTTTGCTGCTTCCTTTGAACTTTTCTGTATGTTTGAAAATTTGGAAAATGAAAAGTTTGCAAAAAAGAACCAGGTTTAACTCTGAAGCTTAAGCTTTTCTTCCCCAGTATGCTTCACTGTGTCACTAACCTAGGTGACCTTAGGTGTCACTGTCCTGTCTGAAACCTTCCCCACCCGAATGGTGAGACTGCATGAGATCATCGCTAAGGCTCTCTCCCTAACGTTGCGTTGTACTGTGGCAGTATGTGGCTTTAGATTATTCGACCACACCGAGAGTTATGTCTTCAACTTGCCTTGCAATCAGAAAGGACATCCTGTTTCCTAAGCTCTGGGAAGGATGGCCACCGGGTCTGTTTTGCCACATTGCCTGTGGCTGTGTAGAAACTACTGGTTGTCGGTCTCCATCTTGGGAGTGGGGTGAGGAGGTGGAATCGCTCTTAAAAGGAAACACCGTCTTCTGCCAAGTCTTTGGGTGGAGCTAGAGAAACTGTCTGAGACAACACTGAGTCAGCACATTCACCAGGGTCAAGTTCACAGTTAGAGGGAACTGGAAAAGGGCCCT
The DNA here is from genome assembly GCA_026018925.1 of Tupaia tana. Classification (NCBI taxonomy): domain Eukaryota; kingdom Metazoa; phylum Chordata; class Mammalia; order Scandentia; family Tupaiidae; genus Tupaia; species Tupaia tana. Next base: position 23,936,963 of record JAKSZU010000009.1, read on the forward strand.
GGTTGAGAAGAAACCTCCAGCTGAGGCCTCTTTAGTCTCAAAGGGGTGGAATCCAAACCCACCAGTTCGTAATGGAGATTCACCGGGGAACAATGCACTACGCTCAAATCAGGGGTTTCCTCTCCAACTGTTAGAAAGCTTAGAGACCTCGTCCAAAAGTGTGACAAAATTTTGGACTACATCACCCCAAGAAGTAACAAAAGCTCAAAACTGGTTTTCAAAAGTTGCAAAACGGATTCTGTGAAAACGGGCTTGGTGGAGACCATGTCTGAACTCCACATCAGCAAAGGCAATGGGGCTTTTCAAACGTGTGCATCAGGGGCTGTCAGACTTCCGGGGCTGAAGGGGTCATGGGTTTGACCTGGTGTGACATCTATGTGCGTTAGGAATCAACATTCTGGGCTGGTGCTTGAGGGCACTAGAGCCACATGCCTGATTGCACACGCTGAATCTCAGCCCAGTGCCTTGAAAAACACCTGTCACATGGACGTGCATGCCCCAAATCCTGACAGGATGGAGAAATGGAGAAGGGATTGTGTGGTGAACATGCCCCACTGGGGGAGGTGCTTTTTCTCCCTCTCCCTCTATGTCTCTGTGACAAATTTAAAAAAAAAAAAAAAAGGCAACATCCTTTCTTCAAATGGAGTCCTTCTGTTGCAGAAACCCTTAGGGCTACAGTAAGGGGGCTTGGTTGACCTCGGAAAGTGTATGAATCCCTCAATAGCCTTGCTTCTTCTAATCTCTAAGGACAAACGTACTGGGAATTTTTCCAAATGGCTTTTCTCTGTAAGACGGGCGGTGGCCGAGCACAGGTGGAGCTGATGGGGACTGTAGTAAGTTCAATGGGACCCAGTGACATAAACCTTCCTCAGTTCTCACCAAGACCACACGAGCTTTGATTTTTCACACAACATATATTTATTCAGAAAAAAATTTGCAATAAATTATAATAAAAAAGATGACACAAAATACAGAACCCCACTAGCAGCTTTGCTTAGTGACCAAAACATTTTCGGGAAATATAACAAACACAGAGTAAGAACCAGAAAAACCGTGAAAGGGAGACTAATGTAAAGTCGCCACGTGGGTCTGAACCACTTCTCCCCTACAACAGGTGCAGAGTCCGTCCCCACCGCTGAATCTGCAATCCTTCCTTGAGAGGACCATGGAACAGTACCTTAGAGGACTAGGAACTGGAGGGTGGGTGCTGGGACAGGCACAGTGGGAAAGCAGATTTCTTCTATCTGGTCTGTGTCTTGTCTTCCCCTCACAGATTGTCTAAAACCCTCAACCCTGGATATATCCCAGGACAAGCTGGAAACAAAGGGTTGAGGCAGGAACCAACTTAATACTTTGACTTGACAGAGAAAGGATGCTGTACACACGCCCCAGAGACCCTGGCCAGCTGCACCCATGGTCATCAAGGGACCCCAGGCGGGCGGTGCCCTGGGAAACAGACACAGGAAAGGTGTCTCCTTGTGTTACCACTGTGCCCCAGCTTCTCTCATCTGACTTTTGTGATTGTTTTTCTGACCATTTCTAGCAGAGATGACCGAAGTGTTTTTTCTATTTTTCTTTTTGCCAGAGGGTGCGTGTGCTCAGAGAGAGAGAGAGAGGGAGAGATTGGGAAAGGGAGAAAGCACTCCCCAATGGGATATGGCCATTCTGCGATCCCTTCTCCATTTCTTCATCCTGTTGGGATTTGAATCACATGGTCGACCATGTATGATCTAGGCTCCCTTAACCACTAGGCCACAGGGCCGGCCCCAGAGTTCTGCTCTCAGTCTTCCATTAACTAAGTCTATCACTCAGCCCATGACCTGTCAGGTGTTCAGCAACTTGGCACCACTACTTGCCCTCTATTCCCTTACTCCCAATCAGGAAAGGTTTAACCAGTAGATGTACCTTTTCTTCCCCAAATAACTGAACTGAAGAGACAAGGGACTTGGAGGAGTGTTCGGTGACAGTGTTTCCCCTGGCCCTTTCCTTGGATGCGCTATATGAGTCATGAAGTCAGTGCCTGAGGTTGCACACAGCCTGCATGTAGCAACAACACTCCTTGCATTCAACCTTAACGGGCAGGAACAAGTCAACTCAGGGTGGTTTCAATGAAAGAAAAATAGGAGAAAGCAATTCCATCAGGTGGTTTTGCAGTCAGTGGCTGGTGGCCTGTCAGCCGACACAGACTGAAAAAACAAAGCTGCCCAATGAGCTTCAAGAACTGGAAAGCTCAGAGGGTCATCACCTCGGCTGGGAAAGGTAAGGTGCACAGTTGGTCCCACCGGCCAGTCTCTTACACAGGACTAGGTACAGTGACTGGGAACCAGGAGGACTGTCTAAATCTGTTAATCTCAGGAGCTGCTTGTAAAGCCCCGAGCCAGCCCTGCTGAGGGAGGAGCGGACATCTGCCCCGTGGTTCTTCGGTTATCCCATGCTACCCTTGCTGTCAGAAGGCGCAGTAGCTCTCAAGATGCACAGACTCCCTTTTTCACTGTGGTGCAAGTGCTGTCCTGGAGGTGGATTTGGAAGTGGGAGAAGGGTCCCACAGACACCCAGGATCAGTCCTCATGTAAAATTCGAGCAATGACAGCAAAGGGAGAGTGGGACGCATGACCTGTCAAACATGAATAGCTTCATCCTTAAAATACTCAAAGTGCTTCCATTCTGATTGTGATTCTCTCACATCAATGGGATGTCATCTCTAAAAGTCCCTAAAGTTATGCTACTAAATGTGGTCTTAGGCAACAGAATATGGGTCCACCCAATGTGGATCCATGAGAAGGCCAACGTTAGAGAGACAGACAGACACCACTGTAGTAGAAATGCACAAATACCTGTAGCAACCTCATGTAGACTGTGAGCTCATTGTGGAAGCCACCCAAGAAGTCACTAGCCTCACCCAGACTTCCTTCAGAGTAACAGAAAGAGGAGAGTGCAAAGGAGTGGGACGGGGGTGGGGGGTGTCAAAAGTGCTTCAGACAAAGGAGTACAGACAAGTCTGAGCTACAGCAAGTAGTGCTTGTAAGGCCTAGAATGGGGACATCTCAGAACCTAGGCCCAGGATGCTAACGACAATCATGACAATTGGGTAGGAGGGCAACAAACACATCCCTAGCTTAAGGAGTGTAAATACAGGTCTCTCTGCCTTATAAAGAGGAAACACAAAACACCAAAATATGGTAACTTTGGCTTGGCAATATAAGTCTAAAAGTATTTTGCTGTGTAGGATACGGTAAAGGAGGGATTAGGAAACTGTCTTCCTTTTACACTATAAACAGAACTGGAAATTCTGCAACAGATCCTTCCTGTGGCATCACTTAAAACCACTCTGAAATACTTAGAGCCCAAGATCTTCTGCCTCTGGAATTGCAGAGAGCAGTAAGAGAAAAGATTTAGTCTTCATCGCTTCCAAGCAAAAAGCCCAGGAGGAACTGGTTAGCACGCTGGCGGTCACTCGGAGTCTGTCTTGTCATAAGGTTGGGTGGAGGCCTTAGGAGAAGACTAGTGAAGAGAGTAGCTACAAGATGAGAGGGAAAAAAAGGGGAAATGCTTTGTCAGATATAACATAAGCAAACCCTCGGGGCTGAGGGGGCCAGAGGATGAGGACAGTGGGAAGAAGGGATGGCCATGTGCCTGGACATCCACAGGTACAGGCACACGCTGTATAAAACACACACAGACGGTCTTTGACAAACACCACCACACGGCCATTCTGAAGAACTCTTACCAATCATGTTGGCACTGACATTGTTGTATTCGGAGAATTTTAGGAGTTCTCGAAGGAATGCCATCAAGTAACGGAAAACATTTCTATGGCATCTTGGAAGCTGAGAGATCACCTGTTATTAAAAACGGGGTGGACCGTGAGGAAAATAGGTGGAAGAAGGGAGCAAAAAGAGCTTGCGGTTGCCATAAAAATACTTTGCAATCCAACCCTTATGGGACCCCATTCTCTGTCACTACCTTCTGTTATTTACTCATGACCAATACAATACCTGGAAAGTGTAACTTCGCAGTTAGAATGGTCATACAGTTTGGCCCCACCCATTCAATGACTGGGTCACCTGGTCAAGGCACATTCACACGCACACCCTGCCTCACAAACAGGTCAGTGTCGATCTCTTTTCTCTCGTTTCCCCAGACAGGTAACCATGGTACGCCAAGCAGAATGATTCTCTCTACAATGCCACTGGGCACAGTTGAGGACTTCTTCCTAATACTCGTTAGTTCTATCTACAGGTAGTCTTAGCTATTGTGTATCACCGTCATTTCTGGATTCAAAACACATACCAACAAGAAAAAAAACAAGAGAGGATCCCAGGGGTCTCCCACCCTCCCTGGCAACGTCAGCCAGAATTCCCAGTACATATTTACCCAGAGTAGGGCCATCCACCCCGCTAGGGCTTATATAAGCAGAAGTGGGCCAACTGGGCAAAGGTGGCAAGTACAATAGGAAATAACACAATCCCAAAGTTAGGGCTCGAGGCTCCATGCTGGTGTCCTGCCATGAGTAACGGATCCAAACCCACTCCACCACATAGCTGGCTGCCCATCTGGCTTCAGAAAATTTATGATTTCTCTATGGGCAAATCTGTTCTAAACCCTCAGATCAATAAAATGCACCTGTCGACAGATCCGGGGATCATGAGCAGAGTCAAGGCATCGCTGGTACAGCTCGTAACAGATGACTGGCTCTGGCAGGGCTTCCAGGAAGATGAGTAGGGCTTCGGCCACGGAGTGATTACTGCCAGCTGAATCAACTGAAGTCAAGGGAAACGGGCCCAGAGGAAAGGGCCACACAGGGACCCAACAGACTCCTTCCTCCAGCATCCCTGAGGCCCATTCCCTCCTCCAATTGAAGGCATGCTGAGCCTAATGGGGATGGGGTACCGTGCTGGTCCAGGAAGCCGGCAGCTGAGTTGTTTCAGAACTGGTCAGACACTCTTGGGAGGTGTGGCCCAACTAGAGCCAGGAGGATACAGCCCGCAGGGATAGCTCACAGCGAACCTGTCCCAGTGTGCCCACCTCTCCCCCTGCCCTCCCTGACTACACACGTGGTGGCAGAAGCGAATGACAACTGGAAGGAGAAAGGTGCCGGTGCTGTGGCCCACAAGGTCTATGTCTATCAGAAGTCACTGTTATCTACTCCTGGATTCCTTTTGGTAAGAGCCTGATACAGACTGAGGTCAAAACTTCTCAAAACAGCGTGGTGGGCGCCCGCCCTATGGCAAAAGTTCTCAAAACGAACCGAGACATGACCGGGCAGTCAGTGATATCATAAAAGACAATTACAAAGAAAACACCTGTGGAAATACAGAAGTCTAACGTAGGGAAGGCGTGTGGCCAAGAACTCATGCAGCTTCTTCAGCCTTGGCTGAAAAGGATACGGATAGTCTCAGGGATACTGGTATCCAGGCAATCGATGATCTGCTGTAACTCTTCCTGCATCCCAGGGGTTTGGAACAGATCCTCCTACCAAGGAAGTCAAAATGAAGGGAACAAGGCAAGATAATCAACCAGGAGAGCGGGAGGAAGCAAAAGCGTGGTGTGTACACTCTTGATCAGGAGGTGGGAAAACGGCCCTGTTACCCTGTATCATCATAATCATGCGTGGAACATTTTATTTCCAACAAGAAAAAGTTCTTCAAAGGTTTGAGCTTATACCTGATAAGGCAGGGGATGTGGCTAGGTCAGAAAACCCGAGGTTCCACTTCTAGCCTCTTGACAGGACGTAGAAGGCAGAGCCCCCAAAGTATAAGCCCACGTGAATGCCAGTACCACAGAATGCCAGGGAAGGAGTGAAGGGCACGCTCGTGCTCAATCCTGATTTCAAGTTCTACTGCCGTTCAGTAGGTACGAGGATTTTCCCCTTCAATTTGGTCTCAAGCAGGTTTCTTTACTGGGGGAATAGGAGGAGTGGGCTAGCATTTTAGATAGGACTTAAAAGAAAAATTAGGATCACGTTAAAGACATGGGCTTGAAGTCTGCTTTGGACTCAGCGCACAGCGTCCAGGGAAAATGAGCACGCAGCCAGGAGACAGGCGTTCTTTGTTACATCCCCAGCTCCACCACTACGCTTATGCCCTGGTTACTTAGCTTGCACGTTTTAGCTATCACAACTAAGAACGGGGGGACTTTCACTCGCCCAGGTAATCTGACAGTGCTACTGAGTAAAGGGAGCTTGGGAAAGTTAAAGCACTATATTGGTGTGAGGTACTGTAAGTTCCTATGGGGCTCGCACACCCCCCAAAACAGCAGGCAAGTTCTCCTTGCACTTACCTGGTGACAGGCGTATTTGAATAAGTGATCTACTAGAAGCCAGATCTCCTTGGGAACCTGAAGAGGTCTCTCACTGGTACCTTCATCTAAAGGAACCATCTGCAGAACGGATTTCTCCTAATAGATGAAAACGGATGGGAATCAAAGGGGTCTCAGAATAAAGACTGCTGTGTGAAACTTAATCTTCAAACTCTGCTCAGGCGGGTACAATATGGTCTACGTCTCTTAAGATGTTACAGTTTTTTCTCACAGGGGACACCCCTGGTCAGTTGGCAATGGATACTGATTCTCATAGTTAAAGGATCTTTTCGGGAATGCTCCCATGAACCACTAAGCATTTCGGCTGGCTTTATTTGCTTATCACATGGGTGCACTCTGGCCATAAATCCTTCCAAGGGTGACAATGCAAACCAGTGCTCCTGCACTCTGGTCAAAGGACAGGCTACACCCCACTGGTGACTCATGAACCATTAAACTACAATGGAAAGACCAGGGTCTACACTTAGGTTTCTGTTTACTTTTAACTTACTCTTTCTTCAGGTCTTACCGCAAATCCTACTGTTTTCATTGTTAATTTAAATGAGGTTCTTTGGTGCTCAGGGATGAAAGAAAACTCCCACGTTAGACCCACATAAGCAAAGACTTCGGCCTGACAGAAGTTCTAATCTTAAGACACTAAAAACTCACAGGCCTTAGGATCCCAAAATAGCAAACCCAGAGCCAGAGATGCCATGAAAAGCCTGGGATCTGCATCCAGAAGTTACTATTCAAATGAATACCTCGGCCAAGAGTTCTAGAGGCGTTTACTCCTTTCACCTACCTTTCTATTTTCTGTTAGACTCTTCTGAAAGAATGTAAAAGAAAAATCCAGAAGTGACATAAATTATATCAACTAAATTTAAATGTAAAATGGCTAGGAAATAAACTCAGAGCTCTTACACCTATGTAGTCAACTATAAATTAGATGAAAAGTGGTCTTAAATAGGGTTAAAAGGCATCTGAAGGCAGCCTTCAGGAAAATCCTAGTACAGAAAAACCATGACCACTTTGTGCATCTCCCCCAACTCCCACACTTCAGGAAATTCTTGTCCAACACTCTGCAACCTACGAATTCCATCCATAGCCCCAAACCATGTAGCTTTGAGGGAATGAAAATAGGCATCTCGGGACCAGCAGTTAGCGTAGTGGCTATGTCACTGGACTCCCACGTAGTCGACCGTGGTTCGCGTCCCGGACCCGGTGGCTTAAAACTCACGCCGGGCGCGTGTGCGTGCGTGCCCAAGATCCCGAGAGGAGAATGGAGGAGAAGGGTTGCGGCGTGACCATCCTCCCTGGGGGGTGATTTCTCACTTTCTGTCTGTCTCTGTCTGTCTGGCGAGCGCAAGCGCCCTATAGCGAAAACCTCCCCCCGCCAAAAAAAAGAAAAGAAAATAGGCAGCTCACTACTTTCAACAGAGACTTTGTATGCTAGAGCAGAGCTGAGGTCTCTCTCGTTTGTTTTTTTTTTCCTTCCAGGTAAGGGGGTCTCTTCTTAACACTGTGTTTTCTAATAAGCACTGATGGCCTTTTAAAGCCACTATGCCTTTCTAAGGAACTAAGGAAGAGAAGGGAACATGGCAGTTGGTTACCATTTCAAATCTATTCCTCTAACATGTGCTTTGCTTCTTTTCTTTCTTTCCCTAGGATTCATTCTATTACTTGATAGTCATGTTCCCTATGGTTACCAGAACTTCTATTAGTGGCTTATCCAATGAGCACTTTCCGGCTGCAAGTATTAAATCCAGCCACAGGTATCTGAGCCAACACACTGTCCATAATGCACTCTACCACCTTTCTGGATCAAACACAACACGTGTACAGATTCTTTAGCAGAAACTTACCACATATACATTATTTAGCACTGATTCATGTACTTTTAAAAAAATCTGACATCCAACTGGAGCTTTTCCTGTACTACAGCATTAAGGCAACACAAGGTACTGTCCAAGATGAAAAGACAGAACACAGACTGCTCTTAACAGGGAAGGGCCAAGAGCTGAGCTGTCCCGAGCCTCAGTGGTTTAAAAAGGTTAACAAAATGTCAGTTGGTTACATATACCACACTATCCACTATCCACTTTCAAATACATGTGTGATAATACAAAATGTCATCCTATGTCTCTGGAGTCTAGGAAAAGATCACACAGAAGAAACAATACTCAAAAAATCCCAGATTATCCTGAACTCTGATTTTCAAAGGGAAATCAAGGCCTTTTGTCTTTTTTCAACAAGACACAATTGGTGCCTGATAAGCTCACACTTTGTAACCTTAGTGCTAATGACAAAAACACAGAAATAATATAGCATCCCCATCATCAAAATGCATCACGCCCCACCAGATGGGAGGCGCCGTGAGAACCCGTACGAACATGTTTGAGAATGTTTCTCAGTCCCGTGTTCTTCTTCTTGAGCCCTGTGTGGAGCAGGGCACGCTCCAGGTGAAGAGAGAGAGGCAGCAAGGCCCTGCAGAAGGAGTACTTTACTGGGGGAAGACCTGGGCTCTAGCGCCCTCTACCCAATACCCCTGCTATCAGGAGAAGTATGACTTTAACATGTTTTTCAACCTTTCTGGGCCTTGGCTGTCTATGAGAATGGAAAAAAACACCTTCTCCTGTCTGAAAGCAGAGGGTACAACGAGCTGATCCCTTATGAATTCGTCCTGCTCCACAATTCTGTTCTATGTTCTATTTCTTGACTGTATCAGTGCAGTCTTTAAGTAATTAACCACTATTATCCCTAACCCCAACTAGCTCTTAATGCAACAGAAATCCACTGCTTCTGGTTTTACTATCATTGGAAACGGAGGGCAGCTAACTGACATCGTCCTCCAACTCCTGAACTTTCAGATACGTCAGAGACAGCTCTGCAGTTACTTCTCATTTCAGAAATGCAAATCTGGAGCCTTGAGTCCTTTCATGTTTATGTACTGAATCTCAATGACTCGATCAGTACAGTAAGCGTCTTTCCTGTACTTCAAACATACTTAAAGACAGCTGGTAGGACTGGAGGAGGTTCTCACCGAGTCAGAGGTCTCTGATATGGGACCGCCTAGGGACAAATTCCAGGGAGCACAGTTAAGTGTTAATCAAGCACAGGGAAAGTCTCATAACCACCAATGGATGGCATTACCTTTTCTAGGAAGCTGTCTTCTTCCTGAGAGCAGAGCAGGAAAAGAAAGTCATTGACAGATAGAAAATTATTAGAATTAATTTACAGAATTAGAAACAGATCAGTATTAGGACACACTAGCTTATTAGATACATACGCTTTAAACAGCTTTGAACTCTTCAAATAAAGTATGATTGCTGACAATGGAAAACATTCGCCATAGGAAAAGTTCTCTATAATGCATATTAAATTTTTAAATGCAGTTTATTGAGAATATCACTCAAGAAACATACATGTGCAGTCCTAGACTTTTGCGCCCTTTGGCAGCTGCCAGCTGACCCGGCCAGATACCCACTGATGCTTCTTCCTGTTCGTCTGCTACTTGGAGACAGGCCCTGCCGCTGCACTGTGCGGTTTCTCCCCTCACCGTGAGGCCACCTCTATGGAAGAATTGGGAAGGAGATGGTGAGCTAGTCTCCTTTCCATGGCTGTGCCTCTTGCCCAGCCGGCCTCCTAAGCAGTATCCCAGACTCCTTTCCATCTCCCCGATATCCACTCGCGTCCCCCAAAGGCCCTTAGAAGCTTCCAGATCTAAAGGTTTCTCTGAAATGCAAGTAAATTTCATTTCAGACCTTTGTGGGTCAGAAATCATTGCCCCCTATTTTTGTTGTCCTATTAAGTATAAGAGAAAAAACAGAAGTAGGGGACAGGGACAAAGGTACCTTTTTAAACCTTCCCTTTTATACTATTATTACTGTTCAATAGTAACAGCAACAGGAACTACCACTGAGAACTTAGGTAGCGAGCACCTGCCATGCACTAGGAACTGTGCAAAGTGCAAATAGACAATGTCGTTTACTATGCACGCATGTGCAAAAGCAGATGAAGAAACTGAGGCTCTGAGAGGTTAAATTATTTGCCACCTGTCTTACTGTTAGGTATAAGTGGCAGAATCAGGATTGGAGCCCAGGTCTGAGAAACTCCACAGTCATTATCACTAGGCTCCTCACACAACTCAAAAAGGACACAGTTACTGCTTCCTGGACTGGGAGGCAGGGGAAATCTATGGGAATGTATTCTCCATGACAGACAAGAGACTGTAAGAAACCCTGCTTGCAGGGCAGCATGGCTAACGGGAAGAACAAATGTATTGGTGTTAGATAGTCCTGGGTACAATCTTAGTTCTGCCTCTTACTAATTTTGTGGGACCTTCAAATCTTCAGGCAAGTTACCACACTTTGTAGGGCCTCAGTTTCGTCATCTCTATAACAGGTGTAATAATACTTACCTCACAAGGACAGGGAAATAGCCTAAAACCACAGAGTGGTGGGGCAGTATGCCAGCAGGAGGGGGCCTGGGTCTCTCCAACCCCTCACACCATCCCAGTGAGCCCCTACTAGATTTCTCCCAGTTCTGCTCCAGGCCACTGAGAACTTAAGTATAAATCACCTTTCTGGTCTAATAGGTAAAGGGAGAAATCCAGTCTTACTCTCTGAGATGCACAGGGGCTGGGGTGAGGGCGAAGTACATGTTCCTTGACATTCCAAGTTTAATGCTGACTGCATTTCTCCCACACCACTGCTATACATGGTCATTAGGCGTTTTTAGTATTGTTAGATACATTATGAATTAAACATGCTTTTATGGGTTTACCTTGACTCTTACATACCCCATGAAATAAAGTGATCAGAGTAATTAGTACTTTATAAAGTACATATTTATATTATTAAAATTATAATACTTTTAAGAATTATGCATTTTACTTATTATCATTATTTTTTAATTTGACCAGAGAGAGAGAGAAAGAGGGAAAGTGAGGAATCAAGCCGCCAGGTCCGAGACTTTAACCATGGTCTGCCATGTGGGAGTACAGTGCCTTAACCACCATGTCAACTGCCGGCCCTAAAATTATAATGTGAAGTTAATTTTTCAGTGTCAAATATTTCATTTAATTTTGGACTATAACTTTTTTTTAATAAAATTTAGGACTATGTGTTAACAAATAAACAATCTGCCTGCATGACGGACTTTATATTTTCCTTCTTATGAATACAAGACCCTTAGAATGACGAGTAAAATCAGGCAGAGATTTGTTTGTACACGAACATGTCAAACCAGGCCCTGAAAGTTTACTTTGAGCAGTGCCCATCTACTGTACAAAAGCACTATGGTAACATGCCTTGGGAAGGGGGTGATAAAGAGAAAGATATGGTCCCTGACTCTGGTTTGCAACTCAATTGGGGTAAAGAATGCCACAAATTAGGGCCTGATATTATTATAACTCATAAGTATGAGTTCTCAATAAATGGTCACTAGCCCTTGAAAGATTCACAGGACTTTAAAGGGTAGAGGTGGGGAGCCAGCCAGTGGGGCGGTAGTATGGCGACACTCCGAGATGCTGGACCCAGATGGGAAGGACCTGGTTCATGAGGCCTCCCTGCACATACTGGGACTGCAGGCGCATGCCTGCAAGCCTGGCTGGCTGGGGCTGGTGGTGGATTGTGATGTGAATATCCTGTTGGATATGCCTCCCTTCCTCCCTGGTCCTCACCCTCTCCCTCCCTTCTTTCCTCTCTCTCGAGAAATAAATAACTAATACATAAAAATAAAGAATGGAAGGTCAGCAGGTGGCATGGTGGCACTGGACTCCCATACGGCCAAACAGCGTTCAAGTCCCAGACCTGGCAGCTTAAAAATCACACCTGGTGCTTCTGTGTGCATCTCCAAAATTCTGAGAGGAGACTAAAGAAGAGATTGCAGCATGGCCATCACTCCTGAGGGGTGATTTCTCCCTTTCCCTCCCTCTGTCTCTCTCCAGCAAGTGCACACATATTATGGCAAAAACTTAAAAAAAAAATTGGGACCAGCAGTTAGCGTAATGGCTAGGTTGCTGGACTCCCATGTAGTCAACCATGGTTCGAGTCTTGGACCCAGTGGCTTAAACTCATGCTGGGTATGTGTGTGTGCGTACCCAGGATCCCAAGAGGAGAAGGGATTGAGGCATGGCCATCCCCCCGGGGGGTGATTTCTCGTTTTCTGTCTCTCTGTCTCTGTCTTTCTGGTGAACTCACGTGCCCTATAGCAAAAGCCTCTATTAAAAAAAAAAAAGAGAGATGGGGGATATCTAAGTAGAATAGGAAGAAAGAAACAAATGTATACAGAAGGTAAATCACAAGGTGAGGTTAGGAAGAAGGTCATCCTCTAGTTCATGGGGGAACACTGAAGAATGTTGAAAATATAGTGGGAGACAAATCTGAAAAGATATGTCAAAGTCAGACTTCAGGGTCTTCGGCAGGTTAAGGAATTTGGGTTGTATTCAGCAGGTATGGGGAAGCCACTGACTACCTTTAAGCAAGGATGTGATAGGCCTTAAAGCAGTTACAGAAAGATAACATGATGGGGGCCAGAAGGTGGTGGGGTGGCTAAGGCACTGGACTCCCACATGGCTGATGGTGGTTCAAGTCCCGGACCTGGCAGCTTGCTGTCTCACTTTCTCTTTCTCTCTTTCTGTCTCTCTCTGGTGAGCACATGTGCCCTACAGCAAATCTAAAAACTAATAATAAATTAAATTAAATTAATGTGTTTTTTTTTTAAAAAAAAAAAAAAGAAAGATCAACCTGAGAACCCTCAATAGGAAAAATTGAAGGGAAGAGGGACAGAGACAGAGGGAATCATTAAAAGGAATGGTCTAGGGACCAGCAGATTGCATAATGGTTATGTCACTGGACTGCTTCGTAGTTGACCATGGTTAGAGTTCCAGACCAGGTGGCTAAAACTCACACCGGGTGCGTGTGCGTGTGTGCCCAAAATCCCGAGAGGAGAATGGAGGAGAAGGGACTGTGGTGTGGTCATCCCCTCTGGGGGGGGTGATTTCTCACTTTCAGTCTCTCTGTCTCTCTGGTTAACATATGGGTCCTATAGCAAGAATCTCTTTTTTTTTTTAAAAAAAAAAAGGCATCTAGAAAGGTAAGTTAAAAGCAGGAGAGAGTAAATACCTTAGCTAATGATGGGGAAATAATGTCTTAAAAAAGGAATGGATACAAAAGAAAATTGGGAAAGAAGAATCTAAAGGACTCTGATTTAAATATGGGTGGAGGGGCAAAAGATTCACATTGACAGTTTGCTTCTCTGGGTACAGGCACAAAGAATGTAGATGTAAATTACATTTATTTCAATACTAATCTCACTTTAGAAAGTAGAAACATCATTAACCTTTATAAACAAATGGCCTTCTCCTAATGTAATCCTATGGTTACTGCCAATCACTTAGTTCAACCTCTTTCAAAGGGTAGAGGCCCATTCTGGAAAATGGCTCTGAGCTTATCACAGCAAAAAAGGAAACCCTAGTTCAGGATTTCCCCAGGTGAGCAACACTGGCGCACAGCAGATGCAATGAGAGTCACTCTTTAACGCAACGTTCAACCGGAGAAGGAGGTTCCCAGTGGTAAATACAGCTAAAATAACATAAGAAACCATTTAGAGGTAGAAAATTCAAACTAAAAAAATAAAGGTCCAAAAATGGAATGGGAAAGATACAGGGATTAGTTCATTTCAAATGAATGAAATGTCATGAACTAATAAACTAATTCTAAAATGAAATAAAATGAACTACTTCTAAAGGAGATTAGTTTATGCTAAATATAGAGAGATATTTCAACTAACAGAACAAGAAAGATGATTAGATCAGGAAGACAAAGTAAACACCTAGTGAAGAGATGACCAGGGACAAATTAAGCACCCACCTATTATTCATATTACTTTACCTTTTTATATCGTTCTAATGGACATAATATCCTAAGGAAATAAATTTCTCCACCCGTCCCTCAACTTTTCTCTGTGTTTACAACCCAAACCCTTAACAGACCTGCAAGTTCAAGCCTGGTCTCCTCCACTAGTCTATTCTACAGGGCCTTCTGATGGGTCTACTGGGTTGTCACGAAAGTCAGGAGGCATTTTTACATAGAAGAACATACAAAAATATGCCATGACTTTCCCGACGACCTAACAGATGCCCTCTGGCTCAAACACAAGCCAATCTGTTGACTTAAAGACTCTTTCACCTGCCCCTATCCCACCTAACCATCTTATTTATAATCTTCACTCTTTCCAGGGAAATCTCAATTTTTCATACATGGTATTTTAATTTTCACCTTCTACCCTTTATTCTACCCTTAATATTTGTTTCTTAAGTACTTAGACTTCATTGAAAATATTTCTATGACTAACCCCAAATCACTTTCCTAACTTACCTTATTCTCTTGTGCTGAATGTAATATTTCCAAGTCACATTTATGTTACATTATGTTTCAAATATTCAAGTAACCAAGACAGGTCAACTCTGGGAGTGATTTTTACAGACATTACCTGGTCAATTGATAAGCTTTTATAGCATATAAGGGTTTGAGTGAGCAGCACAGAGGACTTGATTGTTAATACAAATGACAAACTCCATGACACTCATTGCAAATGACTTTCCAAAATACTGACTTTATCAAACATGATGGACATTAGCCAGTAAAGATGGTTAATGTTCAGGTGACCTCTAACCAAACTTCCTATTAGCCATGACTTAACTATATTGTACAGGCAAGTATATTTTTATCACCATGAAATTATAGGAACCCACAGAAACTCCTAAATGCTTTATATCCAGTGTGTAATGAGTAAACATTGATGATTATTTGTTAGTTAATATGCTAATTAATAAAATGGAAAAATGTATCTTAATTCTGGAAAAGAATAATTATTATTAACAGTAGATTGTCATCTGCTTCCCATTTGTGCTAATCTCAAGTATCCTTGGAATGGCAAAGTCATTGTTATTAAGGTCAAGGAAAATGAACTGTGTTTATGCTAGTTATTTCATTCTGCATTTGGTAGGAAGAAGGTGAGGCCCATGAACCTTCCTGAAACAGTATATATAGAGACAACATATACACTGAATTCATTTCTGGCTTCACCAAAATTTTAAAGTATATAATACAATAGAGGACAGGTACCATTAATACCATTGTCTCTTGGGACCTGAAACATCACCTTGGATCTTGGCACTAATATGAATAATTTCATTGATGAGGTATAGGAATTTAATAACACTGAAATGCAACAGGCTGTGAAAATCACCAGAACTCTAAATCCCACAGAATGAAAGCTTTAAAAGGATAAATGATAACTAGATACATACACTTTAATAAGAATTCAGCAATTTTATAATTAAGGGCTTTGTGCCAGCTCTGTGGCACAATGGTAATGTGCTATTCAAGAGAAGCTGGATCCCACATGGTGACCACGGCTTGAATCCCCAGCCCAGTCAGCCTAAAACACACCGGGCATGTGAGTGAGTGCTCAAGATCCAAAGGGCTGGAGAAAAGGGATTGTGGCATGGCCAGACTCTGTGACCAGTGATCATCTCTCTCTCTTTCTCTCTCACATAGACACACACACATGCTATCATGAATAAAGGGAAAAAATTATTAGAGTTCTATGTTTTTTAATCTGAAATCATCTGTGCACAAAAAAAAAGGGAAAATGTTTTCTATAGAATCATTAATTTTAACTAATGATTTTGGCTACTTCCTACTTATGGGCAAACATGGTAGAATTAGCTAATAATATATTTTATATAAAATAAAAACTTTTGGGAACCAGCAGTTAGCGTAATGGCTATGTTGCTGGACTCCCACGTAGTCGACCGCAGTTCGCGTCCCGGACCCGGTGGCTTAAAACTCACGCCGGGCGCGTGTGCGTGTGTGCCCAAGATCCCAAGAGGAGAATGGAGGAGAAGGGATTGCGGCGTGACCATCCCCCCTGGGGGGTGATTTCTCGCTTTCTGTCTCTATGTCTCTCTCTGTCTGTCTGGCGAGCGCATGCGCCCTATAGCGAAAACCTCTCCAAAAAAAGAAAAAATAATAAAATAAAAACTTTTTATGCTGGTTAAGCCTCATTCTAACTATTTTCAGAATATGGGAAAATAATGGCAATACCTCTGTCAATTTTGACCAAAAATAAAGCTAGTTTCTGCATTACAGCATATAAGAGGAAGAGGGGAGAGTAGAAAGGAGTAAGTTACAAAATGCTGAGAGGAAACAATCAAACATGAAATGGTAGAACTCTGACTGGAGGATTGTGTGGGGCTCTCAAAAAGCCAATGTCATGGCGTGGTGGTTAAGGGTGCTGGCCTCTCCCACATGGCTAACCATGGTTCGACTCCCAGACCTGGCAACTTGCTTTCTAATGTTCTCTCTCTCTCTTTCTCTCCCTCTTTCTCTTTCTCTTTCTCTGTCCCTCTCTGGTCAAATTAAAATAAGTAAATGAATACATAAAGTTGAATAAAATCATTTTAAAAAAAAGTCAGGACCAGCACTTGGCGTAATGGCTATGTCGCTGGACTCCCATGTAGTTGACCGCGGTCCGAGTCCCAGACCCGGTGGCTTAAACTCTCGCCGAGCGTGTGTGCGTGCGTGCCCAGGATCCTGAGAGGAGAATGGAGAAGGGATTGCAGCGTGGCCATTCCCCCTGGGGGGTGATTTCTTGCTTTCTGTCTCTCTCTCTCTCTGTCTTTCTGGCGAGTGCATGCGCCCTATAGCAAAAACCTCTCCCCGCCACCCCAAAATAAAAGTCAATGTCATTAAAAAAGAAATGGAGAGCTGTTCTACTCTAAAAGTGACTATAGAGACCTTATCAAATGTACTGCCTGAACCCAGATTGGATTTTTGTTTTAAAAAAGCTATAAAAGGGGATAACAGGTGGCATGGTGGTTAAGGTGCTGCATTCCCACATGGCCATCCACAGTTCGAGCCCTGGACCTGGTGGCTTGAAAATCAAGCCAGGTGCATGTGTGTGCATGCCCAACGTCCCAGGAAGAGAAGGGACTGTGACCTGGCCACCTCCCACCCCAGGGGGTAAGTTCTTACTTTCCCCCTTTCCCTCCCTCCCTTCCTTTCTTTCTCTCTCTGGTGAATACACATGCCCTATGATAAAAATGTTTTTTAAAAAGCCATAAAAGAAATTCTTGGGATAACTGGAGAAACCTGAATATGGACTGGATGTGAGGATACAGGCTGAACATACCTAATCTGAAAATGTGAACTCTTAAATGCTCTAAAACTTGAGACATTTTGAACAGCAAAGATGAAAATTGCACACCTGATCTCATATAATGGGTCCCAGTCAAAATGCTGCTATACAAAAAAACTATATAAAATTATCTTAGGGTACTGTGTGTATAAGGTACGTATAAAACATAATTAATTTTTTTGCTTAACCTAGGGCTCCATCTCCAAAATATCTCATTATGTGCATGCAAATACTCTAAAATCCAAATCTCTCTCTAAGATCTCTCTCTCTCTCTGGCCAAATTAAAATAAAATAAATTAATAAATAAAGTTAAAATAGATTATTCTTTAAAAAAAGGTGAAATACTATATCTGAATGACAGGAATATGGTGGTAGAAGGAAAACAAGTATCACGAGAGATGGCAGGATATGAATTTTTGAAGAAAACAAGTCTCTCTCACACAGAGGTAATCTACTCAATCATGAGGGCTCTAGGGAAACAAGCATAATTCCCAGAAAGAATGCTGAGATTGGACTCAAGTGTTTTAATGTGCTGTCTGAGTCACAGCTAGAACCACTCCATGGCAACGGAACAGACCACACTTAGACAAAGCAGTAGCCTGCCTGCTGGTCCAGCCCTCCCCGCCAGATGACACTGTCACTTATTCTGGCTAGGCCAAAAGGATCAATGTGAATATTAATGGCACCTATAACAAACAGTTGTTGTGTCACCTAATTTTCTTTGGTAAAAGACCAAGAATATACTTTTGTAGCCCAGGGAGGTCTATAAATCCAACGCAATTTCATTTAGAAGTAAAATTCTTAATAGGAAGAACTTGTTACTAAATCAATTTATGTTACGAAAGATAATAAGCATTTCCTTCATAAGAACATTGATATCATGGTTGGTTTAGGGAAGGGGTGGAGAAATTATGCCCCTTTCCTTTCTTAAGTGAGTCACATTAAATAGGTATTAAACCCCAATGTACATTTTTTTAAAGAATTATTTTATTGGGACCAGCAGTTAGCTTAATGGCTATGTCACTGGACTTCCACGTAGTTGACTGCGGTTCGCGTCCCAGACCCGGTGGCTTAAAACTCACTCCAGGTGTGTGTGCGTGCATGCCCAAGATCCTGAGAGAATGGAGGAGAAGGGATTGTGGTGTGGTCATCCCCCCCGTGGGAGGTGATTTCTTGCTTTCTGTCTCTCTGTCTCTCTCTGTCTGGCGAGCGCACACACCCTATAGCAAAAAAAAAAAAAAAAAAAAAAAAAACCCTCTAAAAAAAAGAATTATTTATTTGACCAGAGAGGGACAGATGGGGGGGGGGGGGGGGCAGGGAAGTGAGAAAGAAAGCCGCCAGGTTCAGGACTCAAACCACAGTCGACCATGTGGAAGTCCAGCGCTCTTAATCATCACGCCACCTGCTGGCCCCAATGTACATTATTATTATGTGGGATGCAGACAGAATTCCTGGGCCTCACATCCTTTGATGCTCATTCCACTGCCAGAGATGGAGTGGAGAGGAGCCTATATTTGCAATAAGTACCCCTGTAGATTCAGCAGGTACCCCAAGGTTCTTTTATACATCTATTCGGGCGTTGGAAAAGTCATGATGTATTTATGTATAGACAAACATAGAAAAATTTATCATAGGGGCCAGCAGATGGCATAGTGGTTACATCACTGAACACCACATGGCCAACTGTGTTTTGAGTCCCAAAGCCAGTGGCTTGAAAATCATACCAGGCATGTGTGCATGCGTGTGTGCCCAAGACCCCAGGGGCAGAATGGAGGAGAAGGGACTGTAGTGTGGCCATCCCCCCTAAGGGGGCAATTTCTCACTTTCCCTCTCACTGTCTCTCTCTCTCCCCAGGGCGAGCATGTGCACCCTAAGGCAACAAACTTCTTAAAAAACACATCATGACTTTTCCAACAACTGAATACTTCCATATTCAGTGAAGTTTGACTTTGATTAGTACACTGAGGAGTACTGGACTGGGAGTCAAACAATCTGGGTGACAGATTTGTCACTAACTTGTTCAACCTTGGACAGGTTAGTGTCTCTGTGCCTCAGTTTTCTCATATGCTTAATGAGGGTGACACTGCCTGCCCCATTTACCACATACACTAACTTATATAATAGTGACTTAAGAATATGAAGGCCTTAACAAATAAGTACTCTATCTTTGAGAAGGGAGCCTTTAATCTTATTCAGTGAGCTTAGTACTATCTATTATATTGCCGACAAGAGCCACCCACAGCTCAGCCTCTCTTCTTCCCGCTTAGGCTTAATCTAATCAAAGTCATGCTAGAGGAAAGGAACGTTCTTCTTAATCACTTGACAGTCCTCCTGCCCAGAGAAAGAGAGAAAGCACAGAGGTAATAGGGACATCACTTAAGGATTGTGAAAAGCACATGTAAAGGAGGTTTATGTGTTAGGCTATTTCTTACCAAGTCTATGAGTTTGGTAACAGGAACTTCTCTGATTGGTCTTTTCATTCGGCACAAAGCCTCTAAGGATGTACCAAAACAACTTGGGAGGTAATTCCCACTGATGGTCAAGAAGTAATCTTTGCCTCGATCCAGGTGAAGGACGAGAATGTCTTCAATCTTATCTTCCCCTGAGTTCAGGATGGTCACAGAATCTTTGCTGACATATACATCAAGAGAAATGTCCACTGTCTCATCTGAAATGTAAGAGATAATACACGGTAATAGAGAAATCACCCATGGAAAAGCAAGAAGAGTGTAAGAATTGACAGAACAAGTATCGTCTAAAAAAAATCATCAAGCAACAGCAGGGAAGAGACTAGGCACATAAAAGGGGTATACCCGATACACTGAAGGGAAGGTAAGAGACATGTGGTTAGAAAATAAGAAGTTAAACCAAGGGAATGGGAGTCAGGGGGAGATGGTACATCGCAGGCAGAGGCAACAGTAAAGGAAAAACTCACTTGGCTCCAAGTAGCCCTCAAAAGGTTCAGCCCGAAGCCATGGCTTGCAGTACTGGGTGTCATTAAGTTTAGGGATGAAAGAAAAATGGCAGGGAACCTGTCCGTTGTTGCTGATCTGGAACTTCTCCTTCTGTAGTTGCCGAAACTTCACATTCTCAAACACAAACTGGGGAGTAACAGACAGACACAAACATGCATCACTAGTAGGGGAAGTCAGTCAGTTGGATTATTCAATAGAGAATATGAATAAAGAATAAGGTGATTATTAACCAGATGTGCAACTGCTATATGCATTCAACAACTGTGCCAGCTCCACACCATCCGCTTTCATGTATTATTATTCCCGCGCCAGCAGAGAAGGAGTTAGGTGGCTCTTGCTATTTCTCTAGGCTACCCGATTGTTCCTGGGATCCTGAAAGGGTAACCCAACCTTAGTTCAGGGCATTCATTCTGTGACCAAGCCCTGGCTTCTGAGATAAGAATTAATCAGCAAGTCTTCAATATTAAGTAAAAGCAGCTACCATGTGAGGGTTTAGTGTGTGCCAGGTGCTGTCCTAAGAGCTTTGCCTGTATTAACACATCATCCTTACAAGCACCCTTTACTCCAAAAAAGACCCTGCAGCTAGGTCTAAGAGGGTAAGGTGCTCGCTTGCAGCCAGATATCTAGTATGTGGTAGTGCTGGGACTAGACTGGAGGCAGTTTGACCCCCAACATTGGTGCATTAACCCCCTTGTTATGTTGCCTTTCCAAGTTACATGGTTCCTCTCATGACAAGGAATAGACAAGAGGCCTTGGACTTTTGCTCACCTCCCTCCTGCTGAGTTCTAAGGAAGGAAGGAAGTCATTTTCCATTCTGTCCATGATGCGTACAATATCTTCGAAAACTTTCCGATACCTCCGTTCATCCACAACCTTCACCTGAAAGAAAATGAACCCTCTTCACTCTTATATGCTCCTTCCTCTGAGATTCTAACAATTTTAACTATTATAGCAATCGTTAATATAAACTACTGCAAACAACACCCTCGAACACTTTCTGATCTCTCCCTTCATCCACATCCTTCACCCGAAAGAAAACAGATCCCCATTTCAGTCTCAACTTGTATGCATCTCCAGTGTCTAAAACGTTTTAAGAGGTCACTAAAGTAAGCAGACAATATGCATTATAAAAAGCACACACTTGGGAACCAGCAGTTAGCATAATGGCTATGTCGCTGGACTCCCACGTAGTTGACTGCAGTTCGCGACCCAGACCCGGTGGCTTAAAACTCACGCCTGGCGCGTGTGCATGTGTGCCCAAGATCTCGAGAGGAGAATGAAGGAGAAGGGATTGCGGCGTGACCATCCCCCCTGGGGGGTGATTTCTCGCTTTCTGTCTCTATGTCTCTCTCTGTCTGTCTGGCAAGCACACGCACCCTATAGCAAAAACCTTTCCAAAAAAAAAAAGAGCACGCATTTAAGGTAAAGGCAAGGTTAACTGGCTAACTTCCTAGGAAAGTTAAACATCTATGATAAGCAGCTTGGCAATAATAAAAAATTTGGGTAGAATATTTTCTTGCTCCATTGTGAAGATATTTAGTCACAGAGAAATTGTGATGATCGTAGTAAAATGATTTCTTGCATTGTATAAAATAATAGTGTCAAAACATTCCCATTACTGTTTTTAGCAATCATAATAAAGCAGTGAAACAAGAAAATATGATTAAAGCATTTTAATTCTATTAGCTGCTATGCACAATGCCAAGAATCATAAAATCCCTGCTCAGATTTTAGAATGGCAAAGGTCTGTTAGTAAACGGAACCTATGGCCATCTTAGAAAATGGCTGACATGAAATATACTAGATAAGAGTAAAACCATGACAACAGACCAACAAATCATCTCAACTATTCATCAAAAAATTTCCCACCTGACACAGCACTTTCAGCTTCCTGATATAGCTGCCTTTTTTTTCTTTAAATGATAGAGCGTACGTATCAGAAAGAGACAGAGAAGCACCTTTGACAGAATCACATCACACCATGATCCACTTCCCCCAGCCCTCCAGCCCATCAGGATCCTGGGAGCCGACATGTGTGCTGTCTCTCAGGATGATCCATGGATCCAAACTGGCAGTTGGCCATATGCCCTACAGTCTTGGAGGGCACTTGCATTATTGCTATGCTACAGTGTCTGGGCCAGCTATATGTTTTTTTTTTTATATATATTAAAACTTCATACAAACGAATGCCAAAAGTTAATATAATTAATACAACATTTTTTAGGAATTATTTTATTTATTTATTTATTTTAATTTGCTATAGGACACATGTGCTCACCTAAGAGAGGTGGGTGGGGAGAGAGAGAAAGAGAAAAAGGAGAAGGAGAGACAAAGCAAGCTGCCAGGTCCAGGACTCAAACTGCGTTGGCCCTGGGGGAGTCCAGTGCCTTAACCACCACACCACCTGCTGGCCCCAACACGGCATTTTAACTTATTGAGATGTTAGTTTAGTTTTTAAAAATTTGCCAGAGGGCAGGTGTGTTCACCAGGAAAGAGAGAGAGATAGGGAGGGAGGGAGGGATGGGGGGGGAGAGAGAGAGAGAGCGAGAGAGAGAGAGAAAGCCCCCCTCCCATGGAGTTGGTCATGTTGCAATTCCTTCTCCATTTCTTTCAGGATTTGGGACAGATGCACACATGTGCCTGGTGCATTTTTCAACCCATCAGGTCTGGTACTCAAATTGTGCAGCTGGCCATGTGGGATCCAGCTCATGTAACTACCAGGCTATGGGCTGGTCCCAGTTTCTTCCCTCAGAATAGAACACTTCACAAAAATCCATGTCAAAAAAAAAGGATTGGGCCCATGTGTGGCAGGCAGCACAGTGGCAGTGCAATGCTCTGCAATGCCAGAGGCCATATGGAAGATTGGAGCTCTGTTTCCAGGCTACTTGTACATGTGGGGTGCACACGTGTATATGCCTGTGATCCTGGCTAGCTAGGAGAGCCTGGGGAGAAGGATCCTAGTGTGTGACCATGTCGAGGGTGCTTTCTCTCTCTTTTTCTCTCATGAAAGAAATGTTTCAAAAGGAATTGATATACGCAGCAAAAGTTCTAAAGCAGATGTGGAAAATAACATCTAAACTGAACCAAGTATTGTAAAGCGGGGAGGTTCTTTACATATTTGAATCATAACTCTTAGAGAACTGAGGGTCACGCAATCACTTTGGCGTCATCACGGTCCAGACTACAGTGTTAGATTAAGATGAACTTGTACTTTTACAAAATTTTCCAACTTTTCATTTCCAATACTATCGTGTTTATCTTTTTATTTTCACAACTTGCAAGCCTACTAAAGCAAGGAATATTTTTCTGATGGCTGAGAATATCAAGATACAAAGGTTCAACCAGCTTGCTCGCTGCCATAGTTAATACCAACAAAGGTGACGCCTGGACCACTAGTGTAAGATTCTTTCCGAGATACCAGGCCTGTGTCAGAATCAACTCTGTGTGTCTTAAAAACACAGCTGTCTGGCTGACAAATCACAATCTCACAGGGTGGGGCCTACTCATCCACAATTTCTTTAAAGCTCTCTAGGCAATTCTTCTGTCCACTGAAGTCTGGGGAGCCATGCAACAGATAACAATTCCAAGTGCAGGGGGGACCCTGTCTCAGTTCATCTCAGCCAGCCCGGACCAAGTCTGAAATTAACTGGCCACGGAGCACTTATTTTCTTTGTTACCAGTCATCGGTGCCAAAGGTGGTGAAAATGTAATGTGGTTTTTAAAGCCTCTAATCATAGCATGCCCAAGAGTCCAACATATGGGGTGGTTACTCAATACAATCAAACCTTTTCTCAGTGGGTTATCATGATCACAACACTTCATGGCACATCAAGGATAATGAGGGAGGAAAAAGGCAAAGAATTCCACCACCATTTTAGAAAAGAAAACTACCAACAAAATTAGGAATTCACAACAAAGTACCATGAGCTAAATCTTTATGTAATAACACAGATAGCTCTCTAAGGCAGACTGCTGAATTTTTTTTTTTTTTAAAAAGGCAATGTGAGACTACCACGCACAGTAAAAAACCATTTACGATATATATACATACTTACACACAAAGTGGCATTTTTTTCTCCAGGTATAAAGAAAAGCTTAAGAAAAGGTATAAAACAACACTGTCCCACACAATAGACACTAGCCACATAAGGACATTTGAATTGAAATTACTTCCCATTACATACAATGAAGAGTTCGGTCCTCAGTCACACTAGCCACACTTCCAGCGCTCAGGAGTACCTGTCGTTAGTAGCTACTGGACCAGACAGCACGGACAGAACATTTCTATCATCACAGAGAGTTCTATTAGACAGTTCTGGTCTAGAAAGATCCAGTTGATGGAAAAATGGAATTAAAGTATAAGTTTATTTTGGTATAAAAAATGCTGAAATCCATGCATAGTTCTTTCATTATAAGCACTTCCCATGAGCTTTTAGACAATGCCTTGTAAACTCATAAGGGTAGTTGACCTGGCTGGGGAATGTGGGCTTAGGCAAAGTTGGGAGTAGGAGACAGAAGAGGGATCGAAGAACTTCAGTCTTATCTGTAAATTCTACTTAAATTTCTCTATTTTAAAGATAAAACAGTTCTGAATTGCTATATAACTTCATCATCATAAAAACTACAAAGGTAGGGACCAGCAATTAGCATAATGGCTATGTCACTGGACTCCCATGTAGTCAACCACGGTTCAAGTCCCAGACCTGGTGGCTTAAACTCACGCTGGGCGCGTATGCGTGCATGCCCAAGATCCCAAGAGGAGAAGGGATTACGGCATGGCCATCGCCCCTAGGAGTGATTTCTCACTTTCTGTCTGTCTCCCTCTCTCTTTCTGGTGAGCACACACGCCCTATAGCAAAAATCTCTCAAAAAAAATATGTAGGGTATTACAAATATTTCAAAGTTCTGAAGAGGATTAAGAAAATTCAGATCAAGAAAAGAAAGAAGGCCCTGAGTTGTGCTACAACTTAGAAATTATTGATAGATGAGCTAAAAGATGGGGGTGGGGATTTTAAAAAAGGTCACGGAAAATGTATAACAGGAAAAGACTATGCATGAACTTCAACATTTTCTGCCCCCAAATAAACTCATTCTTTAATTTTATTTCTCCCCAAGTTTTTTATAAAGTCCTCTTCTATTTAGTTAATAAGTACTTTAGAACTATATAGGCATAGTAGAAAGAACACAGGGTTACAAGTTAAATAAACTTAAGATTTGAATTTCAGCTCTCCATTTAGTTGAATGCTCTTAAAGAAGTTGTTTAAACTTGCTGGCTCTCCATCTGTTCATCTGTGAAATGGGAAATATTTAACTTAGAGCATCATGGCAACAGCCACTAGCTACCACCTGTGGAATACTTACTATTATATCTGCTATATTAAAATTTCAAATGGACAAAAGTCATGAATTTTTTGATAAAATTTTAAATCTATGGGGCCAGCAGGTGGTGTGGTGGTTAAGTGCTGGACTCCTACATGGCCAATTGCAGTTAGAGTCCTGGACCCAATGACTTGAAATTTACACCAGGTACATGTGTGTACATGCCCAAAATCCTGAGAGGAAGGTAGAGAAGGGATTGTGGCATGGCTATCCCCCTGGGGGATGATTTCTCACTTTCCCTCTTTCTTTCTCTGTCTCTCTTTCTCTCCGGTGAGTACATGTGCCCTATGGCAATAATCTTAAAAAAAAAAAAGTTTAAAATCTTTCTATGACCGAGAACTAATTTTGTTCTTAAAATAAGAGCTGGGGGCCAGTAGGTGGTGTGGTGGTTAAAGGCACTGGATTCTCACATGGCTGACTGCAGTTCAAATCTCAGACCTGGCAACTTGCTTTCTTGCTTTCCCTTTCTCTCTCTCTGGTCAATTTAAAAAATAATAACAACAAATGGAATTAAATAAAAAATTCTAAAAACAAAAACAAAAAACAAGAGCTGGATAAGACATGCTGGTAATACCTAGTTTAAAGACCAAAAAATCAACATACACAGAGGGGGGAAAAAATCTATCCTACTATGTATGCTCTTCACATGTCTGAACTCGTTCATCTTCATGAATAGGTATCATTATTATCCACACCTTATAGAGGAGGAAAATAAGGCCCATATATAGAACATAAAATGTCCATGGCTGTAGAGTTAGAAAGTAGTTCAGGGGGCCAGCAGGAGGCATTGTGGTTAAGGTACTGGAATCCCACATGGTCAACTGTGGTTCGAGTCCTGGACCTGGAGGCTTGCTTTCTCATGTTCTTTCTCTCTTTCTGTCTCTCCCTGGCTAAATAAAAATAATAATGATGATAAAATTTTTAAAAAAGAAAGTAGTTCAGTAGGGATGCAAACCCAAGCAGTCTACTGTGAAGTTCATTCTATTTTAGTACCACATTACATATACTGTAATAGAATACAGAGAATGGGTCTGGAAAATCCACATAAAATGACCTAAATGTGTTGGTTATAATACATTAAATCAGCAAGATCATGAGAAATAACAAAATCTAAAAGTTAAGAGTCTTTGGAGCTGGTGAGTGGCGTAGTGGTTAAGGTACTGGACTCCCATATGGTTGATCATGGTTTGAGTCTCCAACCTGGTGGCTTACTTTTTAATTTTCCCTTTCTCTCTCTGTCTCTTTCTGGTCACATTGTTAAAAATAACAATGATAAATAGAATTGAATTAAAAAAAACAATGGGGAAAAAAACTATTCAAAATAGAGACAGAAATAATATAACTGGCTATTAATTCATCCCAGGATATAACAGAGTTAAAGAAAAAATGAAAACATAGGCTACTAGGCAGGAAGACATCATTGTAATGGGGCTGACACTCTACTTCTTAGGGCAGTGCACAGATTTAGCTGTATTCTGATGAGCCTGTGCCTTTGCTCCTGCTGTCTGCACACCTCCACTCTGACCCTCTCTCCTGGTGCTTCCCTTCCTTACTACCTGTCTGATGAAAAGCTGCTCATACTTTAAAACTGAGCTTCTAACTCTTCTTTATGCACATTGACTTTAGGAGGCATGGGTCACCACCTTACCATTATGCAGCATGAGAGCCACGTGTGCCACTAAAAGGTCTGGAGCATTAAGAGCTATACGGATAGCATTTCGGAGGGTTGAGGGCACGAACTTCTCAGGCTGCAAGTGATTATTTGGTTATGGCATATTTATAGCTCACTGAATTACTGACCTGTTCTGAGGCTAAGTAATGCTCTAGGAATAGATACTTAACACACGAACAAATGAATAAACAAACAAGTGTTTACCCCAATGTGGAAGAGAGCGCTAACAGGCTTGTGGTCGCTGGTTTTCAGTTCCATATGACTCCGGTAGTGAAGCTGATTAACATTTGTTCCTCTCCAAAGAATTCGGTCACACCAGGCTGGGACCCGACATTTCCCACTGTAAATGAAGAAATCAGCTATAAAGAGAACATACTACACAAGAACATAATGCCTACTACACTGGTTCAGAACCTAGGTTAGGCCCTCTTGTCATATGCTCATTGACTTCTCCTTTCTCCACCACCCCTAAGTAGCATCTTCCCTACTTACTGTACTGCAAGCTCAGCGAAGCAACTGTGTCTGTTGGCCACTGAGCTCTTAGCACTTAGCATGGTATCTGGTGTAAAGCAGGTGTTCAGTGAATACTTAGCTAATAAATGAATAAACGGTTCTATGGCTAGGATTTTTTTCAATAAAGCTGCCATAGGAGAAAATGTTAATAATGCCTTTTAAAAATATGCTCAGAAGGTCAAGACTGTATTCTGAACACTTCCTCTTCCTTTGCTTTATGAAGTACAGGGACACTTCACAATAGACAGATAACTAATCGAGAGCAAACATCCAATCCTCTGTTCCTAGACTGGACTTAATCTGGAGCGGAATAATAGCGAAGATTTCTCAAAAACCTAAGCATCATCCTATTAAAAATAATCAACACCTCGTACACCTGATCTAGAACGTGACCCAAGTATTTGTTTTTCCATTTTAAAAAGAATTATTAATTTATTATTACTTTAAGAATTATTTTATTTATTATTACTATTTTTTAATTTGACCAGAGAGAGACAGAGAGGGGGAAAAGTGAGAAAGCAAGCTGCCAGGTTTGGGACTCGAACCGTGGTCAGCCATGTGAGAGTCCAGCACCTTAACCACTGTGCCACCTGCCAGTCCTGACACATGTATTTCTTATCGGTAGCTCTTTAGTTGACTCTCAAGTCAGGTGAGGGGAAGAAGCAAGGCAAAGTATATAAGACCTGTCGCTGTCACTTTTCATTTGTTGACCAATTCCCTCAGAGCACAGGAATGCAAACAGACTCCTCCCCACCCCACCCCAGTGCTCTCAAGAGTCGGAAGCAGCTGAATTTGCCCAGGGAGTCTCTTTTTCTTTCAAGCTTCTGTGCTCAGCCAGCTAGAAACCATAAGAAATGAAGAAACAGATAGTAAATAGAAGAAAAATAGCTATCTAGAATTTTTTGACAGGGGCACTTTATTGGGGTGGTTATGAAATCAAAGGGCCTCCTGGATAGTCTTCTCAGGTTTCTCTAGCAGTGGTAGATGTGGGATCCAGACATCAGTATTTTCAAACACTTCCCAAGAGGTTCTAGTGAGTTCTCAGGATTGAGAACTACTGTGCCATTAATTCAGGCAAGGATGCAATAGTTAAAGAAAAATAGAAAACCGATGCTCTGGACAGGAGGACTTCACTATAGTAGGTGTGACACTGCACCACTCAGGGCTCTTTGTTTTTATCTTCTGGTATCCTGAGCTAAATGGTTAGAAAGCAGTTTGGAAGGACAGTCAGAAAGGGCAATAGGCAAGAAACGGGGGCAAGATCTGGAAGGCAAAAACCAAAGTCTGTCAAGGGGACAGAAATAAGGCCCTGCGGGCAGCCCCTTAAGCCTCAGCAGCCCTGCACATAAGTGGTACTTTCCTAAGGTAAGCTCACTTCTGAATAAACACAAGTTAAAAGCTCTTCCATAATATCACTGAGTAATTTTATATCTCCTTTTGGCATGACCTAAAAAATTCCAAGCCCCTTACCAATAGAGAAAAACAGAAATAAGATCACGTCTTAACCTATTCTGTGAGAAAGTTCTTATTACTTTACCTGGAATCCCATCGGTCTGTTTTAGAGTCATACTTATAAGTGGGGATAAACTTGATTTCCCCTTCGTTGAAGTCGACAAAAGCTTTTTTCTGTGTGCGCTGAATATTTAGCTACAGAGAAAAAAAGCATCACATAAGCAGGGTACCACCGTCTTTTTTTTTTTTTTTTTTTTTTTTTTTTTTTTTGTCAAAGGGTGTGTGTATTTGCCAGAGAGAAAGAGAGATAGAGAGGCAAAGCATCCTCAAATGGGGTGTGGTCATGCCACAATCCTTTTTCCTCCATTTCTCTACCCCATCAGGATGTTAGGCACATGAGTTAATGTGTGCAGTGTGTTTCTCAAGCTGGTACAGCCAAGATTCAAACCATACCAAGTTGGCCACATGGAATCAGGACCCAATGCACATGGCTTTAACCACTGTGTAACACGGCCAGCTCAACACCATTTTATAAGTGAAAATCAGGTTGATGAGTCACTGCTTCCATTTCTTCTACTTTTTAAAAGATTTTTATTAATTATTACGATTTTTAATTCTTTCAATTTGACCAGAGAGAGGGAGGGAAAGTGAGAAAACAAGCCAGCAGGTCTGGGATTCGAACCATGGTCAGCCATGTGGGAGTCCAGCACCTTAACCACTATGCCACCCGCCACCCCCAGTCACTGGTTCCATTTCTAAGTATCAGTTCCAAATACTTACGACTGTGAGAGAGTACATAAATAACATTTCTGTACCTTATGAATTAAATCTTGGCATTTCCACAGCACCTGAACTCACTCTCAGGATGATCATTATTAGCACACCACTAATTTTTTCATTATCAACAGCGACCGGGGTAAAATGGAAAAATGAAATCTGAATAACTGTAAGTTCATTGGAGCCAGACAGGAACCACCCAGCAGGATTTTAATTTAAAAAGCACACAAATGTTGAATGGATAATTCCCCAAACCAAATTCAGTGAATAGTTACAAATTGCTTTGAAAGTTATTGTCACTCAAATATTTTACGAGTTACATAAGACTCAGAGCTTATTCCCGCTGGATCCCTACTGGAAGCAGCATACAGGACTAAATGCAAGAAATGAGTCTGCCAGCCTCAGTGTGAAGGTGGACACACATGGCCAAGAAAGGCTCACACGGAAACCACTGGACCATACAGCACCTGCATTCTGACTAGGTCTGAGGGTCAGGAAGCTCTCAGAATAGCTTAAAGACATCAGTATCAAGACAAAACATTTTCTTCCCTCAATAAGAAGCATTCACTTTTAGCAGCCAGTATCCATATGCGAAAAGTCAAAATTCAAGTGACGTGCCAGGTTACTGAGACGAATACATGGAAACTCGGTTTTTGAGTATCAGGTTTTATATAAATGTTACAGAATCCATGTTTTCTCCACAGATTTTACCATCAACAGCTAGATACCAGCAAATCCCAACTTATCAATCTGTGTCCTTAGACCGCCCAGGCGCTCTTCTTTTCTATTCTTTCCGACCCTCATGGGGCCTCCCTTTTTCACCTCCAAGCTGGAGCTCAGCCTGCCAAGTCATCACAAAACAGTTTTCCCTGTTCCATCTGCCAAACCACATCAACATAACTGAAGGCTCACTTCCTCCAGGAAGTGTTCTCCAATTAACCCCACCCATTCTCTAACTCATCTATACCAATCTCAACACGCTTCTTGATAAAGGCTGAATAAATGTTACATTTTTTTTTAAATCACTACTCTCCCTTCTTGCCACCCAAGCACTTAATAAGCACTATAAACCTTGTACATATTCAGGGCATCACTAGCCACACTGTATTTATGAGACAGTAAGACCTCTCCTTACCTTCCCAGGGTAAGGCATGCTTCCCATACGCCTACCTCATAACCAATCTTATTTGCCAGCCAGGGAAGTTCCCATAAAATCAAATGTCAGGCCAGCCACAGTGGCACTGCAGTAATGCAACTCTATGATTTTGAAACATACTTCCTGTGTTCCTGGGTTCGCATCCTGACACAGTACTGTACACACCAGGTCTAAGCACCTGTGCCTGCAATCTTGGTTAACTCAGACTAGGGGTGGATGACAGCATAAGGACCTTGCTGGGGTTGCCTGCTTGCCTGTCTGTCTGTCCCTCTCTCTCTCTCTCTCGGAAAAAATAAATAAATAAAACTAAAGAACAGGGCCAGCAGGTAGCGTGGAGGTTAAGGCAGTTGGATCCCACATGTCTGACTCAGTGGTTCAAATCCCAGACCCAGAGGCTTGAAAAACACGCTGGACATATGTGTGTGTATGCTCAAAATCTGAGAAGAGAATGGAGGAGGAGGGATTGTATGTGGCCATCCCCCCTGGGGGGGGTGATTTCTCACCTTCCCTCTCTCTTTCTCTCAGGTAGGCAAATGCACCCTATAGCAAACAAAAACAAAAATAGAAACAGAAAGCAACAACAAAAATGAAACTTTACTTACCTGGTCAAATTTCAAGAGTCTCTGAAGGTCATTCCTACTAATAAGACTTTTCACTTCATTGGCATCAGGCATGCAAAGTCTATAGTTCAAATCTCCCAGCCAAATGACAACACTAAGAATCACAAAATATATGAACAGAAGTAATTACCATGAAAATCGATCAGAAAGGAGTGGAGAAAAGAAAAATAGATTATTGCTAAGGGTTCATCTGACAAGGGGTTTAAAATTGTAACTAATCCTTTGGGGGAAAGAACTATCAATACCTGAGAGGGACAATGGATTACAAAATGCATGGGGGAATAAGCACTCCACATATAAAGGAAGAAAATGGGGAAATACAGTTTATGTACAGGATTCAGAAGCCAAGGAGTTAATGGACCAAGAAGCATGAAGTTTATTTGCTGGACTAGCTTCAAAATTTTGCCTGGCTGCTTGCCAGGTCTCTAGGGGAAGAGATGTTTTCTGCCTTTCAGAGCTCTGACGTTCTGTAGGCTCTCCGCTAAAGTCTGAATGATAGCTCTCCCTGGCAGGACCCACTAGGAAAAGCAGACCCAGGGCTCAATGGTGTAGCCAACTTGTCTATCCCTGCAAGATCTACAGTTCAAAGTCCAGGTAGGAAGGAGACTAACATGCCATGGGATCCTCTGCTCCCCAATCAAAGCTACAGGCCCCTAGATGTGCTGACAGCTGCACAAAGGGAGACCCTGAAGTTACCCCATATATTCTTCCCAATGGGTCACTCTGCCAATCTCAAACGTAACATGAAATTTATGGAATCCTGGGGAAATAATTTAAGTAATTTCAGGGTGACTTTATGACCATAAATTTCAAGGACTTGATTTTACCACTGTGAAACAGAATTCCACATGATCCTAATTGTTGAGATTACAGAGAAACAGTCCAATATCATGCCATTCCCTACTCTTTCCTCAATTACCCTACACTCTATTATTCTTAATAACCCTAAATTATCTTTTGCTTTCCTAATTCCTACCTCAAACCACTTATTCCAAATCACCCGCTCAGAATTTCAACAACCAGTATTCTCTAGAACTAATCATTTTTACCACCACCTGACCTGTTCCTCAATGGACTTCTGCTTCTGTCCTTAAGTCTCATTCTTCACTGGGACCAGCAGTTAGCATAATGGCTATGTCGCTGGACTTCCATGTAGTCACTGCAGTTCGAGTCCTAGACCCGGTGGCTTGAACTCATGCCGGGTGCAGTGCGTGTGTGCCCAAGATCCCGAGAGGAGAATGGAGGAGAAGGGATTGTGGCATGGCCATCCCCCTGGGGGGTGATTTCTCGCTTTCTGTCTCTCTGTCTCTCTGTCTTTCTGGTGAGCACACGTGCCCTATAGCGAAAACCTCTCCAAAAAAAAAAAAAAAAGTCTCATTCTTCACTAACCTCTCCTCTCTGCTGCCCCTATTTTTAGTAATCATACTATTAAAAAATAATAATGTAGATTTTAAAATGCTAGTTTGTAAAGACATCCACAACAAATAGGACAATAGGGTCCTATACAAGTGTGCATGTTTGTATGTGTCTAGAGAAAAGTCTAGAATGGTGTTATTCAATGGAATGATAATGCATGTCACAATTTTAAATTTTCTAGTTGCTGCATTTAAAAAGTAGAAGAACCAAGAAAAAATAACTAATAATAAAGTTCATTTAACAGAATATATCCACATAATTATCATTTTAACATACGATTAAGAAATTGAAATATTTTACAATCTTTCCCCTATTAAATCTTTGAAATCCAGGATATAGTTTATGCTTATGGCACATCTCAATGTGGACTAGCTACTTTCATGTGCCCAATAGCTACATATAACTACTGTCTGTCATACTGGACACAGCAGATGTAGAAGGCTACGCACCCAACTGTTAAGAATTGTTTCCTTTGAAGAGAGGGACTGGCTGGAGAGAGTAGAGGACAAGAAATGGGACTTTTTACTTTTATCTTTTACTAAATTTATAAAAAAACTTCTAATTTCTAATTTAAAAAAACCATAAAAACTGACTTCAATTGACAGACCCCCCTCCAGCATCATTCTAGATGCCCCACTAGTACAACTAACCTTTTCTATGATGTCAAATCCAATTTATCTGCCAAAATGAATTTGCCATACCTCAAAAGCCCTCTTTTCTTTGTGACCCCAATCCCTAAATGGTAATCTACTCTTCACAGCGCTAGTTTCTCAACACATTGATTCTTTTCCTATGCGCACTATTCAAAGGCCACGGGACAGTTAAGCACTCACTCATGCTTCATGATGTTCAGTTGCGGGAGGGTCTGGTTTGGGACCATGAAACTCATTCTTGCACAGATGTCTTTATAATCTTGATTCCTTCTCTCAAATTCCTCCACATGGGCAGCCAGGTGGGAATTGACAATGCAAAAGGTAGTGTTGTGAAACACAAATCTCACAGCTACCCCACCTTTGTTTCCCTGTTGGCAAGAGTAATTATTCACAGTTAGCACACACAACTAGCCACTGAACTTCATGGACTATAAATAATAATCAAGCTCATTTCCAAAGCAACTCACCATTTTCCCCATGATTCCAGTTCCAACTGTTTCTGTGGCAATATCACGGATATATTGATACTGATCCCTTCTGGCAAATATAAGGAGCATCATCCCAACAAGGCGGACTAGCTGAACCTAAGTTCCGGGGAGTTACAAAAGACTAATGTTAATATCACCCTTTACTGCATACCTGACTTCCCACAACTAACTTTCCACTGAGATGCATACTGATGTCCAAACCTGAATCCAAATCTTCTAATTTCCCAGTGGGGACCATGATGTGCATACACGATTCTCTGAGGAAGCTCCAATCAGGCTCTAACCAATAAGCGTTAAAGGCCCTGAGGGACAATGAGTACACTTAGCTCTATATCCATTGTTTAAATCATTTTCGAGCCTCCAGGAGCGGTAAGCTGCATAAAAAGTTCAAATAATAATAAAAGCCACCAACCCAGCTTGTTCCTTCCATCTTTCCTCCCTAGCTTCTAATTTCTAGGACATTTAAATCTATAAAGCAGCAAAACGTTTCACTTTATTTTTATTTATTAATTAATTTATTTTTTGGAGAGGTTTTTGCTATACGGCATGTGCGCTCACCAGAAAGAGACAGAGAGAGAGAAAGCGAGAAGTCTCCCCCCAGGGGGCATGGCCATGCTGCAATCCCTTCTCCTCCATTCTCTTCTCGGGATCTTGGGCACGCACACACACACGCCCGGCATGAGTTGAAGCCACCGGGTCCGGGACTCAAACTGTGGTCGACTACATGGGAGTCCAGTGACACAGCCATTATGCCAACTGCTGGTCCCCCTTTTCACTTTATTTTTAAACAGCAAATCAGAGCTAGAAATATATCTTAGATATCTATTAGGGGCCTATATGAGAGAAATAACATCTTCAGAACTTTTATTACCTATATAAACTGTTAGAAGATGTAGAGGAAAATTACTCAGATTATTCTTTCTCAAAAGTTAGGATGGTAGCCCTGTAGCTAAAATAATTCTCAGGGACAGTAGGTGGCGTAGTGGTTAAGGCTCTGGATTCCCACGTGGCCAACAGCCATTCTGGTCCCAGATGTGGCAGCTTGAAAATCATGCTGAGCACATGTGTGCATACCCAAAATCACAAGAGGAGAATGGAAGAGAAGGGATTGTGGTGTGACTATACTCCCGGGGGGGGGGGGGGGGGGGTCAGATTCTCACTTTCCTGGCAAGTACATACACGCAATGGCAAATAAATAAATAAATAGGGGGAAAAAAAACCCTCTCCTTGTACTTAAATGTTTCTATTACATGCCTTCTAAAGCCCAACAAATTGGCTCACCTTGCAAAAGTCAACCGTAGATTTATAACCATGTTGTGAACTTGTTTAAATCCCCAACACTTCTAACTTGCTCTAATTCCCAAACATACCCTACGTAGTGACCATGTCAGTGAGCAGTTTTAATCTGAAACTTGTATTACACAAATCGGTTACTTTATATAGACTTATTCTGAGTTAGTTATTGAGAATAAAACAATGAATTCTTTTTTCTCCTAAAAGCTATCTAAGCAATGAAAATATAGGATTGGAAAGTGTAAGGATTTTTTTTTTTTCTAGAAAGCAAGTATGAAGGATTAGTCTCTTCTGTCCAATATTATACACAGGGAAGAATTCAATTAAACCATTTTTTAAAAAATTATTTATGGGACCAGCAGATAGCATAATGGCTACGTTGCTGGACTCCCATGTAGTTCGAGTCCCAGACCTGGTGGCTTAAACTCACGCTGGGCGCATGTGCATGCGTGCCCAAGATCCTGAGAGCAGAATGGAGGAGAAGGGATCGTGGTGTGGCCATCCCCTCAGGGGGTGATTTCTCAATTTCTGTCTGTCTCTGTCTGTCTTTCTGGCGAGCACACGTGCCCTATAGCAAAAACTTCTTTCTATCAAAAAGAAAAAGAATTATTTATTTGATTTTATTATTATTATTGTTTAATTTGACCAGAAAAAGAGAGGGAAAGTGAGAAGGTCAGGTCTGGTACTCAAACTGCAGTTGGTCACATGGGAGTCCAGCACTTTAGCCATCATGCCACCTGCCAACCTTGAGTTAAATCATTCTTTCAGAATAAGTTATAAATAACAAAAGAACTCCCCATGAGTTCTATTAGTCATATTATTACAAAGGTAATTAAATGCAGCTTACTTTCTTATACTTGGCTTTGGAATGCAAACCCCTCTCTACAGCCAGGGACCACTCTTGTTCCTTCACAGATTCAAAGTAGAAAAAGGCTTCTGTGCTCAAGTCCAGCTCTTGGAATCTGAGTGAAAAAAGGATGTGAGGGCTATATAACGGATTGTAGAAAAAGTCATGATGAATTTTTCTATGTTTTTCTACGCAAAAATACATTATGACTTTTCCAGCAACCCAATATATCCTGTAATCATGGATAATTAATCTGCTACCTAGATTATCAGCAAGGACAAGTAGTTCCCTTTTCCAAAGAATCCTGACCAGTATCTTCATAGGCTATGCAAAAAATAAACAGCAATAAAACTCCCATAAGAGAGAGTAGGAGAGCTTCGTTTGTTAGACTTGACTTTCTCTCATTTTCTATACAGGACTTAGTTTTCTATGAGTTTTGAGAGGACTAGATGCCTCCATACACCATTTTAAGCCCCTGTTCCTTTCAGATCTCACAAATTTGACCAGCAGGTTAACTCTCACATATAGTGTACAGCAGGTTTTCACCTATAGTTTAAAAGGAAAATAGGCAGGTAAAACTTCATGTAAACTAATACCAAACATAAAGTCAAAAGGAGATTCCAGAAGTATTCTTTACCCAATGCAGTAGATATCAGGAGGGTTTGGATCGCAGTTCAGCCAAGGTTCTAATCCACTGTCCGGAGACTGGCCATTCACATTCCATGTCCCAATAAAGAATCTAATAACATAATACCAAAAGAAATGTGAGAACAAAGATCAAACAACAAAAGACCTCTCGTCACTTCTATACAAGGTATGTTCCAAATAAGCTAACCCAATGCCTCAAAATGTTTCACAACACACATAAGAATAACCTCTTGCATCTATAGCACAAGGGCAGTAGACTTATTTTCTCTAAATTTTACACTAAGTGAACCTACATAAAGGAACCAAGTCTCTATTTAAAGACACAAAGTTAATTGCTCTACCACATTTATTTTCAATTATATTCCATGCAAACTCACGCTTGAAGGCAGGGTTTATGGATGGGAAAGGACTTATGGATGGGAAAACGCTTTGTGCTGTAAACTAGTATAATATGGATAACTGTCCTATAAGGAGCTGTAGCTGAATCCAAAACTCACTTCCCAAAGGATTACAAGGACATCTGTGCAGGAAATTCTGATGAGGCAGATCTAGTTTTAAAGGGGGAAAGCAGAAGGGAAGACTCATGACTGTCTTAACTGTTTACACACAAATATAAGCATTGTGAGGAATATGAGAAACTGGAGATTTTAGCACCGGGATATAGTTATAGTGAATC
Source organism: Tupaia tana (assembly GCA_026018925.1). NCBI lineage: Eukaryota > Metazoa > Chordata > Mammalia > Scandentia > Tupaiidae > Tupaia > Tupaia tana. Next base: position 23,975,030 of record JAKSZU010000009.1, read on the forward strand.
AAAATAAATGAGGCATGACAGGATAGCAGATGGGATTGGAATCTTGGACTAGAAGGGTACATTCTGTTCGTGAGCAACAAAGAAAGGTGGTGTTGCTTCGCACATCGTGGATACATGCCATGCCACATCACAAACCCCCTCCTTCAAAATACACCACATACATCAGGTCCAGAAAAGAAGATATCAACGAGTAAAGGTGAAATGAAAACCAACAGAGGAAAGAACTGAAGACAAACCTCCCAATCAAGAGGACTGGGTGAAACTTTCTTCAGTTAATGTATCAAAGTAAGTAAGTTAAGATCTAGTGGTGGGGCCTGCAGGTGGTGTGGTGGTTGAGGACACTGGACTCGCACATGGCCTACCATGGTTCGAGCCCTGGACCTGGCCGCTCACTTTCTCACTTTCCCTCTCTTTCTCTCTCTTGCTCTCTCGCTCGCTCTCTCACTCTATCCCTCTCTGGTCAAATTAAAAACTAAATAAAATAAATAAAGTTAAGTAAAAAATAATTCTAAAAAAAAGATCTAGTGGTAATGATGGACTATTTTTTTAACAATTATTTAATTTTATTTATTCATTTATTTATTTTAATTTGACCAGAGAGAGAGAGGGAGAAAAAGAGAAAGAGAGAGAGGGAAAGTGAGGAAGCAAGCCGCCAGGTCCAGGACTCAAACACGGTCGGCCATGTGGGAGTGTCCAGTGCCTTAGCCACCATGTCACTTGCTGGTCCTCGGTAATGATGGACTTTAATTTTCCAATACTGGCTGGGAAAAAATTCAGCAGGTCATAGAGATAAACACACTTGCTTGTGGAATGTGTTAGAGGACAATTCTCTAGAACATAGGAGCTTGATTTGGTTCTCTAAGAGTGAACAGAAACTTTAGTAGACATGGCATTAGTAGTACTTTTATTTTTGGAGAAATTTTTGCTATAGGGTGCGTGTGCTAGCCAGAAAGACAGAGAGACAGAGAGACAGAAAGCGAGAAATCACCCCCCGGGGGGATGGCCACACCGCAATCCCTTCTCCTCCATTCTCCTCTCGGGATCTTGGGCACGCACGCACACGTGCCCGGCGTGAGTTTAAGCCACCAGGTCCAGGACTCAAACCACAGTCGACTACATGGGAGTTCAGCAACATAGCCATTACGCTAACTGCTGGTCCCGGTACTTTAAAAATCCAAGGGAAATTGTAGCATCTGCATTACTTCAGAGATGTGTATTACTGACGAGCACAGAAACAGGGACTTGAATCAGATGAACATTCCTTTATATTATGCTTTGATTGTTAATGAAATTTAACACCAAAAGGCCACTTTCTCCTATTCCTAATTTCATTGACTCAGTAAAAAGAAGAGAGACTAACTTGAAAGTCTGAATGTTGACATATTCTTTCTCTCGCTTTGCCAGGATATGTTTGATGAGACCCTCTCGCTGCCCAGACTGAGTATTTGGTACGAAGAGCTTCCGCATAGTGTTGGTCACTTTGGGTTGTTCCTTGCTAGAAGCTTCTTTCTCACGTGGAAGCCTAGCAAATGAGAAATTCAAAAGTAAAACTGCCTAAAATACAAGTCTCCTACAGGAGAAATAGGATTTGACATAGGACTTACATTCTATTCATTGCTGGGGGTGGGGGTGGGGGCTCCCGATGAATCCCCATAGGCTGATTTTGTGAATTTGTTTTCTTGTCCAAGCTCATAGTTGAAAAATTATCCTCAAATCCAAGAAGCCCTGAGGGACATAGAACCCAAAGTCAAGGAGGGGGAAAGCTAACATCCAATATATCCAGGGCAGATAGGGCTTTGATTTGATCACAATTTACATAAAGATACCATAAGAGTAGTAGTCACTTAGATTGGGAGAAGCAGCACGTTCATCCCTGAAGCACTGACATGCTAATTAGAACAGAGGTTTATGTTAATCTAGAACCTGAAGTAATAACAGCTAACATTTATTGAAGATTGAGCACAAATGCCTGGTTCATAGTAAAGAATTATGTCATTATCTCACTTAATCATCACAATAACCCCATGGAGGTAGGCACTATAAAAACCTTCTCATGTTACAGAAAAGGAAATAGAAACTGAGGTGTTGAATAACCTGACTCAACAGGCTGTTGAGTAATATAACCGGGGTACTAGTAAGTCCTAGACTTGGGATTCGATGCGGGCCCTCTGGCTCTGGAGCCTGTACTTTTTACCACTCTGTTAAACTGGCTCCTAGAGAGCTATCATGCCACAGAAAGAATCAGGAACAAACATTAGTCAGTAGACATGGACTCGATAAAACTACTCCCCAGGAGAAATGTGTCTCACACTGACTTTAATACCTACCACCTCATTTGCACTAATAAAATCTAATGACTGCAATGAGCTGAACCAGGGAAAAAATAATCCTTTTAGTACCTGAAAAAACGGAAGGTTTGTCTTTAGTGTCTAATTTCTGGTACCAGCTGGACGAGTCCTTTTGGTCCGGAACAAGAAGTTGTGACTGAGCTAGAGAGATAAGGATCATGGTCAGAAACTGGGGAGCCCTTCATTGAATGGAATTTACCCAAAGCCATTAATTCAACACTCCTTAAATGCAGGGGCTAGTACCATTCTTGAATACAATGGAAAAGACTAAGGAAATGAGGGCGGCTCTGGGGTAATTTGGGGTCAGGATAATCTATGGTAAGATATGCTTGCCAATGACACTGAATATTCTAGAAATTGGCTCAATGTCCTTAAAGATGGATAGAGTTGTTCTCTAACCTATCCCTGAGTTCATACCTAAAGAAAAAAAAAACAAAAACGGTTATTGGGGCTCAAGGGGTTAGGTATTTTGCTAATGGCCACTTGCCTCTGTATCAGCATGACAGTATCTCACTCCCACTGAAATAATAGAAATTTGCTGAGTCTTGAGTTACCTTCCTGAGCAGCAAGGACCTCTGACAAGAACTTCAAACAGTGTTCCTCATCAGGGATTTCAAAGCGGCGGTCTCTGGTCCAGTCCCCCTGAACCCGAATTTTGCAGCCACCTGCAAAGAAGAGAAGTCAACATGGGACATAATGTTTTATTAGGATCATATTCTCACCTTTTCATGTTAATAGGAGAAAGTCCGGATCACAGATATTCCAGACCTCTAATACAGGGCACGCATATACATGATCGAGGGATTCAGGATGGTGGTGGTGGAGGGGGTGGTGCAGCCAGGGAACCCCAGGGGAAGTGAGGACTCCTCGGGCTGATGCACTGTGTCAAGCAGTAGCCTTATCTAGGGATAATGCTGATACATACTGAAGCCATAGTTTCCTGTGTTCTGCCCTTTTTCTCAGCTATCAGTGCAGGGACCTCCAAATTCTAGCAAAAGATAAAGTCCTCAATCACCGTCTTCCCATCCCCTAGCTGGAAATTGCTGTAATTTCAAATCCAAATCATATAGTTAACAGTATCTGATGCATAATGGGAATAAAGCAGGATGGTTTGTTCATAGGTATTATACAAACTTAAAAGGAAAAGAAACAGTGGAATTGGTTCAAAGTATTCTTAAAAGCAGCATCCATACTTCGTTATCTCAAGTGAAAGTGTATTGTCTTGAATAAACTTACAAAAGCAATAAAAGGACCTATGTCCAGAAGTGGTTTGGTTCACCTATAGCCAAAATTGAAAAATAGTCAAATTAGAAGCAAAGTTATCTCGGACTTTCATTTCTTATCTGTATAACATGCGGTCTCCCCTTTTCTGATGCCCTATAGTTCTCATCTGTATCAACTATGTGATATGGTAATCCAGGCAACCGAGGCTGTTGATAGTCTTACTCTACCTGGCTTGTTATGTATGTTGCTTTCTCATGCCCCTGGGAGCTATAAGCTCCTTAAGGGCAAGAGGCAGGCTGCATACAGGGTACTCAACACTTTGAATAGTCAATGGTGACCACATGTTCTGGGGTCTTCTGGGACTAAAGGGTTTCCTAGGACTCAGAACTGTCCATCCTAAGACTGGGAAAGTCCCAGGGAAATTGGGCTGGTTGGTCACTTTACTGGTGACAATAAAACTTCACAAACAGAAGGCATTTTTTTGTTGTTAATTGCCAGAGGGCACATGCACTTGAGAGAGAGGAGGCGAGAAAGTATTGCCTAATGAGGCATGGTCACACCATGTTCTCCTCTATCCTCTATTTTCCATCCTACTGGGACTTTGGGCATACACACACAAGCATCTGGTGTTTTTTTGCTTGTTTGTTTTTCTTTTTAGACTATTTTTTAAAAGAATAGTTTTAACTTTATGATTGTTATTATTATTTTCCAATTTGAAAGAAAGTAAGAGGAAGCCACCTGGTCCAGGACTTGAACCACGGTTGGTCAAGTGGGAGTCCACCACTTTCAACCACCACACCACCTGCTGGCCCTGACCTGGTGTTTTTTAACCCACCAGGGCCAAGATTCAAACAGTGGCTGGCCATGGAGGTTAACCAGTAGGCTATGGGGCTGGCCCAACAGAAGGCATTTAATAAAAGACTGTTGATTACAGAACTGGACTCTTTCACACTTGGGAACAGCAAAGAAACAAGAAAATGAAATGAAAATCCTAGTTTCTTAGGGTGGAAATTCACTTTTGAACCTTTGGCTCTCTTTTTGTCTCCTACTTTTCCTGTTGTTCCCGTTTTTGTAGAATAAACTTCAAAAGAAAAATAAAAATTATTAATCAGAAGATGAAAGGAGATAAAAATGGAGAATAAAATATGAAAGAAGACACCCATGGGGATGAGAGATAAGAAAATTAATGAGGGTGCCACTGTAAGAGGTGGGGAAGTAGGGAGAATAAATAAAGTATCAGTTTGGGGGACCAGCAGTTAGCGTAATGGCTATGTCACTGGACTCCCACGTAGTCGACTGCGGTTCGCGTCCCGGACCCGGTGGCTTAAACTCACGCCAGGCGCGTGTGTGTGCGTGCCCAAGATCCCGAGAGGAGAATGGAGGAGAAGGGATTGCGGCGTGGCCATACCCCTGGGGGGTGATTTCCTGCTTTCTGTCTCTATGTCTCTCTCTGTCTGTCTGGTGAGCGCACGCGCCCTATAGTGAAAACCTCTCAAAAAAAAATAAAATAAAATAAAAAAATAAAGCATCAGTTTGGAGCAGCCTTGAAGATACAGGGAAAAATTCTTTCAGGGCGTAACAAGTCCTCCCATTCTCAGATATTTATATTAAAAGTAATTTTTAAAAAAGCAGCTTCTATCTGGTAGAAATTTAGAACAAGGACACGTATTCTTTTCCTCCTACAATTCTTTTTCTTTTTTTTTTTTTTAGAGGTTTTTGCTATACGTGTGCGCACGTGCGCACGCCAGACAGACAGAGAGAGACAGAGAGACAGAAAGCAAGAAATCACCTCCGAGGGGGCATGGCCACTCCGCAATCCCTTCTCCTCCATTCTCCTCTCGGGATCTTGGGTACACATGCACACGCACCAGGCGTGAGTTTTAAGCCACTGGGTCCGGGATGCGAACCACGGTCGACTACGTGGGAGTCCAGCGACATAGCCATTACGCTAACTGCTGGTCCCTAATTCTTGAAACAACTATCTTAACAAATATAAAACAGACTTGTTTAAGAGCCAGTAGATTCCAGAAATTGCCTACAAAATAACACTGCATGTTCTCTCACCCTGTTGCTTGCAAAAGAAGACAAATTATCAAAGACAATGACCCAACCTTCCTCTCCTCCCTTTCAAAACCCTACAGACCTGTGCAATCTGCAAATACTCCCATATCCTTGATTATATCTGAACATTCCCTGCATCTCACAGTAGTTCTCAGTTGTGGATGTATAGAATTACCAGAGGCACTTTTAGAAAATACTGAAACCTAGGCCCTTCCCTAGGATAATTAAAACAAAATCTCTGGAGGGTAAAGCCCAGGTACTGGTATTTTTTAATTATTTATTTTATTTTATTTATTTTAATTTGACCAGAGGGAGGGAAAGTGAGAAAACAAGCCACCAGGTCCAGGACTCGAACCCTCGTCAGCCATGTGGGAGTGTCCAGTGCCTTAACCACCATGCCACCTGCTGGTCCCAGCATTGGTAGTTTTAAAAACACCCCCCAGGGGACCAGCAGTTAGCATAATAGCTATGTCGCTGGACTCCCATGTAGTCGACCACGGTTCAAGTCCCGGACCTGGCAGCTTAAACTGACGCTGGGCGCATGTGCGTGCGTGTCCAAGATCCCGAGAGGAGAATGGAGGAGAAGGGATTGCGGAGTGGCCACCTCCCCCGGGGGGGTGATTTCTCACTTTCTATCTCTGTCTCTCTCTGTCTTTCTGGTGAGCGCACGCACCTTATAGCGAAAAACCTCTCCAAAAAAAGAAAAAAAAAAAAAAAACCCAGGTTAGGGCCTGCAGGTCGTATGGTGGTTGAGGCTCTGGACTCCCACAGAGGTTCGAGTCCCAGAGTGGTGGCCCCAAAATCACAACAAACAAATAAATGTTTGTTTGTTTTCTAAATACTCCTCAGGTAACTCAACTGTGTGTCCAGACTGAAAATCAGATTCAGCTGCAAACTGGCTAGTCATCAGGAAGAGCACTTCCCCTGCTGCCCTCGTAAAGGAGGCTCCTGCTCTTGATGTAATTTAAGGCTGGCATCCTTATCCCCCAGATCATTCCTTTTCCCATTCCTCTCAAGAAAAATTGTTTCTCCTTTGAGACTCACTCACTGGGCTGTAATATCTTTTTTCCCTTTCCTCCTCTCTGAGATTATCCACCACACTCCCAGAAATGTCATTTTCCTGGTTTCTATACTTGACTCATATGACTTCCTCTCCACACAAACTCCGGCCATTATTTTGGGTCCCTTTAAAATTGGCACAGAAAGCCCAGTCAAGAGATGGCCCTTTGGCCTAGTGGATAAGGGGTCTGGATCCCACTTGGCTAACCACGATTTGAATCTCGACCGCAGCAGCTTGAAAAACACACCCAGAAAGTGTGTGTGTGTGTGTGTGTGTGCGCACTCAAAATCTCAACAGGACGGAGAAATAGAAGAAGGGGTTAGGGACCAGCAGTTAGCATAATGGTTGTGTCTCTGGAGTCCCATGTAGTCGACCACGGTTCGTGTCCCGGACCCGATGGCTTAAAATTCACGCCGGGCGCATGTGCGTGCCCAAGATCTCAAGAGGAGAAAGGAGGAGAAGGGATTGCGGCTGGGGGGTGATTTCTTGCTTTCTGTCTCTCTGTCTCTCTCTGTCTGGCAAGCATACGCGCCCTATACCAAAAACTTCTTCAAAACAAAACAAAACAAAACAAAACAAATAAAGGGGTTATGGCATGAGCATGTCTCATGGGGGGCTGGGGTCTTTCTCCCCCAACCCTTCTCTCTGGTGAGTACACATGCCCTCTGGAAAATTAAAAAAAAGAAAGAAAATTCAACATGGGACCAGCAGTTAGCATAATGGCTATGTCGCTGGACTCCGATGTAGTCGAGTGCGGTATGCGACCTGGACCCGGTGGCTTAAAACTCACGCCGGGTGCATGTGTGCCCAAGATCCCGAGAGGAGAATGGAGGAGAAGGGATTGTGGCGTGGCCATCCCCCCTGGGGGGTGATTTCTAGCTTTCTGTCTCTCTGTCTCTCTATCTCTCTCTGTCTGGCGAGCGCACATGCCCTATAGCAAAAACCTGTCCAAAAAAAAAAGAAAGAAAATTCAACATCTTCGACTTTATCCAATGACCTCTACCTCAGCCTCAACCGTCAGTTCCTACTAGGACTGTAAGTAATACCCTGGATTTTTCATCACAGAAACACTACTACCTCACAAACCTCTACCTAATTCCAACATGCCACTCTGACCTGCCATTTCTTCTAACTTACTTGCTTGTTATCTCCACGGTAATTATCCTCTGACCTAATGAGAACCTCCAGTTCTGTTTTTCTCACTATCCATCAGCTCTCTCCTGCTTTCACCTTCTCTTTTTATCAAGTAGACGCCATCACCACTACACCCAGGTGTAAAGACCCAGAACTTCCTTACCTCTGTTCATCCACAGCACCCACCTGGCAAAATTCCAACCCTTAGAAATCCAACTAACTGCCTTCTCTGTACTTATATCTGAGCGACCAGAGAGGGGAAATATGCATGTGTGTGCATGCACACACACTGCTATGGTTATAAATTCTTGACGGGCCCTCTATTGCAGGAAGTAGTCTAAGTTTCCACGGCCAACTAGTTTCCTACTACTACCTGGAACCACTATTTCATACCTTTTTATTATCCTCAAACTTTGGATTCCCTCTTCTCAAGGCCTCTAGTTCCAACCAGATTGCTTTACCTCATACTTCAAAGAAAAAAGAAGCCATCTCATAAAACCCTACCTGTATTTATATTCATCTACTCCTATGCCTTCTGATACAAAGACAATTCCTCCTATCAAGGCCATCTTCTCTTTGAATTACAACCCTTCTGGTCCTCTCAAGAATCTTACTCTCGCAACCATTTCCTTTTGCAGGCTCCTACCCATCAGAATGAAATCGTTTCCTAAGTCCTTCCCACCTGATAAATAAAAACCTTCCTGGACCCCTAATCTCCTTCCAACTCCAGCCCATCTCCATGATCCCCTTCACCAGCCAAGCTGCTTAAAAAACACACAGTCACGGCACCAGCAGTTAGCGTAATGGCTATGTCACTGATCTCCCATGTAGTCGACCGTGGTTTGCGTCCCGGACCTGGTGGCTTAAAACTCACGCCGGGCGCGTGTGCATATGTGCCCGCCCAAGATCCCGAGAGGAGAATGGAGGAGAAGGGATTGTGGCATGGTCATCCCCCCTGGGGGGTGATTTCTCGCTTTCTGTCTCTCTGTCTCTGTCTGTCTGGTGAGCACAAGCGCCCTACTCATTCGCACCTCCATCTCTCTTTAATCTACTCCAATAATCTACTTCAACACCCATCGCCTTCTAAAATTGCTTTGTGAAGGTCACCAACAGATTCCATATTGCAAACTCCCAGTGGATGTTCTTCATCTTATTAGACCCACCAGCAGAAATCAATAGTGGATCACTACTTGAAATGATTTCTTCCAAAGGCTTCCAAGATACCATGCTCATCTACTTTGTCTCTCTTTCTGGTCACTAATTTTTAGTGTCCTTTGAGGTATCTCCTTATCTAACTAACTTTAACTTTTTTAAAGGATTATTTATTTAATTTTATTTATTTATTCATTTATTTTCATTTTACTGGAGAGAGACAGAGAGAGAGAGAAAGTGAGAAAGTAAGCCGCCAGATCCAGGACTTGAACCGTGGTCAGCCATGTGGGAGTGTCCAGCACCCTAACCACCACGCCACCTGCTGGCCCCCTAACTAACTTTTAAAAAGTAAAGTTTTTAAGTTTAATCCTAATCTTTTACTCATTCTATACCAGCACTCTCCTATATGACTTTCTGTGATAATCGGCACATTCTGTAACTACACCGTACAATATGGTAGCCAATAACCACACGTGGCTAATGAGCACTTGAAATGTGACTACTGCAACTAAGGAACTGAATCTCTAATTTTCTTTCTTTCTTTTCTTGAGAAATTTTTGCAATGGGGCATGTGCACATGCTGGAGAGACAGAGACAGACAGAGAGACAGAAACTGAGAAATCACCCCCCAGAGGGGATAGCCAGAATCTCTTCACCTCCATTCTACTCTTGGGATTCTGGACACACATGCACAGACATCCAGTGTGAGTTTTAAGCCACCAGGTCCAGGACTCAAAACACGGTCAACCATGTGGGAGTCTAGCGTCTTAACCACCTGCTGGTCCCGTAATTTTATTCCTAATTAACTCAAATAGGCACATGTAGCTAGTGGCTACTACAATGGCTAGCACAGCTCTATACCCAACCATATCATCTCTCACAGTTTCAAATATCATCTATGTGCTAACCCAGACCACTCTCCTAAGCTTCAGACACACTCAGCTGCCAATTTGTCATCTTACATTCAAGTAACTCAAAGAAATGTCAAACCATAGCTACAACTGAATTCATGGACTATCCACCCCCCCGACACACACACACGTGCGCACACACACACACACACACACACCCCTTCTTAAGGAAAACTCATTCCTCCTACAAATGCTCTTCTTTCTGTTTTTCTTTCTTTTTTAGAAAGAGATTTTTACTATAGGGCCCATGCACTCACCAGAGAGACAGAGAGACAAAAAGCAAGAAATCACCCCTTGGGGGGATGGCCACACTGCAATCCCTTCTCCATTCTCTTCTCCGGATCTTGGGTACACACGTGCCTGGCGTTAGTTTTAAACCACTGGGTCGGGACCAGCAGTTAGCTTAATGGCTATGTCACTGAACTCCCACATAGTCAACCGCGGTTCACGTCCCGGACCTGGTGGCTTAAAACTCACGCCGGGCGCGTGTACATGCGTGCCCAAGATCCCGAGAGGAGAATGGAGGAGAAGGGATTGCGGCGTGGCCATCCCCCCTGGGGGGTGATTTCTCGCTTTCTGTCTCTCTGTCTCTCTCTGTCTGGCGAGCGCACGTGCCCTATAGCAGAAACCTCTAAAAAAATAATAATAAAAATTTAAAAATAAATAAATAAACCACTGGGTCTGGGACTCGAACCACAGTTGACTACATGGGAAGCTAGGAATGTAACCATTACACCACCTGCTGGTCCTGCAATGTTCTTATTTCTGCAAATGGTACCATTATTCACATTCATGTTAGAATCCTGAGATTCATCCTTGGACACCCATCTTCCTCTCACTCTCTACACATAAAGTGATTCCTATCGATTTTACCTCTAAAAACATCTGTCCACTTCTCTCCACTTATACCCCCACCATACTCTGGCTTTTACTACTGAGGTACAGTCTCCTTGACTGGTCTCTCTGCTTCCATGCAAATAGTGACATCTCAACATAAAATCCTTCATATTCTTTCCATTTTTAAAATCTAAAAATATAGGTTTGCATGGCTTGTAAGATCCTGACAGATCTGGTTCTTATCTGTCTCATTTTTGTACCCAAGCCCATTTCCTGGTACCCTGACTTTCTTTCATTTCAAAGAAAGTATTGAGCTACTTCTCAACTTGGGTCCTTGTGGATCCCTTTACCTAGAATATTCTTTTCTCCCCCATTTAAACCTATCTTTTACTTAACCCTTCCAGTCTCAATTTAAGTATTATTTATTCAGGAAGGCCTTCCCTGACCAACTGCTTAGTTACCCCTCTTCTATAAATTTGTCATACTTCTCCTTGACAACCTTTACCAAAACTACAATTACTTAAGTAACTGTACCTTATCAGTTTAAAGTCTGTTTCCTGCATTAAAATCCATAAAGTATCACAGTTGTGTTGCTTTCTGCTATATCCCTAGAGCCCAGCATGGTGCCTGGCACATAAAAGGTATTCATACATTTTTGGGACTGGCAGTTAGCGTAATGGCTATGTCGCTGGACTCCCACGTAGTCGACCGTGGTTCGAGTCCCGGACCCGGTGGCTTAAACTCACGCCGGGCGCGTGTGCATACGTGCCCAAGATCCCGAGAGGAGAATGGAGGAGAAGGGATTGTGGCGTGGCCATCCCCCCTGGGGGGTGATTTCTCGCTTTCTATCTCTCTGTCTCTCTGTCTGTCTGTCTGGCGAGCGCACGCGCCCTATAGCAAAAACCTCTCCAAAAAAAAAGAAAAAGGTGTTCATACATTTTTCTACCTTGCTAAAGGGCACCTACACTTGCTGGAGAGAAAGAGAGAGAAAGAGTGAGCACGTGCAAAAGAGCACAGCCCAGGGTGGCGGAGGGCTACGGGGAAATTCCTCCTCCTCCATTCTCCTCTCAGGATTTTGGGCACGTACACACATGCACCTGGCATATTTTTCAGGCTGCTGGGTCCAGGACTTGAACCAAGCAGTTGGCTATGTCGGATCCAGCTGCCTTAACTACCATGCAGCAGCTGGCCCAAAAGGTATTCATATTTTTTTATAATTATTTATTTTATTTTATTTTATTCATTTATTTTTTAGTTTGACCAGAGAGACAGAGGGTGAGAGTGAGAGAGAGAGAGAGGAAGTGAGAAAGCAAGCAACCAGATTCAGGACTTGAACCCTAGTCAGCCATGTGGGAGTGTCCAGCACCTTAACCACCACGCCACCTGCTGGTCCCCAAGGTATTCATATTTTTATGGAATGAATCAAGCACAGATGCAAGAACAAGAGTAGGAGCAGCAACACTGCCTATATTGTTCTCTATCGCATCTGTAGCACATCTAACAGTGCCTGGCAAATAGAAGATACTCATCAGCTATCTGTTGACTAATGACTAAATGACAGAGGTTTAATATCAGGAAATTAGTACAATAAAGTCCATTAATAGGTCAAATAAGGAAGAACAATATAATCGTCTCCATAAAAACTAAAAACACACTTAGTATAATTTAGAATACAATCATGATTTTAAAAAATATCCAAACTAGAAATAAATTTAGTTCCTTACCATGGTTTAAAAAAACAATGTGTCAAATCAACAGGCAATAATGTCCTTAACAGTGAAACACAACTCACTGAGGCATTCTCACTGAAATCGGGAGCTACATACAGATCAGTCATTATTTAACAGTGTTTGGGACCACTGCTCCCAAAATTCTCATCAGGGTAGTTAAGACATGAGGCAAATTAATAGTTATAGCTACTAGACAAAATTATTATCTGCAGATGATTAAGGCTATCTATCAAAACAAAAAATATTAAAAATAAATATCATGGGGACCAGCAGGTAGCATGGTGGTTAAGGTGCTAGACACTCCCACATGGTAGACCACAGTTTGAGTCACACATCTAGTGGCTCGCTTTCTCACTTTCTCTCTCTCTCTCTGTGTATGTGTGTGTGTTTCTCTTTGGTCAAAATAAAATAAAATGAATGGGCGCGTGTGCGTGTGTGCCCAAGATCCCGAGAGGTGAATGGAGGAGAAGGTATTGCAGTGTGGCCATCCCCCCTGGGAGGTGATTTCTCGTTTTCTGTCTCTCTGTCTTTCTGTCTTTCTGGTGAGCACACATGCCCTATAGCAAAAACCTCTCCAAAAAAAACCAAATAATAATAAATAAAATGAATGAATAAATAAAATTAAGTACATAATTCTTTAAAATAAATAAATATCATGAAGTGGATGAATAAAAGAGAGCTGCAACACAATGAATGCTCTATATATAAGTAATAAGGAATTAGACACTAACAGGAAAAAAAAAGTACAACTCACAATAGCAGCAAACATATTAAATCCACCATGAAATACTTAACCTAAAAACATATGATACATGCAAAGAAACCACAAAGTTGTACTAATAAAAAAAGAGGACCAGATCAGGACCAGCAGATGGCATAATGGTTATGTCGCTAGATTCTCACATGGTCGACGGTGGTTCAATTCCTGGACCCGGTGGCTTAAAACTCACACCAGGCGTGTGCGTGTGCATGCTCAAAATCCCGAGAAGAATGAAGGAGAAGGGACGGCAGTGTGGCCACCTCCATGGGTGTGATTTCTCACTTTCTGTCTCTCTGGTGAGCACATGTACCACATAGCAAAAATCTCTCTTAAAAAAAGGACCAGAATGGAGATATACCACATTCCTTAACTGTAACTTAATTTCATAAAGAAGTTAATTTAATAAAATATGGCACATACCTACAGTGAAACAAGGTAATTAAAAATCACATTTTTAAATAATTTGAAATGACACAGGAAAATGTCACAATATTATGTAATACATGAAAATGCAGGATAAAAACTATATATGAGAATCCTAATCATGTAAAAATATAAATAAAAGACTGGAAGGAAATGCACTGAAATGTTAACCACAGTGGTGATCTCTAGAATGCAGGATAATAATCTTAATTTGATACTTTAAACTTTTCTGATTTTACAAATTGTACATAATAACAGGCATTACCTCTACAACCAGAAAGAAATTACTTAAAAAGCATTTAATGAGAAAATGTGTATTTACACTAAAATCAGGCTTGCCTGACAAATCAAGGGTCCTCCTCTTGCAATATATTGTATGTTTCAGTGTAAACATTACTACATGGATAGAAATAAGGATTTTAGTCCAGTGTGCCCTTAACTATTTTCTATGACCCAGGAACTTTCTATGTAGGAGAGATTAAACAAAACTACATGTCATGAATTAGGTGTTTATAAGAGAAAATGCACAGCTCAGTCTAACTTTTCAGCTTTGGATCAAATACCTTTCAACACCAAGAACAGGACACTTCAGTATCTTATTTCAGGGGCAATGACAGTTGCTGTAGAACTGCCTTTGCTCTAATTTTTCTTTCTTTATTTAATTTTTGTTTGTTATTATTATTATTTGACCAGAGAGAGAGAGAAAGGGAAAGTGGTAAAGTAAGCCGCCAGGTCTACGACTCGAACTGCAGTGAGTCAAGTGAGAGTCCAGCACCCCAAACACCACGCCACCTATTGGACCCTAATTTTTCTTTTTTAAGCATAAGATACAGATATTAGGTTATTTTTCTCTCTCAGATACCTGCAATAGAAACCAGCAGCTGGGTTTACTTAGTCTTTCAGCATCAGCCTTTAGGACTTCCAAAATCCATGACCATGAAAAGAATAAAATCCAAATCAGAAAGAGCCTATCTAAACCATTCGATACAAATTAATGATGCCAAGAGCAGGGACCATAGCTCAACAGAATCGTGTATAACCCACAGCCTCAAGCTAAGTGCCAAGCAATTCTCAACCAAGGACTCAACCAAGAGATAAGGCAACCCATGTGTGATTCAGACCCATGAGGTCAGATACTCTTTTCCATAGCAACCACCCAGCAGTCCTGGTAGCAGTCAAGTGCCCATTTTCTACTCTTCATAACACAGTACAATTAGACGCCAAACAAAGAACAGCTTGCACAGAAAGTCAACGATGATTTGCTTAAAACATGTAAAAACGAGACAAGTGAAAAAAGAAAACCATGCTCTCTCTGATAAAAAAGATGCCTTCAGGGGATGGAACGTAAATAAAAGACCAAAATCACTCTAAGAGAGAAAAGGAATGCCTGGACAAGCAATTTAAGGGACTCTGCAGCCTCTCAAAATAATAAAACAAGTAACGTTAAGATTTTATGCCAGAAGGCACATGTACATGAGAGAGAGAAAAACAAAGGAGGGAGGGATGGAGGGAGAAAGCACACCTCCGCCAGTGAGGCCTGATCAGGGCGCAATCCCCTTTCCTCCAATCCTCCAACCCATCAGAATCCTGGGAGCATACACGTGCACCCAGCATGTTTTTCCAGCCACCAGGGCTGAGACTCAGTCAGTCATGAAGGGGCTGGTTTCCTCTGTACAGCACCTAACCAACATGCTACGGGGCTAGCCCGGAAAACATTATGATTAAACATAAAAAAAAAAAAAAAATAGAGGGTGGGAAAAATAGCTTAAAACATAGCAATAGTTAAAATACAAAACAACTACCCATAAACCTTACATGCTTTAGATATTTTACTAGCCCGTTCTACAATGATCAATCCAAGAGCAATGATTTCACTGAGAACAATAATACTGATAGCTTAAAAATTTCAGCATTAGAAATCACATAATATTTTCAATTTTTCTTTTCAAAAGATTCTTACCAGGCACCAGTTTTTTCTTAGGTTTGGCCTAAATGTTTTTGAGAGACAATGCTAATTAGTATGGCTGCCTCAAGAAAATGGAGACTACAGGTAAGATGGCCAAATAGATGGGCCCCAAGAGGTATCTTAAGTATCCAAGTAAGTATTTGTTGAATGAAAATCAACTCCATTCAAAAATATACTCACTGTTTGAAGCTATGTCAATCAGAAGAGTTTCTTCTGCTTCTGAGGGAGGGAAAAAGAGAACAGGGTCAGGCAAGAGAAAATCATTCATAACCAAAAGATGTATATGCCTAACTAAGGAACTACTTATTTCGGACACTACTCCTTGGTCTTAGAGAATACATTAAAAAGTTCCTTTTTTGTTTGCTTGTTTAGCCCTTTTAAAAGGGACTTTAATAGCACTAGAGTCTAAATACTATGAGTAATTCAACTAAAAACATGAACTGAACAAGTAACCAAATAGAACTCCTCAAAGCAAATCAAGGAATGGCAAATTAATAGCAGAGAACATAAGAACATATTAATTCAAGTGAAGGCAAATTTAATTTCCCTCAACTATAACATACTAATCTAATATAATCTGTATCCTTTAGATACTTCTTACGGAAAGTCAAGGAAGTGACCCTGAAAGCCCTGACATGAGTTACTTTCATAACTCAGATCTAGTCTGGAAATTTCCCAGTGGTCTCATTCCCTCTGTTCCTGTCCCTTCCCCTGAATACAAGCAGGGTAAACACACGAAGTTCTTTGCCTTCAGGTTACAATACTTG
Organism: Tupaia tana; assembly: GCA_026018925.1. NCBI lineage: Eukaryota > Metazoa > Chordata > Mammalia > Scandentia > Tupaiidae > Tupaia > Tupaia tana. The sequence continues at coordinate 23,991,403 of JAKSZU010000009.1, forward strand.
TGGGCCTAAGTCCTACCACACCCAACAAGAAGTATAAAACAGCACAAAGCAGTCTGCAACTTCAGAGTTCTCTTTTTCTCTGGATGGCTCTCCCAGACGTCCATTCTACCTCCAGTGTCTAGGCCCAACCTATCGCTTCCTCTCTGACTTCTCTGGATTTGACCAGAGCCTCCTGGCCAATTGCTCTCAGGGTACTGACTCCTTGGGATTAACCTGTATCTACTTTAGTCAGATAGCTTAGTCTTGGCCTTTTCTAGTTCTCTCAAAAGGCTGAATTGTATATAAAAGGACTTTTAAAAGTTCATGGGAAAACAGAATTAAAGAATTAATTTTTTTTGAAATCTATACATAGTGTTTTCATAATAAGCATTTTTCATGAACTTTTTGAAGATCCAGCATATTTGGTTACATTATTCAGGTATGACAGAAATGGAAACTATTAGAAAATAGTCTTGAGGCCAGCAGGTGGTGTGATGGTTAAGGTGCTGGATTCCTACATGGCCAACCATGGTTCAAGTCCTGGACCCAGTAGCTTGAAAATCACAACAAACAAACAAACAAACAAATATTTGAAGAAAATAGTCTCAATACTATTACAAGCAAGGGAAAATATGACATCAGGAGATAGGGAGTACGTTTTCACCACTGTTCTTTACTAACTTCTAGTTCAGCAAAACTTGATTTTTTGGGTTATATTTATATTTTATTTCTATTTTTAAAAAGAAATATGAGTTATTTAGGGATATAAGAGAGAAAATACATGATTTTTTTTTGGAGAGGTTTTTGCTATAGAATGTGTGTGCTTGCCAGAAAGACAGAGAGACAGAGACAGAAAGTGAGAAATCACCCCCCCCAGGGGGGATGGCCATGCCGCAATCCCTTCTCCCCCATTCTCCTCTCGGGATCTTGGGCACGCACACACATGTGCTGGCATGAGTTTAAGCCACCAGGTCCGGGACTCGAACCGCGGTCAACTACATGGGAGTCCAGCGACAAAGCCATTATGCTAACTGCTGGTCCCCATTTTTTTTTTAAGAAATAAATTTTCTTTTAAAAATTATTTATTTATTCATTCATTCATTTTAACTTGACCAGAGAGAGACACAGAGAGAGAGAGAGAGAGAGAGAGAGAGAGAGAGAGAGAGAGGGAAAGTGACAAAGAAAGCCACCAGGTCCGGGACTTGAACTGCGGTCAGCCTTGTGGGAGTATCCAGCGCTTTAACCACCACACCATCCACTGGTCCCCAAAAATACATGATTTTTAAACCACAGACATAGTCCTAGAATTTTACAAAATGTCAAAACTGTAGTACATATTGCCACATCTACAAACCACAAAATGCTCAGAACATCGATTTTCAAACTACATGCACAGGTTGGGAAATAGAAAGGAGGTGACAACACAGGCACATAACTCCTTTGATCATGGTGAACTATGGTGTGTCCATGCACATACTTTCCCAGATGCCAAGGAGCAGCATTGCAATCTAACAATTGGCTATGTATTTTTAAAAACAATACTAAGAAAAACAAGGTAAAGGAGACCCTAGAAGTAGTACAAAAAAGGTACAAAGCTAACAGGAGACTAATCTGGTCATGCTGTCTGGCTTTTTCTCTCCTGTAAGGGTTTATATCTTGAAAAGTGACGTGAATGCAGCATACAATGGCATGCAGGTGCCTTGTTTCTTATGTCTCTTTCACGCAGAGAAGATATAATAGCTACGACTTCATTATTCTATGTGATATAGACACTATTCATTGAAAGTAGTCCTAACTTTTTATAAAATTCATGGTGGGGAACAAGAAGCATTCTCTACAGGTCTTGGTCATACTACAATGCCCTTCCTCTAGTCCACCACAATCTTAGGCACACACATGTGTTATTTTCAGGCCAAATGGGCTGGGGACTCAAACCATGGTCAACATGTAGCTTCCAACTTCACAGTCTGGGGCACTACCAACTGTACCACAGATGTTTGGGCCTATTTTTAATTCTTAATACACGCTGCCTTAAAAAGTCATAACCACTGGGCCCAGCAGGTGGCATGGTGATTAAGGCATTGGATTCCCACATGGCTGACTGCAGTTCAAGTCCCAGACCCAGCAGCTTGAAAATCACACTGGGCAAATGTATGTGTGCCCAAAATCCCAAGAGGAGAATGGAGAAGGAATTATGACATGGCCATCCTTCTGGTGGGTGATTTTTTTTTTTTTGGAGAGGTTTTTGCTATAGGGCATGTGCGATCACCAGGAAGACAGAGAGAGACAGAGAGACAGAAAGCGAGAAATCACCACCCAGGAGGGATGGCCATGCCGCAATCCCTTCTCCTCCATTCTCCTCTCGGGATCTTGGACATGCACGCACACGCGCCTGGTGTGAGTTTAAGCCACCGGGTCCAGGACTTGAACTGTGGTGGACTATGTGGGAGTCTAGCGACAAAGCCATTATGCTAACTGCTGTCCTAACCAGTGGGTGATTTCTTATTTTCCCTCTGTCTCTCACTCACTCTCTCTCCAGCAAGTGCACACACCCTATGGCAAAAACCTAATTAAAAAAAAATAGTCATACCCATTTAGTATTTTTCACTTACAGAAATAAATATTGAGGAAATAGATATGCAGGAAGATTTATGTACAGAGATGTTCATCACATTACTACAGGAGAATTACTACATTAAGGATCATTTATAAAATGCAGTAGTATACAGCTGTTAACAGCATGGAAAAGTTGTCATAATATGATAGCATGTAGAACAGATAAAAAATTGTATAGAATGAGTCCTGCCTACCCTGAAAACTGTATGTATATATATTTTAAAAAACGTTAGTTGGGCATTCTTCTCTGAAGGATGGCACCTTAGGTGACTTATTTTCATTATGCTTTTCTATTTTTTCTAAACTTTTTACATTATGTATATGTTACTTAAGATTAAAAAGTTCAATGTAGGGGCCACGAGGTGGAGTGGTGGTTAAGGCACTGGACTCCCACATGGCCAACTGTGGTTCGAGTCCTAGACCTGGCAGCTTGCTTTCTCTCTTTCTCTCTCTCAGGTGAGAGCACATGCCCTATAGCAAATTAAGAAATAATAATAATTAATACATTTAAATAAATAATTCTTTAAACAAAAAATTTCAATGTAGGGACCTGCAGGTAGCGTGGTGTTTAAGGCACTAGGCTCCCATATGGTTGACCACAGTTCTAGTCCTAGACCTAGTGGCTTGCTTTCTCACTTTCTCTTTCTCTCTCTCTCTCTGCTGAGCATGTGTGCCCTATAGCAAATTTAAAAATAATAACAATAAACAAAATTAAATAAATAATTATTTAAAAGTTCAATATAGTTTAAGAATGAATCCATGCAAAATAAGATTCAAGTATTCCAAGAAGCTATACACAGAATGTTTCTGCCTGATGAAACCACTGGACCCACTGGAAAACGAATATATTTGTTCTCTAGTAATCAATTTCCTTTTTAGAGATGACAGAAGTAACACCTCCTACTCAAACCTCAAACCTCCTTTTGAGTTTCATTGTAGCAGATGAAACAACAGATTTCCTATGCTCAGTCCCCAAATTTGAGGGCAGGAAGCCAAATATTTCCTCCCCAGAGTTGATTTTCTTCTGATTTGCCTATGTCAAGGTTTGAGCATCTGCACAACTGAGTGGAAGGTATTATGATCTGACAAGGCGTGCTGCCAAGTGCCCTAATTTCAAATGGTGTGGGGAAGAAAGTGCTGAATGTGTGTGAATCCAAGAGACCTTAATTCTTTATAATGAGCAGTGTGTCTGTTAAACCCCAAAATGTTACTTAAATCCACATATAAAAGACCACCTACAGAGATAATAGATTACATACACCTCTAACCTCAGCCAGTGAAACAGGTGAGATTATAATATATATAATATATCATATAGGAAACTGATTACCAGCAAACAAATAAATTCTTTTTTTTTTTTTTTTTTTTTGAGAGGTTTTGGTATATGGTGCGTGTGCTTGCCAGAAAGACAGAAAGAGACAGAAACACAGAAAGGGAGAAATCACCCACCCCCCGGAGAGGATGGCCATGCAGCAATCCCTTCTTCTCCATTCTCCTCTCGGGATCTTGGGCACACACGCCAGGCGTGAGTTTAAGCCGCCGGGTCCGGGACTCGAACTGCAGTTGACTACATGGGAGGCCAGTGATATAATCATTATGCCAACTGCTGGTCCCACAAACAAAATTTTTTTGTTTCTTTTTCCAATGGGCCCAGTGGTTTCATCAGGTGTGTGTGTGTGTGTATCATACATATTTATGATATACATACACAATACACATACATACAATATATATCACACATGTATTTCTGTATAATCCTGTAGCACTCTTAGACTAAACATTTGTTATCTTCTCATGATGATTACTAATGTCATCTTTTTATGCAAAGAGTAATACATTTCATTTCATATGCAGTGACAAATTTAAAAATGCATGGTACTACACAATGCAATAATGACTGAGGGAGAACATTATAAAACCAGCTAAGCAATTAAAGCTAGTACCTTGAACACATCTGAAATGGCTATTTATAGGAATGATGTCTTGAACATGCTGTTCCTTCTCATACAACTGGATTATTAACCTAGGAAACAGAAAAATGCATCAATCAATAGCTACTGAAAAACTCAAATGTTCGGCAAGAAAATAGTTCATTGTCTTGTTACACATATCTAGTCTGGATTTATTAAATTTGCTGCAGTGGGGGCCGGTAGGTGGCGTGGTTGTTAAGATGCTGGACGCCCACGTGGTGGACCACAGTTTGGGTCCCAGATCTGGCAGCTTGCTTTCTCACTTTCCCTTCTTCTCTCTCTCTGGCTGTCTCTATCTGGTAGAATTAAAAAATAACAACAACAAATAAAATAAAATAAATATATATTTTTTCTTTTTTTTTTTGGAGAGTTTTTTTTTTTTTTTTTTTTTTTTTTTTTTGCTATAGGGCGCGTGCGCTTGCCAGACAGAGACAGAGAGACAGAAAGCGAGAAATCACCCCCCCCCCCAGGGGGGATGGCCACACCACAATTCCTTCTCCTCCGTTCTCCTCTCGGGATCTTGGGCACACACACACACGCACACACACCCGGCGTGAGTTTTAAGCCACCGGGTCCGCAAACCGCGGTCGACTACATGGGAGTCCAGCGACATAGCCATTACATTAACTGCTGGTCCCAATAAATATATATTTTTTAATTGCTGCATCTAGTTCCCTGGATCAGAGCATCATGACAGCTATCCATTGCTTTAGGTCTAAAAGCATGTTAGTAGTGATCAGTATCTAAATATCCACACTTTCCTATATGCCATCGAGGACATATAATACTTTATATCCTAAAAATAGCTTACAATTTTAATGTTGGGTTGTCGGGAAAATCATGACACGTTTGCATAGAAAAACAGAAAAATACATCAGAACTTTCCTGATGACGTAATAGCATAAATTACAGAGTATACTTCTTCAGAGTATGTAAACTAGAGTCAAGACCTAACAGCTAAATACCTACTCCATGAGCGTAGGGGCTATGGCTGTTTTTCCATGATAGCTTCTCCAGCACCTAGCATAGAGCCTAGCATGTAGTAGTCACATACGTGTGCTGAAACAATGAATCAGATAATCCACATAGCCTTCTAATTATATTCCCATGACAAACATCAAAAAATGGTTCTCTTTTCAAATAAGCATTCAGGTAATGGAAGAGTAAGAAGGGGTTATCCAGCCAGCTGAATCAGTCAAAATAACGTCAGTGACCAACAAGGTAGCAGATATTACGACAGGATTGCCTTAATCTCTCTTGTGTTTTCTCTCTGGTTTCCAACTCCATGTATGTTTAACTGAACTTAGTCCCCAGTAATGAAACACAAGACTTCGAAGTCCCTATGTATCCTAAAATAGTGATTTTTACTTATAACTTATCCTTTGCAGCTCGGAATCAAAGTATAACCTACTAGTAAACAGTTATTCTGAAAATCAACTAGTAATAGCTTCCCCAAAGCCAAGCACTCTTCAGATGGTTTAGTGTGTGTGTGCGCACGTGCCCACCAGGAACATGCCTTTCCTCCTGAGACCTGGTTCAAACCTGCTCCATGAAGTCTTCCTCAGTATCCCCAAGCACAATCAGTGGCCTCATCCTCTTTACTGACCTCTCTAACAGAGCACTTAGGCACTGCATTACAACTTTACCAGTTCTCCTTGCTGACTTAAGTTCCTTGCAAGCAAACTACTCTTTAGTTTTGTCTGCAGCTCAGTGATGCTCAATAAATACTGGTTGAATAAACGAACTCGCTTAGTTAAGTGACCAGCAGAGATGAGTTTCTAAATATAACTGTTCAACTTCTGACATTCAAAATGTCATTGTTTTCAATGGTTTGATTTCTATTTTGTTGAAGGGGGGCTTGTATTTGCGTCTTTTTTTTTTTAATGTTAACTTTGAAAGGGGTAATCTGTGGTAAGTAATTTCTAGGCTAGACCTAAAAGAAATAAAAGTATTAATGCTGTTTTCCTTTTCTTATCTTGCTTGCCTGATTTGCAGGAGTTGGTGATTACAGAAATTCAGGCAGGTCCCTTCCAACCTGGAAAGTTCATGAATTAACAGAGTCCTATAAACCCAGATGGAGAGCTGAAACTATTGATAAAAGGCTGGGAAAGCAATAGTCAAAAAGACTTACATTGACGAAAATGAACGCAAACCACTATAATCTCAAAATACACAGACTAGAAATGGTGTTAAAATTAGCAAAAAAAGGGGGCCAACAGGTCCCATGATGATGAAGACTCTGGACTACCAAATACTCGACCACGGTTCGAGCCCCAGACCTGGTGGCTTGAAAATCATGCCAGGCACATGTACGTGTCTGCCCCAAATCCTAGGAGAATGAAAGAAAAGGAACTGTGGCATTGTCATCCCCCCAGGAGGGTGATTTCTCACTTTCCCTCTCACTGTCTCTGTCTCTATGGTGAAAAAAAAGAAAAAAAATAACTGCAGTAAAGCTTCACTGGATTACAGTGTTAAAAACAACCACAAAATAAATATAAACTGAGAATTCAAGTGAATTCCACAAACATTTATTGGCTATCTATACGTGTCAGCCACTAAATAAACTATAGCAAAAGAGTAGGGCAAAGGGGACCAGCAGATGGTGTAATGGCTATGTCGCTGGACTCCCATGTAGTCAAACATAGTTTGAGTCCCGGACCTGGAGGCTTAAAACTCACACTGGGTATGCGTGCATGCATACCGAAGATCCCCAGAGGAGAATGGTGCAGAAGAAACTGGCCATCTCCCCCGGGGGGGGGATTTCTCACTTTCTGTCTCTCCATCTCTGTCTGTCCAGTGAGCACATGCGCCCTACAACAAAGCACATGCGCCCTATAACAAAAATTTCTCTCTCAAAAAAAAAAAAACAAACAAACCAAAGAAGAGTAGGGCTAAGAATAAATATAAAAATTCCACCTAAATGTAATTATTCATTTTAGAACCAAAAGTTTAAAAATAATAGGAATATGGCAAAACAATGGAAATCAGAATTTGGTAGATATTAATCACAAAAAAGTGACAAACGAACGTCTACTTAGTATTACATGTAAGAAAAACTTAGTTATAAAAAGGTTAAAGGTCAAACAACAGGTTGTCTCCTCATCTATTACCCTTTAAAAATAAATCTGCTTTATTTCCCATTTCTAAGAAAAGTATTTAAAATTATAATTTTGATCTCTCAAGTAAATTCCTCCTATGATTGATAGTAGAAACTACGGACTATAAGATTAAGACTGGTTTCAAGCTCTAGAATAAAAAAGCCAAAAGTAAAAAATTCTGGACATCTAAGTCAGAGAAGTCCTTAAGGGGTAAGATTTCGAGGATATAGTATTGATATTAGGAAGGTGTTTCATGTCTCTAATAAATGACTTTCAAGTAATTCTTTTTTAAAAAACAATTATTTAACTTTACTTATTATTTATTTTATTTTCATTTGACCAGAGAGGGACAGAGAGAGAAATGCAGAGAGAGAGAAAGTGAGAAAACAAGCTGCTAGGTCTAGGACCTGAACCGCAGTCAGCCATGTGGCCATCCAGCATCCTTAATCACCACGCCACCTGCCGGCCCCATGTCATTCTGATGTTGCAGAAGTTCAGATCTCAACTATGCTACCTCCTAACCATGAACAAGGAGCTTAAGCTTTCTGCGCCTCAATTTCTTATTTATTTATTTCTTCCATGAGACAGAGAGAGAGGTTGTACCCCCGAACAGAGTCTTGACACAGTAATCCACCCCCAGCTTCCGCCAGCCCTGGATCACAGGCACTCATGCACCTGGCATACTTAGAAAGGGCCTCTAGAACCTTCTCATGTGGGTCAGTATTCCAGAGCACCATGTTGTACTGTCATGTCACTGTCCAGCCCCATCTGCGCCTGAATTTCTGTAGCTATAAAAGGAGGATGGTGATTATAACATCGCTATTTCACAATAACCTTTACATGAGGGTGAAAAGAACTAATTAATAAAAAGAGCTTAGAATAATATCTGGCACATATCAAGCCATCGAGTGCTAGTTGCTGCCATACCCCAACTTGGGCAGAATCGGAACACGAGAATTTGCTTTCTCTCTGGGGAGGATACGAATAGAAGAGGTGCCACTGCCAAGTTGAGAAGTTCTGCCAGCACAAGAGCCCAGATAGGATGAGGCGCTTATCTCAAGGCCAGCAGCTCAATCCCTTATTAGCTGAACAGAATTCCAAACCTCCTAAACCAAGGGAACAGATCCTGGGCTGTGGTCATCTCAACAATATAGCTCTTCTATTCAACCTTCATGATTTGGTTTTAACAAAAAAGGAAAGCAAGGCCCCCAAAATACACTGCTTTGCCTGAAGGCCACATCTCTATCCCGTTCTCGCTTTTGGAAGTGGTAGTGGTGTTGAATTTATGATAGTATTATCAATTATCAGTTTTCCAGGCTTTGATGAAATCAAACATGCAAGAATTTCTCTTATCTACAAAACTGAGCAAGCAGGACCTAGGGAAATGCTACTTCAGAGAACCAGTTGATGTCCAGTTAAGAACGAGACCAATCATCTCTGAGAAGAGTAGGCTAGACCAGTGGGAATTTCTTCTGTGTTAATTACACAGCACAGACATGGACGATCTAAAGGACGGGGGGCTGAGAAAAATTGTTTTTAGGCAGAATCCAAATGTTAGGAGATGGCAGGATTTAAGAGATCAACAAATTTGGTAACTGGGGAGGAATGTGTTGTCAAGAAACCAGTGAACAACCAAGAAAGGTGGCTTGCGCACACAAGGATGGGGGCCTATGATAGTTACCAGAGCTTTCTTCAAGATGAGGCATGAGTGGCAAGGGAGTAAGGTTAACAGTTATGGTGATAGCTTATCAAAATAACCTTTTGATCAATTGGCCAACAGTCTTTACTGAGGACCTATGTCCAAGGCAGAGTAGAACACACTGATAACACACCGGATGTCATTTATATTTCTACACAAGTCATTACTTTTTCTTTCCAGCAGTCTTAATAAGTGAAGCAGTTCCTGGCATACACTAAACCACTACTGAATTACTGAATGTGTCTTCCAGCAAGTGATATAAGCGGGTGAGGGGATGGGAGGACCCCGTTGAATGGGCTTAAGACAAGTCCCTAACCTCAACAATGATGCGTTTCCACAGTCTTCTACTGTTCTAAATCACTTTCCCATTTTTTGATTCCCCCAGTTGTAACTTCAACGGCTAAAGGCGGTTAATGTTTTTGTTCAATGAAACTAAGGCCCAGAAAGCTTTATTGACTTGTTCAAGGTTACACAACACAAGACAGTTGCAGGAACTAAAAAACCCAGGCTTCCTGCTTCCCCGCCCCTTGAGACCTTCCACTGAGCCACACTGCCAGGCGCGATCTAGCGGGCAAAGCCTGGTGGTTAGAGAGCCCTGGCACTTCACACCTGGACCTGAACCTGTTGCCCACAAGGCCTGGGGCGGGGGTGGGGGGTGGCTCGCCGCGGCTTGGGATTGGGGGGTGGTAATGGCAGGCTCCCCTCCTCCGTGGGAATCAGGTGGTTACTTACTCATATTGCCCGTTCCTCTGGGCTAGAGTCAGGACGCAGGGCTCCCGGAGCGGGCCCTTTAGCTCCATACCCTCGACAGCATGCAGGCGCCAGTCAAGGGTCCCCTTCAGAAGCATGGCCGGGGCCGGGTAGCGCGGGGCCGGGCGGAGGGAGTCTGCAGCCCCCCTGGCCGTCCTTCCCGCCTCCCCCAGGCGTCACTCCGGTGCCAGCCCCCTCTCCAGTTCTGCTCGACCCTCGTGCACACGTCCTGCCCCCCACCCGCCAGGTTCCGCAGTCCCCCGACCCCCACCCCGGGCCCCGCGCGTCCTCCCCTCCCCCTTTTCTCAGGCGGATACAGCAAGGGGCTGGGCTCCGACCGGGAGCGGCGGCTCCATCCAGGCGGCCTCCGGGCTCAGCCGGGCTGCCGACTGCGGGAGGATCCGACGACGCTGCCTCCCGCGTCCTCACACCCACCCGCCTAGGCTGCGCGTCGTTTGAGGAACAGCTCGGCGCCGGGCGCCGGGCGCCGGGAGCTGGGAGCCCGGAGCCGGGAGCCGGGAGCCGGGAGCCGGGAGCCCGGAGCCGGGAGACGGAGCCGAGAGCCTGACCCGAGAGAGAGCGGCGCCTCGCGCCCCCGCCGGTTTTCCAGGCCGCCGCAGATTCCGCCCCCTACGCCAGAGTGCGGAACTGCAGCCATAGACCCGACGGACCGGGGGCGTCTCTACCACGTCCAGCAAGGAACACGCTTCAAGTGCTACCTGCAACGCCAAAACTGTCCTGACGACTTTGAAGACTGGCACAGAAACAAAAAGCAGTTTTACCTATGAGGGAACCCTAACGTGTTGGGCCAGTAGGACCCACGTCATCCAATCAAATAATTCTTAAGGTGAGTGTAAACCACTGGGTTGGTTATCCTACTTCTCTGATAGTCTCTCCTTCCTCTTCTTTCTTCCATTCCCTAAATCGGAAACTTTTCCAACGCTCAGACCTTTACTCCTCCATCTTGGCGTCCCCTCCAGCTCACCTCTAAGCGAGCAACGTCCAAATGCATATCCCTAGACCAGACCTCTTACCTAGTAATACCCCACTGTTACCAAAACACCGCGCAACAAGATGAACTCATTTCACACAGCCGCCCAGACTTGAAACCACAGAGCGAGCGATATGTTTTCTTCCTCTCTCCTAATCTCTATACCAAATCACCAACAAATGCTGTTTATATTTTCTTTGGAATTACTTTTTGATTCCTTGTTTTCTCTTTAGTCACAGTGCTCTTACTTTATCCTAAGCCTTTGTGATGCCTATCTGGGTTACTGCATTTTCCCTAAATAAATCCTACTGACTTTTCATCTCTCCTTTGGCCTATTTACTGTTGACAGCGATAAAAATATTCCTTTCAAAATAATGTTTCAATTGCATTATTCTTTTGTTCCAGAATCTGTAATGGAGTAGACATCAAGTTTGACTATAAACCTGTAGTAATTAAGAGTATAGTATAGGGGCCAGCGGGTAGCATGGTGGTTAAGGCATTGGAGTCCCACATGGCTGACTGCAGTTCCAGTCCTGGACCCCTGTGGCTTGAAACTCCCACAGCACATGTGCGGGTGCATCCAAAATCCCAAGAGGAGAAGGGATTGCTGTGTGGCCATCCCCAATGGGGGATGATTTCTCCCTCTCTCTCCATGAGCGCACAGGTTTTACAGCAAAACTGTCTCCAAAAAAAAGAGTAAATATGGAGGTAGACCAATGGAACAGAATACAGAGCCCCCAGACAGACCCAAACATATATGAAAAGTTGATACTGGGACCAGCAGTTAGCGTAATGGCTATGTCGCTGGACTCCCATGTAGTTGACTGCGGTTCAAGTCCCGGACCCGGCGGCTTAAACTCATGCCTGGTGCGTTTGTGTGGGTGCCCAAGATCCCGAGAGGAGAATGGAGGAGAAGGGATTGCGGCGTGGCCATCCCCCCGGGGGGTGATTTCTCGCTTTCTGTCTCCCTGTCTCTCTCTCTGTCTTTCTGGCAAGCTCACGCGCCCTGTAGGAAAAACCTCTCCAAAAAAAAAAAAAAAAAAGTTGATACTTAGTATATGTGATATTTTAAATCAGTGAGGAAGGAATGGATTATCCCCTAAAAGGTACTGGGGCTATTGATTATCAACATGGAAAATTATATAATTAGAATCCTACGTCACACCTTAAAGGAACAATCAGTTCCAGGTGGATTAAGATGTAAATATGAAAAGCAAAATTTTACAATTTTCAAAAGAGAATACAAGGGTCGGCTCTGTGATCTAGCGGTTAAGGGAGCTGGATGCCACGTGACCGACCATATGGTTTAAAGTCTGGTCCTGGTGGCTTGAAAAACAAACCAGGGAGGACCAGCAGTTAGCGTAATGGCTATGTTGCTGGACTCCCATGTAGTTGACCATGGTTCGAGTCCCGGACTCGGCAGCTTAAACTCACGCCGGGCGCGTGTGCATGTGTGCCCAAGATCCTGAGAGGAGAACAGAGGAGAAGGGATTGCGGCGTGGCCATCCCCCCTTGTGGAGGGCATTGCATATGGAAGTCATCTTGGGAGCTTCTTGAGAACTGTCTGCCATCTTAGAAACCTTAGGCTTCACTTCCTCATTGAGCAAACCATGTCTCAGAAATCATGTAACCAACTGTTGCTAGGCAATGGGAGATCTACCTACATCAATGATTGGCTCATACTGTTATATTTCATTTTCGGGCAACCAATTGGTGCCCACCAGCCTGTATATAAAACACTGTTTGCTCTGCAATAAACGGAAGACTTGATCAGCACCTCATCTTGTCTCCACTCTGTGTGTCAGTAAGAGCTTTGCCAGCCTGAACACAAAGGGTCCCCGTTTTCACCATCCTCACCCAGGTACCCGTTCGACTGTCCTGCGGGTCGGGGCACCCCCTGGGGGGTGATTTCTCACTTTCTCTCTCTCTGTCTCTCTCTGGCTTTCTGGCAAGCGCACGCGTGCTATAGCAAAAACCGCTACAAAACAAAAAACAAAAAACAAACAAACAAACAAAACAAAACAAAACAAAAAACAGGTGCATGTGTATGCATGGCCAAAATCCCAACAGTATGGAAAAATGGAGGGGAAGGGATTGCAGCATGACCACACCCCACTGAGGAGTACTTTCTCTCTCTCTCTCTCTCTCTCTCTCTCTCTCTCTTTTCCTCTCTGGAGAGCATATATATATACTCTGGCAATTTTTTTAAAAAGGAAAAAAGTTTAGGGGCCGGCAAGTGGCATGGTGGTTAAAGGCGCTGGACTCCCACATGGCCAACCATGGTTCAAGTCTCAGACCTGGTGGCTTGCTTTCACACTTCCTCTCTCTCTCTCTCTCTGATCAAACTGGAAAATAATAATGATAATAATAATAAATAAAGTTAAAATAAAATAAATCTAAAAAAAAAAAGGAAAAAAGTTTTAAAAAGAAGAAAATACAAGAATATCTTTATGACCTTGGAATAGGGAATGAGAATAATACATTTAGCTGCATTCAATTTCAAAATGTATGTACTTCAAGATAACATAAACAAGTTAAAAGACAAGCAATAGAATGGGTGAAGATATTTTCAACGCATATAATCAACAAAGGATAATCCCTGAGGTTCTATACTTCTAGCTGTCATTGTCTTCCTGACTTCCTCTCCCAGCATGCTCTCCAACTCACTCTACTTAGTCACACTGGCTCCTTGCTGTTCCTGGGGCTTTCTGGGTACACTCATGCCTCGAGGCCTTTGTACTAACTATTTGCTCTGTCTGTAATCTCAGGGCTTCGCTCAAATGTCACTATCTCAGTGAGGCCTTCCTGATCCACTTTATTTAAAATTATGATTCGACAATCTTATCCACTCCCATACACGTATGTTCCCAATCCCTCTTCCTTGTTTATTTTTCTCCATGGGACTTATCATTATCCACTATTCTACTCACTTTACTTACCAATCTTTTTTATCACCTACCTTCCCCCAGTAGAATGTAAGTTGTATGTGCGCAAGGATTTTTGTCTGTTTTGTTTATAGCTGCATCCTCAGTGGCTAGAAACATTCCTGAAACAAAATAGACGCTAGAAATTTTTTATTAAATGAATGAATCGATTATCTAGGATGTATAAGAACTTCTATAGGGCCAGCAGGTGGCGTAGTGGTTAAGGCACTGGATTTCCACATGACCAACCGCAATTCTAGTACCAGACCTGGGGATTTGCTTTCTCACTTTCCTTTTCTCTCTCTCAACAGAGAGTGCATGTGCTCTATAGCAAAGTTTTAAAAGAATAATGATAAATAAAATTAAATCATTCTTTTAAAAATACTTCTAAAAATAAGAAAAAGAATGAAACCTTGTAGAAAAATTGACAAAATACAAGAATAGGCAATTAATAGCCAAGAAAAACCAAAGGGCCAATGAAGATATGAAAGGATGCAAAACTTTATTACTATTCAGAAAAATTTTAAAGTAAAATCATGAGATACGATTTCACTGTTGATTTGGCAAAACTTTCCTTTTAAGGTTTTTTTTTTTTTCCTCCCATAGGGCACTTATGCTCACAGTAGAGCAACAGTGATAGTGAGAGACAAAGTGAAAAATCACCCCCTGGGGGCAATGGCCATGCCACAGTCCCTTCTCCTCCATTCTCCTCCTATGACTTTGGCCATGCACACACACACGCCCGGAGTGGTTTTCAAGCCGCCAGGTCCAGGACTCAAACTGTAGTTGATCCATTGTGTTTAATCACCACATCCCCTGCTGGTCCCAACTTGGCAAAAATTTTAAAAGTCAGACAATATCAAGTTGTTGAGGATGTAGAATATCAATAGATAGAACTGTGATCCACTGCTAGGAGTGTAAATTGGTAGAACGGTCATGAAGAGCAATTTTCACAAGTCTAATAAAATTGAGTATATGATACCCCTAAACTCAGAAATTCCATTTCTTTCTTTTTCTTTTTTTTCTTTTTTTGGCAAGATTTTTCCTATAGGGCATGTGTGCTCCCCAGAGAGACGGAGAATTAGAAAATGAGAAATCACCCCCCAAGGGAGGATGGCCATGCTGCAATCACCTCGCCTCCATTCTCCTCTCGGAATTACATGTATGTGGTGTGAGTTTTAAGCTGCTGGATCCGGGACTTGAAATGAAATCAACTACATGGGAGTCCACCAACGTAACTATTATATCATCTGCTGGTCCCCAGAAATTTTATTTCTTTTCTTTTTTGAGAGATTTTTGCTTTAGGGTGCATATGCTCATCAGAGAGCTAGAGAGACAGAAAGCGAGAAATCACCCCCCAGGGAGGATGGCCATGTCATTCCCTTCTCCTCCATTCTCCTCTTGGGACATTGGGCACACACGCACACGCACATGGTGTGAATTTTAAGCCACTGGATCCAGAATTCGAACCGCAGTCAACTGCCTGAGAGTCCAGCGACGTAACCATTGTACCATCAGCTGGGCTCCAGAAATTCTAAGTATAGACCCTGGCAAAATTCTAATCTTTGTGCACAAAGAGACATACAAAAAAAGTTCACTGCAGCATTATTTGTAATCTCAAAAAAAGGAAGCAAATTAAATCCCTTGGCAGGTGAATGGATAAATGAGTCATGGTATTCATGGAGTTGAATACTATTTTGAAATTAAAATCAATTAATTCAAGCTATTTGTAGTAACAATTACATTTTAAAAATACAGTATCAAACAATGAGCAGATGGCAAAACATGCACAATAGACTGTTTATAAGTCTGAAAATATCTGTTGCTTATGGCCACAGGTATGTAGAAATAGTATATGAAAGGGCATGATCATCAGCTTTTTTAAAATATTTTTTAAATTTTTATTTCAAGTTCTTTTATACAATAACATTATTTAGCTTGCAAAGCAAATATGCCAACATGTGTACATTTCTCCCCAGTCCAGTTAATAATACTTAAAGTTATCTTCAACAGATAATACCCCATTTCTTTGTCCCATTAATGCTGTGCCTCTCTATTTTTCTCCTTAATGTCCTTCCTCAGACTCTACTCCTTCACTCACCCTCTTCCCACTCTGTATCTGGTATTCCAAACCATTTACTGTGTTTCTATATCCTTTAGTCATTCAGTTTTGGTCATAGAATGTGGACACTCAGTATATATTAAGTGGAGACATACAATGTCTCTCCTTCAGCTTTTTAAAAATTATTTATGTATTTATTTATTTTTCAACTGCCAGAGGATATGTACACTTGCCAGAGAGTGAAACAGATATAGAGAAGCAGAGAGAGAGAGAGGAAGAAAGCACCTCTTCCAATGGGAAATGGGCATGCTGCAATTCCTTCTCCTTTATTTCTTCATCTTATAGGAATTTAAGAAATGCATGCACCTGCACCTGGGGTGTATGTGTGTATGTGTGTCTTTGTGTGTCTGTGTGTATTGTAGAGAGTTTTTTGCTATATCCCAGAGGGGGGATGGCCACACTGCAAGCCCTTCTCCATTCTCTTGGGATCTTGGGCATGCACGCACATGCACCCGATGTGAGTTTTAAGCTGCCAGGTGTGGGACTCGAACCACAGATGACTATGTGGGAGTCCAGCAATGGTGCCTGTTTTTTTTTTATTTTAAAGAATTATTTAACTTTATTAAATAACTTTATTTATATTTTTTAACTTGACCAGAGATGGACAGAGTGAGAGAGAGAGAAAGAGGGAAAGTAAAAAAGTAAGCTGCCAGGTCCAGAACTTGAACCACAGTCGACCATGTGGGAGTCCAGTGCCCTTAACCACCATGCCACCTACTGACCTCTCCTGGTGTGTTTTTTAAGCTGAAAGGTCAGGGCTCGAACTACAGTTAAGCATGTGAGATCAGGATCTCTTAACCACTAGTCTTTGGGCCAGCCTGATCACCAAATTTAACAGTGGGAAAAGATTTAGACCAGGGAGGGACACACAGGGAATATCAACTATATCTGTTGTATTTGTTTAGAAACATTCTGAAAGTCAATGTTACAAGATTTCATATAACTGGGCAGTAGGCACATATGTGAGGTCTTCAAAAAGTTCATGGAAAACATGTATTAGAAAAATATATGCATAAATTTCCAATTTTTTGCACCAAAATTAATTACTTTTGTGATCAGCAGTTGCCGTAATGTCTATGTCGCTAGACTCCCACATAGTGAACTGGACCCGGTGCCTTAAACTCACACCGTGTGCATGTGCATGTGTGCCCAAAATCCCGAGAGGAGAATGGAGGAGAAGGGATTGCGGCATGGCCATCCCCCCTGAGGGGTGATTTCTCACTTTCTGTCTCTGTGTCTCTCTCTGTCTGTCTGGTGAGCGCACGTGCCCTATAGCAAAAACCTCCCCCCCAAAAAAATTAATTACCTTTTTCTCTTATTTATTTTACCATTAATCACTGTATAACATTGCAACATACAAAATGAATTTTCCCATCCAGAATACACTGTAACTGGTTCAAAGATATTACCATACATATTATCATTAACAGATAATTTTCCATTTGTCTTTCTTAAATGTTTTGCTTCTTTCTTTTTCCTCTTGATTCCCTCCCACTTACTCTCCACCATTTCCCACCCTCCTCCCACACTGTCTCTGCTATCTACAGTTGCTCTCCATGCTTTTATACCATCCAATATTTCAGATTCTGCCATAGAGTACAGTCATTCGGTATATATTGAATGGGGACATAGGATGTCTGTCTTTCATTATTTTAATTATATTTCCCCACAAACTCTTTGAAGTCCCTTCCTATATTGGTTATGTTTTCCATGGAATGCATGTTATCCCATTCACTGAAAATAATTCACAATTAATGAAAAAGAAAAATAAAGGAATAATATGGGGGGGGGGGTTAGTAGTGTCAAATGCTTAAAATAGGACAAGGAGAATGACAGTCAAGAGACTGTCTTTGGATGTGTCAAGGAGCTTGCTGGAGACCACTAAAGATGTGGTTTCAAATCAGTGGTGAGGATAGAAACAATATTACCAGGAATTGAGGAAGGGCAGTATTGTGAGGATATGGACACAAGAGACCACTGCTGACATGGTCTGGAAATAAAAAAGAATGAAATACAATTTTATTTAAATTAGTTGGAAGGGTCAAATGGAGTTTCTTGACAAGGCCTGAAGCCACTTTAAAGCAATGAGGAAGGAGCCAGCAAAGAAGGGGGATGTTTAAGATACTAGAAGATGGAGGTATTATAGAAAGGTTGCAAGCAAAATCCCTCAGTTGTTGTAAAGAACGAGGATCCAAGGTGAAGATGGAGGAATCAGGAATCAGTCACATGGCAAACAAGCTTCCTCCAAATCTACAGTGTCCCACCACCTAAAACTGTGCCTGCCATAGAGTGGGTACTCAAACATATTAGTCAAATGAAGAGTAAGAGGTCATGTGGAAACCAAAATATACTGAGGTAAGGACACTAAAACCTGAGGGGCCGACCAGAGAAATGATAATTGCATGTAAGAGACAGCCAATGCAAAGAGTTAAATGGTCATTGAACAAAATGCAAATAAAGGAAACTCTAGCTGAAAGAAAACATGGATCTCACCACTATCACCTCTCTCTCTCCACCATCACCATCTGTCTTTCTCTCTCTCTTTCACACACACACACACACACACACACACAATTGAAGATGCTCGGGGCCGGCAGGTGACGTGTTGTCAAGGCCTTAGACTCCCACATGGCAGCTTGTTTTCTCATTCTCTCTCTCTCTCTCTGGTGAGTGCACATACCCTATAGTAAATTAAAATAATGATAATAATATAATAAATAGATAAAATCAAATAAATAATTGTAAAAAAATTAATGGATGCTCAGTGCCAGTCTTTGATCCATGAGATAACTATCACTGAGTGTCTAGGACCTTTAGGCTTTTTACATACAAAATAAAAAAATTAAGATCTTTTAAAAACGTCTATAAATACTAAAAACAGAGAATTCAAAAAAATAAAAATTAAATTAAATAGTTACAAAATAGAGCATTACATGAAGTTCATTCATTGTTAACTTTAGCATTTATTAGAAAAACATTTTTTAGGTTGGATCATCTCACTTCCCAAGGATTCCCAAGTATGCGTAATTATTAGGGAGAAATCATAGCCATTATAAATTAAATTAGTTAGGTACGGAGAAGTAATTTAAAAAGCAACATTACAAAAGTGCTTTAAAAATTTTATAGCAAAAATATAAATGTTTAATGCAGGATGCAGACACATTTTAATATATTTAATATGATGCTGACTGAGGCCTCCACAAGTGAGACTGTTTAGGGCCTGCAATGGCAAAAACAGGCCCGCCTAACACGGATGAGGCTGGAAGGAAGATTGTGCTTAGGTGAGTCAGCAGCCAGAAGCTGGAAGGCAGGCCCAACGGAGGCATAAATGATTCATTGATTTTGAAATCACCACTAGTTGAAAAGCCTTGCTTATATACACGAATGCAATGCAGAGATACTGCTCTCCATACAGATCAGCATAAAGAAGAACTCGTTTTTATTTATGTGGTTCTATTTTCCATTTCTATGATGGATGCCTATGTATTTCTATTTTCTTTATGTGTTTCTATTTTCTTTTTTTAAAGATGTATTTTGTTTAACCTTATTGGCTTACTTATTTTAATTTGACCAGAGAGAGAGCAAGGGTGAGAGAGAGAGAGAGAGAGAGAGATAGAGAGAGATAGAGAGAGAGGAAGTAAGCCCCTAGGTTCGGAACTCGAACCTCAGTCGGCCATATGGGAGTCCAGAGCCCTTAAGCACTATGCCATCTGCGGCTCCCTGTATTTCTGTTTTCAACCTTACAGAATTTGGTGTGAGAAAGGCTTGTTATCTGTCACGTACACTTCTGACGACAGACACAACAGGGAGAAGAAAGTAGTCTCCTTGGCACACAGTACCTTCTAGACTCTCCTCCTTTTCCTCCTCTGAGTCTTACCATCCTTTAACCACTTTACTCCTACCCTGGCTATTTTATTTTATTTTTGATTTTTGATTGCCTGGGGACAGGTACAATCACCAGGGAGAGGAAGAAAGCACCCCCCAATGGAGCATAGTCATCCCACAATCCCTTCGCCTCTATTTCTCTTTCCTATCTGGATTTGGAGCCCAGCACACAAATATGTGCCTGGCATGTTTTTCAAGCTGCCAGTCCAAATTCAAACCACCTAGTCAGACATGTGGGATCTGACTCTCTCAACCATAAGCCATTTGGGAGCCAGCCCTCTGTGTAGTTTCTGATTTCCTTCACCCTCTGCTCTTACTTCATTCTCCTAGGCTAGGCTCTCCTTTCTCTTCAGAGGCTCTCATAGCGAGGTCTGGCATTGCCTGGGCCTACTTAACTCCTCTCAAACACTGGAGATGCTGAACTGAAAGACTATGGAGTCAGCCTGTCTGGCATTTAAGGCTATAGTGATCTGCCCTAAATGTACATGGAATTTTCAGAAAGTTGATGGAAATGAATATTATGCAGAAATTACGGGGGCCATCAGGTGGTATGGTGATTAAGGTGTTCGACTCCCACATGGCCAACCTTGGTTCAAGTTCCAGATCTGGTGGCTTGAAAATCATGCTGGGCATGTGTGCATGCATGCCCAAGATCCTGAGAGGAGAGCAGAGAAGAAGGGATTGCAATGTGGTCATCCCCCTCTGGGGGAAAGGGAAAAGGAAAAGTGATTTTTCATTTTCCCTCTCTCTGTCTCTCGTGAGTACACTCACCCTATGACAAAAACAAAAAGCAAAAACAAAATTATGCATGGATTTCCTTTTTTTGAACCAAAATAAGCTTGTCCTCTAATTTTATTTTCCCATGAACCTTTTGAAGTATCTGCATGCCTTTCCAGTGTTATCTCACAAGACTGCTCTTCACAGACTTTATGCTCTATTCATCATTTGCCTTTGGATCAAATATGTGCAGTGGTTAGTGTTAACCAGAAAGGTGTGCTCCTGACTCAAGCACTCACTTGATCACCTAGCTGAACACTGCTAGCTTGCCATCATGGTCTGGACCTTTCTAGAGTGCTAAATTATAAAACATGGTCATAAGCTCTTTAATATATGCTCACAAAGAATCAAAGAGATGCTGGTATTGAAATACAGAGTATAAAAAATCTACAAATTCTGGGGGCTGGCAGGTGGCGTAGTGGTTAAAGGCGCTGGACTCTCACATGGCCAACAGGTCTGGTTCAAGTCCCAGACCTGGTGGCTTATTTTCTCACTTTCCCTTTCTCTCTTTCCTCCTCTCTCTCTGATCAAACTGGAAAATAATAATAAAGTTAAATAAAATAAATAAGAAATTCTACAAATTCCAAAGATGACACTGATCATACCTATAGGCTGCATTTATCCAATCAAAATTCTTTTTTTAAAAAAGAATTATTTTGGGGGGTAGCAGGTGGTGTGGTGGTTAAGGGCACTTGCCTCCCACATGGCTAAGTGTGGTTCAAGTCCTGGACCTGGTGACTTGCTTTCTGGCTCTCTCTGTTAACCACTTAACTACTACACCACCTGCTGGCCCCCCAATCAAAATTCTTATGTATTCTATTAGCATTTCTCAAATACTAGGGTTGGCAGGTAACATGGTGTTTAAGGCATTGGATTCCTACATGGTCAACCATGGTTCTTGTCTAAGACCTGACAGCTTGCTTTCTCACTTACCCTTTCTCTCTCCAGTCAAATTTAAAAAATGATAATAACAGTAAGTAAAATTAAATAATTATAAAAAAAAATTTCTCATGTAGTTTGGAAACCCTAAAAGAGAAAACAGAGTTATAGCTAAGTCAATTTGGTTTCTCACTTTCTGGGAATAAAAGTTATCCATATCTGCAGAGTAAAATGATATGAGCTCTAATCTCCTTATTAGAAATGAAACACAAAGGGGCCAGCGGGTGGTGGTTGAGGCGTTGGACTCCCACGTGGCCTACCTCGGTTTGAGTTGGCTTGCTTTCTCACTTTCCTTCCCCTTCTCTCTGTCTCTTTCTGTACAAATTAAAAAATAATATCAATAAATTAAATTAAAAATCCTTTTTTTGAGAGAGTTTTTGTTTTTGTTTTTGGCTATAGGGCGCATGCGCTCACTGGAGAAAGAATGAGACAGAAAGTAAGAAATCATCTTCCAGGGGATGGGCACACTGCAATCCCTTCTCCTCTGGTCTCCTCTTGGGATTTTGAGCATGCTGACACCGCCGGGCATGAATTTTAAATTGCCGGTCCAGGACTCTAACTGCAGTTCGACCACGTGGGAGTCCAGCAACGTAACCATTACACAATCTGCTGGTCCCCAGCAGGTTGATTTATTTTTAAAAAAACTTGTTTTATTTCTATCTTTCATGAGTGAGAGAGAGAAATAGAGAGAGAAAGATATAGGCACCTCCTCTGAATAGGATCTTGCCATAGGCCGTCCGCAACCCTCCCGCCCCCAACAGGATCTTAACGCTGCACCTGCAACCTCAGCAGGCCAGGATCATGGGCACACATATATGTGGGTGAACCTGGGATATACTGGCAGAACTCCAGATGCAGGCCCAGGACCTCCCCAGGTGGGCCCAGCATACAGAGCATTGCATTAATGCTGTGCCACCTAATAAGCCACTTGATATTTTTTAAAGCACCAAAATCAAGAATTCCAAACATCAGGTCTTGAAAGCAGGCTTTGTCTATTTGTGAATGTCTAGTGATATTTTATTACACTGTGACGGGTGATCTATAGAGATAGCCTGAGCTTCCCTGTACCCTCAACCTCGTGACCCTTCTTAACGCAAGCTGTGAGACATGGGGCTGATCTCACGTCCAATACAGGTTTCATGACTGAAGGGGAGACTATATCCTCAGTTTTGAGGTTGTAATGAGAACCTTGAAGGATAGTCTTTATCTAGAGTATGAGACAGAAAGGTTTGAAAGAGCCCCCGATGAGCAACACGTGTTCTGTTCCTCACCCTGCCCCTCTGCCCCTGGTAGACAAGAGCCTCAGAACTGAGAAAAGTAGGAAAAGAAATGAATGTAGAAGCTGGGGTCTTGTGGGCATGACAAGAACAGTGGATTGTGCCATTGGAGACCTGATGGGGAAGTTGGCCCCATCAATGGATGTTAGCAGGGGCAGAGGACAAGCTGGCTCCACATCTCCAAAAAGGCCAGTGCAGGATGTTTCAAGAGCCCCCAAAGCATGCTCCTCTTCCCCCACCACTGTTATTTCAGTCTTGCACACATTCTGGACCTCAACATCACCACAAGGATCATGAAGAGGGGAGGGCTTGAGTCCTAAATCAGATTGAGTTTCAACCAGAAATGACTAAAAGAACCCAAAACATTGAATTGACCGAATTTACATGGATGAGTGGATGAGTCTAGATTGTTTTCTGCTCTTAAGAAGAATGGTGACTCAAGAAAGAAATGAAGTAGGGACCAGCAGTTAGTGTAATGGCTATGTCGCTGGACTCCCACGTAGTCGACCACAGTTCGAGTCCTGGACCCGGTGGCTTAAACTCACGCCGGGCGTGTGTGCGTGCGTGCCCAAGATCCAGAGAGGAGAATGGAGGAGAAGGGATTGCAGCGTGGCCATCCCCCCTGGGGGGTGATTTCTCGCTTTCTGTCTCTCTGTCTCTCTCTGTCTCTCTGGCGAGCACACGTGCCCTATAGCAAAAACCTCTCAAAAAAAAAAAAAAAAAAAAAAAAGAAAAAAGAAAAGAAGAAAAGAAAAAAAAAAGAAAGAAAGAAATGAACTGCAGATCTAGGCAGTGTAAGCTCCAGAACTCTATCCGTTTTGCTTATGGCTGCATACCTAGTGCCTAGCCCCAGCACAGTAGCATTTCGGTAGATGTCTGTAGAATGTATAATCATCCCCAGCAGAAAATAATGAATTATTTAGAATTTGCCTAGCACTCTCAAGTAGCAAAACAAATTGGGAAATGCTGCTCTAATGCTCTAATCAACCTGACTGTTTTTTAAAGTTTATTTGTTTTATATACGGTAGCATGTGTGCACACATGAGAGAGAGAGAGAGAGAGAGAGAGAGAGAGAGAGAGAGAGAGAGAGAGAGAGAGAGAGGAAAGAGAAGAGGGGGACAGCCTTGACAGAATCTCATCATGCCACGATTCTCTTTCCCTAGCCCTCCAGCTCACAATTAGACACAATAGTAATTAATTAAATAATGTCTTGGTCACATGCTACTTATTCTTCCACCTGTCAGTTAATGCGGCGTCTTTCCCCCAACCTTCTCTGCCACTGTGCCTGCTGAAATTCTCTATTCTTCAATGCTCACCTCAAATGGTGGTTTCTCTTTGAAGTCTTTCCATCGCTCCTCAGCTGGAAAGGAATGCTCCCTCTTCTGAACAACAATGTCTCCGTGTACTTCTTATAGAACTTCTTAGAACTTCTCAAGGTCTGCTTGTATCAGATTGTTACAGAATAATAAGCACATGATGAGCTCTCGTAATTCTTATCGCTACCGCCCACCTCAGCTCTCTTTAGTCATACTTTTTAAAGTAAACATTTACGAAACACTTATTTCTATTTTCCTATAGTGTCTTTTGTTTCTTGCTTTTGTGCATAAAATTACATATACACAGTTTAACAAATAATCATAGAGGGAATGCCCATGTAATCTCTACCTGGATCAATACATTGAACATTGTTAGTACTTTGGAACTGTAGCGCATGTGTGTGCATATGCCCAAAGTCGAGACTTTGGGTGTTAGCACCCCTAAACCAGGTTCCTTTCTCTCATTACTACCTCTTCTCCCACCCAGAATGGAACCAGGGCTGATATTGGGCCAGCATTCTCCCCTGGAAATGCTGGCTCAATATCAACCCTGGTGAGAATTTTAATGGTGGTCATTAACACTTTCGAAGACTAACCATCCCTGTGATAATCATTTTCTGACTTTTGTTTTTGTGTTTGTTTTTGCTATAGGGGGTGTGTGCTCACCAGAGAAACAAAGAGAGACAGAGAGAAGGAAAGTGACATGAGAAATCACCCCCTCCCCACAGGGAGGATGGCCACAATCCTGTCTCCTCCATTCTCCTCCTGGGATTTTGGACAAGCACGCGTATACACCCGGTGTGATTTTTAAGCCACTATGTCTGGGATTTGAATCACAGCTGATCAAATGGGAGTTCAGCACCTTAACCACAATGCCTTTTCTTTATAGTTTCATCACTTATGAATGTAGCCATAAATACGTTTGCCTTTTTAAAAAGAATTGTTCATTTTATTTTATTTATCATTATTATTATTTTGCTATAGGACACATGCATTCAGCAGAGAGGGAGACAGAGATAGACAGAGAGACAGAGAGAGAGAGAGAGAGGGAAATTGAGAAGGCAAGGTGCCAAGTCCAGGACTCAAACAGCAGTCAGTCATATGGGAGTCCAGTGCCCCAATCACCATACCTCCTGCTCACTCCACTTTTGCCTGTCTTTGAACGCTACATAAATGACATCATACAGTACAAATATGGCATGCATGTGATTGTATGAAGATGCCATTCATTTTCATCAATGTACAATATTTCATTGTGTGACTATATCACAATTAATTCATTTTCTTGTTGATAGACATTAGGTAGTTTCCAGTATTGGGCTTTTACAAACAAAAGCTGTCCAGAACATTCTTGTACATTTTTTTAAAAAAAATTATTTATTTTATTTTTAATTTGCTATAGGACATATGTGCTCAGCTGAGAGAGACAGAGAGAGAGAGAGATGAAGAGAGAGACAAAGAGAGAGAGAAGCAGAGAGAGAGAGAGACAAAGAGAGAGAGAGAAGAAAAGTGAGAATGTATGCCACCAGGTCTGGGATCCAAGCCACAGTAGGCCTTGTGAGAGTCTAGCATCCTAACTACTACGCCATCTGCTGACTCCCTGTACATGTTTTTTAATGCACATACAAATGATTTTCTGTAGTGGAATCATTGTGTCAGAAGTGTCACAGGTCGGGCTCTTCAGAAGTAAAGGCTGAGTTGGAAGGTTGGGCACAAGGTGTTTATTAGGGATCAATACCTATGAGGGAAAACCAGAGGTTGTAGGATTAAGCAGGGGAGAAGATGTTCTGTGATAGGAGTCTGGCAAACTTGAGCCAAGCTGGCATGGAGCTTTGTGTTTTTTTGTTTGATTGTTTTTGCTACAGCGCACGTGTGCTTGCCTAAGACAGAAACAGAGAAAGAGATAGAGAGAAAGCACCCCCAGAGAGAGCTGGCCATATCATAATCCTTTCTCCTTTTTCTTCTCAGGACTTTGGACACACACAAACACACACACACACACACACACACACATGCCTAGCGTGTTCCTCAAGCCACAGGGTCCAGGACTTGAACTATGCAGTCAGTCATGTGGGATTCAGCCACCTCAGTCTCCATGCCATCAGCAGGCCCAGGAGCTTTGGAACAAGTAGAGCCCATCAGTGCATTCTGTGTCAGGCCAAAAGATCCTTTACTGCCCTGCCTCACTGGTCCACCTTAGGAAGAGTGTGACCTGGCGTGAAGCAGTCTCTGTAGCTAAGGCATACCCTTGAGGGACTGATAGCTGGAGGCTGTTAGCTGATAGTGCTCCTCATACTTGGGTAGAATGTCCTTCTTGGAAGGAGAATCTGGACGGCAATCTCCATGACTCTACCGCAATAGAGCATGTATGTGTTCAATTCTAGTCCGTAATGCCAAGTGGGTTTCCGAAATACTGATAGTTGTACAATTTACACTCCTACCTGCCCTGTATGAGAGATCCCATTGCTTCCCAACCTCACCAACTCTTGCTATTGTCAGTGTTTAAGAATTTTAGCCATTCCGGGACCAGCAGTTGATGTAATGGCTATGTCGCTGGATTCCTATGTAGCCAACCGTGGTTTGAATCCTGGACCCGGCAGCTTAAACTCACGCCAGGCGCATGTGCGTGCGTGCTCAAGATCCCGAGAGGAGAATGGAGGAGAAGGGATTGTGGTGTGGCCATCCCCTGGGGGGTGATTTCTCGCTTTCTGTCTCTGTCTCTCTCTGTCTTTCTGGCGAGCGCATGCACCCTATAGCAAAAGCCTCTAAAAAAAAAAAAGAATTTTAGCCATTCTAATGGGTGTGTAGTAGTATCTCTTTGTGGTTTTAATTTGCATTTCCCTGAGGACTATGAAGGTTAAACACCCTCTTGTGTGTTTATTGCTTTGCTAGTTCTTTTTTTTCTCATCTGCATTTGTTAGTCATTCTTAGATAATGAGTCTCTTTGGAACAGTGGACAGCAAACACAGACTGAAACCTATTTTTTGTATGGCCCTCTACCTAAGAATGTTTTTTACATTTTTTTTTTAGGGAGATTTTTGCTATGGGCCACATGTGCTCATCAGAGAGACAGAGAGAGAGAAAGTGAAAAATCACCCCCAAGGGGGGATGGCATGCCACAATCCTTTCTCCTCCATTCTTTTTTTTGGGATTTTTGGGCATGAGTTTCTGGCTTCTTGGTCTGGGGCTTGAATTGCAGTTGACCATGAGGAAGTCCAGAGTCTCAACCACTACGCCACCTGCTGGCCCCAGTTTTTACATTTTTAAACTGTTGGGGAAAAAAATCGAGAGTAAGATTTCATTAGATGTCATCAAAATGTCAGTATCCGTAAATAAAGTTTTATATTGGAACAGAGCCATGTTCATTTGTTTGCCTATGACATATGGCCGCTTTCCTGCTACCACAGCAGGGTTAAATGGTTGCGACAAAGACCCAATAGTCCATAAAGTCTCGAATTTTTTTTATAGAAAAAGTTTGCCAGCCCTTGTTCTAGGTCACTGGTTCTGGAAGTGTGGCCCCCAGACCCAAAGTATCAGCGTCACCTGGGAACTTGTTAGGAAGGCAAATTCTAGGACCAGCAGGTGGCGTAGTGGCTGAGGCACTGGACTCTCACGTGGTCAACAAAGGTTCAAGCCCTGGACCCAGTGACTTGAAGATCACACCAGGCATGTGTGCAAGAGTGCCCAAGGTCCTGAGAAGAGAATGGAGGAGAGGGGCTCTGGAGCCGGGCCGGGACCTGAGCGCTGCCAATACCATTATCATCTGAAATTAAGCATGGCAGAAGAAGAGGATTATATGTCTGATTCCTTCATTAATGTCCAAAATGATATCAGACCATGATTGCCAACGCTGAGGCAAACCCAAGAAGCCCGTCGAAAAGAAGAAAAACAACAGGAAGCTGATTTGAAAAATAGGCAGAAGAGTTTACAAGAAGAAGAACAAGAACAACGTGACATTGGATTGAAGAGTGCACTTGACTGTGAAAACAAAGGGTTTGCTTTGCTCCAAAAGATGGAATATGAAAGTGGTCAGGCTCTCGGCAAGAGCGGACATGGTATTGTTGAACTGATTCCTCTCAGTGTCAAAACGGGAAAGTGGTATTGGTCATGAGACATTATTTTTTCTTTAAAGAATTATTTTTATTTAACTTTGTTTATTATTATTTTCCAGTTTTTTGATCAGAGAGAGACAGAGAGAGAGAGAGAAAGTGACAAAGCAAGCCACCAGATCCGGGACTTGAACTGAGATCGGCCATGTGGGAGTCCAGCGCCTTTAACCACCACACTACCTGCTGGCCCCTGTCATGAGACATTATTAAAACGGAAAGCAGAGGAAAAATTAGAAAGCTACAGAAGAAAGATTCACATGAAAAACCAAACTGAAGAGAAAGTTGCAGAGCAGTTTCGAATGCAACTTAAAAAATAAGCAGGATGAAATGAAGCTAGCAGGAGATCTTAAAAGAAGCCAGTGAGCTTGTCAACAGTCAGATGCCCAGGAGAATATTCAGGATCCCAAGGAGGCATGGCACTGGTTGAAACTTGAAGAGGAGACCGAAGAAGAGGACGTGGAAGAAAAAGAACAGGACGAAGATGAATATAACAGCAAAGATTTAAGTGTACTGGAAAAATGACAAATATTGACTAGTTTTTTAAGAGAAGAACATCTGTATCGTATTTGGTGTGGAACAGCATATGAAGATAAAGAAGACCTATCTTTGAATTGCCCGGGACCAATTTCTGCAGATCATGACTGAGAGATTCCCAAGAAAGTGGAAACATGAACCATGTTACTGTCTCCTAGAAACAGACAATTCGGCAGTTGGAATTCCTAAATTTTTATTCCAGTAAAGAAAGAGGGTCGTTGTATAATGTTTTATTCTTTCTATACTTTAAAAGTACTTTGTACAATACTTTAAATATAATTGTTCATTGACTTGGGAAAAAAAAAAAAAGAATGGAGGAGAGGGGATTGCACCGTGACCATCACCCCTGGGAGATGATTTTTCACTTTCCCTCTTTCTCTCTCTGCAAGCACACAGGCCATATGACCAAAAATAAATAAATAAATAAATAAATAAATAAATAAATAAATAAATAAATAAAAAGGCCAAATTCTTAGCCCGACCCCAAATTAATCAATTCCGAAACTCTGGGAGTGGGGTCAGCCACCTTCGTGGTTAACAAGCCCCCCCAGGGTATGCTGATGTACTTAAGTTTCAGAAGCACTAGCCTAGGTCTAGGACCTAATCCATTTCCTTTGTGTGTCAGTGTAGACTTTGGTCTCTCTCTCTTTTTTTAAGAATTATTTATTTAGTTTTATTTATTCATTCATTTTATTTATTTATTTATTTTATTTTGACCAGAAAGACACACACACAGAGAGAGAGAGAGAGAGAGAGAGAGAGAGAGAGAGAGAGAATGAGAGAGAGAATGAGAGAGAGAAAGTGAGAAAGCAAGCCACCAGGTCCGAGACTCAAACCGTGGTCGGCCATGTGGGAATCCAGCACCCATATCCACCACGCCACCTGCCGGCCCCGACTTTGGTCTCTTTTTCTACACATGGGAGTAAGTTGAAAGAGTCTTGGAAAATGTTACTTGAAAAACGTGACATAAATGTATAGTGAGGCATATGATATCTGCCAAATACAGACACCTAGGCAATACTGAAGCAGGAAAAATGGGAGGAACCACAGGAGGTCCACATAGAAGCCAAAGAATATTGTGGAGGGAGGAGAACTCAGCATAGCTGGGAAGCCAGTCCTGGAATCCCCATCCCTACCTCTCTCTCTCTCTCTTTTTTTTTAATTTTTATTTATTTTTTTTGCTAGAGAGTGTGTGCATGAGAGAGAGAGAGAGAGGGAGAGAGGGAGAGAGGGAGAGAGGGAAAGTGAGAAATTACCCCCAGGTGTAATGGCCATGCCACAATCCCCTGTCCTTCATTTTCCTCTTGGGATTTTGGCACGCATGCACATGAACCCAGCGTGATTTTCAAGCTGCTGGAACCAGGACTCTAATCATTGCAGCCAGCCACGTAAGATCCAGCAAGATCCAGCGTTGTGCACTGGCCCCTCCTACCTCCCGTTAACAAAGATGAATCAGATGGGATCCTTGTCCTCGAGGAGGTCATAGTCTAAGCTGGAAAATCTCCTAAGCCCTTTCACCCTCATTTACTGCTTTCCTTTAGAACTTACCTTTGGAGAACTGTAATTACACCACATTGCTGACTCTAATAAGTGATAATGAAGAAAGAAACTCCACTTGGCAAACAACAGGCCTTCCTCAGTCCCATTTAGTTTACAACTAACTTCCAAACTTACTTTCTCATACCTTGGCTTTTTTCTTGGCTCAGCCTAAAGCCCGAAGGATCATCTTCGTTTTTCCTTGTTGTTGGCTACCATCTATCCATTGAGTACATATTATATGCCAAGACCATGCTAAATGTTCTACGTAGATTTTTTTTTCAAAAAGAATTATTTATTTAATTTATTATTATTATTATTATTATTATTATTTTAAAATTTGCTATAGGACACGTGCACTCATCAGAGAGAGACAGAGAGGGGAAAACTGAGAAAGCAAGCTGCCAAATCTGGGACTTGAACTGTGGTCAGCCATGTGGGAGTCCAGCACCTTAACCACCATGCCACTTGCTGAACCTTACATAGATTTTTATATTAAATCCTCATAAAACTACTTTGAGGCACCGTCAGGTGGCATGGTGTTTAAGTGCACTGGACTCCTGCATGACCGACTGTGGTTCTCATCCCAAACCTGGGTACTTGCTTTCTCACTTTCTCTTTCTCTCTTTCTCTCTCTCTCTCCCCACCCTGGTCAAATTAAAATAAATAAATAAATAAAGTTAAATAAAATAATTTAGAGGAATCTAAACCTTTTTAAAAAACCCACTTTGAGTTAAGTATTAGTATACCCATTTTATAGGTGAAAATCTGAGACTAGAGAAGTTAAATATTAGATCATCAGGAAAATCATGCATATTTTTCTATGCTGTTTTATTCAAAATGCATAATGACTTTCCTGATGACCCAATAAATAAATTCAATTCAGATTATTTAGCACATGTTTCCTGTTTCATGGCATGTATGATGATGGAAAGAATTTCAGAATTGGGAGCATTTTTCAAAAATAGGCTATATATTTTTCCTGAGCTAGAGTTTGCATGATAATTTTTAAAGGATTATTTATGTATTTAATTCCACTTGTTACTATTATTTTTTAATTTGACCAGAGAGAGAAAGGGAAAGCGAGAAAGCAAACAGCCAGGTCTGGGACTTGAACCATGGTCAGCCATGTGGAAATCCAGCGCCTTTAACCACCACATCACCTGCCAGTCCTGATATTTTTAAAAATTATTATTTTTTGGGAGCCAGCAGTTAGTGTAATGGCTATGTCGCTGGACTCCCACGTAGTCGACCGCGGTTCGCGTCCCGGACCCGGTGGCTTACAACTCACGCCGGGCGCGTGTGCGTGCGTGCCCAAGATCCCGAGAGGAGAATGGAGGAGAAGGGATTGCGGCGTGACCATCCCCCCTGGGGGGTGATTTCTCGCTTTCTGTATGTCTCTCTGTCTGTCTGGCGAGCGCACGCGCCCTATAGCGAAAAACCTCTCCAAAAAAAAAAAAAAAAATTATTATTTTTTTTTTTAGGTTTTTGCCATAGTGTGTGTGTGCTTGCTGGAGAGAGACTGAGAGAGGGAAATTGAGAAGTCATTCTCCAGGGGGGATGGCCATAATCCCTTCTCCTGCATTCTTCTCCTGGGATTTTGAGCACACATGCACATGTGCCCAGCATGATTTGTAAGCCACTAGGTTCAGGGCTTGAACTGTGGTGGGCCATGTAGGAGTCCAACGCCTTAACCACCATGCTACCTGCTGGCTCCCTGCATGATAATTATTCTTTATTGAGAGATTTTTTGCTATAGGGTGTGTGCACTCCCTGGAGAGATAGAGATAGAGACAGAAAGTGAGAAATCACCCCCCAGAGGGATGGCCATGCCACAATCCCTTGTCCTCCATTCTTCTCTAGGAATTTTGGGCATGCATGCACATGCACCTGGCATGAGCTCTAAGTCCCCGGGTCTGGCACTTGAACTGTGGTCAGCTATGTGGAAGTCCAGTGACGTATCCATTTCACCATCTGCTGGTTCCTGCATGATAATTTTTAAGACTAGAAAAATAATTTTTTAAAAAAACATTTATTTCTTTAATTCCATTTGTTATCATCATTATTTTTCAATTTGACCAGAGAGAGAAGAGAGAATGAGAGAAAGGGAAAGTGAGAAAGCAAGTCACCAGGTCCAGGACTTGAACCATGGTTGACTATGTGGGAATCCAGCCCGTTTAACCACTATACCACCTGCTGGCCCCAAAAACTATTTTTTTAAAAAAGAAGTATTTCTTTAATTTTATTTATTATTACTTTTTTTTTTAAACCTTGACCAGAGAGAGACAGAAAGAGAGAGAAAGAGAAAGTGAGAAAGCAAGTGCCAGGTCCAGGACTCAAACCACAGTTGGCCATGGGAGAGTCTAGCACCTGAACCACCATGCCATCTGCCAGCCCCTAGAAAGATAATTTTATATACAACTTAATATGATAATGTCAAAACCAGTTCCTCAACCAGGTAACATTGTATAGAGAACAGTAATTTATATCACCTCTATTATATTACACATTACTAATGTTTTATTTGCTTCTTATGAAACAATGAAGCAAATCATTGTTTCACCCTATATACTAGCTCATACTCCGCTAGGGATTACTTCAGTTTGCCCAGTTGTTAGCAATATTTTTCAATTCAACTTTTAAAATGTTGTTTATTTGGGCTGGCCCCGTGGCCTAATGGTTAGGGAGTTAGATCCCACATGGCTGACCGCAGTTGGAGTCTCACCTCTGGTGGTCTGAGAAACACATCAAGTGCCTGTACGTGTGTGTCTGAAAATCCTGACAGGATAGAGAAATGGAGGAAAAGGGATTGTGGTGTGGGCATACTCCATTGAGGGGTGTATTACTGTTTCCTTTCTATCTCTGTATCTCTGGCTCTCTCTGGTGAGTGTATGAGCTCTGTATCAAAACAAAAAAAAGAAAAAGAAAAAAAAATATGAGGGGCCAGCAGGTGGAATGGTGGTTAAGGCGTTGTACTCCTACACGTCTGACTGCAGTTCAAGTCCTGGACCTGGAGGCTTGCTTTTTCACTTTCCCTTTCTCACTTTCTCTGTCTCTCACTGGCCAAATTTAAAAAATAATTGTAATAATAACAAATGGAATTAAGTTAAAAAATGATTATTTTAAAAAAGATGTTACTTATTGAGACCGGCAGGTGGCATGGTGGTTAAGGGCGCTGGACTCCCACATGGCCCCCCACTGTTCGAACCCCAGACCTGATGACTTGCTTCTCACTTTCTCTCTCTCTGTCTCTCTCATTCTGTCCCTCTCTGGTAAAATTAAAATAAATAAAGTTAGAATAATTATTTTTTTAGAAAAGATGTCACTTATTTATTATAGACGAAACACCTTCATTGATAAAACTAGAAGTAATAGAAAAGCAAAAATAAAAGAATATCACTCATACTCCCACCACCTTATTGTAACTACTGGTAACATTTGGAGCAGACCCTTCCAGGCTTTTTCTTTTGGGAAAATATATAGTTCCCCCCCCCCCCTTTTTTCCCAAAAATGGGACAATTCTACTTTTGCACACCTTTTTTTTTTTTTTTTGAGGTTTTTGCTATGGGATGCATGTGGTCACTGGAGAGAGAGACAGAGATACTGAGAGGTAAAGTGAGATATTACCCCACACACACTCCTAGGGAGGATGGCTACGCCACAATTTCTTCTCTTTTCTCCTCTTGGGATTCTGGTCATGCACACACATGTGCCGGGAGTGAGTTTTAAGCTGCCAGGTCTGGACTTGTACTATGGTGGGTCATGTGGGAGTCCAGCAATGTAACAACTCCGCCATCTGCTGGTTTTCCTTTTACAGGGTATGTGTGTTCGTCGGAGAGACAGAGAGAAAGTGAGACATCACCCCCAGGAGGGTGGCCATGCCATAATCCCTTCTCCTCCACTCTCCTCTCAAGATTTTGGATATGCACACACACACATCCAGCATGAGTTTTAAACTGCCAGGTCCAGGACGCGACCCATGGTCCGCCATGTGGGAGTCCAGTGCCTTAACCACTACGCCACCTGCTGGCCTCTTGCCTGCCTTTCTTTCACTTGACAATACCCTAGGAGCATATTTCCTTGCCAATAGATATCCATTTACATACCTATTCTCAATGTAGGCATAATATTCCACTGATGAACGACTGATGAATGTACTACACAATGTTTTGCCATTCCCTTCCTCTCGGACATCTAATTGTTTCCATTGGGTTTCCTCCTCTCTGTATAACTGTCCTGTGTCCCATTGCTGTGCTGAGAATTTACTTTAGAAGGGACATTATGAAGAGAGAGAGCAGAAATATTTTTCAGTCATTTTCTCAATATAATTTCTATTGCCAAGGAGGAAGCCCTGTGAAGAACAGAAAACTTAATAAAGACAAAGTGAAAAGATGAGCTTAGGAGCTAGACAGTCTGCGATCTGAATCTGGTTTCTGTCAGTAGCTGTGGAAACTTACCTGAGTTATTTTAGCCTCTTGAGTCTCCATTTTCTCATCTATACAATAGGAATAATAATAGTCATTTTATGAAATTATGGGGGGGGGCAATAGCATTTGTAAAGACTCTAGTACAGTACATGATACAATAGTGGGTGTTCAAGAAATGGTAGATGAATACTAGCTATCACCATTATCTTTTCTTTCAGTTATAGAGCACCAAGTAAATAGCACATTTTCCAAAAATGCCACTACATACATGTCTTTACAGAAAATGGTGAGAGAGCTGGGGTCAGCGGATGGCATAGTGGTATATCGCTCAACTCCCACATGGCTGGCTGGTTTGATTCCCGGACCCCGTGGCTTGAAACGCTGGGCGCGTGTGCGTGCGTGCCCAAGATCCTGGAATAAGAATGGAGGAGAAGGTATTGCAGCATGGCCATCCCACCTGGAGTGATTTCTCACTTTCCTTCTCACTGTCTCCATCTTTCTCTCTCCAGTGAGCACATGCTCCTAAGGCAAAAACCTCTACAAAGAAAAAAAAAAAAAGGCAAGAGAGAGCTGACTGATAGGAACAGAATGATTACTGTAGTTGCAAACAAGATATTATGACTAGAATCTTTTGTACCAGCCTCTGAAGAACATGCTTCAGTAGGATCAAAATGTGGGTTTCAGTTGCACTGTGCTTTCAGCAACAAATTTTAGATACAGAATAAGAGAAGGAACAACAAGTCCTTGACCTTGTCTTTAGAAACTTTATAAAAACATTCAGTATCACCAGTGAACACATGTTCTGGTAGCTCCTAAACAACTTTGGCTATGTGAAAATAACTATTGTACAATTTCTACTGATGTTCCCAACTTGTCAAAACAGACATATTTATTCAGTAGTTCGGGATTCATTTTGAGGTTCCCAAGTATTGTCCCAAGCTTTTATTTGTTTGGTTTTGTCTTTTAAGGTCTTTCTTTCTTTCTTTCTTTTTTACCACAGGGTACGTTTGCTCACCAGAGACAGAGAGACAGAAAGCGAGAAATCACCCCCCAGTGTGGATGGCCATACTGCCAGCCCTTCTCCTTCATTCTCCTCTTGGGATCTTGGGCACGGACACATACGTGCCTGGCATGAGTTTCAAGCCGTCAGGTCCAGGACTCAAACCATGGCCAGCCATATGGGAGTCCAGTGATGTAACCACTATGCCACCTGCTGGCCCCTTACTTATTTATTTTTTTAAAGTTTTTGTTCGTTTGTTTTTGTGGGTATATATATATATGTGTGTGTGTGTGTGTGTGTGTGTGTGTGTGTGTATTGCCATAGGGCATGTGCGTGTGCGCTCGCCAGAGAGAGACAGAGAGAGATAGAGGGAAACTGAGAAATCATCCCCCAGGGGATGGCCACGCTGCAATCCCTTCTCCACCATTCTCTTTTGAGGATTTTGGGCACACATGCACATGCACAGGCTCCCAGCATGATTTTCAAGCTGCCCTGTCTAGGACGTGAACCGTGGTTGACCATGTGGGAATCCAGTACCTTTAACCACCATGCCACCTGCTGGCCCCCAAAGTTTTTTATAAAAGTTAATTTTGTTCGCCAACCCCAATGGAGTAAAACAAAGACCATTTCAAATGAAAAGACACAGAAGGTGAACGTAGTAGCAGATAAAACAAGGTATTGCATAGGATCAGAAACTCTTTGACTCTTATTGAACAAAGTCTACTGATCATGAATTTTAGGCAGATTTGCAAATAAGGGTAGCACACGCTCTGTAAACAGCAGCTGTTGCCACAAGGCAAAGGGCAATATTTACATGAATCCTGTGGCAAGGTCTGTTGATTAAGCATTGACCTTTCCAGCCAAATTCATGTACTTGGTAGCACTTACAGCCATGTCATTTTGAAAAAGAGAGATCACATTATACACACATGGAACATCGCCAACGTACAAATATGTTCTGTTCCCTAAGTCAACTTCTAATTTTTTTTTTTTTTTTGCAACTTGGAACACATGTTCCCACAGAAAGGTGCTATAAAGGGATGGGAGTTTCTCAGAGTTTCTCACACAAGTGCATTTAACCCACAATGTAGCTGAAATACTGTCCACCCGGCAATGTGAAATACTGTGAAACAAAGTACCCTTGCAAGCAGGAACACATAGATAATTCAACAAAAATTTCTTGAGCCTTTCTCCTCAGAAGCCCCAGGCAATGAAAGGGGAATTCTATCTTCCCATAGTGCAGCTTGGTGAAAAAGAAGTCTTCCAGGGGTCAGGAGGATGCCCGTATTGCAGTAATTCTCTTTCTGTGCTTCTCGAACTTTTCCACCCAACAACTGGTAAGGGCTAAAGAGATTGTGCAGGTAGTGGGGAAGGGGTAGCATGTCTAACTGAAAGTGTCAAGTTTCGCTCTGGAGACACTTCAAAATCTGCAGTCTATTCCTTAATGCATCTACTTTTAACAGGAAAAAAACCTGTGTTTCAGATGATCACTTAGGTGATTTAATTCCATTGCATTTTTTTAACTAAAGTTGGTGCTCCAGATGCATGAACCATTTTTCTACTGAGATTCCTTATACCTACTGGATAGAGAAACATGGGCACCGGGAGTAGGGGGAGGCAAATCTACAATAAATGAGACCATAATGATGGGGAAATGAGAAGAAAGCTAGAACGCCAGCCTCTCCTTTCCTCCCTCACTGGCGCACACCTTCAGTCACTGGCATCTTGTTCCTGCCTCTTTTTCCATCTACAAAACCATTTCCCAGAGGGACCAGCAGTTAGCGTAATGGCTATGCCGCTGAACTTCCACGGAGTCAACCGCAGTTCAAGTCCCAGACCCGGCGGCTTACACTCACGCCGGACACGTGTGCGTGCGTGCGCAAGATCCTGAGAGGAGAATGGAGGAGAAGAGATTGTGGCATGGCCATCCCCTCTGGGGGGGGGGGGGTGATTTCTCGCTTTCTATCTCTCTGTCTCTCTCAGTCTGGCGAACACACGCACCCTATAGCAAAAACCTCTCAAAAAGAAAAAAAAAAACACCACATTTCCCAGACAGGATCTCTCGCTTGTTCATGGTAAGGTGTAAATGACCAGTAATAGCTAAATTGTCACAAGGTTTTTGTGTGTTAAGGAATCAGAGCTTCAAAACAAAAAGGAACTTCGGCAATCAACCCCAGGAAAAGGGGGTGTATTGGGGGGCAACCGTGTGCCATTCTGCCATTTGCAGAAAACACACCCCCATTTCAGGTTGGTAATTTAGGAAAACATGACGAGGGAAAATCAATCATAACGTTTTTTCACTCTGGAAAGTTACATGCTTCATGCTTTGGAAATGGTAGGCTTTGTAGCATTGTTTGGTACAATGTTTTCTATATGTTTGGTTGGCTGTTGTCCCTAATGACTAAAATTTAAAAGTGAAAATGTAAATATCCTAGTTATTGATCAAAACAATCGGTGAGGAGAAATGGAAGCAATAATATTTTATAACTACATTTGTACACTACTGATCCTTTCCAAACAGCTTTGTATATACACGATCAGCTATGGCACTGGCTTTTGAGTACTACCAAATAGTGACAGGGATGTGAATAAAACACACACTCTCTTCCCCCCAAGTCCCAGTAATGCAATCTAATTATTCATACTCTGTACCCCTGTTGCCCTGAGTTCTGTAGGGGACCTTGACCTTGTCTCCTAGGAGTTCTAACATTCATTGGCAAAGGCAAAAGCAGGGATCCTGCACATTGGGCATCTGCAAGGTACCACGGTTGACAACAGAACAAATACACACAAAACCCAAGAGTCAGAGTTTGTCCTGCAGGTGAAGCTTTGTGGCTGTAATCAAGAGACTCAAGGAGTGCTCCTCCTCCTGCAGAACTTAAGCAGGTGGGAAGAGCACTATGGGTCCCAGTCCTTTAGGGGTGTGAGAAAGGGCAGTCTCCCAGAGGGACTCGGGGCTTTGCAAAGGGTGAGAAAAACCTTTTCAGTATACTTACAAGCAGAGGCAAAGTTCTTTGTGCAAGAAGGGGCGAGAGCCCCGAGGTACAAAGAGCAGATTTAAGGGAACCAGGGCTCCTTTCGCACACATCTGCGAGGGGAGTTCGGGCTCACTGCTGGGGGCATGTGGGAAAGGACGTTTTGAGGGGGCCAGGAGTTGTGCTTCCCGCCTCCGCCCCTGTCCGCGCCTCACACTCAGGCAACAGTTGGTCGTGCGGGGCCGCCCGGGCTCTGGATGGGGAGGGGGAGTCTCGCGATCGTTGAGGGGGGGTGGGGGAAGGGGGGAGGGTGACGGGGGGAGGCCATGACGTAGGGTGGGTGGACGGAAGTGGGGCAGGGTTGAGGGTTATTTAAAGAAGGGGGGGGCGAGCGAAGGG
The DNA here is from genome assembly GCA_026018925.1 of Tupaia tana. Classification (NCBI taxonomy): domain Eukaryota; kingdom Metazoa; phylum Chordata; class Mammalia; order Scandentia; family Tupaiidae; genus Tupaia; species Tupaia tana. The sequence goes on from JAKSZU010000009.1 coordinate 24,030,726, forward strand.
GTTGGAAGCAGAGTGATTCCCCACCCCTGCTCCATCTAGCTCCTTACAGTGCAGCCACTGCCGCCGCCCAGGAGCCCTCGTCCCCTTCCTCGTCCCCCTCCTCGTTCCCGCTCCAACGCCATGGAGCCGGACACCGCCGCAGTGGCAGCCACCGTGGCAGCCGCTGATGCGACCGCCACAATCGTGGTCATAGAGGACGAGCAGCCGGGGCCATCCACCTCCAAGGAGGAGGGAGCGGCCGCCACGGCCACCGAAGCCACCGCGGCCACGGAGCAAGGCGAGAAGAAGAAGGAGGTAAATAGGAAGGGGGTGTGTATGGGGTGGACAGATCCTGTGCCCGCGCCGCCGCGGGGCCCAGACCCTGACCCTCGGGCGCCGACAGGTACCCGCGGCTCTGCAGGGATGTGGGCCGCGGGCGCGGGGCCGGGGGCGGGGGCGGGGGCGGCGGAACAGTCTGGCGTTCGCTCCCCTCCCCTCCCCCTTTCCCTTCCCTGCTCGCCGCCTGGAGGGCGGGGGCGGGGCTGGGGCGCGGGCGGGCGCGGCGCGGGGTGGAGGGGTGCCCGTTATCCCAGGGCCTGGGGGGCTGGGGAGCAGCCCCCGGCCCCCTCCACCTTCCCGGAACTGGGGTGACGGGGTGGGGGATGGGGCCGTGCAGGAAAAAGCCTCCGCCTCTCCCTCTCTCCTCGCTCGCTCGCTCTCCCTCTCCCCCTCCTTCCCGTCGGCCTCTGCCTGGGAAATCTGGGCCCTTCAATCCCACACTCGTGCTAAAGGGGTTTTGCTGGGGCTTAATTTTGCAGTCTGAATTTCAAGGTGCTGGTGGTTGTCGGGGGTGCAGGGTGGTAGGGAAGCAATGCATTTCTTTAATTGGCAATGTCGGTCTTTTGGATGGTAGGGGAAAAAAATCATCCCTTAAAAAAAATCACCCCTTGTTCATTTGATCGTTGCCTTTTGAGGCGGGGGTGTCACCCCAGGAAAACGAGCTCTCCTCGGTCCTGCCCCTCAATCCGCACCCCACACTGAGGAACCTGGTTTAGGAAAATTTCCAATGTTTGCACCCTCAGGCTCTCCAGCCCCGCCCCCGACGGTATAGTGTTTCACTCCAGGGCCACCCAAATGGTCCTCCAATCTGGCCCCAAGCCCTCCAGCCTTCCGCCTCTCTCTCTCAGTGGACGCTGCTGGCTCCTGGACTCACGCAGGTTTCTCTTTCTTTCTTTCTTTCTTTCTTTCTTTCTTTCTTTCTTTCTTTCTTTCCTTTTTTAATTTTAAACTCTGTTGCCAGGATGAGCTGCGGCTAACGTACATAAGGGGACTGATATGACACCTATTAAAAAGCCAAATCCAGAAAACATGCAGTATCTCTAAAAGGCGTATTTCATATGGACTGAGACATGCGAATAGAACTAAGGAAACGCTTTCAAAAATTGTGATAAGAAAATAGAATGGGGCATAAGGATTTTCGATGTATAATAAAATTGCAGAATGGATCGTTTATGGGTTGATTTTTTTCCCCGTTTATTAGTAGACATATCAAGGAAAAGAACAGTGGGTAATTAAAATTATGCTTTAGAGATCTTAACTGGCTTTGTCTACACCATTACATGATACTATACCATCAAGTGAAAAGCTTTTGAGGGAAATTAACGCCCTTCACGTTTAATCTGAAGAGTAATTTTAAATTCAGCAGTTGCTTAAGTGACATTTTGCTATTACAAGGTTGACTAAACAGAAAGATAGTTGAATTAAGTGAAAGCCCTAGAACCATATGCATTTCAAGATCTGTACGGTATTCTGATCAGTAAAACAATATTGATGATTAAAGCTGGGTCAGATACAAAACATCAATATTAAATGTCGGGAAATTTGTAAATGTGTCCAGGTGCCTTTCTCTCCCTAGACTGGCCAAATGGAGGTGCTCAGTTGTCTTTTGTATGGCAGTATAAGTTTCCAGATTGTATAAAGTTTTTGAAAAGGCTGTGAATTGGTTAAAAAAAATGAACAAGCTTGAGTTGACCAGAGAGTACTTCAAAAAGTTTGTGGAATAATGGAATTAAAGTCTATTTTGGTGCAAAAACCAGGCACAGTTTTTCCATAGTATGAATTTTCCATGAACTTTCTGATGATCTTATACGTGAGCTCTGCAGCTTCATCAGAAATTGCTCTACGCTCCTTCATTTGTCCACTCAGGATACCCAAGTGAGATGCTACGTGACAAGCACTTCCTGGATATCAGAAGGTTACTGTTTTAGTTTCTCCAGGGCCAGCAGGTGGCATGGTGGTTAAGGCGCTGCATTCCCAATGGCCAATAGCAGTTCAAATCCTGGACCCAGCAGCTTGAAAATCTTTCCATCTGTGTGTGTGTGTGTGTGTGTGTGTGTGTGTGTGTGTGTGTGTATGCACACATGTGCCCAGAATCCCAAGCGGACAACAGAGGTAAAGGCATTGCAGCGTGGCCATCCTCCCTGGGAGTTGATTCTCACTTTCTCTCTCTGTTTCTCTCTGGTGGGCTGCATGCCCTATAGCGAACACTTAAATAAGCAAACAAAAAGCTACTTTAGTCCCTTCATCTTTTTTATTTTTAATTTTGTCTTAAAAATCTTAATTTACTACATACTATGTTGACCCCTGTAAATGGTGTTCTCAAAGTGCAGGTTAACATTTTCCTCATAATCGTCAGTTATGGAACTCTAACAGTCACACTAGCAGGTTGCTTCCCTTCAATGTAGTAACCATGTTCCAGTATTATGGGAATTCTTTCTTTTTTAAAAAATAAATATTTAATTTTATGTATCATTATTTTTAAAATTTGCTACAGGCCACGTGAGCTCACAGAACAAGACAGAGAGGGAGAAAGAGATAGGAAGAGAGAGAAAGTTAGTTTCTAGGCCTGGGACTTGAACCATGGTTGGCCATGTGTGAGTCCTGCACCTTAATCACCATGCCACCTGTTGGCCTTGTGTGGATTCTTAATAAATTTTCTATCTCCTTCCTCAATTGTCAAATTGGTTAGCTATAATTTTTTTTAAGGTTTTTGCCATAGGGTGAGTATGCTTGTCGGAGACAGCAAGGGAAAGTGAGGAATCATCCCTGCGGGGATGGCCATGCTGCAATTCTGTCTCCTCCATTCTCCTCCTGGGATTTTGGGCATGTATGCACAAAATTTTTAAGCTGCCTGGTCTGAGACTTGAACCATGGTTGACCATGTGGACTCCAGCACCTTAACCACTACATCACCTACTAGCCCAGCTATCACTTTAAGAAATATTTCATTAATTTAATTTATCATTATTTTTTTAGTTTGCTACAGGGCATGCACACTCACGGGGGTGAGGGGTGGAGGGTGGAGGGAGGTGGTGGGTGGAGTGAGAAAATAAGCTACCAGGTTTGGGACTTGAACTTCAATTGACCATGTGGGAATCCCATGCCACCTTGCTGGCCTCATCCCAGCTATCGCTTTTTAAACTTCTCATCTACTTTCATCAGAAATGATTTGTTAGTTTTTTTTTTTTTATCTTTTTTTGGGAAGGTTTTTGCTATAGGGCGCGTACGCTTACCAGAAAGACAGAGAGAGACAAAGAGACAGAAAGCGAGAAATCAACCCCCCCTGGGGAGGGGGATGGCCACACCGCAGTCCCTTCACCTCCATTCTCCTCTCGGGATCTTGGGCACGCACACATGCCCAGTGTGAGTTTAAGCCACCGGGTCCAGGACTTGAACTGCAGTCAACTACGTGGGAGTCCAGCGAAATAGCCATTACACCAACTGCTGCTCCCACAATTTGTTAGTTTTTTTTTTTTTTTTTTTTTTTTTTGAGAGGTTTTTGGTATAGGGCGCCTGCGTTCTCCGGAAAGACAGAGAGAGACAGAGACAGAAAGCGAGAAATCACCCTTCAGGGGGATGGTCATGCTGCAGTCCCTTCTCCTCCATTCTCCTTTAGGGATCTTGGGCACATACGCACACGTGCCTGGCGTGAGTTTAAGCCACCGGGTCTGGGACTTGAACCGCGGTCAACTACGTGTGAGTCCAGCGACATAGCCATTACACCAACTGCTGGTCCCACAATTTGTTAGTTTTTGATGAAGGACATAGATGTAACAAACCATTAAGTTATTGAAACAACTGCAAAATACAGAAACACCGGTGATGCATCAGGTAGGGAGAAATAATTACACTTGGACACAAAGGGTAAGAGATACCCCTGCGGTGGGGCACACCTTATAGTCCTGGCCTTCTGCCATCCCTTTTGCCATGTGCCCTCCTCCTTACATCATTTCTTGCCTCTTTTATTCTCCATGGTCTGGGAAGTCAGATGGTCAGACTTGCTAGCATCATGAAAATGTTTATCATATAAAAGCAGATAGATTTTGAATGAACACTTTGATGATGAATGAAATAGATGAGATTTAGTGAATCAACATATGACATTTAGCATTTACTGAAAGGTGTTTTTGTTTGCCTTCTGCTTTTTGAATGTAGTTGATTTAAGTAACAGTTGGATAACCTGACACTGTAGAAATTGGAGATGATATTTTTGGGCGTGAAAACATCAAGAAAAAGGTCACGGTCTTTAAGACAAAGTGTTTTGGAAGACTCCATGCTGCATTTTCATGGCATCTAGTAGACTATTAGATGATAAAATCTGTAAGGAATTCATTAGAATATCTTAGTCACCTTTTTTCTTGTATGGAAGATATTTTTTTGAAAACATTCACACACACACACACAAATGAGAAGGTTTAGGAGGTAGGTATTTTAAAATTTGTTGTGAAAGATAGTGCCTATTAAGCAATTACCCACAGCTTTTAATAGCACTGCTCAAGATTAGGAATTTTAATTAGCATATAATTAAATTTTTATGGTATTCTACCACAAGGTAAGCAAAAAAGTAATGAGTAAAATGTTTTTCTAAGATTAAAGCTTTAATTTTCTGTAGGCAAAGTTTACTTCCCACATTAGATATGTACTTGTGTTTGAAGGGACTTGAGAAAATCCCTGAAAAGATGGAATTAAAGTATGAGTTTATTTTGGTGTCAAAAATGTGAAATCCATGTATAGTTTTTTTCATAATGTTCATTTTCATCAACTTTTTGAAGGAGCCCCGCCCCATATATGGGGCAAAGTGATTTTTCACTGCTTTGAAACTTGAGAACTGGAGTTTGTGTAATAGCCTTTCAAGGATGATAAGGGTATAGATTTCAATACTTTGTTGTTGCCTTGAAAATAAAGAAAGAGTTATAGTATATGTGACAGTTGGAAAGTGGGTTTGAGGGGAACTTTCCGACTTTTCCCATTCATCCAGGATTACATTTAAAACATCCCCCATAGACGACTTATACACATAGGGGGCGCTGTAAATCAAGATAGATGTTATTTGGGCTAGAGTAGATGAATGACACCTGATCAGTGCTCCAGAGTAAAGACTGACCAGGGTCAAATTCCATAATCTTAGTTTGGATTTCCTCAACATAGAAATTTTAGTAAATGTTGGAAGACATATGTAAACTGTTTGAGCTACATTTTTTCCCCTGTGTTTAAGGTCACATACTGTCATTCAGAAGCAGGTTGACAGAAGCCATGATGAAATTGACATAGCCACAGAGCCAGCTGGTGGTGTGGTAGTTAAGGTGGCTGGATCGCACATGGTTCACTGTAAGGTTTGAGTCTTGCACCTGGTGGCTTGAAAAACACACTGGGTGTGTATTTGTGACTCAAATCCTACCAGGAGAAATGGAGGAGAAGGGATTGTGGTGTGACCATCTTACATGGGGGGTGTTTTCTCATTTTCCTTTTCTCTTTCTCTGGTTCTCTCTCTGGCCACTGCATGTGCCCTCTAACAAATGAAAAATAAATTCACATAGCTGCTTTAGTTTTCACAGTTTTGTGTTTTGGCTTATGTAGTCTGTGTTAAAACTAAGATACTTGGGGCTGGCGGGTCACATGGTGGTTAAGGGCACAGGGCTCCCACATGGCCGACCACAGTTGGAGTCCTGGATCTGGGGCTTGCTTTCTCACGTTCTCTCTCTCTCTCTTGCTCTCACTCTGTCCCTCTCTGGTCAAATTAAAAATAAAGTTAAGGGACCAGCAGTTAGCATAATGGCTATGTTGCTGGACTCCCATGTAGTCCACCACAGTTCGAGTCCTGGACCTGGTGGCTTAAACTCACGCCGGGCGCATGTGCATGGGTGCCCAAGATCCTGAGAGGAGAATGGAGGAGAAAGGATTGTGGCATGGCCATCCCCCCTGGGAGGTGGTTTCTCACTTTCTGTCTGTCTCTCTCTGGCTTTCTGGCGAGCGCATGTGCCCCATAGTGAAAAACCTCTCAAAAAAATAAAATAAAGTTAAATAAAAAAATAATTCTTAAAAAAAAAAAAAAAAAAACAAAAACTGAGATACTCTTAGGCTGGCCCTGTGGCTTGGTAGTTAAGGAAGATGGTTCCCATAGGGCTGGCTGAATGGTTCAAATCCTGACCTGAGGCCCAAAATTCTGACAGGGTGGAGAAATGAAAGAGAGGGCTTTCTCCCCGTCTCTCTTGCAATTAGAAAACAAAAACAAAAACAAAACAAGACTGAAATACCCTTGACTTTGGTGCGAATGGGTACATTTGTGTTTTTAGTATTGTATTTCATGATTTGTTATAGAGAAGGAGGCTTATTCTATTTTTGGAGAGGTTTTTGCTATAGGGTGTGTGCACTCACCAGCCAGACACACATAGAGAGACAGAGAGATAGAAAGTGAGAAATCACCCCCCGGGGGGATGGCCATGCCGCAATCCCTTCTCCTCCATTCTCCTCTCGGGATCTTGGGCACACACACACACGCACCCGGCGTTAGTTTACGCCACCGGGTCCGGGACGTGAACCGCGGTCGACTACATGGGAGTCCAGCGACATAGCCATTACGCTAACTGCTGGTCCCATCTATACTCCTTTTTGTGTTTACAAGTATGAGCTTTTCTTTATAAAGATAAGCTACATGAGGTAACCACCATGCCCCCAAAATTTCAGTATTGTTAACATTATTGATGTTTCCACTAAACTACAACTTTTAAAATACCAGCAGTTATTGGGACCGGCAGGTGGTGTGGTGTTTAAGGCGATGGACACTCCCACACGGTCGACTACGGGTCAAGTCCCTGACCTGGTGGCTTGCTTTTTCACTTTGTCTTCTCTCTCTCTCTCTCTCATCAAATTAAAATGAATGAATGAATAAATAAAATTAAATACTTTGAAAAAAAAAACCCAGCAGTTATTAATTAATAGCCCCAATAAATTATTTCTGCAAACTATTTATACAAAAAGTTTAAACTATATAGCTTTGTTTTTGTTTGTTTTTGAGAGAGATTTTTGCTATGGAATATGTGTGCTTGCTGGAGAGAAAGACAGAAAATGAGAAATCACTTTCTGTGGGGATGGCCATGCCACAGGCCCTTCTTCATTTTCTCGGGATTTTGGGTGTGCACACACATGCACCCATTGTGTTTCAAGCTGCCAGGACTGGGACTCAAACCGCGTTCCGCCACACGAGAGTTCAGCCCCTTAACTACTCCACCACCCGCTGGCCCATAAACTATATAGTTTTAAATAGTTTTCTTTCCAGTTAGAGAAAGTTAACGTAAGTCAAAAGTTTGAAACTGTATTTAATAAATTATTTTGAATGTGTACAACTAGATTGTGTTACATAAAAATTTCGATGTTCTAATTAGCCTGTGAAAACAGTTTGAAAAAGTATCTTTTAAAGAACAGAAACGGCAGTCTTTACTTCTGAAGGTCTGGCTTGTTTCCATTACATAAAGAAGTGTTTCTGAGGATTAATATTTACTTTTGATTTGTGGTTGGTCATATTAGCGCGTTCTACATTTTAAAATCTCTTATTTAAGGGTTACATGTTTTCTTACTCTTTGAATTAAAAAAATGCTCAATGTTTACCTTTCCTTTGTTGTTTTATTTTTCCTAGTTAATATCGCTTCTTCAGCGCTCATGAGCTTTCGGATTTTGTGTTGGGCCTCAGGTGCACAGAACTGGGTTCATCATAAGCCCTTCTTTATCGCATACATTGATTGATTGATATTTTTTTTCTTTTTTTGGACAGGTTTTTGCTATAGGGTGTGTGCACTCGCCAGAAAGACAGAGACAGACAGAGAGACAGAAAGCGAGAAATCACCCCCCGGGGGGATGGCCACGCCACAATCCCTTGTCCTCCATTCTCCTCGCAGGATCTTGGGCACGCACGCACCTGCGCCTGGTGTGAGTTTAAGCCACCGGGTCTGGGATTCGAACTGTGGTCAACTACATGAGAGTCCAGCGACATAGCCATTATGCCATCTGCTGGTCCCTCTCACATTGATTTTTGTATTTAGTTATTTAATTACTTTTCACTTTCTTCAAATGAGGATGTTGACCAATTTGAAGACCTTGCTTATAGTTTAATATTTCTTTTCTTTTAAATTCTAGAAAAACGTTCCTCCGTTTCAACTCAAAATTTCTACTAAAGCTTCTAAATCTGAAAAGGAAATGGACCCAGAATATGAAGAGAAAATGGTAAATGTATTCCTGGGTAGGACAGTGAATGCCATAGTTAATTTTTATAGAGGAGATGTGAATGATGAAAACATATATGTGTATGTATCCTGCATAGAGAATCATAGATTTTAGACTTGGAATGTAATTTAATTGTAATCTACCCTAATAGACTTTTGCTAAATACACGATCTTCTCATTTTCAGATGAGGAAATAAAGAATCAGAGAAGCCATATGGAATAGTTGGAACTAGAAGCCACGTCTCTTTTGTTCAAGGCTCTTTACCCCCTAATAAGATGCTTTATGCTAGAAACATTTCATCCGCTAAGCAAAAATATCAGTAGCAATATCAGTGTGACTTTGTGACCTGAGAGAACTTCGGTCACAGATACCAGATTGGTATTTCTTTCTTTCTCCTCCTCGCTTTGAGTATAGGAATGGATGCTACACTTTAATGAAACATGAACACATTAGTAATCTACTTTCTTGAGGAAAGAGTATTCGCTCAGGGCATGAAAATACTACATATGTAGGCCAGCCTGTGGTATGGTGGTTGAAGTGGCTGGATCCCACAGGGTCAACCTGGAGGTTTGAGTCCTGGACCTGGAGGCCTGGGGAACATGCTGGGTGTGTGTGCATGTGTGCCTGAAATTCCAAGAGAAGAAGGGGATTACACCCTGCAGGTGCTTTCTCATCCCACCCCATCTCTCTCCAATGAGGGCATGAGCCACCTAGCAGATTGAAATAAATTAAAAACTACATATTTAAGTAGTATCATCTTAGTTATACCTACATATTGTTTTGCTATATATTTGATTATTTTTCATCACTAAAATTCTTTCTTTGGCTTTATTTTATTTTTTTTTTTTCTGTGGGGTGGAAGAGAGAGAAGCGGTGCTTTTAACAGGATCTCACCACTTTGTGGTCTTCCTGCCTCAGCCTCCAGTTAGCTAGGACCACCAGCACATTGCGCCACACCTGGCTGTTTTGTATTTTTAATAATTACTTAGTTACTTTTATTTGTTGTTACTATTTTTTAATTTTATAAGGCATGCACACTCACCAGAGAAAGACAAAGAGAGGGGTGGGGCGAAGTGAGAAAGCAAGCTACCACGTCAGGTCTGCGACTTGAACTGTGGTTGGCCCTGTGGGCGTCCGGTGCCTTAACTGCCTTGCCACCTGTTGACCCCCCACACCTCACCTTTTAGCTTTAGTTTTTTGATTATTTATTGAGTTGGGGGACAGAAAAAGAGGGCCTTTCTCAGCCTGTCGCGATCACTGCTGTATGCGTTTGTGCCTGGAATGTACAGGCTGACCTGGGAATTGAACCCTGATCTTCTATATGACTTTCAGCATTGCAGTGTTGTACTACTGCTGCCCCACTGCTGTTGGGGCCTACCTTTAATTTTTTTTTAAGAATTATTTATTTTAATTTGACCAGAGAGAGACACAGAGGGAGAGAGAGGGAAAGTTAGAAAGTAAGCCACCAGGCCCAGTACTCGACCCGTGGCCAGCCATGGGGGAGTGTCCAGTGCCTTAACCACTATGTCACCTGGTGGCCCCCCCTACTTTTAATTTTTAATTTGAACTAGACTTTTATATCCTTGGATCTTTCAAGACGTTAATGAGTAGTTGAAATGGATGTTTTCCCAGGGGTTGTTTTTATAGTAATAGTATAAAAATAAGTAGAGATGAAGTACATTTTTTGGTATATTTTTTGGTTTGATATAGCTGTTCTACAAGATTCATGTCTTAATGTTGTAAGGCCACAACTAACGTAGACAGTTTATGTTTTAACAACTTTAAAAACAACATTCCAGTGAGGATAACATAAAATGGAAAGTTTTTGGCATCCTTCCAGCTAGTGGTCTGAATATATTTGTCTAGCTCTTGTATTTATGTTAATGAGCCTTCTGCAAGTTTCCCATGTTTTTCATTATGCATCCTTCATTAGCAGTCAAGTAACCTCTACCGTTTGGTCAGAAAGTGATTTCAAATTAAAAAATAAAAATATCTTCATTCATTTTAAAACCTAGGATGATGTACATATCTTTTGATCTTAAAAAATTGTTTAGTGTAGCAAAGTTTTATTATTGCACTCATATGTTACAAATGATATGACCTCATAATTTATTGAGAAATTAGAATACATACCAACAATTTTTTAAAGAGACACTATCTCACTGTGTTGCCTGGGCTGGCTTTGATCCCGCAATCCTCTCTCAAATTTCCCAAGTAGTTGAGATTGTAGGTGTATGCCACTGTGCTCAGCCACACATCAACTTTTTTTTTTTTTAAGAATTATTTTATTTGTTATTGATATTTTTCAGTTCTTTGCCAAAGGGCACCTGTGATCACAGGAAGGAAGGAGGGAGGGAGGGAGGGGAGGGAGGAGAGAGAGAGGGAGGGAGAGAGAGAGAGAGAGAATGTGGAAATCAAGCTGCCAGGTCCAGGACTCAAACTACAGTCAGCCATGTAAAAATCCAGCGCCTTAACCATCACACCACCTGATGGCCCCATAGTCATTTTTAATTTAATTTGACCAGAGAGAGAGAAAGAGAAAGTGAGAAAGCAAGCTGCTAGGTCTGGGACTCAAACTGTGGGACTTCAGCGCCTTAACCACTTATATATATACTTAACCACATATATGTGTATATATACACACACACACACACATACATACATTTCCCCCCTAAATACTGCTCACTTTGGGGAGAAATTTTATATACTGCCAGCATAAAATACAGTTTTTCAGAGCATTTAGTTACAGAGAGGAATATTTATACTATTGTACCATGGCATTGAAAATATTTTGAGGGACCAGCATATGGTGTAATGGTCATGCTGCTGGACTACCATGTAGTTGACCATGGTTCGAGTCCTGGACCTGGAGGCTTAAAATTCACACCTGGTGTGTGTATTTGCATGCCTAAAATCCCAAGAGGAGAATGGAGAGGAAGGGATTGTGGCGTGGCCACCCCCTCTGGGGGGGGTGATTTCTCGCTTTCTGTCTCTCTGTCTCTCTCTATCTCTCTGGCAAGCGCACTATAGCAAAAATCTCTCAAAAAAACATTTTAAAACAAGATGATTCTATAGTCTATGATTTTAGGTGTCTTTAGATGCAGCTTGAAAATTTTTATGAATTTGGTTTTTAAATATATGTATATATATGAGGGGACATCAAACATTTTGTAAACAATAGAATTAAAATATCTGTTTATTTTGGTGCCCAAAATTTTGAAATCCATATTTTTTTAAATAATATGCATTTTCCAATTACTTTTTAAAGATCCTTCATATTTGTCTCATAGTTAATTTGTATTTCTGTGTATATAAACATACATTATATATTTGATACTTTTATTACATTTAGGGAAAAATTATGTTTAGAATGTGGATTTGCTTTTTGACTCAGACTTTAAGAAGGATGATTGGGGCATTTACTAAGATTGTCAGATCATTTGGCTTCTATTCAAACTATTTGATAATACCATTTTCAAATTCTGCTACTTCCTAGCTGTGGAAGCATGATGTGCCTCAGTTTTCTCATCTGTAAAATGGGGATGCTAGTAGCAACTACCTCTTAGGTTTCTTAAAAGAATAAAATGGCTTTAATATGTTTAAAGTGCTTAGAACATAGTACGAAGTGTAATGTAAATGTTTGTTAAATAACTTTGTATGAATACAAAAAGAAAATCTTTACATTTTTTTTTATTTCATAAATTAGAAAGCAGACCGAGCAAAGAGATTTGAATTTTTACTGAAGCAGACAGAACTTTTTGCACATTTTATTCAGCCTTCAGCCCAGAAATCTCCAACATCTCCTCTGAACATGAAATTGGGGCGGCCTCGAATAAAGAAAGATGAAAAGCAAAGCTTAATTTCTGCTGGAGAGTATGTTGGCATCTCTCTCTACGTTTCCCCCTTTCCTTCCTGCATCCCTCCTCTCCCTTCTACTTCCCCTCATGCACTCCTTCTCTCTTCTCTTACTCAGTGTAACTTTGTATGAAAAATAATGTTATCGCCAATGTAAATATGTTTGGGAGGCAGCAGTTTATTTATTTATTTATTTATTTTTTTCTCATTACAAGTCAGTGAGTAAAAATGTAGGCTGGTTCTGCCAAATTTTAAGCAACACCCTAGATAACTCATTCTTTCTCCGTAAAAGAGATTGGCAACGTACACTGACTTAACTGACATTTTTCACATTCGAGTTGAATGTGAAGGTATTTCCCTTTTCGTTTCAGCTATCGCCACAGGCGCACGGAACAAGAGGAAGATGAAGAGCTACTCTCAGAGAGCCGGAAAACGTCGAATGTATGTGTGAGATTTGAGGTGTCACCTTCATGTAAGTGGTTTATCACCCTGTGATTTCTTTTGCGATTTAATTTTAGAAGAATTTTACTTGGGTGTGTTACTGAAGTATGAGACATTCTTGGGATCTTTTTTTATTTTTTTCTTCAGATGTGAAAGGAGGACCCCTGAGAGATTATCAGATTCGAGGACTGAACTGGTTGATCTCTTTGTATGAAAATGGAGTCAATGGTATTTTGGCTGATGAAATGGTAAGGCATTCATAGTTACAAAAACAAACAAACAAACAAACAAACACACCCCTCACAGATAATTCTCAGTTATCACTATTTTTTCATGTAAATTTGAAATACCGATCGGATCGCCTGCTCCCTTGTTGCCTGGAGGCTTTAATTAAGCTATTATAACATAAAGGTGTTTTGTAAAGTCCAATTGTGTCTGTAAGTAATCTCTGTCTACGACACAGACTTTCATAGACCACAAATGCTTACTAGGATTTCCTCATATGGTACAGAAAACCGCCTTGTACTTTTGTTTTTGTTTGTACTTTGGCTTCCAGGAAGCACAGAGCCGAGTTGAATGCCAGAACAGAGCATCTGTTTCAACTTCACTGGTCTACCCTTGCTGTCCTTTGTACCATTTCCCATTCTTTACCCCTTAGTCTTACTTACCTTCCTTGGTGCCTCTATTTCTATTTTACCATTAATTTATATTCCATATTTTTGTTGTAGGGCACCTGAATTCCTTTTGGGAATGAGATGGGGCATATAAACAAAACAAAAAATGCATGAATGCACGAATGATGGAATGAATATAAGCATCTCAATTAGGGAGGAACTAGAAATCAAATAAATAGAATAAGGAGCAATTAAGGAGTAATGCTGAGTCTTCATCCAGTAGAGTGACAGGTAGGAGTTGAGGCATAAGCTAAGGGACCATGAACATACCCATAAAATAACCAAGGAGAAACAGTAAGGCCATTCAAGCTGCTACTTTTTTTTTTAAGAATTATTTATTTGGGGCCATTGGGTGGTGTAGTGGTTAAGGTGCTGGACTCCCACATGGCCAATTGTGGTTCAAGTCCTGGGCCTGGCAGCTTGAATCTCATGCTGGGCATGTGTGCGTGTATGCCCAAAATCCCAGGAGGAGAAGGGATTGCACTGTGGCTATCTCCCCAGGGATTGATTTCTCACTTTCTGTCTCTGTCTCTCTGGCGGGCGCATGTGCTCTATAGCAAAAATGTCTCTCTAAAAAGTAATTTATTTAATTTTATTTATTATTATTACTATTATTATTATTTTTTTTTTTGAGAGGTTTTTCGCTATAGGGCGCGTGCGCTCGCCAGACAGACAGAGAGAGACAGAGAGACAGAAAGCGAGAAATCACCCCCCAGGGGGGATGGTCACGCCGCAATCCCTTCTCCTCCATTCTCCTCTCGGGATCTTGGGCACGCACGCACACGCGCCCGGCGTGAGTTGTAAGCCACCGGGTCCGAGATGCGAACCGCGGTCGACTACGTGGGAGTCCAGCGACATAGCCATTATGCTACTTGCTGGTTCCCAATTATTATTATTAAACTTGCTATAAGGCACATGCATTCACCAGAGAGAGAGAGAGAGAGAGAGACAGAGAGAGAGGTAAAGCAAGAAGGCAAATTGCCAGACACGAGACACGAACCACAGTTTGCCATGTGAGAGTTCAGCGCCCTAACCATTATGCCATCTACTGGTCCCAAAAGATGCTCCTTTAACAGATAAGAGGAGTTAGGACCACTAGATGGCGTAATGGTTACATCACTGGACACCCACATAGTCGACCGTGGTTTGAGTCCTGAACCCAGGGGCGGAGTTCAAGTCCAGAAATGGGTGGCTTGAAACTCATGCTGGGCACGTGTGCATGTATTCCCAAAATCCCAGGAGGAGAAGAGATTGTATTGTGACCATTCCCCCCAACCCCTGCTGGGGGGTGTTTTCTCACTTTACGTCTTACTAACTCTGTCTCTGGCGAGCACACATGCCCTAAGGCAAAAAACCTCCCCCCCAAAAAAAAAAATCAGTGATACCCATATTTATGACTCTGGAGTCATATAATCACAATGATCTAGAAGAGCCACATGACAGCATGTGACCTGTGGCATCCTATACAAGGAGGACTTCGGAAAGTTTATGGAAAATGGAATTAAAATATGAGTTTATTATGGCACGAAACGTTTTTGAAATTGGGCCAGCTGGTAGCATCATGGTTATGGTGCTGGTTCCCACAGACTTAACTTTCCAGATTCCCAGACCTGGTGGCTTGAAAAATATGCCAGGAGTGTATGTGTGCATGCCCAAAATCCCAAGAGAAGAATGGAGGAGAAAGAATTGTGGTGTGGCTATCCTCTCTGGTGGGTGATTTCTCACTTTCTCTGTTTTTTTTTTTTTTTTTTTTTAATGGAGTGCACATGCCCTATAGACAAAAAACAAACAAACAAACAAACTAAAAACTTATTTGAAATCCATACATAGTTTTCCATAATACCCATTTCCCATGACCCTTTTGAAGACCCTTCATATAATCCCATGGGTACTTACCTTTGGGTGAGCATCTGCCAGGTGTGTGGCAGAAGAGCTTTTTAATCTGCAGCTTCTTATATTTCTCTATTCTGGTTTGGGGACTACAGTCAACTCAGAGGGGAAGGGGCTTGGTTAATTGGCCAACAGAAGGACCAGAATTATTTGCCCCAAGCACTTGACTGTCATCTCTCTAAATGTAAAGGATCTAAAAGTCCTTAATATTGAATTTATGCTGATGCCAGATAGGTTTAATTACTGGAAAAGAGAAGAGGACTTCAAGGAATATAGAAAATTTAGGGGAAAAAAGAAAGACATTAAAATTAAAATTGAATGATAAGGGGCCAGCAGGAGGCGTAGTGGTTAAGGTGCTGGACTCCAATATGGCCGACCACAGTTTGAGTCCTGGACCTGGAGGCTTACTTTCTCACTTATTTCCCTTTGTTTCTCTCTGGTGAGCACATGTGCCCTGTGCATATTAAAAAATAATAACAATGGGACAAATGGATGGTGTAATGGTTACATTGCTGGACTTCCACATAGCCAGGTGCAGTTTAATTCCTGTACTCAGAGGCTTAAACTCAGGTCAGATGTGTGTGTGTGGCATACCCAAAGTCCCAAGAGGAGAATGGAGGAGAAGGGATTGCAGTGTGGCCATCGCCCCTGGGGGGTGATTTCTCACTATCCATCTCTCTGTCTCTCTCTGTTTCTATAGCAAAAATATTTCTCAGTCTCAAAAAAAAAATTAAATGAAGTTAAATAAATAATTAAAAAAACTAAACGGTAATTCTGCTGCCTAGAAACAGCCACAGTTGGGACCAATGGATGGTGTAATGGTTATGTTGTTGGACTCCCACGTAGTCGACTACAGTTCGAGTCTCAGGCCTGGCAGCTTAAAACTCACAGCAGTCTCAGGTGTGCATGCATGCCCAAAATCCCAACAGGAAAATGGAGAAGGGATTGTGGCATGGCCATCTGCCCCGGGGTGTGTGTGTGTGTGTGTGTGTGTGTGTGTGTGTGTGAGATTTCTCGCTTTTTGTGTCTGTCTTTCTGGTGGGCAATAAGCATTGTGGCCTATGACTTTTTTTTTTTTTAAAGAGGTTTTTGCCTTAAGCTCATGTGCTCTTTGGAGAGAGAGACAGTGAGAAGAAAAGTGAAAAATCATCCCCTAAGTAGAATGGCTACACTGTAGTTCCTTTTCCATTCTCCTCCTGAGATCTTGTGCATGCACATATGCCCGGTGCAATTTTCAAAGCCACCAGGTCTGAGACTCAAACCATGGATGGCCATGGAGTTCAGTGATGTAACTACTATGCCATCTGCTGGCCCCCATTTTGGCATAGTTCTTTTTGGTCCTTTTTCCTCTGTGAATATATTTATTTTGTGTAGTTAAGATCATGTTGTATATATAATTAATTATAATAACATATATAATATAATTTACATATATAATACATAATATAATTTAATGTGTTTTTTATATTTATATATTCTATGTAATTAAGACATTTCATAAAAATAATTACTGCATAATAATTTTACGGAGGTACCATGATTTTTTCAACTCCTCTCTCATTGCTGTTCTTTTAGATTTCTTGATGTCTGATACAAATAATGCTCTTATGAGAATCTTACAATTCAGTTTTATGTACTTCTCAGATTATTTCCATAAGATTCTTAGAAGTAGGGGCCAGCAGGTGGCGTTGTGGTTGAGGCACTGGACTCCCGCATGGATGGCTACGGTTCAAGTCCTGGAACCGCAGTAGCCTGCTTTCTTGCTTTCTCTCTAATTCTCTTTCTCTCTGTCTCTCTCTAGCGAGTGCATGTGTCCTGTAGCAAATTAAAAAAAATAATAATAAATAAAGTTAAATAAGTAATTAAATAAAGATTCTTAGGATTGCTTCATTAAGGACTGTAAATATTTTCAGGTTTTGATGCATAACATCCACAAAACCCATTTTATTAAGTGACATAAAAGATAGGCTAAACCATATAAAAATAGCTCTAAGTGTAGTTAAGTTTATAAAAAAGAAAATATATACCTTGCCTAGAGATAAAACCAAAAGCTATGTTTTTTGTAGTTGTTGTTTTGTTTTTGTAGAGGTTTTTGCTTTCAGGCACATGTGCTTATTGGAGAGAGAGACAGTGAGAGAGAGAGTGAGAAATCACCCCCTGGGGGAGATGGTTACACTGTCATCCCTTCTCCTCCATTCTCCTCCCAGGATTTTGGACACACATGCACATAAGCCCGGCATGAGATTCAAGCCACTGGGTCCGGTACTCGAATGATGGTTGGCCATGTAAGAGTCCATCTATGTAACCACTACACCACCTGCTGGTCCCCAAAAGCTGTTTTAAAAGGCTAAACAAGTGGTAGCCCCATGGCCTGGTGGTTTAGGGTGCCGGATTCCACCTGGTCTTTTGTGGTTCAAATTTTGGCCCCAGTGGATTGGAAACACACCAGGCATGTGTGCATGCATGCTCCTGACAGAATTGAGAAATGGAGAAGGGATTGCAATGTGACCATGCCCCATTGGAGGTTGCTTTCTCCCTCCGACTCCCTTTCTCTGTCTCTATCTGGTGAGCATGTACATCCACTGGCCATTAAATAAGACAGAAATGCCAAACAGCGTAGGATGTTGTTTCGTCTCCCATGGGTTAGGTGATGGGGTCATGGGTATTTAGTATATTATTTTATTTCAGTAATTATTTAATATTATTATTATTATTATTTATTTGCTATAGGGCACACAGGCTCACCAGATGGGGTTGTGGAGTGAGAAAGTAGGTTGCCAGGTCTGGGACTTGAACCATGGTTGGCCATGTGGGAGTCCAGCATCTTAACCACTATGCCACATGCCCCAATATATTAAAAAATGTTTGCTGGACTAGTAGATCTCTAAGGTGTTTTCTGACTGTAGGATTCTGTTCTTATGTGGTTCCTAAGGTGTTTATGATCATGAGATGTAAGTACAAAGCCACCAGTCCTTTGAGATGCGTAGTCTGAATATTTAATGCCTGGGTTTCAATAATGTTGGGGACCATAAGAAAGGGAGACTGGTATGTAACCAGGCTGTCAAAGGAAAACATGTTTTTGTGAAACAGACAAATAACAAAATTCCTAATAGTGCAACCAGTCGAAAACATTCTACAGATTGCCTTTTTTTTTTTCTTTTTTTTTTTGAGAGAGGTTTTTGCTATAGGGTGTGTGCGCTTGCCAGGAAGAGAGAGACAGAAAGTGAGAAATCACCCCCCAGGGGGGATGGCCACGCCGCAATCCCTTCTCCTCCGTTCTCCTCTTGGGATCCTGGGCACGCACGCACACGCGCCCAGCGTGAGTTTTAAGCCACCGGGTCCTGGACTCGAACAGTGGTCAACTACTTGGGAGTCCAGCAACATAGCTATTACGCCAACTGTTTTTTTGTTTTTGTTTTTGTATTTTTTTTTAAGAAGTGAAAATGTCCTAAATAGAAGATTGCTTTGTTGAGTAGTGTTCTTACTGCAGGTTGTGGGTTTCTTCTTGTCTACACAGTAAACCCTGAAATTGGTTATTTGCTTTAATGATCAGGAAAACAAGGAAAAGATATTAAATGATGAAGTGGGGATTTTAATGTCTCTGTATTGACTAACATGCATGACATTCCCTTCTGAAAGAGCAATGTATTACACTGTAAAGTCATATGCAATTCAATGTAATATAAACAAGATTATGATGATAATAAATAAATTTAAAAAAAGAAAAAAAAAACGTTTTCTCATTAGTAGGAACGAAGTTCCCTATGTTTGTTGGAAAATGTCTTTTGCAATGATATTAACAAAATATTTCATTAAAGAAAAAGCATTTATCGATTTTTTTTCTTGTGATGACAATGCAGGGTCTTGGTAAGACTTTACAAACGATTGCTTTGCTTGGTTACCTGAAACACTACCGAAACATTCCCGGACCTCACATGGTTTTAGTTCCCAAATCCACTTTGCACAACTGGATGAATGAATTTAAACGATGGGTCCCATCTCTCCGTGTTATTTGTTTCGTCGGAGACAAGGATGCGAGAGTAAGTGAGCGACAAGTTTAAAAAGGCAATCAAAAATAACATCTTTTCTGGAGTTAAGTTACATACTATTGTTGTTAAAGATGTTTAAGTCAACTGGTACTACTCAGTAACACTTCGGTTGTGCTTATTCTAAGCTAGGCTCTGCTGTATGTGCCTCGCATGTACTAATTTAATTCTCACAACACTCCTTTGTGGTAGATCTATTATGTGTTAGTGACAATCCATTATTATGCTTCATCTGCATTTTCTTTTAACTAGTTCATTAACTTAAGGATTTTTGAATTGTACTTTTAAGTGAAATTGTATTTAAAGAATCTTACTGACAGTGTATTTTATCTGTGAGTCCATCACTTGTACTATTTTAAAGTCAGAAATGTGTAATTTGTATGACTTTTTTTTTCTTTAATTTTGCTGCAGGATGTGTGTTTGCTAG
Organism: Tupaia tana; assembly: GCA_026018925.1. Taxonomy (NCBI): domain Eukaryota; kingdom Metazoa; phylum Chordata; class Mammalia; order Scandentia; family Tupaiidae; genus Tupaia; species Tupaia tana. The sequence goes on from JAKSZU010000009.1 coordinate 24,050,595, forward strand.
AGAAAGAAAGAGAGAGAGAGAAAAGTGACAAGTCACTCCCTAGGTGGGATGCTCATGCCACAGTCCCTTCTCTTCCGTTCTCTTGGATTTTCGGTGGGCACGCACACACGCAAGTGAATGCAGAGTGTCCCTCAAGCTGCTGGGTATGGGACTGTAACTGCAGAGGGTCATGTGTAATCCAGCCACCCTAATATCCATGCCACTTGCTGGCCCACATGACTTCAATGTTTTATGTTTAAATTTTTGACTTTTGACTTGATATTCTCAGGTGCATACATATGTAAACCAGTGGAACTACTTCTACCTTGTGTTTTGTGTTTATGCATAGACACAGTTTCCAGCTTTGAGCTTTGAATAGAAAAATAAGTGTCTCTGTATATTCTTGGATAATATTAGAAACTATGAGCTTTCTTTTTTTGGAGAGGTTTTTACTATAGGGTGCATGCGCTTGCCAGAAATACAGAGAGAAACAGAAAGCGAGAAATTTCCCCCCGGGGGGGATGGCCATGCCACAATCCCTTCTCCTCCATTCTCCTCTCAGGATCTTGTGCATGCATGCACATGTGCCTGGCATGAGTTTAAGCCACCGGGTCCAGGACTCGAACCGTAATCAACTACATGGGAGTCCAGTGACATAGCCATCATGCCAACTGCTGGTCCCAAAACTATGAGCTTTTTTAGGGAGATGTTTAAGTTAGCCATCTGTCAAGTAGGCTTGTGGCCTGACATTTAAGGCAGCTGGATCTCATATGGCTGACTTGAGAAACATGCTGACCGCATGTGTGCATGGCCAACGTGTCAAGAAAAGGAAAAGATGGAGCAGAATGAATTGCAGCACGACCATGCCCCATAGGGAGTGCTTTCTCTCTCCCCCCTGCCTTCGCCCCCTTACGCTGAGCGCATGTGCCCTCTGGCAAATTAAAATAAATAAATAAATACACAAGCCATTTGTCAATCTTGAAGGCTGTAATTATTTCAGGACTATAGAATTAATCTAAAACTAATAAATTATGCAAAAATACTAAAATGAATAATCAGCTCAGAAAGCATTTTTTTTTTTTTTGGTGAGGTTTTCGCCATAGGGCGCGTGCGCTCGCCAGACAGACAGAGACATAGAGACAGAAAGCGAGAAATCACCCCCCGGGGGATGGTCACACCACAATCCCTCCTCCTCCATTCTCCTTTCGGGATCATGGGCATGCACGCACACGTGCCCGGCGTGAGTTCTAAGCCACCGGGTCCGGAACACGAACCGCGGTCGACTACGGGGAGTCCAGCGACATAGCCATTACGCTAACTGCTGGTTCCCCAGAAAGCATATTATTAAATTTTGTCTTATTTTGTCTCCCGAGTCCATAGTTTAAAGATTTATTCTGTTTCACGTATTTAGATAGGTTATCAAAAGATACCCTCAAAAGAATGGTAGCATAATGAATTATTTAATTTTATCTTCATCATTTCACTTGAAGAAAAGTTACTTAAATTTATTTAAATTTAACTCATAAATAATTTAAATATTGAAATACTGAGTTCATAAATTTAGAATTATAGGCTTGATTCTTTCATGTGCCTAATATTTCTCAGTAGCAAGTTAGTCACTTAGGACTCTTTCTGGTCACTGCTGTTAGTTAATTTAATTTCATACCTTATAAATCTTTGCTTTTCTAAAGTATTGATCTTTTGCTAAAATTATCTCTTGAAGATCATAAACAAAAGAGACATAGCTAGGCTTGTGTTTTTATAATTCCTCAATGAAAAGAAATCCCTGACTTTCAAGAATTTTTCTGTGTTTAGGCTGCAAAAATGTGTCATGGTTTTTCCATTAACCCAATATATGAAATTCGAAGCTTTAATGAAATATCTTTGGTAGTTTTCTGTTGGCGTCTGCTTACAAGTTTCTGCCAAAGCCCAAAAGGACAGGTGGTGTTTGCTCAGAGCATGTTCCCACACCTCAGGTTCTCTCTCTAAATGTGGCCCCACAGTTTTATTTTGTTGTTCTTCTTCATCTTCTCTCCCTCTTTTTTAAAGTTTGTAGAGAGATACAGAGAGGAAGAGAGAGTAGGGAAGTGAGAAATCCCCCATGCCGGGGGGGATGGCCACACTGTACTCTATTCTCCATTCTCCTGGGATTTGGAGGCATGCAAGCACATGCTCCTGGAGTGTATTTCAAGCTGCTGGATCCAGGACTTGAACTCTACAGTCGACCATGTATTAATAGGATCCAGCCACCTTAACTTCTGTGCCACCTACTGGGCCCTCTTGGGGAGTTTTAAAGAAAGAACTGGTCTAGTTAATTTGTGACTACCCTTTCTGCCTCAGGGGAGTTTGGGACTCTGGTGGCTTGACAAATGTTTCGATCTTATTTTTTTTTGGAGAGGGACAGAGAGACAGAAACTGAGAAATCACCCCCCAGGGGGGATGACCACACCACAATCCCTTCTCCTCCATTCTCCTCTCAGGATCTTGGGCATGCACGCACATGTGCCCGGCGTGAGTTTAAGCCACGGGTCCGAGACTCGAACCATGGTCAGCTACATGGGAGTCCAGCGACATAGCCATTACGCTAACTGCTGGTCCCAACAAATGTTTCAGTCTTGAAAACAAGTTATCAGAGTCAATGTTTTTCAGATTGTGAGTTGCCATCTATTTTTTTAAAGAATTTTATTTATTTATTCATTCATTTATTTATTTCAATTTGACCAGAAAGAAACAGAGAGAGATAAAAAGTGAGAAAGCAAGCCACCAGGTCCAGGACTCAAACTGTGGTCAGCCATGTGGGAGTGTCCAGCACATTAACCACCACGCCACCCGCTGGTCCTGTGAGTTGCCATCAATAATGGCTTGTGAATTCAGTTTAGTGGGTGGTGACAGCAATCTTTGTTTTTTAGAGTTTTTTGGCCATAGGGTGCTTACATTCACTGGAGAGACACGGGGGTGGGGGGGGTGGTGGATGTTGGGCATGTATGTGCACATGTCCAGCATGTTTTTTTAGGCTGCCAAGTCTGGAACTTGAACCACTGAGTCAGCCATGTGGAATCCAGCGCCTTAGTCACCTCATCACTTGTTGGTCCTGACAAAGATGTTTTAAAACATGGAGAGCAAGTATAGAATAACAAATAGCAGAGTGTTCCATACATGGTGTCTCACTATGTTGCAATCTTCTTACCTCAGCTTCCAGCCTCTTGAGTAGCTGAGAGGCTTTAGGTTGGACCAGGATGTGAACCAAGGCCTCTCATGTGGTCTCAGCCCTGATGAGTGATAACATTATCTAATAGCACTCACTACTGGGTTGGGTTAGTATTGCTTTGACAACCTTCTAAATTGCCTCTTTATATATATGCACACATGCACACACACATACACACACGTATATTTATATATGTATATACTTATATTTATGTGTATATGTATATATATACATACATACACTGAAACTTATGAGGGAATCTTCAAAAAGTTCATGGAAAATTTGTGTTATGGGGAAACTATGAATGGATTTCAAATACTTTTTTTTTTTTTTTTTTTTTGGAGAGGTTTTTCGCTATAGGGCGCGTGCGCTCGCCAGACAGACAGAGAGAGACATAGAGATAGAAAGCGAGAAATCACCCCCCAGGGGGGATGGTCACGCCGCAATCCCTTCTCCTCCATTCTCCTCTCGGGATCTTGGGCACGCACGCACACGCGCCCGGCGTGAGTTGTAAGCCACCGGGTCCGAGACGTGAACCGCGGTCGACTACGTGGGAGTCCAGCGACATAGCCATTACGCTAACTGCTGGTTCCCTCAAATACTTTTTGTAACAAGCCTAGCAGATGGTATAGTGGGTACATCACTGGACTCCCATGTAGTTGACCATGGTTTGAGTCCCGGACACGGTGGCTTAAACTCAAGCCAGGCACATGTGTGTGCATGCCTAAAATCCCAAGAGGAGAAAGGAGAAGGGATTGTGGTGTGGCCAACCCCTCTGGAGGGTGATTTCTCAGTTTCTGTCTCTTTGTCTCTCAGTCTCTCCAGTGAGCACATGCACCCTATAGCAAAAATGTCTCAAAAAATTTTTTTTGGTACCGAAATAAACTCATACTTTAATTTCACTTTCCACACACTTTTTGAAGTCCTGTTTGTGTATACTGGATAGCAACTTAAACTGAAATTTTACTTGGGCCATGGTCAAAAGAGTTTGAAAACCAGTACTTATCTGTTATATAAGTAATTACTGTAGCATATTAAGTACTTGGTTGATGTCAATACGTGTAAAGTCCAGATTATTTATAGACAGATTTGAACCTTGGTAGCACATGAGATAGGTATGTCGGGTCTGTTTTCTGGGATTTCTGTAAATGTTTTATGAGATCAATATTTTAGTAATAAAACTTTTGAGGGACCAGCAGGCGGTGTAATGGTTTTGTCGTTGGACTCCCATGTGACTGACTGCAGTTTAAGTTCTGGACCTGGAGGCTTGAAATTCAGCGCCAGGTGCATGTGCGTACATGCCCAGAATCTTGAGAGCAAAATGAAAGAAAAGGTATTGTGGTGTGGCCATCGCCCCTCAGGGGTGATTTCTTGCTTTCTGTGTCTGTCTCTCTGGTGAGTGCATGTGCACTGTAGCAAAAGTTTGTCCCCCCCAAAAAATTGATATAGATATTTAATCGAGTTGAGAAGTTATTAGAGGTATTTTTGGTCTTGTCTGATGCCGATGTCCTAGATGTATAGAGATGTGGTTTCCAAACATGGTCTTGTGACCCCTTGTTTTTTATCCCCAAAGTATCAAATATAGTAACCATGGAAACAGCTGGTTTTAGTTCTGGCTTTGCTACTGATCATGTAATGTTGAATGAATTTTGAAGGACTTTAGTTTTGTCAACTATTAAAATGAGAATTTTCATATTTTAAAATAGCTGAAAAAGATTTTGTTATCACCACATTGGTGTGATAAATGTATGAGGTGATGTGATAAGCTAAATATCCTGATTTGATTCTTGTACAATGTATATAGGCATTGAAATATCACATTGTACTCCATAAACATTTTATTATGGGTCAGTGAAAAACAAAATAGAGAAAATTAGAGCTTATGAGATTATATGACTTTTAATGTCTTATCAAGATATTTAACTCTGAATCTATCCAACAGTTAGAAATATTTCAAAGGAGAGCTAATTTAAATAAAAAACACATCTGTCCCATGAACCTTGTAGAGGGAACCATAAAACAGTAGATTCTGGCAACCTGGTTCTTTTATTTTGTCTCTTAACTCCCTAATATCTTAATTACCTTTTATAATATAATCACCTCTCAGGATGCATCTCTCTCTCTTTTTTTAAAGAATTATTTATTTAATTTTATTTATTCATTCAGTCATTTCCATTTGACCAGAGAAAGGCACACAGAGTGAAGGAAAGTGAGAAAGCAAGCCACCAGGTCCGAGACTCAAACTGTGGTCTGCCATGTGGGAGTTTCCAGAACGTTAACCACCACACCACCTGCTGACCCTCAGGCTGCATCTCTACCCAGGCCTTTTTTTCTATCCTCTACTTCAGTCCAGGCAATACTCTTATACACAGTAGGCACTCAGTAAATATTTGTTGAGTGAGGGACCAGCAGTTAGTGTAATGGCTATGTTGCTGGACTCCCACGTAGTTGACCGCGGTTCGCGTCCCTAACCCGGTGGCTTAAAACTCATGCCGGGCGCGTGTGCGTGCGTGCCCAAGATCCCGAGAGGAGAACGGAGGAGAAGGGATTGCGGCGTGGCCATCCCCCTTGGGGGGTGATTTCTCGCTTTCTGTCTCTCTGTCTGGCGAGCGCACATGCCCTAAAGCAAAAAACCTCTCCCCCCAAAAAAATTTGTTCAGTGAGTTATCAGTGTGTTTGGTGCATAGGTGTGAATTCTAAAATACTTTGCAGCGAACAGTTATTTATTTAGTTTTTTTGCCGTAGGGTGCATGTGCCTGTCAGAGAGAGAGAGAGACAGTGAGAGGGAAAGTGAGAAATCACACCCTCCTTGGGGGTAGGGAATGGCCATACTGCAATCCTTTCTGTATTCTCCTCCTGGGATCCTGGGCATGCACACACACATTCCTGACATGATTTTCGTTCTTTTTTTAAAATTTTATTTAACTTTATTATTTATGTACTTATTTATTTTAATTTGACCAGAGAAGGGCCGAGAGAGAGAGAGAGAGAGAGAGAGAGAGAGGGAAAGCAAGAAAGCAAGCCACCAGGTCCGGGACTCAAAGCACAGTAGGCCATTTGGGACTCCAGTGCCCTCATCTACCATGCCGCTTGCCAGCCCACTGACCGGGTCCGGGACTCGAACTGTGGTCAGCCATGTGGGAGCTCAGTGCCTCAACCACCACATGACCTGTGTCCCATGAACAATTACTTTTGTTTTAAGCATTGACACTTCAGATTTACAGTTCTACTCAGATCCTTCTCAATACAGATTTGGCTCTTCCCTGTTGACTTTTGTGGTTTCACTTTGACCCATAACATCAGGAATTCAGTACATGCTAGTTCAGAATACTCTCAACTTGGCTACCACATTGGCCACTACCTGTGAAGATTTTAAAATAGTTTTAAATAGACTTAACTGTTTGAACTAGCTTCCTATACTAGATATAGCCAGTCTCCTTCATAAAATCGTATTTGTAGCCTCATCATGTTAGGAACATCGCAAAAATATTCATGGACTTCTGTGACCCCTTAACAAAGTGTATGACCCATCAGTGATGGAACGTGTAAGAATTCTTTTTTTTTTTTTTGAGAGGTTTTTTGCTATAGGGCACATGCGCTCGCCAGACAGAGAGAGACAGAAAGCGAGAAATCACCCCCCAGGGGGGATGGCCATGCCGCAATCCCTTCTCCTCCATTCTCCTCTCGGGGTCTTGGGCACGCACGCACACGCTCCTGGCATGAGTTTAAGCCACCATGTCCGGGACTCGAACCGCGGTCGACTACGTGGGAGTCCAGTGACATAGCCATTACGCTGCCTGCTGGTCCCCAACATGTAAGAATTCTTGAAAGGCTGGAATCATTGATGTGCATTGCATTCTTTCTGTTCCTTGAAACTATGGTATATTGAGGCCAGCAGGTGGTGTGTTGGTTAAAGTGTTTGACTCCCACATGACTGACCATAGTTCAAGTGCCAGATGTGGCAGCTTTAAAATCACACTGCAGTGCCCAAAAACCCTAGAGGAGAAGGGACTGTGGTGGGGTCATCCTCCCTGGGGAGGGTGATTTCTCCCTTGCCCTCTGATTGTCTCTCTCCAGCAAGTGTATGTGCTCTATAGCAAAACTAAAAATAAACAAAAAAGGAAACTATAGGGACCAGCAGTGGTGTGGTGGTTAGGGGTGCCGGACTCCCACGTGGCTGACTGCGGTTCGAGTCCCATACCTGGCAGCTTGCTTCCTTGCTTCTCCTCTCTCTCTCACTCTGTCCCTCCCTGGTCAAATTAAAATAACCAAACAAATAAATAAATAAAATAATTCTTAAAGAAAAGGAAGGACACTATAGTATGTTGGTATTGGTAAAGAACACTGGGCCAGCAGGTTACATAGTGGTTAAGGCGCTGGACTCCCATGTGGCCAACCACGGTTCAAGTCCTAGACCTGGTGGCTTGAAACTCATGTGGGGCGTGTGTATGTGTCTTTGCCCAAGGTGAAATGTTAACATGTCATCCAGCTCATACAGAGGTATCTTTGAGCCTCAGTTTTCCCTTCTCTGAAAGGAATGAAAATAAATAATCCTCAGGGTCCTTGACAACTCTTTTTTTTTTGGAGAGATTTTTGCTATAGGGTGCATGCGCTCGCCAGACAGATAGAGAGAGACAGAGAGACAGAAAGCGAGAAATCACCCCCCAGGGGGGATGGTCACGCCACAATCCCTTCTCCTCCATTCTCCTCTCGGGATCTTGGGCACGCACGCACACGCGCCCGGCGTGAGTTTTAAGCCACCGGGTCTGGGACGCGAACTGCGGTCGACTACATGGGAATCCAGTGACATAGCCATTATGCTAACTGCTGGTTCCCAGGGTCCTTGACAACTCTTGATATTCTCTTGACCCTTTAATTCTGTGATCGTATCACCCTATTCTAATTAATTTTATTTTCCATCAGGCTGCTTTTATTCGTGATGAAATGATGCCTGGTGAATGGGATGTTTGTGTTACTTCCTATGAGATGGTAATTAAAGAAAAATCTGTATTTAAAAAGTTTCATTGGCGATACCTAGTCATTGATGAAGCCCACAGAATAAAGAATGAAAAATCTAAGGTAAGTTCTCAATATCTTTATTAAAGTCTTCATTTAATTACTAGATTTGTCTGTTCATTTTTATGCATTCAAATAAAAAAGTCATGGAAGATTGTGATTTTATTCGTAGAATATGAATGAAAGTTTTAAAAATGGCTTTTGATGCCTAATTTATTGAATATAGGACAAATAAAAATTAAGCACAGTTTTTCGTGTAAAGAAAAAATTAAGTCTTCATTTACTTTATCTCCTATTGCAGCTTTATTTTATGCTACAGTGTTTTAATATTGTTGAGAATATCTGGTGTACAAATATCATTTGCATTGATTTATTTTTTATTGAGGAACTACCTTATATGTATTCATATGGATTAGAAAAAAGAATTTCCTGGAATTACCTGACTTGTGTGACTTAGAGTGTGGTATTAACATTGAAAAATATCAATATTTCTTGCCATTCAACTCCATCAACAGTAGGAAAAGCTTCAATTATTATGATGAACCTCTCTTTGGATCACTGGGCTACTTTGGGAGAAACAGGGACAGAACTGGAGCAAAACCAGGTGGATCATACTAATTTCAAATTGGAACTAATACCTGATAAGAGGACGCATGTTAGAGAATAATTATTTAAGGCCATTATAAACATGTGCATTTTTGTTGATAAGATTACTGTTCTATTATTCTTTTTGTGTCGTAATTCTTCATGGACTTCTATTTGGCTAGTTAATAAAAGGAATCAGGGACTATTGGCTCAATTCTGATGCTTACAAGTTTTGACCAGGCCCAGTTAGAAGTTGTCTGGGCATGGAGAGGGCATTGGTTGGTGGGGAGAAGGCATTTTACTGTAAGAAGTGATAGCCTGGATTCCATACAAAAGTCCCGGCTGTTCTCTGTGGACCCAAATGGAGAAGAAAGAGTTTTTGAAGTGGGGGAGGGGTCTCAGGTATAAAATATAATCTGTATTCTCTTAGGTATAGAAATGCCTAGAATATTTTGTTCAGTTGTGCTTCATTGTAGCAATGCCACCTGAACTGGGAATTGTTTTTTTTTTTGATAGAAAATTAATTTTGAGTTTCAGTGTATTAAGAAATGTATTGGTTGGATAAAATATGTCGAGCATTCTAATGAATAAAATAATGCTTAGGTAGCTATTATTTTTCTAGCTTTCAGAGATTGTTCGTGAGTTCAAGTCGACTAACCGCTTGCTCCTAACTGGAACACCTTTGCAGAATAACCTGCATGAACTCTGGGCATTGCTCAACTTTTTATTGCCTGATGTCTTTAATTCTGCAGATGTAAGTTTGAGCGATACATTTTAAGTATTATTTTATTTTATTTTTGCCATAGGGCATGTGTAATTGCTGGAGAGAGACAGGGAGAGGGAAAGTGAGAAGTCAGCCCCTAGGGGGAATGGCCATGCTGCAGTTTGTTTTCCTTCATTCTCTTCCTGGGATTTTGGGCACCCACACACGTGTACCTGGCATGATTTTAAAGCCGTCAGGTCTGGGACTTGAACCACAGTTAACCCACGTGGGAGTCCAGCGCCTAATCACCATGCCACCTTCCGGCCCCTACGTCTAATTTTTTTTTTTTTTTTTTTTAACATTCACAGACTATTTTCCAAGTTTGGAATGTAGATTTGCAATTATAATTCTTCATGTGTTTTGGTTTTCTCAGGAAAGAATTCTGAAGTACAAAATTTTAAAATGGGGCTATATTTTGAGAAATAGTGTTTTTGTTTTTTGAAAGTATCCTGCCCCTGTACCTTTGCCTATATCACATTGTAACTTACAAGGTGAGTTAGGCTAACTTCAGAATAGTGTAGTTAATATTCTCTCTCCCTTAAGTTGGAGGGACTTGGAACACATTTCTGCATAGTCTTAGATTGTCAGAAAAGTCATGGCATATTTTTGTCTGTTTTTCTACACAAAAATGTGTCGTGACTTTCTGACAACCCAGTAGTTAGCAGGAAGAGGCCTTAAAATGATCTTTGATTATTGTAAGCATTGACATTTGGTGGGTGCTAAGGGGTGTGTAGTGTGGATTTTGAAAAACAATGTGTTTTGCTTAATGTATGATTTATATTATTTTTATCATGAGCAAGGTGTTAGGCTAGGGCAGCAAACTGAACTGAATGATTTAAGGACTTGGGGTTTGATTTTTCCCATTACTGATATATTTAAATGATTATTTTATTAAACGTAATCATTTATTTTATTTTAATTTGACCAGAGACGGACAGAGTGAGAGAGAGAGAGAAAAAAAGAGAGAGGAGAAGTGAGAAAGCAAGTCACCAGGTCTGGGACTAGAACTGCAGTTGGCCATGTGGGAGTCCAGTGTCCTCAACCACCATGCCACCTGCCGGCCCCCATCCCATTACTGATATTAACTGATAATAAAAAGTATCAAGCCCAGCTGTCCTTTGATTTCTATGACCTTATCTTGCTTTTGTTTTTATTGTTTGATAATGTTAACATTTTCATTAGCATTATATCTTTGATTTTTTTAAAGAATTATTTAATTTTATTTATTATTATTTTTAAAATTTGCTTTAGGGCACATGCAGTTGATAGAGAGAGAGAGAAAGAGAGAGCGAGAGAGAGAAAGTGAGAGAGAGAGAGAGAGAGAGAAAGTGAGCCACCAGGTCTAGGGCTTGAACTGTGCTCAGCCATGCAGGAGTCCAGCACATTAACACATTAACTACCATGCCACTTGCTGGCTCCTCTTTCTTTTTTTTTTTTAAAGGAAGATTTTTTTCTATAGGATGTGTGTGCTTGTTAGCGGGGGGGGGGAGGGGGGGGGAGAGAGAGAGAGAGAGAGAGAGAGTGAGTGAAAGTGAGAAATAACTCCTTATGGGGGATGACCATACTGCAATCCCCTCTCCTCCATTTTCTTATCAGGATTTTGGGCATGCACACCCTTGGCACCTGGCATGAGTTTCAAGCCACCAGGTCCGGGACTTGAACCAGACTTGAACCACAGCCGGCCATGTGGGAGTCCAGTGCCTTAACCGCTATTCCACCTGTTGGCCCCTGATTTTGTACTCTTTCTACTACTATTGACTAGATATAATGTTATGGTATGGGGAAGCCTAATGTCTTTTTAAGGAAAAAAATTGCTGATGGAATTCTTATATAATGGAGTTTAAATTTTGTTAACTACTTCAGTATTTTATTTACTTTCAGAAGTAAATAATATTGGCCAGCCAATTAACACAGTTAAGTAAATAATATTGTCCAGCATAGTTCTGACAGTACTTTTAAAATGGATTATTTCTATACTGGTTATTTAAGAATTTATAGACTACTGAGTTTGTTTAAAAAATGCACTTATTTCAGAATTTTCACCCTTCCACAGGACTTTGATTCTTGGTTTGACACTAAAAATTGTCTTGGTGATCAAAAACTTGTGGAAAGACTTCATGCAGTAAGTACTAGCAGACAAAAATATTCAGTGGTTATATGTATATAACTGAGCCAGAAAAAAAAAGAAAATGTAAAAACAAGCTGCAATCGAATGTGTTTGATCTTGTGGGTTTGCCTCTTGGCTCAATCTCACTGTTTCTCCCTCTCATCCTTTCTGATAGCCTCTTCGGTAAATAAATTCCACTCTATCCTCAGCCTCTCTATAAACATAAACACCTTTCTGCCACTGCAGTAGAGGCTGCTTCCTCTTGCACAGATCCTCGCGATGGCATCAGTAATTCCCTGGCTCCCCAGTGCTGCTCCTTCTCCATGGTCGTGTATAAAACTCTACCTTTGAGGCCCAGGCTATCTTGCAGTTCTGCCCTTCTCTCATTCTCTTCTCTGTCGTCTGTTTATCGCTCACATTCACTGAACACCAGTTTTCTGCTTTGTTTTTTTTACATGTTTTTGCTACAGGGTGCATGCGCTCGCCAGAAAGACAGAGAGAGACAGAGGGACAGAAAGCGAGAAATCACCCCCCAGGGGGGATGGCCACACCGCAATCCCTTCTCCTCTATTCTCCTCTCGAGATCTTTGGCACGCACACACATGCGCCCAGCGTGAGTTTAAGCCACCGGGTCTGGGACTCGAACCGTGGTTGATTACATGAGAGTTCAATGACATAGCCATTAAGCCAACTGCTGGTCCCAGTTTTCTGGTTCTTGATAACTTCTTACATCCTTCCAGCTCTTTCACTCGTGCTACTCCTGTACCTGTTCGGTTGCCTTCGAGAGACCTCCAGTCCTGGGCCCTTGCTTTCTCCTGTTCTGACGTGTTTGGTGTCCAGCAGTGAGCCCATTTTCTATCACTTGTACCACTCTCGTGTCAATATTCCCAAGCTCCCTTACCCATTGGCCATCCCTGCCAAACCATAAACTGGGATCATGTAACTATCTTCTGAGTTTGACTTCTGCTTCATTCACTAGCAGAGAGATCTCTATGCTAGGGTTGCTCAATGCTGGTAAAGGATATTTGACAGCTGTGTGGGGCTGGCAGGTGGCATGGTTGTTAGGGGAGCTAGATTCTTACATGGCTGACTGCAGTTCAAGTCCTGGACTTGGCAGCTTGCTTTCTTTTCTCTGTCTCTTTCTGGTCAAAATGAAAGATAATAATAAATGGAAATAGTTAAATAATTCTTAAAAAAAAAAGATTTGATGACTGTACAGGTTGGACCCACTATGATTTTCATGTTCTTTAACATAAGCTGAGATTGTATGTTCCTGGTGATCTTTTCATATGACCTTATATGAACTTCCTTCCTCAATTCCATGAGTTCTATCTCTGATAACTTCTGTCCACCTTTCTCAGTAGATAACATTATTTCATTCATTCTTTTTTTCTTTTTTCTTTTTAGTTTGCCAGAGGGCTTATGCACTCACCAGAGAGACAGAGAAAGAGGGAAAAAGCACCCATTATGGGACATGGTCACACCAGAATCTCTTCTCTTCCACTTCTCCATCTTATTGGTATTTGGGGCATGCACCTACACATGCCCAGCATGTTTTTTAAACCATCAAGGCCAGGACTTGAACCACGTGGTTAATCATGTGGGTGGGATCTGGCTTCCTTAACCACCAGACCTCATGCTTGCCCCATCATTCCTTTCTTAAAGAGAAAACAGGGACCAGCAGATGGTGTAACGGCTATGTCGTTGGACTCCCACATGGCCTACCTCAGTTTGACCCAGACCTATCAGCTTGAAACTCACACTAGGCGCATGTGCATGCATGCCCAAAATCCCAAAAAGGATTTTGGAGGAGAAGGGTTTGTGGTGTGGCCATCCCCCTGGGGGGGGTGATTTCTCACTTTCTGTCTCTCTGGCGAGCATACACACCCTATAGCAAAAATCTCTCTCTTTCGCTCTCTCTCTCTTTCAAAAAAAAAAAAGAGGAAACAGAAGGCATTAGATAAGAACTCTAAAAATGTCTATCTTCCAGGGCCAGCAGGTGGTATATATAGTATTTGGGGTGCTGGATTCCCACATAGCCGATTGCAATTCAAGTCTCGGACCTGGGCGCTTGAAATTCACGCTGGGCATGTGTGCGTGCATGTCCCATATCCTGGGAAAGAATGTGGTGTGGCCATCCCCCCAGGGGAGTGATTTCTCACTTTCTCTCCATCTTTCTCTGTCTCCAGTGAGAACACGTGCCCTATAGCAAAATTTCTCAAAAACAAAACAAAACAAAACAAAAAACAAAAAACAAAAAAACCCTTCTGTCCTCTAAGGATATCTGCAGTGATGTTACCTTTTGTCTGAACGGGAAGAAGTATCCTTTCTTTGATCAATGGCTAATTCCACGGGAAGCTGTATCTCATCTCTTCCTGTTTCTTGGTGGACTTTGTCCTATCATTTATTGTTTTGACTAAATTTTCTGCCTGTCCATCCATATTAACTATTTTCCTCAACATGGAGACATGCTCAAGTATGTCCAAACCCAACTCCATACCTACCCACCCACACTCACACAGTGTTCCCTCAATACTCAAGTCGTGATTCTGTTTTTTCTTCCCTTGATAGCTAAGCTGCTTGAAAGAGTGTCCTCCCATCTCTACTACCTAATCACCTATTCTCTCATGGACCCATTGACCCCAGGCTTCTGTCATTTCATACAACTGAACCTTACCTCTCAAGGGTTTTAATGACTTTGCTGAATTCAGGATCCATTTTTTAAAAAAGATTTTTGCCATAGGGCATGTATGCTTGCTGGAGAAACACTGAGACAGAGAAAGAAAAAAAAATGAGAATCACTTCCCTGGAGGGAGGGATGACCACACAACAGTCCCTTCTCCTCCATTCTCCTCTTGAGATTTTGGATACTCATGCATATGTGCCCTGCGTGTTTTTGAAGCTGTTATGTCTGGGTTTCGAACTGCAGAGTCGGCCATGTGGGATCCAGTGCCTTAACTAACATGCCACTTGCTGACTCTGGGGTACGCCTTTTGGTCAGATGCAGGGAGGGCGTAAAAGGGACTGATAGGAGTAGCCAGTGAGAGAAACTCAAGAAAGATGTCATCCTCAAAACCAGGAAGAAAACAGTTTCCAGCAAGAGGAGTGTTTAGCAGAGCTAAATATATGCCTGGGTTGCTCTCTTCACTTTTTCCTATCATTGCACCCCATTGTCCCTTAAAGTTTAGCATTTTATAGGGCTTCATCTTTGACATGGTCTTACTAGGGATCTACTCCCATGGTTTAAGCTGCCGCCTGCATAGACGACACATGAATTCAGCTCTCCAAAGCTCTCGTCTAAGCTCTTTGCTTTCTTATCTCACTGTCTTCTGAGTCTTTATGTCTATAACTCTCATAGGTGGTTTAAACTCTTAGAAAGTTCTTAGACAAGTTTAAGAGGCTCAGAACCGAAACCAGAAGTCTTCTTTTCCTCTTCCTCTTTTCTCACCTCCCGTAGATCTCTAATACACATAGTCGCAGTTTATTGAACGTCTGTGATGGTTCAGTGCTGTCCGTGCACTACCACAAATTCCACAGCAACCTTGAAAATAGGTCTCACTATTCTCATTTTAAAATGCTTGGCATATAGGCGTGCCACAGTCTGGGAGGGGAGGTGGTGAATGAAGATACAGACTTACAAACATTGAAGAACTTGCTCAGGCTCTTGACAGCTAATTAGGGCCGACCGAGCCAATTTTAGAAAAGCCTGATCTGGGTTTGAATTCTGTTTCTATCACTAACAAAGTGACTTTGGTGAACTCACTAAATATTGAAATAATCACATTTCCAAACTTGAAGATCTCTTGTCAGGATTGAATGCGACATGTAAAGTTCCTAGTGCAACGTTTGGCACATGGTAGGGAGGTATTCTGTAGGTGGTAGCAGTGTTATTTCCTTGGGCTAGAATCTGTTTCCCAGGTATACGTTGATCATTTTGTCTTTGTCCTCTAATTATAGCTTCCTTAACATTGACCCATTTTCTTCTCATTCATATATGTAATTCTTTTTTTTTTCTTTTTTAGGAGAGGTTTTTGCTATAGGGTGCATGCACTTGCCAGAAAGACAGAGAGAGACAGAGAGACAGAAAGCAAGAACTCACCCTCCAGGGGAGATGGCCACGCCACCATCCCTTCTCCTCCATTCTCCTCTCGGGATCTTGGGCACGGACGCACACGCGCCTGGTGTGAGTTTAAGCCACCAGGTCCGGGACTCAGACCGCGGTTGACTACATGGGAGTCCAGCGACATAGCCATTACGCTATCTGCTCGGCTCCATATATGTAACTCTTTTGAAATGTCTTTCATTTTATTTCATTTTTGGAGTGTTTCTTATAGATATTTTGATTTCAGACTTCTCAAAAGGTTTAAAAATCTCTGTATTATGACAGTGTTTTTGTGTTTTAAGATGCTTTAGTGCTTACTAGTAGTCTTTAGTCTTGCTTGAATTTTGGATCTGTTTTGTGCTGACAAGTTATGAATGTCTAATTTAGGCCCCCTCTTCTGATTTTCTTTTTTTTTGGAGAAGTTTTTGCTATAGGGTGAGTGCGCTCGCCAGACAGACAGAGAGAGACATAGAGACAGAAAGTGAGAAACCACCACCCAGGGTGGATGGCCATGCCGCAATCCCTTCTCCTCCATTCTCATCTCGGGATCTTGGGCATGCACGCACACGCGCCCGGCGTGAGTTTAAACCACTGGGTCCGGGACGCGAACTGCGGTCTACTACGTGGGAGTACAGCGACATAGCCATTACGCTAACTGCTGGTTCCCCCTCTTCTGATTTTCTAATGGGCCATGACTTGGGAGTTTTTTTCCTGGGAAAGTTAGTACCCGGCGTTGGTAGGGTTTGTCAGATTATACAATGGGAAGGAAATTTCACCAGTGTTCATGGAATACTGGGTCGTCAGAAAAGTCACTGCATTTTTACATAAAAAAAACAGAGAATAATATGTCATGACTTTTCCGATGACCCTGTAGTTGGTTTATAATATTAAATGGCTTATACATTTTTTAAAAACATGATCGCTTTTTAGGTTTTAAAACCATTTTTGTTACGCCGAATAAAGACTGATGTAGAGAAGAGCCTGCCTCCTAAAAAGGAAATAAAGATTTACTTGGGACTCAGTAAGATGCAGCGAGAATGGTGAGCTCTTTTACTTTGACTAGTATTTATTTGTGTATTAGAATTGGGAAAAATGAGCTTTGTCATCTTTCAGCTTTTTGTTCAGAAATTACATTTTGCATTTCAGTGGTAAGTTAAGTCATTCAAATATTTTGCTAGAAAATGAGTAGATCATTTAGCTTCTGAGAAAGAGTATAGGCTGTAGAGTCTATAGGTCTATGACAAAACTATGGATTGCCTTTTCTTCTTTAAGTTGATTTTATTTCTTCCACGAGAAAGAGAAAGAGAGAGAGAAATAGTACCCCCAATAGGGTCTTCACATTGTGATCTGCCAGTAGCTCCCACCAGCTAGGATCATGGGCACCCCCACACACACCTGGCATGTACAGGGAGATCTGTAGGTGTGAACCTGAGACCTTCCCATGCGAGTCCAGCATCACAGAGCGTCATGCCACCATTTCACCGCTGTTGCTGGACCCCGACCCCATGCAGTGCCTCTTAATAGCTATTGGGTCATTGGGAAAATCATGATGCATTTTTTGCATAGAAAAGCATAGAAAAACACGGCATGACTTTTTTGTAAAAGGAGGATAATAACAATTAGCTTATTAGTTATTCTTGCTTTTTCCATCAGTGAAAATAGTAATAACCATGATGATGATGAAAACATTAGTGATTGAGGCTATTCTGAAGTAGAAGCTGGGATTGTTTGATAAATGCAAGTAGGAAATTGACGACGGGATTCAAAAGGAAAATGTTATAATGCCGCTAAATGAAGCACAGTGTGGCTTATATAAATAAAATAAGATCATATGTAAACTATATGGTGATTTCTCTACTGTGCCAAGTGTGTACAAGGTAGAGGTTAACAGTATACCTACGAAGACAAGAATAAGAAATTGAGATTATTTTTAGGTCAAACGAGTAAAAGTTGGATGCCAAACTTTTAGCAAATATTGTAGTTGTTGAATAATTATCAGATATAATTCTCTGTATAATTACTAGCTAATGGTAATTTCGGGTGGTGGATAAAGCAGGAGGAAACAGATTTATAAGCACTGTACAAGGTAAAATGATCAAATGTTCATCACATTCTTTCTCTTTAGAGTTGTTTTGCGCTCACTAGAGAGGGGGAGAGACAGAGACAGTGAGAAAGAAAGTGAGAAATCACTCCTCAAGTGGGATGGCTATGCCACAATCCCTTCTCCTCCATTTTCCTCCTGGAATCTTGAGCATGCACACACACAGCCCAGCATGATTTTTATGCCACCATGTCCAGGACTCAAACCGCTGTCGGCCACGTGGGAGTCCAGTGACGTAAGCGTTATGCTATCTGCTGGCCTTGATGTTCTTGGTTTTGCTGATCAGATTTAGTCTCAAATCATATTTCCTTGTTTGTCTCTAGGTGGGAATTGAATCTGATCACCAAAGGAACATTTCTTTATGCCTTTAACCTTTCTAATAATTGATGAGTAATTGTAGTTTGAAATTTTAGGTATACGAAAATCCTCATGAAAGATATTGATGTTTTAAACTCTGCTGGCAAGATGGACAAGATGCGACTCTTAAACATTCTGATGCAGCTTCGAAAGTGTTGTAATCATCCCTACCTGTTTGATGGTGCTGAGCCTGGTCCACCCTATACCACCGACGAGCATATTGTCAGCAACAGTGGTAAAATGGTCGTCCTGGATAAACTGTTGGCCAAACTCAAAGAGCAGGGTAATACATTTTTCAATGAGCATGGAATACATTTCTAGTAATGACTCATATGTGAATAAGATTTCCCATAATCATTCATTTACTCATTCAGCAGATGTGGGGTACTTCCTGTTTGTAAGAGTTGTCCTATGGGTTGGGTTTACAGAGGTGACCAAGACAATCATCTTTACCTTGGAGACACTCACAGTGTAGTGAGAGGGAATAGCTGTTGTCCTTGTGGTAAGTGCCATGGTGCGCTGAGAAATTGGGATTTGGGATAGGCTGCACAGAGGTGACATTTGAGGGGAGTGCTGGAGAATGTTTAGGAGTGAAACATGGGAGAAAGAAAGGAAGGGGATTTCCAGGGCAGTGATGGGTATGAAAGAAGGGAATTGGAGTGGGGAGAGCTTAAGGTATTTGGGTAGAGTGGTGTTGATGAATCTGTGCCAAATGGATGGGGCTGAATCATGAAAGATCTTTTAAACTATGCTTTAAGAAATTTGGACATGGGACCAGCAGTTAGTGTAATGGCTATGTCGCTGGACTCCCACGTAGTCGACTGCGGTTTGCGTCCTGGACCCGGTGGCTTAAACTCACGCTGGGCGCGTGTGCGTGCCTGCCCAAGATCCTGAGAGGAGAAATGGAGGAGAAGGGATTGCGGCGTGGCCATCCCCCCTGGGGGGTGATTTCTCTCTTTCTGTCTCTCTATCTCTCTCTCTCTGTTAGGCGAGTGCACTCGCCCTATAGCAAAAACCTCTCTAAAAAAAAAAAGAAAGAAATTTGGACATATATTTTAAAAAATTGGGGCCAGCAGTTGGTGTAATGGCTATGTTGCTGGACTCTCATGTAGTTGACCACGGTTCGAGTCCTGGGCCCAGTGGCTTAAACTCACGCCGGGTCCGTGCACGTGCATGCCCAAGATCCTGAGAAGAGAATGGAGGAGAAGGGATTGCGACGTGGCCATCCACCCAGGGGGTGATTTCTCACTTTCTGTCTCTCTGTCTCTCTCTGTCTTTCTGGTAAGCACACGCACCCTATAGCAAAAACCTCTCCAGAAAAAAAATTTTTTGTTTAGGAGCTGGCAGGTTGCATGGTGGTTAGGGACACTGGACTCCCACATGGCCAACCACAGTTCAAATCCCGGACCTGGCGCCTTGCTTTCTCTCTCTCTCTCTCTTTCACTATGTCCATCTCTGGTCAAATCAAAATAAATAAATAAAATAAATAACTTTTAAAAGTTAAATAATCCTTTTAAAATTATTTATTTATATTTTGTTAGTTTTTAATGGCTGGAGGGCATGTGTACTCACTCACCAGAGAGAGACATGGAGACAGAGAGGGAGAGAGAGAAAGCACCCCTCCATAGTGTGTGGTCACTCCCCAATCCTTTCTCCTCCATTTCTCCATCCTGTTGGGATTTTGGGCATGCCACACACATCTGCCCGGCATATTTTTCAAGCTGTTGGACCTGGGACTTGATCCATAGCTGGCCATGTGGGATCCAAGTCTCTTAACCACTGTTTCACAGGGCCAGCCCTGACATTTTATTTTGAAGGCAGAGAGGGAGGGTCATAGAAAATTTAGCTGTGAAGACTGGCCTGATCAGAGCTGTATGTTAGGAAGAACCTGGGAAGCAGTATGCAGGCGCTACTGAGGATGGGAGACCAGACACAGGAGACTAGTTGGGGATACTATTGCAGCAGGCCAGTGAGAGAGGACAGGGACATATCACCTTAGGGCAAAGGCAGGCTTTGAGTAATTTTAATATGTCTGCAGAATTTTGAAGATCTTAAAAATGCACGACTCAACAAATGCATACTTTTCTACAGCATCCTTTGAAGTGGTGTGTGTGTGTGTGTGTGTGTGTGTGTGTTTGTGTGTGTAGTGTCATGTTCATGTGTTCTGCATGTATGTGTATTTTAAAATTTTTGCTAGAGAGCATGTGTGCTTGCTAGAGAGGGACAGAGCTGGGGCGGGGGTGAGGTGAGGAGAAAGCACCCTTGATGGGGAATGGTCATGCCACAATCCCTTTTCCTCCATTTCTCCATCCTGTCGGGATTTGGGGAATGCATGAACATATCCCCAGTGTGTTTTTCAAGCCTCTGGGGTCTGGATTCAATGATCGCCTACATGGAATTCTGTTCCCTTAGCCACTGGGCTGTGGGCCAGCTGTGTTGTATTTTTTTATTACATATAATATTTAATTTTATTTCTGTATCTTTCAGAGTTAATTTTACACAAGTTGTATAAATTGCTTTCTTTTTTTGGTGAAATGTTTCAGGTTCAAGGGTTCTCATTTTTAGCCAGATGACTCGCTTACTGGACATTTTGGAGGATTATTGTATGTGGCGTGGTTATGAGTATTGTCGGCTGGATGGACAAACCCCACATGAAGAAAGAGAGGTGAGGAAGAGAAAAAATACTTGAAAAATCAGAGTTCAGTTGAGAAATGCTTATCATCATTAGGTAGTCTTGAATTTTTGCCTTTTCTTTAGCTAAGTGCATTGAAATTCCCATCATTATCTCCCTTTTTGATCTTTAGTTTGGCTTCCATTCTGCTGACTGTTTACAAATCCTCCTGTCTTCAGAGACATCCTCACTTGTCTAAAGGACACTATCCCATTCTATCCCTTCTATAACCACTGCTTTCTCTGACCCCTTTAATTACCGGTTCTCAGATTACTCGCTTCTGGTTCTATATCATTTTCTTTTCTTGATTTGCTTCCTACAGTAGACCTTTGTCATTCGTGGAATCTGACAGTAAAGACTTTATTAGGTGATAAATAATCATTTTTTTAGAAGTTTTTGCTATAGGACACATGCACTAGCCAGAGAGACATAGAGACAGAAAGTGAGAAATCACCCCCGGGGGGGTGGCCACGCTGTAATCCTTTCTCCTCCATTCTCCTCTCGGGATCTTGGGCATGCACGCACATGCGCCCGGCGTGAGTTTAAGCCACTGAGTCTGGGACTCAAACTGTGGTCGACTACATGGGAGTCCAGTGACATAGCCATTACGCCAACTGCTGGTCCCAGTTGATAAATAATCTTAAAACTTCACACAACAAGGGCCAGCAGGTGGTGTGGTCATTAAGACACTGGATTTCCACATGGATGACCATGGTTCAAGTCCTTGATCTGGTGGCTTAAAAATCATAATAGAGTGCAGACACTTGGTATGTATTAAGTGGGGACAGACAATACCTCTCCTTCATAGGGGAGGGACAGGGAGGCATTAATGGCACAAAGAGGTGTGGTATTATCTGTTGAAGATGTTTCATAGTTTTATCGACGGTGCTGGGGAGAGGTGTTCACCTGTTGAAATATCCATTTTGTAAGACAAATAATAATGTGATTGAATGTATGGAAGAAAATGGAATGAAAAAATAAATTAAAAAAAATCATAATAGATGTGTGTGCGTACATGTCCCAAATCCAAAGAGGATAACAGGGAAGAAGGGATTGCAGTATGGCCATCCCCCTGGGGAGTGATTTCTCACTTTCCCTTTCTCAGTCTCTCTTCAGGAAGCATGCATGTCCAATGACAAAAATGTTAAAAAAAATAAAAAAACACAAAAAACCTCATGGATCATAGTAATTTTGTAAAGGGACTAATCTTGATTTTATAGACCTTTTGTAGAAATTAAATATGATGGGGCCAGAAAGTGGCGTGGAGCAGCTGGATCCCACATGGCTAGCTGACTGCACAGTTCAAGTCCCAGACATGGCACCTTGAAAATCACACTGGATTCATGTGTGTGCATGCCCAAAATCTTGAGAGGAGAAGGGAGGAGAAGGGATTGTGGTGTGGCCATTCCCTCTGGAAGGTGATTTTTCAGTTTTCCTCTTTCCCTCCTTGTCTCTCTCCAGCGAGTGCACGCACCCTATAGCAAAACAATTTTTTAAAAAACTGAATATTAAATGTGACAACAGAGATATAGGAGCTTATCATGAATTTGGATACTAAAAAGCTGGTATGCAGAAATGTACTACCTAACGAGTAAACCTACCTAGCAGTCAGCGGATCTTCCTAAACTTTGGAAGTCCTTTCAGGTCTTGAGATCAGCCTTCATAACTGCCATGGATCTAACACACTTCACACCCTTTACAGCACTTTGCTTGGGAAGACTTTACTAGTTGATCTTTTATTTTCTGTGATCCTTTGAAGCTCTGTCTCTGGCTTCTGTTTTAAATCTATACTCATGCTTTTAGCAAAGACCATGCTTTTTTGGGGGGATAGGTTTTTGCTATAGGGCACATGTGCTTGCTAGAAAGATGGAGAGAGACAGAGACAGAAAGCAAGAAATCACCCCCCCCAGGGGAGTTTGCCATGCCACAGTCCCTTCTGTTCCTTTCTCCTCTTGGGATCTTGGGCACACATGCACGCATGCCTGGTGTGAGTTTAAGCCACCGTGTCTGGGACTTGAACCGTGGTCGACCACATGGGAGTCCAGCGACATAGCCATTAAGCTGACTGCTGGTCCCAAAGATCATGATTTTTATGGTATAGTGGAAACTATATGGAACTTGGTCTCAGGAGATCTGAATTTTCACTCCAGCTCCACCATTTGTAACATACACTAGCCATTGAATTCTCTGAGCCTCAGTATCTTTAATTGCATTATAAGGATAATTTTAATACCTAGGCAGCTTTTTTCCCCAACAGTGTGTGGTAAGGCACTGTGGATGTCATGGATAGGAATATGGCTTCAAACTGTGTAGAACAAGCAGTATGTCTCAGCTCTCAGCCCTCATCCTTTGTCTCATCCCTTTCTCTTTCCCTTCCCTTCCAGAGACACAAGGGACACCCTGTTGGTTGCGCACCTCCTTATTGAAGCTCAGCTAGAGCATAGATTGGTGTTCACAAGAAGCACACAGGCCCTTTTTGTACTGAAGGTTTTACTGCTACCCACTCTAAGGAAACAGTTGTGATAACCTTTACACATACAGTATTCCCAGCCTTACCTTTTTTTTTTTTTTTTAACTCTCTCTGCAATGGTGACTTAAAGCTTTATAGGGCTACTGACTTAATTCCTGAGAACTGTCTCCCCCTCAAATCCACACTAAGCATACACCCTATGGTGTCATTTGAGAGGACCCTTCTTTCTAGAATGAAGAGGATACTGAGGCAGAACAGTAGGTAGTTTTGGCTCGCAAGTACCTAATTTGCATTTCTGACCAGCCTCTCTGCTCATTACCAATTTATGTCCAAGTTCTTTAAAAATTTTTTTGTGAGGGACCAGCAGTTAGCATAATGGCTATGTCGCTGGACTCCCACATAGTCGACCGCAATTTGCGTCCCGGACCCAGTGGCTTAAAACTCACGCCGGGCGCGTGTGTGTGCGTGCCCAAGATCCCGAGAGGAGAATGGAGGAGAAGGGATTGCGGCGTGGCCATCCCCCCTGGGGGGTGATTTCTCGCTTTCTGTCTCTCTCTCTCTGTCTGTCTGGTGAGCGCCCTATAGCAAAAAACTCTATAAAAAAAATTGTGTGGGATGACCAGCAGATGGAGTAGTAGTTACATTGCTGACTCCCACATGGCCAACCATAGTTAAAGTCCCAGACCTGGCGGCTTAAAACTCACACTGGGTTTATGTTCATGCGTGCGTGCCCAAAATCCTAAGAGGAGAATGGAGGAAGAGGGATTGTGGCATGGCCATCCGTGATTTCTTGCTTTCTAGCTCTCTGTGTCTCTCCAGCAAGCACATTGCCCTATAACAAAAATCTCTCTTAAAATTTTTAAAAAACATTTATTTAATTTTTATTATCATCATCATTATTATTGTTGTTGTTATTATTTCCAGTTTTGTTGTAGGGTACACATGCTTATCAGAGAGAGACAGAGAAAGAGAGAAAGCAAGAAGGTAAGCTGGCATGTCTGTGACTTCTGAACTCTGGTCAGCCATGTGGAAGGGAGTTCAGCACCTTTAACCACCATGCCACCTTCTGCCTACCTCCCACTTTTTTATAAGGTTTTTTTTTTTGTCATAGGGTGAGTGTACTCGTGGGAAAAGAGAGAGACAGAGAAAAAGTGAGAGATTATATCATCCCCCACAGTGGATGGCCATGCCACAATCTCTTCTCCTCCATTCTCCTCCTGGGATTTTGGGTATGTACAGTTTCTCGCCCAGTGTGATTTTCAAGCCTCCAGGTCCAGGACTCAAACCGCAGTTGGCCATGTGGGGTCCAGTGCCTTAACCACCATGCCACCTGCTGGTCACTATGTCCAAATGCTTATAGTGCTTTAAAAATTGTCAATAGTGTTCTCCCTTCAAAAACTTTCTTTTTCTTTTCTTAATTTGCCAGAGGGTGTGTGCACTTGCCAAAGAGAGACAGAGGGAGAGGGAGAAAAGTCATGCTGCAATCCCTTCTCTATTTCTCTACCTCATCAGGAGTGTGGGCACGTGCATGCACACCTGGTGTGTTTTTCAAGCCACTGGGCCTGGTATTTGAACCACGTGGCCATGTGGGATCCAGCTCCCTCAACCGCTAGGCCATAGGGCTGGCCCCAGAAACTTTGAATTACATGTATTGACTTTAAATATGGCAAAGTCAGAGCTGTTCATTTTGTCTTGAAGGTGTCCTGCTTTTTCATTATGTTTTCCACATCATCATTTCATCTGTTTCCCAGTAAGAACGGGAATGTTAGAGCTAGCAGGTGGCATGATGGTTAACATGCTGAACTCCCACATGGCCGACCGTGGTTCAAATCCCAGACCTGGTGGCTTGCTTTCTCACTTTACCTCTCCCTCCCTCCCTCCTTCTCTCTCTCACACTCTTTCTGTTTGCCTCTCTCTCTCTCTCTGGTGAATGCATATGCCTTATAGCAAAATTTAAAATGAAAAATAAAGATAATAAAATTTATAAAATATAATAATAAAATAAATAATTCTTTGAAAAAAAAAGAGAAGGAGATTTATTCCTTACTCAGTTGTGGACTCATATTTCTTAGTCGCTCTCAGGTTTGCCCTTTCTCTCTTCCTACATTCAGCTAGCTAAACCTCTGGTCATCCTCTGACTCAGTTCCTATAACCTCTGCTTAATTGGCCTCCTTACTTGTGTAGGGAAAGAAATGAACATTTGTCAAGTAACTACTGTCAGCTAGGCAACCTCAAGTTCCAACTGAATTCTCCTAGCAGCCTGTTAAAGTGCTGGTATAATTTTCTCTATTTGAAACTGGGTCTCAGAGAGGTTAAATGCCTGCTCAGAATCACAGATGTGATAAATGGTGGAGCTGTGATTCACACACAGGTTTCTGCTGTTTCCTGTACAACGAGGTGCCTCTCACTACACCATGCTGCTTTCTCCGCTGGCCCATTATGCACCCTGCTGACTGCAACAGTGGAGTCAACTTCTCTGCCTACAGCTTTGACCAAGCCATTCAGTTGATCATTTAAAAAAAAAAAAAAAAAAAAACTCACTGCCTTTTGTGATTATTCAAAGAATATGTGATCGCTGAAGGACATTTAGAAAGCAAAAGTATTTCTGGCCAATATTTTTTATGTATGTATAATATGTATAAATAATTGCTATCATACTATATATACTATATAAAGTTCCATATCCTGATCCTTTTTATTTAGCATTATATTGTACTTTTTATGTTAGTAAAAAAAAAGTCACTGTAACACAATTTTAGGAAAAGATTTCATCTTAGGGGTGAATCATAAATAATTGATCCCCCTCTTGTTGATCATGTAGGTTGTTTCCAATTTCTCAGTATTATAAATAATGCTACAGTGAAAATTCATATACATAAATCTTTGTACACATTTCTGATTATCTCCTTAGGATAAATTCCTAGAAGTGGAATTACTGGGTCAAAGGGTATGAACATTTTTAAGGCTCTCGATGCATATTGCCAAATTGCTTTCCAGAAAGGTTGTACCAATTTACACTCCCAGCAGCAATGTATGAGAGTGCCCGTGTCACCGCCCCCCTCATCAACATTGAGTATTACCGTTTTTTTAATCTTCAAAAAACGGTATTAATGTTGTTTAGTTTGCATTATTTAGTTACTTAGTGAGTTGAACATTATTTTTATGTCTTTTAGCCATTTGTATTTGTTCTGTGAATGGTCTTGTTTTTTATTTTTTAATTTTTTGCTCATTCTTCTATTAGAGTCTTAGTAATTTTCTAATTAATTTAAATGAAATCTTTATATTGTAAGGATATTAACATATCATTAATTTTTTAAGATTCTTTATCCAATATCCCTGGTTTGCTTTTCTGATTTTCCTCATTATTTACTTTTGTCCTTTGTCACTGTACTGATGTAAATCTCTTTACCTTCCTGCTCACCTGTTGTTCTCATTACCATTTCTAAACCTTTTTCTTTCAGTTGATCGTCTAAAATATTCTACTTCTTCATTAATTCTTCATAAGGTGATGGCAGTGAGGTTGAGATTTCTGACATTTTTTACCCCCCACATATATTTCAGCTCTCACTCAAAACATTTTTACTACTATTGTTTTCAAATAATATAAATTAATTTTTACTTGCTCAGTTAAGTTTATCAAAGTGATTGTTTTAAAATTTGTCTGTTACTGTAAGCTTATAAAGATTAGGAACTTAATTTATATATTGGGTCATTGGAAAAGTCATGATGCAGTTTTGCATAGAAAACCAGAAAAATACATCATGACTTTTCTGACAACCCAACAGTATACTTCCTATAGCAGTTCACACAGTAAAATATAGAGATAAATGCTTAAATATTTTTGAAGGTAAAGTATATTTATAAAGAATGTTGCAGTGTATAAAGATTTTCTATACGCATGTTAAACATTTTTTTGTTTGTTTCTCAAAGAGTCTGGTAATACCATTTGATGTTTTCTCTCTTTCTTCTGTTCCTTTTGTCAATTAAAAAAAGGAAGCAATAGAGGCCTTTAATGCTTCTAACAGTAGTAGATTCATCTTCATGCTGAGTACCAGGGCTGGCGGGCTTGGAATTAACTTGGCAAGTGCTGATGTGGTTATACTGTATGATTCAGACTGGAATCCACAGGTGGATCTACAAGCTATGGTTAGTAATCTTTAATGATGTCACAATACTTTTCATAGTTATATCACACAAAGATAATTTTTGATAAAAACCCAACAGTTTGGGGGAGGTTTTATAGATTTTAGAATAGATTATCCTGGAAAACAAAGTTGCTGTGCTAATTGCAGAACAAAACAAAAAAGAAACACCCCAAATACAACTGTAACATTTATGTGTTGATTTTTATTTTTATCATTAAACAGAAATGTTAATTTTTTTCCCTATTGAGAAGGGCATACATACTTGTTCTAATGAAATGGGTTAAAAAATTAATCTCTCATTCTTGTTTTGCCTGACAACTGAATATATTAAAATCCTTAGTACTGGGGCCAATGGGTGGCATGGTGGTTAAGGTGCTGGACACTCCCACGTGGCCAGCCATGTTCAAATCCTGGACCTGGTGGTTTGCTTTCTCATTTTCCCTCTTTCTCTTTTTGTCTCTCTCTGGAAAAATTAAAATAAATGAATGAATAAATAAAATAAATAATTCTTTAAAAGAATCCTTAGCACTGAAATTGGGAGAGGTGGAATTTTAACTTTTATAATAAAATAATAGAGAAATAAGGTAAAAAGGTAAGAAAGAAATACATTCCAGGAAAACATTTGCCACCTAATGATACTATCTGAAAACTGTTATATTGAAAAATTTTCTTCAAGGAACTATTTCTTTTACCTTTGAGCCATAACACTAAAGGTGACCTTTTGAATATTTTGATGTCATTTATTGAACTAGAGCTACAGCTTTTCTCAATGCAGCTCACATTTTAAGATAAATATAATTTTTAAGTGAAAAGAAGCAAAATTGTGACATATTCAAAATCCTAAGAAGTTATGGGACAACTAACAGTCTTTTTGGAAACAGTAAAAAATTATATGCCAATGAGGCATAATTTAGAAATCTTGCCTTTTAGAGAACTGAAAAATTTTGACCATTGGACATTTTGACATCAGTATTCTTTGACATAATTCTTACTACTTGAGCATGGTATTGAACTGCCTGTTTGATATGACTAAGTAGGAGTAAGCCTCAGTTTGTTACAGTGTTACTGAACTGGAAAACCTAATGGATGTAGTGCTTCATTTCCTTAAAAGTGTAAGATTACAGCCAGTCTTTCAGGATTTGTTAGTTTGAGTTTAAAATTTTAGTTATATGTAGAGTATTGCATTTTTTTGAAGAATTATTTAACTTTATTTATCCTTTATTATTATTATTTTTTATTTTGACCAAAGAGGGACAGAGTGAGGAAGAGAGAGAGGAAAAGTGAGAAAGCAAGCCATCAGGTCTGGGACTCAAACCATGGTCAGCCGTGTGGGAATCCAGTGTCCTTAACCACCATGCCATCAGCTGGCCCTAAGTATTGCATTTTTAAAAATATGCTCTGTTGAAACTTTATTACTGGGCTCTAGTGTTTTCATATGTAGTACAAAGACTGTTTTTTTTTTTTAAAGAATTATTTATTTATTTAATTCCATTTGTTATTGTTATTTTTTGATTTGACCGCCAGAGAGAGAGAGAAAGAAAGGGAAAGCAAGAAAGCAAGCCACCAGGTCTGGGACTTGAACCATGGTCGACCATGTGGGAATCCAGTGCCCTTATCCACCACACCGCCTGCCGACTCCATGCTTGGTTTCAAAATTTGGTTTCTTTGGGCTCTTACTTCCCTTCATATATTTGCTCTGGTGGCCTCGATGTTTGAAATATACTCTAAAATGTTCAGGTATCAGTAGAAGTTGCCACCTGTCACCTTTATCTATTATAAATTGTAGGACCAACTCTAGACCACTCTGTAGTAAGGGTATTGTGTGTATGCTTTGAAAAATCATAGTGTATCCCGTAAATGTTTATGACCCTCTACTATGTATCCCTGAATTGCCTCAGTAAGCAGAAGGAAATACTCGATAAGGAGATAAAGCAGACTTTTGGCGCCATAGCTACCCTTCCTAACTGCTTTGTTCCTCACTTATAAAACTCCTGGCTAGTTTGGAATATGTTTGTGTTTACTGGCCCAGAGTTACTTAGTAACTCAATCCAGAAGCTTTCAGCTCCTTCTTGTCCTCATCTTAAAGAGCCTTTGCTTTTTGTCCTTCTAGAAGTTCCTTATTAATGGTATGGTGTTTTTGCAGACTTCTTTGTTCCCAGGGATCTTTAGAATATTCTTAGTAGTCATCATCCTTCTTTCAAAAGTGGCAGGTCCAGAGACATAAAGAACTAATCTATTTTCAGAATTTTACAGCATATGATGACTGTTTCTCAATTTTATCCAGAATATCCAATATCTTATATTAGGACTCTTTCTACTAGGATCGAGCGCATCGTATTGGTCAGAAGAAGCCAGTGCGTGTATTCCGTCTCATCACTGACAACACTGTGGAAGAAAGGATTGTAGAAAGAGCGGAGATAAAACTGAGGCTTGATTCAATTGTTATACAACAAGGTATCTGTACACATAAACTCCATGAGAGTACTTTATTTTGCTTTGCTCTCAGTGTGCTGGAGGGCATGTGTGCTTGCTGGAAAGAGAGAGAAATTGAGAAAACCCTCCATGGGAGTGGTCACACCACAATTCTTTCTCCTCCATTTCTCCCGTAGGGATTTTAAGCACATATGTGCATATGCCCAGCATGTTTTTCAAGCTGCTACGTCTGGGACTCAAACCATGTGATCAGCCATGTGGGATGCAACTGCCTTAACCACCATGCCATGGTCAGTGGCTGGCCACATTAGGTAGTTTTAGCAAAAACACATTCAGTTGTGTTCAAAGGAGATTGTTTTTAAATAAAGGTTAACTAAAATTTGGAGATTTAGGGAAAAAAGTCAGTTAAAAAATATTAATTGCCCGGGACCAACAGGTGGCTTGGATTCCCACATGACCAACTGCGGTTTGAGTCCTGGACCTGGCAGCTTGAAAATCACACCAGGCACATGTTCATGCCCCAAATCCCAAGAGGAGAGCGGAGGAGAGGGAATTGCGGTATGGCTAGGGAGTGATTTCTCACTTTCTATTTCTTTGTCTTTTTCTCTCTCAGGTAAGCACAGGTGCCCTATGGTAAAACCTAAAATTAAAAAAAAAAAAAAGAAAAGTACTAAATACCCTATACAATTTAGGGCCAAAGTGGAAAGATTGGAAGGTATAATAGCAGAGAAGGCAACTATAGATACCAGAGACTTACAGGAGAGGGTGATGGGGTAAGAGGGAGGGGATGGGGGACAAAAGACATTTAACAGACACAGGAATGAAAAGTCATCTGTTGATGGTAATGTATTGTATATGATAATATCTATGACTTGATTGATACGCACTGCATCCATACTGGGAAAAACCATTTCGTGTGGGTTTTTTTTTTGGTAAGGGTGTACAGTGATTAAATATAAATTATGAAAATGTAAGAAAAACTACTAATTGAATTATTTCTAATCTAAGCCCTTACATTCAATATATGGAGTAGTTGAACGTTAGTAGCTTATAGTTGTGTGCTGACAGCATGCCTTTTGAAGTACCTGATACTATTTAGCAGATAAAATGCTGGTTTTAAAATGATTTAGACATGTATTAGAGGGTGCCTCTCCATACAGAGAAGATCAATCTGAAAAACAAACTTCAGACATGAAAAAGAATCTTCTGTCTGGGCTTTAAGTGAGTTTTATGGAAAGTGTGCTAGAATAAAACTTGTAGGGTTATTCATTAAACCAATAAGTTTTTTAAAGAATTGTTTTAACTTAATTTTATTTATTTATTCATTTATTTTAATTTGACCAGAGAGAGAGAGAGAAAGTGGGAAAGCAAGCCACCAGGTTTGGGACTCGAACCATGGTCAGCCATGTGGGAGTGTCTAAGCGCCTTAACCACCACACCACCTGGTGGTCCCTTAAACCAATAATTTAAAGCTCAAGAATCTTTTTGTTCTCCTGAAGTTTTATGTGTGGCTAAATGTGGTAGGTAGTATCTGATTAATAATTAATTACGCTATGTGTTCTTTGGAATATAATTGATGGAGTATATACAATATTACTTTGTTTTGTTAGGAAGACTCATTGACCAACAGTCTAACAAGCTGGCAAAAGAGGAAATGTTACAAATGATACGTCATGGAGCCACCCATGTTTTTGCTTCTAAAGAAAGCGAGCTGACAGATGAAGACATTACAACTATTCTGGAAAGAGGGGAAAAGAAGGTTGGTTAAGGTGGCATTTTGTTTTCATGATGGAAGGCTTTAAAATCAACATACTTTAGTACATTTATTGTATGTGCATTACACTAAACGCCATGTTTCATTTCACTCTTGTCCTCTCTTAAGAGATTTTACATTTATTTCCAGGGGTGAAGTAGGCTTTTTTCAGACGTTATTTTTGGCGAGAAAGACTAAGAACTGGAGTTTAAAATTGAGTTACCTTATATCTCCTGCTTATTGAAAATATTGCACTTAAAAAAAAACAAGTAAACTTTGTGTTACATCACATGTATAAGGACTACATTTTTTTTTTTTTTTGCTATAGGGTGGGTGCATGCGCTTGCCAGACAGAGAGGGACAGAGAGACAGAAAGCGAGAAATCACCCCCCAGGGGGGATGGCCACGCCGCAATCCCTTCTCCTCCATTCTCCTCTCAGGATCTTGGGCACTCACATGCACCCGGCGTGAGTTTTAAGCCACCGGGTCTGGGACTCGAACCGTGGTCGACTACGTGGGAGTCCAGCGACATAGCCATTACGCTAACTGCTGGTCACAAAGGACTATGTTTTTTTAAAGATTTTTTTCCCCACAGGGTGCATGAGCTTGCCAGTGACAGAGATGGACAGAGGGAGAGGGAAAGTAAGAAATTACCAGCTAGATGGATGACCACACAGCAGTCTCTTTTGCTCCATTTTCCTAATAGGATTTTGGGAGCACACACATGTACCTGGTATGGTTTTCAAGTCACCAGGTCTGGGACTCAAACCACACAGTTGGCCACATGGGATCCAGTGCCTTAACTACCATGCCACCTACTGGCCCTAAGGACTGCATTTTTTATGATTTTTTTTTTTAGAACTACTAAATTAGAAATGATCTACTTGTATATTGTGATAGTTAAACATTTATTTTTTTGGGGGTAATTCTGCTCGAGATACTAAAGCGTAATTTGTTAAAGCATAATAAGAATATTGTCTTTGTTTAATTTACCTTTTTCCACAGGTTATGGATAATTTCAAATATAAGACAAAGTAGAAAGAACAGTACAGAATACTATTGTGTACAAAGATGAGTCCCCAGGATTCATTACCCATTTCCAACAGCCATCAACTCAATTCAAGCCCATTCGCATCTCCAATTCATTTTCTCTTTGAATTACTTGGAAGAATGTCTTGGGCATAGTATTTTAGCTCTTAATATTTTACTATTTCTGAAATATATAGATTATTTTTATTTATTTATTTATTTATTTATTTATTTATTTATTTATTTATTTGCTATTGGACACATGCACTTGCTAGAGAGAGAAGAGAGA
Organism: Tupaia tana; assembly: GCA_026018925.1. Lineage (NCBI taxonomy): Eukaryota > Metazoa > Chordata > Mammalia > Scandentia > Tupaiidae > Tupaia > Tupaia tana. The sequence goes on from JAKSZU010000009.1 coordinate 24,083,603, forward strand.
GGCAGAATGAAAAAGCAGCCCCCAGCGTGGATGACCACACTGCAGTCCCTCGTCTTCCACTCTCCTCTTAAGATTTTGGGCACACATGCACATGTGCCCAGGGTGTTTTTCGACCCCCCCCCCCCCGCACCCTAGGCCCAGGACTCTAACCACACATTCAGCCTTGTAGGATCTAGCCACCTTAACCACACACCACTTGGCTGGCCTTATATAGACTCTTTTTATTTTATTTTATTTTATTTTATTTTATTTTATTTTATTTTATTTTATTTTATTTTTGAGAGGTTTTTGCTATAGGGTGCATGCACTCGCCAGAAAGACAGAGAGAGACAGAGAGACAGAAAGCGAGAAATCACCCCCTGGGGGGATGGCCACGCTGCAATCCCTTCTCCTCCATTCTCCTCTCAGGATCTTGGGCACGCATGCACACGCACCCAGCGTGAGTTAAAGCCACCGGGTCCAGGACGCGAACTGCGGTCAACTGCATGGGAGTCCAGCGACATAGCCATTATGCTAACTGCTGGTCCCCCTTATTTTATTTTTTAAGGAATTATTTTATTTAACTTTATTTATTTTAATTTGATCAGAGAGGGACAGAGCGAGTGAGAGAGAAACAGGGAAAGTGAGAAAGCAGCCAAGTCCAGGACTCAAACCATGGTTGGCCATGTGGCCAGCGTCCTTAACCACCACTCCACCTGCCGGCCCCTAAAGACTCTTTTTAAAAGCATAATCATTGTACTGGTGCTCCACTTGAACAATTCTTTAGTCACACCATGCATCCAGTTAGTATTTACATTTTCAATTATTTCATAGTTGCACCTTTTTTTTCCTTTGCCACAGGGCACGTGTGCTCGCCTGAGACAGAAAGAGAGAGACAGAGACAGTGAGAGGGAAATTGAAAAATCACTCCCCAGGGGAGATGGCCACACCACTGTCCCATCTCCTCCATTCTTCTCCTGGGATCTTGAGCATGTGCACACACTCACCTGGCGTGAATTTTAAGTTGCTGGATCTGGAACTCAAACCATGGTTGGCTATTATGGGAGCGTCCAGCGCCTTAAACACCATGCCACCAGCTGGCCCCACAGACTGTTATTTCATGTCAAAACCTGACTTTTCAAAAGGTAGAGAATCCACAGGTTGTTACCACTAATTTGGTGATAATTTTCTCATTTCACCATATTCAACTTTAGACTGCAGAGATGAATGAACGCTTGCAGAAAATGGGAGAGTCTTCTCTAAGAAATTTTCGAATGGACACTGAGCAAAGCTTGTACAAATTTGAAGGAGAAGATTATAGAGAAAAACAGAAGGTAACTCTTTCCCTCGACCATTACACCCTCAAATTAGCATCATCTATTACGGTACCCTGCTCTAGAGCATAATTGGATGGAGGTCAAAAGATCTCATGCAAAGCTAGTTTTGATCCATTTTCCTGGCTTATTCTTGTTATTACCATCATCAACATTATCATTATCATTTTTGCTGCTGCTACCACTACTACTTTTGCTTTAGGGAAGCAGTAGAGAATTGTGGTTGAGGTTCCTGAACTCTGGAGCTGAAATTTCAACTCTTATCACTAATGAAGTGACTTTGGGTACTCAGTTCTCTCTGCTATCAAATGGAGATTATAGTAGTGACAACATGGAGTTGATTCTGATGATGAAATGAATTAATATTCCTAAGGCAGTTACAACAATGCCTGACACTTATATCAACTATATGAGTAATAATATTAACATTTAGTTATTTATGTGTCAGAAGGACTTTGTTTGATATGTTCTCACTTAGAGAACAATGCCTCGTAGTATACTGCATGAGCAACAAAGGTCTGTTGAAGAAGTGGGAGTTTTATTTATTTTGTTAATAAGGTGGTCATTTTAAAACACTATATTTTGATATGGCTTTAGATTTGCAGGATAGTAGCAAAAAGAATACAAAATAGAACGAAGTTTGTGTATATCCGCTTCCTCTCATTTTAGCAATTTACATGTTAGTGTAATTAAAAAGTCCAGAAAATGAACACCAGTTTTCCCCCTAATGTCCTATACTTGTTCTACAAGATCCACTGTACGATTCCACATTGCATCTTTAAAAAAATAGATTTTATTGGGACCAGCAGTTGGTGTAATGGCCATGTCGCTGGACTCCCATGTAGTCGACTGTGGTTTGAGTCCCAGACCCGGTGGCTTAAGCTCACACTGGGCATGTGTGTGTGCATGTCCAAGATCCCGAGAGGAGAATGGAGGAGAACGGATTGCGGTGTGGCCATCCCCTCTGAAGGGTGATTTCTCGCTTTCTGTTTCTCTGTCTCTGTCTTTCTGGCGAGTGCACATGCCCTATAGCAAAAACCTCTCCAAAAAAAAAAAAAAAGATTTTATTTATTTATTTATTTTTAGGTTTCTGCCATAGGGCATGTATGCGTGCCAGAGAGACAGAGAAAGAAAGAAAAAGTCAGAAATCACCTTCCAAGGGGTATGGCCATGTCACTATCCAATCTCCTCCATTCTCCTCTCAAGATTTTGGTCACAGGGTCCAGCAGGTGGCACAGTAATTAAGGTGCTGGACTCCTACATGGCCGACCACTGTTCAAGTCCTGGACCTGGCAGCTTGCTTTCTCACTTCTCTTTCTCTCAATAACAAATAAAATAAAATAAATAAATCTTAAAAAAATATTTCAGCCACATGACTCCCATGGTGCTTGAGTGTTTTTCTTTTTCCTTTTCTTTTTAAGAGAGATTTTTGCTACAGGGTATGTGCACTTGCTGGAGAGACAGAGAGAGGCAGACAGAAAGCAAGAAATCACCCCCTAGGGGGGATAGCCATGCCACAGTCCCTTCTCCACCATTCTTCTTTTGGGATTTTGCACATGCACGCACACACGCCTGGTGTGAGTTTTAAGCTGCTGGGTCTGGGACTTGAACCATGATCGACTGCATGGGTGTCCAGCAACATAATCGTCACGCCATATCCTGGTCCCCACTTGTCCCTTACTTTCAAGCCTTCAGGTCTAGGACTCAAGGCACAGGATTGGCCATGTATGATCCAGTATGTTGACCACCAAACCACCTGCTTGCCCCCCAAAATAATTTCATTTTAAAAAATATCTATGTATTTAATTTTATTTGTTCTTCTTAATTTGATGGAAGAAGGGAAAAGAGAGAGAAAGTGAGAGAGCACACTACCAGGTCTTGAGACCTGAACTGTGGTAGGCCATGTGGGAGTCCAGCATCTTAACCACCATGCCTCTTGCTGGCCTCAATAATTTCATTTTTAAGAGCAATTTTATGTTCAAAGCAGAATTGAGTGGAAAGTAGAAAGTTCCCATATAAGCTTCCCACACTCACATACACTGCCTAGCCCACAACCAACGTCCTGCATGAGGGTGATACATTTCTTAGAACAGATTAACTAGCACTGACATTATCACGTGCAGTCCATCATTTACCTTAGGGTTCTTTCTTGGTGTGGCATATTCTGTGGGTTTTGCCAGGTGTGTGCCAATATGTATTTACCATGGTGGTGTCACACAGAATAGTTTCACTGCTCTAAATGTCTCTGTGCTTCACCTATTCATCCTCTTCTCCCCTTAATCGCTAGTAACCCCTGATCATCGTACTGTCTCCATAATTTTGCCTTTTCCAGCATGTCATATAGGTACATATGGCCTTTTCATATTGGCTTTTTTTCGTTTAGTAATATGTGATGAAGGTTCCTCTATGTCTTTGGGACTTGCTAGCTCAAGTCTCTTTAGTTGCTGAGTATTATTCCATTGTTTGGGTGTACTACATTTTTATCCGTTTACGTTTTGAATGACCTCTTGGTTGCTTCTAAGTTTTGGCAGTTACAAATGAAGCTATTGTAACTTCTAAACACAGAAGCTTTTTTAAATTATTTTATTTAGCTTTATTTATTTATTTATACATGCATACATACATACATACATACATACCAGATGGGTACAGAGTGAGAGACAGGAAAGTGAGAAAGCAAGCTACCAGGTCCGGGACTCAAACCGTGGTTGGCCATGTGGGAGTCCAGCGCCTTAACCACTACACCACCTGCTATCCTCAACACAGAAGCTTCTGAACACGGAAGCTCTACACTTCTGTGGTTTTTTGTTTTTGTGGGCATAAGTTCCCAACTCCTTTTGGTAAATGGCAAGGAGTGTGATTTCTGGATCTTAGGGAACAGAATGCACAGCTTTGTAAGAAACTCAAACCGTGTTCTGTAGTGGCTGTAATATTTTGCATTTCCACCAGCAGTGAATTTGAGTTCTGATTGCTCTCCGTCTTCACCGTCAGTTGGAGTTGTCAGTGTTTGGGATTTTCACCATTCTAATAGGCATATGCTATCGTGTTATTATTGTTTTCTTCTGCGATTCCTTTGTGACATATGATGAGCATCTTTTCATGTGGCTTATTTACCATCTTTGTATCTCTTTTGGTTCAGGTTTTTGCCCATGTTTTAACTGGGCTGCTCATTTTCTTATTGTTGAGTTTTAGGCACTTTTTGTATATTTTGGATAATGATCTTGTATCAGACAAATATTGTCTGTCAGTCTGTAGCTTGTCTTCTCATTCTTTTGACCTACCTTGCATCTTTTTTTTTTTTCATGAGAGACAGAGAGAAAGAAGGATATGTAGAGATTTTTTTCAGAGGTTTTTGCTATAGGGCTCGTGTGCTCACAAGAAAGACAGAGACAGAGAGACAGAAAGCCAGAAAGCGAAAAATCACCCTCCAGGTGGAATGGCCACGTCACAATCCCTTCTCCTCCATTCTCCTCTCGGGATCTTGGGCACACACGCACGTGCACCCAGTGTGAGTTTAAACCACCGGGTCCAGGACTTGAACCACAGTCAGCTATATGGGAGTCCAGTGACATCACCATTATGCCAACTGCTGGACCCTATATAGAGATATTTTTGGTAGGTTCCTTCCATGTCATAATCCTCTGTCCCAGCCTTCCAGTTAGCTAGGATTACAGGCATCCCTGTCCTTTTTTCTTTTTTTCTAGCAAAAGATTTTTGCTATAGTGTGCATGCACTCGTTAGACAGAGAGAGACAGAGACAGAAAGCGAGAAATCACCCCCCCCAGGGGGATGGCCACACCACAGTCCCTTCTCCTTCACTCTCCTCTCAGGATTTTGGCATGCACACGCATGTGTCTGGTGTGAGTTTTAAGCCGCCAGGTCCAGGAATTGAACCGTGGTCAACTATGTGGGAGTCCAGTGATGTAACCATTACACCATCTGCTGGTCCCCCATGCCTGGCCTCTTTAAGTTGTTCTGGGAACTGATCCTGGGCCTCCCATGTGGCCCCCAGCCTTGTGCAGTGGTGCCTTGCTGCTTGCGCCTCCTCATCTGAGCCCTACATTGTGTTTTTGTTGCTGTGTCCTTAGTCTTTTTTAGTCTGTGACAGTTCTTTCCTTATTGTCATAGCCTTGATGCCTCTGAAGTATCCTCATCAGTTATTTTGTAATTTGTCTCTCATTTTGGGTTTATCTAAAATTTTCTCATGATTTGATTGGCATCATGCTTTTTGGCGAGAATACCACAGAAGCATATTATTTTCTTTTCAGTGCATCACATCAGGGAATATATAACATCAGTATGTTTCATTACTGCTGATGTTAACTCTTTGTGTGTGTGTGTTTTTTTTTTTAATTCATTCATGACAGTGCATGTGTGCACATGAGAGAGGGAGGGAAGGACTGATAGAGAGAGAAAGAAGGAGCGAGGGTGGGAGGCACCCACCACAGGGCTCTGGTTATGTTGTGTACCCATTCCTCCAGACTTCTGCCTTGCCAGGATCTTGGACATGTGCACACATGCCCGGTATGTTTTGAGGCCAACCAGGCCAAGGAGTCAAACTGGCCAGTATGTGTGTTCAAGCTCTGCAGTCCAGTACACTCTGCACTGTGCCATGGAAGTTGGGTTGTGTTGTCTGCTGTGGTATCTGCTGGGTTTCTCCATTGTCAGGTTACCATTTTCCCTTCATAAATGGTAAATATTGTGGATGTTCCCCAATCTCACCCACTAATTTTTAGCTTCTCTTGGTGGAGCTCATGCGCAGCAGCTGTTGTGGTGTCTGCCTAATGATAATTTTGTATTTTCCTTGTCCCATCTCTATTAGTTAATTGGGATTTGTACGGAAGAGCTGCTTTTCCCGCATTTATTTACATGTTCACTTTGTTTTGCTTTGAAGTTTTTGCCATAGGACATGTGCACTTGGCAGAGACAGACAGAGAGAGGGAAAATGAGAAGTAACCCCCACCCCCAGGGGAGATGGCCACATACCGATCCCTTCTCCTCCATTCTCCTTTCAGGATTCTAGGCACACATGCACAAACACCCAGCCTGATCCTCAAGCTGCTAGGTCCAGGGCTTGAACTGCAGTCGGCCATAGCCACTATGCCGTCTGCTGGCTCTGAGTTTTTAATTTATATTAGTATGGACTTATGGATGTCTACTTTATTTTGGGGGGTTATAATCCAATTCTGTTATTACTTTTGTTGCTTAGGTTGTCCCATAAACCTGCTGATATTTTTGAACTGACAGAAGTGAATTTTATTAAAATAAAAAACTGATTCTTAGGTATTGATTTTACTAAAAAATATGAGCTGAGTCATTTTAGTTTGCATTGCTGATAATATGCTGATAATTCTTAGTTGCTGTCATTGGTTCTGATAGCTTTTAGTTTCTTGACTTATATCTATCTGGTTACTTTATCTACGATCTTAGAGTGCTTATGTTTTATCCTGTTGAGATGGAAGTGATGGCCTGTCTGCCCAGGGTGGAAATTGCCTTCCTGATAATGCTTTTGAGATCTCATTATGTGATATGAATTTTATTAATTTTACAATTATTCCTATGGACTTTTTGGTACTAAGGGTATTCTATGAAGTGGGAAAAAATGTTAAACAGTGGTGACTTTTGGGTTGTCAGAAAAGTTAAATGGCATGTTTTTCTATGCAAAAATGTATCATGACTTTGCAGATGACCCTATAAATGTCAGTGAGGCTTCCCATCCACATTTTTAGAGCAAAATTAAGCTTAGTGAAATACTTGTCTATTTAAATAGAGCAGGTTTTCCTTTGCTGCAAATTCTAGCAAAATAACAATGCACAGATACGGAGATTTTAGTAATATAGTCTTCAGTAGCATAATGAAGTCACAGTTGGTGACAGCGTGCATGTACACTGGTGGCCTTGTAAAATTCTAATAGGCTATGCCACGTAGCCCAGGTATGTCGGGGGCTAGACTACCTAGGTTAGTCTGAGTCCACTCTGTGATGCTCACACAATGATTCGATTGCCTAAGGATGCATTTCTCAGAATGTGTGCCTGTTGTTATAGCAACACATGACTGTAATTAAGATGAATTCTATATTTTTATAATTGAATATCTGTCAGTAATAGTAATAATTCAGAATCAGAGTTTTTTTCCTGAATATTTTGAGGTGAGAACATATTTTATACCTGTCTCTTCAGAGTTCCTTAGGTTTTTAAAACAGGTTCAGATATTACTTTGGAGAGTTAAAAACCTGAAACAATATTTATATTTTTAAGAATTATTTAATTTTGGGGCTGGCAGGTGGTGTAGTGGTTAAGGGTGCTGGATTCCCATATGGCTGACCACGGTTCAAGTCCTGGACCTGGCAGCTTGTTTTCTCACTTTTGTTCTCTCTGTTCAAATTGAAATAAATAAATAAATAAATAAATAAAAAGTTAAATAAAATAATTCTTTTTTAAATAATTATTTAATTTCATTATTATTTTTTAGTTTCATATAGGACACGTGTGTGTGTGTGTGTGTGTGTGTGTGAGAGAGAGAGAGAGAAAGAGAGAAGAGAAAAAGAGAAAAAGAGACAAAGCCACCCCTCGAGCTACTGTCAGCTATGTGGGAGTCCAGTGCCCTTACCACCATGCCACCTACTAGCCCGACCAATATGATTTGTAAGTCTTGGGAGTTATATTCAATATACCAAAGTAGATTTTTACATTCGATTTGTTGAACCAGTGTGTTACTTTACAACCATACTGGTAAATTATATCATGATGGCTGACATTGTTCCTGAATAAGGGAACTCCAATAAGTCATATTAATATACTGTTAGCTAAAACAAACTAAGTAAGCATGATTTATTCTGTTTTTGAAACTTCAGGAATTAGCCTTTAATGCTTATTTTAAATTTGAATACCTAGACCTTCAAACATGTATAGGTTAAATGACCAAATACATTACTTTTAGAAAGCTAATTTAAACTAAAATACATAAATGTAATATACCATATTAATAGGAAGAAAAATAAAAACCATATGGTCATATCAATTGATGAAGAAAAAGCATTTGATAAGATACAACATCCCTTCATGATCAAGACTCTCAGCAAAATCAGCATAGAAGGGTCATTTCTCAACACAATAAGAGCTATCTATGAAAAACCCATAGCAAACATCATCCTCAATGGAGAAAAGTTGAAAGCTTTTCCACTAAAAACAGGTATAAGATAAGGTTGCCCACTTTCTCCACCCCTCTTCAATATAATACTGGAAGTCCTGGCCAATGCAATTAAAAAGAGGAAAAAATAAAAGGCATTCAAATAGGAAAAGAAAAGGTGAAACTGTCTCTTTTTGCAGATGACATGATTGTATATGTAGAAGACCCAATGGTTTCCATGAAAAAATTTCTGTAAGTAATACATGAATACAGTAAAGTTGCAGGATACAAAATTAATATTCAGAAATCTATAGCATTTCTATATATGAACAACAAGCAGATTGAGATAGAACTGAAAAAAGTAGTTCCATTTACCATAGCCACAAAAAAGTATAAGATACCTAGGGAAAAATCTAACCAAAGAAGTTAAAGACCTCCACAAGGAAAACTACGAGAAGATAAAAAAATAAATTGAAAATGACACAAAATAGTGGAAGGATATCCCATGTTCCTGGATTTGAAGAATTAATATAAACAAAATGGCAATTTTACCCAAATTAATCTACATATTTAATGCAATGTCAATCAAAATACCAGACACATTCTTCACAGATCTAGGAAAGACAATCATAAAGTTTGTCTGGAATCATAAAAGACCCCGTATTGCCAAAGCAATTCTACACAAGAAGAGTGGAGTGGGCGGCATCTCACTCCCTGACCCAAAAATATACTACAAAGCTATGGTAATCGAAACAGCATGGTACTGGCACAGAAACAGACAGGTGGACCAATGGAACAGAATAGAGTCTCCAGAAATAAATTCCCAAACATACAGTCAACTGATTTTTTTTTTGTAGAGGTTTTTTTGCTATAGGGTGCATACACTCACCAGACAGAGAGAGACAGAGAGACATAAAGCGAGAAATCACCCCCCCAGGGGGGATGGCTACGCCGTAATCCCTTCTCCTCAATTCTCCTCTCAGGATCTTGGGCATGCATGCACACGCGCCCGGCGTGAGTTTAAGCCACCAGGTCCGGAACTCGAACTGCGGTCGACTACATGGGAGTCCAGTCACATAGCCATTAAGCTAACTGCAGGTCCTTAGTCAACTGATTTTTGACAAGGGGTACCAGTCAATCCAGTAGGAAAAGGAAAACATCTTCAGCAAATGGTGCTGAACAAACTGGATCTCCACTTGCAGAAAGATGAATCTGAACCCCTACCTCTCACCTCTGACAAAAATCAAGTCAAGGTGGATCAAAGATGTAAATCTAAGACCCCAAACTATAAAACTGCTCCTGGAAAACACTGGGGAAACTCTGGGAGACACTGGGGTAGGGAAAGACTTCTTAAATAAGACCCCCAACACATAGTCGATAACCCGCAAAATAGACAAGTGGGATTACATCAGACTAAGAAGTTTCTGCATGGCAAAAGACACAGTAATTAGTGTGAATTGACAGCCCTCAGAATGGGAAAATATTTTTGTAAACTATGCATCAGATAAGGGACTGATAAGCAGAATTCACAAGGAACTCAAGCAGCTGTTCCGAAAAAAGATGATCAATCCTATTAAAAGATGGGAGAATGAGTTGAAAAAAACCACTCTCTAAAGATGACATACAAATAGCTAAAAGGCATATGAAAAAATGCTCAGCATCCCTCATTGTAAAGGAAATGCAGATCAAAACAACAATGAGATACCATCTAACCCCAGTCAGAATGACTAAGATTAAAAAAAAAAAATGGTAAGTGCTGGCGGGGTGTGGTGAAAGGGGAACTCTCTTACACAGCTGGTGGGAATGTAAATTGGTTCAGCCACTGTGGAGAACAATTTGGAAATTCCTCAAAAATCTACAAATAGAACTACCATATGATCCAGCAATCCCACTCCTTGGTATCTACCCAAAGGACAGAAGAATTCTTCATCGGAAAAGTGCTTGCACATCGATGTTTATTGTGGCACTATTCACGATTGCTAAGACATGGAACCAACCCAAATGCCCATGAACAGATAAATGGATAGAAAAACTGTGGCAAATATACTCAATGGAATACTATTCAGCGCTAAAAAACAACAAAACCCTGGCTTTTGACAGGAAGTGGATGAATATGGAAGACTTACTGCTGAGTGAAGCAAGCCAGGCTGTGAAGGAGAGGTATTGTATGTCCCCACTTAATATATAGCGAGTGTCCGCACTCTATGACTGAAACTAATTCACTTAAGGATATAGAAACACAGTATATAGATGTAAATACCAGATATAGTATGTGTGCAAGAGGAAGGTCTGAGGAAGGACATTTAGAAGAAAAATAGGGAGACAAAGTATTAATGTCACAAAGAAATATGGTATTATCTGTTGAAGATATTTTGTAGTTTTATCAACTGTATTAGGGAGAAATGTTCACCTGTGGAAATATCCATTTTGTAAGACAAATAATAATGTGATTGGATGTATAAAAGAAAATGAAATGAAAAATAAATAAATGATATTATTATGTTAAAAAAACTAATATTAATTTATTTTCACTCCAGTTGAACAAGATAAAATACGGGTGATTTATAAAATATCTTTTCCATTACTTTGACCTTACATTAATCCCCTTGGGAAACAAAAGCAAAATTTGTTTCACTGCTTTGGGTATTTTTTATTTTACTTAAATATCACATCGTAATATCCATATTGCTAGACTCTTAAAGTTAAAAGAAGCCTTAACGCTCATTCACTAACCTTTCTTGTAATTAAGAAATCCCATCTGTAGCATGTAGAGCAGATACCCAGCCTCCGTTTGAATATTGTAGTATTGGGAATCTTACCTTTCTTGGTATAGTTCATTTCACTGTTCTATATTCTCTGGTTCTCAGGAAAACTTCTCATTTGACTTAGAAACTCTTTGATGAAAAAGGTTATTTTATACCTCTTTCTGTGTCTGACACTGACTTGCGCATAATATAGTAGGTACTTAATGCATAGTTGTTAAATTATATTGAGTAGCAGTCTACTTCCTTATAACTGTACAGGTTGATTTTTTTAATTGCCAGAGGGCATGCAAACTTACAAGAGGGAGGGAGGGGGAGAGAAAGAAAGAGAGAGGGAGAGAGAGAGATCATGCTGCAATCTTTTTGCCTCCATTTTTCTTCCCTGTTAGGATCTTGTGCATGCACACAAATGCACCTGGCTTGTTTTTCAAGCTTCTGGGGCTGGGATTCAAACTGTGGTTAGCCATATAGGATCCAGCTCCCTGTGCACAGGGCTTAACCAGTGCACTGTGGGCTGGCCCTCCATATTGATTTTAATCTTCTGAATTAACAAAGAATTGTTGTCTTTTCTATTTGATAGATATGTGAATACCGCTATTATGTCTACTCCTGGTTTTTATTTCTCTATAGACACTGTAAAAGTTTGCAGTTCTCTTACCATCCTGGTCACCTTAGTTTGCCATCTGCTCTTAAAATATGCTGCTAAGTTAGAACCAAACCTGTTGATAAGATCAAATAGAGTGGGACCAGTAATGGTCTATTTAATGTAAAGGCACTCAGTTAAACAGTGTGAAATCAAGAAAAACACATGAATTAAAAAACCTTTCCTCAGACTCCAGAACTTTGTATTGTCAGTTTTGTTTGTTGACTGTTAAATTGTGTTTTCTAGCTGATGGGATAAAATTTTGTAAAGCTACCAAATTATTGGTCACATTACTTTGGATGTTTTATAATACCTTACACTTAACTCTTGGAAGTTTATCTAATGCTTTCATGTATACATTCACATTGACTCCTTAAGACATAGATATTATTCTCATTTTACAGAGAAAATAATTTCCCCAAAGTTATACAACTTTGTGAAGTGACAGAAGCTGAATTCAAGTCTAGGTTTTTCTGATTCCACTGACTTTTTTTCCATTATACCACAGCTATCTTTCCAGAAGGTCTCGTTTGAGCATTTGTCTTGATATGTAGGGGTAGATGTCTGTGATGTTGATGTTTCTCATTTACTCCTTTAATTTATTTTCTAATTCATACAGTTATCAAAATCAATGTTACTCTTCCTTCTGTATTAGCTGCCCTTTATTGATTCATTTTGACATAAAAATACTAAGCAGATTCTGCAAATTCTCTTCTATTACAAGGGAAGAACGAATTCTTTTTTTTTTTTTTCTTTTTTTGGAGAGGTTTTTTTTGCTATAGGGCGCGTGCGCTCGCCAGACAGACAGAGAGAGACAGAGAGATAGAAAGCAGGAAATCACCCCCCAGGGGGGATGGCCACGCCGCAATCCCTTCTCCTCCATTCTCCTCTTGGGATCTTGGGCACGCACGCACACGCGCCCGGCGTGAGTTTAAGCCGCCGGGTCCGGGACTCGAACCGTGGTCGACTACGTGGGAGTCCAGCGACATAGCCATTACGCTAACTGCTGGTCCCAAGAACGAATTCTTAACCTTTTTTTTTTTTTAAAGAATGCCATCTTTGCACATAAACTTACTGTACAGTAGAAGGTTTTGGAACTTTGGAAGTATAATTGCTTTCTAAAGTATATTTTGATGCTAACAGCTTTGGTTTTATATGATGGCCTTGATGTACTTTATTATTTTTTTAAAGACAGGACTTCTTTGTTGTGATTCTCCTGCATTAGCCTCCCAGCTGGGACATAGGCATGGACCACCCTGCCCACCTCTTTTTTTTTTTTTTAAACATATTCCCTCTATTTATTTGTTTATCTATTTGTTTGTTGTGCTTTTCAAGCCACTGGGTCTTGAACTTGAACCATGGTCAGCCATGTGGGAATCCAGTGCCTTAACCATCATACCACCTACTGGCCCTGTCCAGCTTTTTTTTTTTAGACAGGATCTTGCTATGTTGCCCAGGCCATTCTCAAGCTCTAGGTCTTTCTGCCTCAGCCTCCCTGAGTTGCTGGGATTACAGGCATGCATCTCTGTGCCTGGCCTTTAGGTTGGCCTGGGAATCAAACCTGGGCCTCCCGTGCAGTCCCAGCCTACGGAGCACAGCATCTTAGCAGAATGTGCCACCGTGGTTGGGCCTTGATGTACTTGATTTTGATAAAAACGTTTGGAGTAATTAAACCCCTTGTCTTGTTTGTTGTGTATAGCTTGGTATGGTGGAATGGATTGAACCTCCTAAACGGGAACGCAAAGCAAACTACGCAGTGGATGCCTACTTTAGAGAGGCTTTGCGTGTCAGCGAGCCAAAGATTCCAAAGGTAAAACAGTACAAGGCTAGTTTGTATGTCCTACCATAGATTTCTCTTGTAACATGATCTGTGATTCAGATCTACTTACATTATTGCCAGATCACAGTCCCTAACAATACAAAAAGCACTTCATATGGCCCAGTTATTAAATGGATTCCATTGTGTTGATTTTTTTCATATATCAAAAGAGATAAGTATGTTCACTTCATGTACTGAAAACAAATACTGTATATATGTAATACATTTTCCCCTCACAGGCTCCACGGCCTCCCAAACAGCCAAATGTTCAGGATTTTCAGTTTTTCCCACCACGTTTATTTGAGCTTCTGGAAAAGGAAATTCTTTATTATCGGAAGACAATAGGCTATAAGGTAATTTTTCTGTTTTTTAGATTAGTATAATCTAATCTTTTAAAATAATATAATTTATTAAGATAGACTAGAAGGGGTTCCATTTTAATGTGAGAGGTGTACAGATAAATTGAAATAGTGATATTTTTAAAACCAGCGAAGAGGTTTAACTAAAAGTAAAGGATCAACCTACTGAATCACCAAGAAGATTATCACTAGATGGGATTAGTGGAGAAGTACCCAATATTTTAAAATAGTGACAATAACATTCTTTTAAATATTGCTTGCAGTCGAATGGCCAAATATATAGAAAGAATAGCTGTGTGTTTGATAAGAAGTAAATGTTGATATCTGGTAGGAAATTTTAAAAAATTTAGGGCCGGCAGATGGCATAATGTTTACATCATTGGACTCCAATGTGGCCAACTGTGGCTTGAGTCCCAGACCCAGTGGCTTGAACCATACACCGGGTGTGTGCGTGTGCATGCCCAAAATCCTGAGAGAAAAAGGAAAGAGAAAGGATTGTAGTATGGCCATCTTCTCTGGGGGATGATTTCTCTTTTTCTGTCTTTCTGTCTCTCTGGCAAGCACACACACCCTGTAGCAAAAATTGCTCTTAAAATAAAATTTGCAAAAGGTATATGCACTGGCTAGAGAGAGAAAGAGAGAAAGAGAGAGGAAGAATGAGAAAGAATCCCCCCCTCCCCATATGGCCTGGTCATGCTGCAATCCTTTCTCCTCTATTTCTCCCTCCTTTTAGAATTTTGGGCATGCATGCACATGTGCCCAGCATGTTTTTGAATCCACTGAATCTGAGGCTTGAAACGTGCAGTTGACCATGTCAGATCCAGCCACCTTAACCAGTAGGCCATGGGCAGGCTCATGAATTACATAATTTTTAAATGATCTTTGGAGTTCAAAATTCTTATTTATGTAGGTAGATAGGAACTCATTTGTAGTGAGTGAAATGTAATGTTTGTCATACTAAATCTGTCCTATTAGAGGTTAATCATATGATTGCTTGTCTGTGCTGAAATCAACTTTCTAGTAAAGGGAGAAGGATGACTCAAGGCATAATAATCACTAGTATAAACAAAATTATAAAGATAGTAACACCATTGTAATTTTTAAGTGTTCTGTTTCATAAATAGGAAGCCATGCTTTAATATTTATTTTGTGAACCTTCATTACAATTGGAACTCTGACCAATTATTTTGATTAGTAGCTAAAATTTGCCTAGGAAAGCTCCACATGTGTAAGATATTTAGTTAAGTTCATTTATATTTTCTAACTAGAGTGGATCTCTAGGTGTTTCTACAGTTTACTCAGAGTGGGAACACTGCTACTTGAATCAGAACAACAACAAAAAGTATTGTTTTCTGTGTATGTATCAAAGTTTGAAAATATATAAATAAGAATGGAAACCTTAAGGGGTATATAAGTGATTAGTTTATAATTTAGGTAGGGGAATGTGATTAAATTTGAATGTGTTTAAATCAGCAGGACTGAATAAAATCCTTCTTTTTTTAATTTCTTTTTTGTTTTTTTTTTGGGGGGGGAGATTTTTTTGCTACAGAGCATGTGTGCTCGCTGGAAAGGCAGAGAGAGACAGAGAGACAGAAAGCGAGAAATCACCCGCTGGGGGGTGGACATGTCACAATCCCTTCTCCATTCTCTCAGGATCTTGGGCATGCACGCACATGCACCTGGTGTGAATTTAAGCCACTGGGTCAGGGACTTGAACTGCAGTCGACTACGTGGGGATCCAGTGACATAGCCATTACACTAACTGCTGGTCCCTGGATAAAATCCTTCTTAGGAAGTTTTAGAAGAGTTAAATAGATGCAATTGAACATTCAGATCAGGCATAAAACCCATTTCGAAGAAAGTGAAAATAGTGATATGCTAGAAGAAATGGAAGATGCAGCGCTAAAATGCAAAATAAAAATAGCGAAATTAATAAATAAGATTTTATAAAGAAAACAAATCTATATTATCTCAAGAGTTATAATAATTTTAAGTTTAGAGCATTATTTTCTGTTAGTTTTATTGACTTAGGTTGCTACAAAAGTAATTGCAGTTTTGGACCGTGAGTTTTATATCATTATAAATAGGCTCAAACACATCTTTATCAACCAAAATAGGAACCATTTCAATCTTTTTGTCAACAAGAAATTAGTCTTTTTATTCCTATCACTTAAAAATCTATGCTTCAGGATTCAGTGAACTCTCGGAAAGCATCTTGTGCAGCCTGCTGGTTGTGTAAGTGTTTTCCCTGGAAAATGGGTGCGAGATGTTTGAAGAAGTGGTAGTTGGTTTACAAGAGATCAAGTGAATGTGGCAGATGAGGCAAAACTTGGTAGCCCAATTTGTTCAACTTTGAAGCTTTGGTTGTGAGACGTGAGTTTGGGTGTTGTCTTGGTTTTCTAGCCCAATTTGTTCAACTTTGAAGCTTTGGTTGTGAGACGTGAGTTTGGGTGTTGTCTTGGTTTTCAGTGCCTCTCATTGATTTGCTGAGCATACTTCTCAGATGTAATAGTTTTGCTGGGATTCAGGAAGCTGCAGTGGATCAGACCTCACTAAACCATGACCGTGACCCGTTTTGGTGCAAGTTTGGCTTTAAGAAGTGCTTTGGAGCATCTTTCTGGTCCAACCACTGAGGTGGTGGCTGCTGGTTGTCATATAAAATCTCTGTTCATTGCACATCACAATCTGATTGAGAAATGGTTTGTCATTGTTGCATAGAAGAATAAGTAGACAATGCTTCAAATGATTTAATCTTTTTTTTTTGTTTTTCATTCAGCACATGGGGCACCCACTTACTGAACTTTTTCACCTTCCAGTTGAGGTTGACTTCTTTAGAAACTTCTCATGTAGTTGTAAGAGGATCAGCTTCAATGACTGCTCTCAATTGGTCATTGTCAACTTCTTACGGGCAGCCACTATGCTCCAGACTTTCAAGGCTCTTGTCTCCTTTGTGAGTTTCGTTTCGTTTCGTTTCTTTTCTTTTCTTTTCTTTTCTTTTCTTTTCTTTTCTTTTCTTTTCTTTCGTTTCTTTTCTTTTCTTTTCTTTCTTTTCTTTTCTTTTCTTTTCTTTTCTTTTCTTTTCTTTTCTTTTCTTCTTTCCTTTCCTTTCCTTTCCTTTCCTTTCCTTTCCTTTCTTTTTTTTTTAAAAGAGGTTTTTGCTATAGGGTGTGTGCGTTCACCAGAAAGACAGAGAGAGACAGAGAGACAGAAAGCGAGAAATCACCCCCCGGGGGGGGGGATGGCCATGCTGTAATCCCTTCTCCTCCATTCTCCTCTCAGGATCTTGGGCACACACGCACACGTGCCCAGTGTGAGTTTAAGCCACCAGGTCTGGGACTCGAACTGTGGTCGACTACGTGGGAGTCCAGCGACATAGCCATTACGCTAACTGCTGGTCCCTCCTTTGCAAATTTCTTAAACCACCACTGTACTGTGTGTTTTTCAGCAATTTCTGGGCCAGATGTGTTGTTGATGTTGTGAGTTGTCTCCACTGTTAATTCATTTTTGAACTCGAATAAGAAAATCACTCAGTTTTGCTTTTTGTCTAACATCATCTCCATAGTCCAAAACATATATGAAATAAACAGCAAGTAATAGGTCATTAGCAAAAGAAATAAAGTGAGAAATGCACATTAAAATGATGTATAATATACCACATTTAAGAATGTATTCCAGTCTTAAATGGCAAATTACAACAACACAAAACTGTAATTACTGTCCCACCAGCCTAATATTAGTGAGACTTGAAAGGAGAATTCATCGAAATGTTAAACTTTAGTTAGCAATAAGCCATAGGGAACCAGCAGTTAGCGTAATGTCTATGTCACTGGACTCCCACGTAGTCAACTGCGGTTCGCGTCCTGGACCTGGTGGCTTAAAACTCACGCCGGGTGCGTGTGCGTGTGTGCCCAAGATCCCAAGAGGAGAATGGAGGAGAAGGGATTGCAGCGTGACCATCCCCCCTGGGGGGTGATTTCTCGCTTTCTGTCTCTATGTCTCTGTCTGTCTGGCGAGTGCATGTGCCCTATAGCGTAAAACCTCTCCCTCCACCAAAAAAAAAAAAAAAGAAAAGCAATAAGCCATATACTTTTAAAAGAATTATTTATTTATTTATTTATTTCCATTTATTATTATTAGTTTTTAATTTGACCAGAGAGAGAGAGAAAGGAAAAGCGGGAAAGCAAGCTGCCAGGTCCAAGAGTCAAATCACGGTTGACCATGTGGGAGTCCAGCGCCCTTAACCACCATGTCATCTGCCAGCCCCAAGCCAATTTTTTTTAAGAATTATTTAATTTATTTATTTTAATTTGACCAGAGAGAAAGAGAGGGAGAGAGAAAGCAAGCTGCCAGGTCCAGGACTTGAACCGTAGTCGGCCATGCAGGAGTCCAGCGCCCCTAACCACAATGCCACCTGCCGGCCTCCAATAAGCCAAATATTTAAGAGCATTTTCTAATTTACAAAGTGCTTTAATGCTTCATTTGATTCCTAACAGCTTCATGAAGTAGTATTATGTCCAGGTAATAGGTGAGGAAACTGACATCAGAGAGGTTAAATGGCCTCCTTCAAGGTCACATGGCTATCAGGATTGCCATGGGTGTTGGTGCAAACCCTGGTTCTCAGTGTTCAAATGCTGTGCTCTTTCCACTTAGACCTTCTGGGCTATTTCTGCATATGATACAACCCTGCTTCTCTCTGCAGTCCTAAATATGGATTGTGTTTATAGTGGTGTGGCATGTCTCTTGGGAGGTGGGCCAAGTGGTAGTCAAGTAGCAGCAATAAAAAAAAAAAGTCATCTCAGATGATCCGGCTGTTTATGCTCCTTCTCTGGCGATACTGAAAGTTTGTTCCCTGTGATCATTGCAGAGCCCTTTGCATTCTGACCACAGCTCTGGTTTGAATGTAAACAGGGCTTTTCATTATAGGCAGTTTGTGGTCAGGGGGGAGGTCTGACAATGACTGTTTGGGTGGTGGCCAGCTGGAAGGAGATGGAGGAGTGAGGAAACCTCAGAAGGCTGTGGAATGAAGGTTCAGCTGCTAAGGATGAGAGGAGGGAAGAGAGAAAAGGTATTAAGATGAGAGGGAAGGGATGGTAAATAGGGAGAGGGGAGGTGGCAGAATTCATGCACCTTATTTTAATTAATTAATTAATTAATTATTAAAATAATTATGTATTTAACTTTTTATTTATTCATTCATTTATTTTAATTTGACCGGGGGGTGGGGAGACAGAGAGAGAGAGAGAGAGAGAGAGAGACAGAAAGTAAGTAAGTGAGAAAGCAAGCCACCAGGTCTGGGGCTTGAACTGTGATCAGCCATGTGGGAGTGTCCAGTGCCTTAATCGCCACGCCACCTTATTTCTTAAAAAATGTTTATTTCTTCCCTGAGGGAGAGAGAGAGGGAGAGGGAGAGAAGGCACCCCTAATAGAGTCTTCACAACGTGATCCAGTTCCAGTCTCAGCCACCCTGGCATGCCCTGGGAAACTGCAGGGTGAGAACCCAGGGCCTTCTCATGTGGGTCCACCTGTGCCACCACTATGCCACCATTTGGCCCTGCTATTATACCTTATGGTTTTCTCTTTCTCACTTTCCAGAACAAGGTAACAGGAGATAGAATGAGTGAAAGAACTTCTCCTTTTTTTTTTTTTTTTTTGTTGTAGCTTTTACTCATTTATTTCTTCTTCTTTTTTTTAAGAATTATTTAACTTGGGACCAGCAGTTGCGTAATGGCTATGTCTCTGGACTCCCATGTAGTCTGCCACAGTTTGAGTCCCAAACCCGATGGCTTAAACTCACGCTGGGCGCGTGTGCGTGTGTGCCCAAGATCCCGAGAGGAGAAGGAATTGCGGCATGGCCATCCCCCCTGGGGGGTGATTTCTCACTTTCTGTCTCTGTCTTTCTGGCAAGTGCATGTGCCCTATAGCAAAAAATCTCTCAAAAAAATAAAAAGAATTATTTATTTATTTATTTATTTATTTATTTTAAAAATTGAGCAGAGAGGGACAGAGAGAGAGAGAGAGAGAGAGAGAGAGAGAGAGAGAGAGAGAAAGTTAGAAAACAAGCCACCAGGTCTGGGACTCAAACCATGGTCAGCCAAGTTGCAGTGTCCAGCATTCTTAACCACCATGCCAACCTACCGGCCCTATTTGTTTATTTCTTCTTTGAGAGAAAGACAGAGAGGGACAAGAGAGAGTGAGAGAGGTGAACTGAACAGGGTCCCCGGTCTGCAGTCTACTCCTCTCAGCTGGCCCAGATCATTGGTATATGTACCTGGTATGCTGATGGAGGTCTTAGGATATGAACCAGGAACCGTTCCCATGTGGGTCCAGTTGTGTTACTCCTGTGCCACCACCTTATTTCTCCTTTTGTATTTAATAATATATTGAGCACTCCCCTGCCACATGCTATGCCAACCATTTGGGATAAAGTGAACAAGACAGGGTCCTTCAGTCTGTTAAAATTACTTCGTAGTGGAGGAGACTAATGTCAAAGCAAGTAGCACGGTGTATGGATGTTATTTGTGTGGTTCTGTGCTTACAGAGGGCGCTACAAGGGAGTACAGCATGGGTATCTAGTGTGGACTGGGAGATCAGGGAAGTATTCCCCAAGGACCAGCGCTGCTGAGGAGAGGAGAGGAGGAGAGTCACTTGAGATGAGGCTGGTGAGTGGCTGGATCAGATCAGGTGGCACCTATAATAGGGCATATAAATGAGGTTTAACTTTAGCTTTAGAGCGAAGGAAGACCTTTAGGATATTTCTGAGGCAGAGAGGTAGGTGGGTGGTGAAATGATAGTGAAAAAACAGATACTTATTTAGTTCTTAATTATGTTCCAGGTTCATTATAAATATTAGCTCATTATCCTCCCATCAGCCCTGGAACTCTACATCCCTACTTTAGAGGAATCGAGGCATAGGGAGGTTGAATAATTTGCCCTGAGTAATTTGGTCAGGTCAATACAACTTATAAAGGACAAAGTATGATCACATTTGTATTTTCAAAAAGATCACTCTGGGGGCCAGCAGTGTGAATGGAGTACTGGCTTCTTCTCAGGTGAGCGTAGCTGCTGTAGTAGACTAGCCTGGTATTCTGTATACACAGTCAGGTTCTCCAGAGGAGACTGCTGGCTGAACCATGGTGGCATGTGCTGCTAAGACACTGTGCTCTGCAGGCTGGGACCACCTGGGAGGTCTGGGTATACAATTCCTGGTCCAACGTAAGGACTGGGTGCAGTTGCATGCACCTGCAATCCCGGTGACATGGGGAACCTGAGGCAGGAAGATTGTGAGCTGGGGGCTGACCTGGGCAGTGTGGCAAGATCTTATCTATAAAGAAGCCTGGCATGGTAGTGCACACGCATAGTCCTAACTGGGAGGCTGAGGCAGGAGGATGACACTGTAGAGAGACCCTGTCTAAGAAAAAAGGGCGTGAGAGGCCTCTTTCTTGCCTTTCTGCTTCAGTGATTGTTCGCCAAGGGGAGAGAGGTGTTGTCCGTAGCTGGGGGCACTGGTTCATAGTACGGTTTTCTCTCTTTTGAGTCTCCAGTGTCTTATTCTGTAGTGATTTGGGATGGGCCTGGAGAAGGGTTCACTAGTTTTTTTAAAAAATTATTGTTAATTGTTTATTTAATTTTGTTGTTATTATTTAATTTACTATAGGACATACGTGTTCGAGAGAGAGTGAGAGAGAGAGAGAGTGCAAGCTGCCAGGTCTGCCAGGTCCAGGACTCGAACCATGGTCAGCTATGTGGGAGTCCAGCACCTCAACTACCACACCACGTGCTGACCCCCTGGGCTCACTGGTTTTGAAGCAGTTGGTAAAGTGCAATTTCCTCAAGAGCCTGTTTATTTGCATTCTTACTTCCCACTTTGTCCTCTTCCCCCATTCAGTGCACCAAGGTCACAGCAGTATTGCCGAGAGTAAGATGTGGAGCGAGAGTTTTGCTGTATTTGAGGCTGAGAGAAGTACGCGCTAACACTGGAGGAGAGGCGAGGAGAGGCGTGCATTGTGCCAGTTCTTCCTGCTAAGCTTTGACTTTGTTGCAAACTGGGCATATTCTAACCCTTCATTGCTCTTGTGACTTAGAGGGGCTGTTATTTAATGCATTTATGACCTGTTCATGAAAATCTTTACATTGCAACAGGATGACTTAATTGCAACTTCAATTGCAGCATTAAACATTCAGAGTAAATAAAAATCCCACTGAATCTAGGAGGTGGGAAAGAGTTTTCCATATTTGAAGCTGAGCAAAGTTAGAATAGTCTATCATTTATTCCAATAAAACAGATTTGGAGGACAAATACAAACATTTGATGAATGGAGGAAGTTCCATAATCTCTGTGAGTTTTGGTAATGTGTCACTGCGGGCCACCTATTTTGCAGTGGTAGAACTAAAATACAGTGAGCTGATTGCAGGTTACTGCTTTCATTTTGTGTGCTGTCACATTTAATTCAGTATTCCATATTTCTATGAAATGCTTGCTAAACTCTTCCTAAGACACAAGGCCAAAAAAGTTTTTCACCGACAGAGTTCTTAGTCATAGAGTCTTAGTGTCGGACTAGAAATCGAAATAATAATTGTGACATTTCCTTTTGAAGGGTAATTTTTTATACCTTGTATTGCTGGGGACCATCATAAAAGACATAATATGAGTCTTTAGATATTTATTTGGTATCTGGTTAGTACTACTGGTCTACAATTTGTCTCTTTCATTCTTACATAGCACTTGGAAACCATTCTACAGAGCTTCATGCTGATAAGAACCTCTTGAGATGGAAAAAAAAGAATGTCTTTCAAAAATGAATATCGGGGCCAGCAGGTGGTGTGGAGTTTAAGGCACTGGATCTCACATGGCAAAATCTGCAATTTTGAGTTCCAGACCAGGAGCCATGAAAATCATGCTGGGTGCATGCATGCGTGCCCAAAATCCCAAGAGAATGGAAAAGAAGGGATTGTCGTGTGACCATCCCCTCTGAGGAGTGATTCCTCACTTTGCCTCTTTCTCTCTTTTTCTCTCTGGTGAGCACATGTGCCTTGTGGCAAAAACTAACAACAACAACAAAAAGAATATTAGGGAAAAGAATATTAAATATTAAAGAAAAGTTGTTTTAGTTGAAGTACATATAGAAATTTAGGAATTTTGAGTCCTTTCTAATTGTAAATTTTTTTTTCAGAGAGATTTTTGCTATAGGACGTGTACGCTCACTGGAGACATGGAGAGGCAGAGAGACAGAAAGTGAGAAATCAACTCCCCGGGGGCGGGGGATGACCACACCACAATCTCTTCTCTTCCGTTCTCTTGGGATCTTGGGCACGTATTCACATGCGCCCAGCGTGAGTTTGAAGTCACTGGATCTGGGACTTGAATTGCAGTTGGCCATTTGGGAGTCCAACAATGTAACTGTTATGCCATCTGCTGGTCCCTAATTCTTTTAAATTTTTATTCACTTTTTATTTAAAAAATTTTAATATTAGTATTAGTAGTATTCAGTTTGAGCAGAGAGATAGAGAGACAGAGAGAAAGGGAGAGTGGAGAAGCAAGCCACCAGGTTCAGGACTTGAACTGAGAGGTTTGCTGGTCCCTAATTCTAAACATTTTAGCAGCTATATTTATATTTAATTTCTAGAATTAAAATAGTAAGCATAGAATTATAAAGTCATTCTTAAGTTTTGCTGTGTCAAATAACATGATTGGTGGATGTGGAAGAATTTGTCTGCAATGGATCTTAAAACCTAATGGTATTATATACTGTTCAGATACTGCTTTTATTAGAAGTTCAAAGGGGGCAGTTTTAGTAATGGGGATATCTGTATAGGAATAAACATTTTTATTTTATTTGTGTAGGTGTATGATCTATTTTCTGTCATAAATTAGATGTGGTTTTTGTTGTGTTGTGTTTAGTTTTTTGCCATAGGGCATGTGTGCTTGCTGGAGAGAGACTGAGAGAGGGAAAGTGAGAAATCATCCCCCAGGGTGGATGGCCATGCTTTAGTCCCTTTTCTTTTTTCCTGTTGGGATTTTGGGTACACACACACACACACACGCACACACACACACACACCTAGTGTCATTTTCTTTTCTTTTTTTAAAGAATTATTTTTCTTCCCTTCCCTTCCTTCCCCTCCCTCCCACCCTCCCTTCCTTTCCTTCCTTCCCTCCCTCCCTCCCTCCCTTCTTTCCTTCCTTCCTTCCTTCCTTCCTTCCTTCCTTCCTTCCTTCCTTCCTTCCTTCCTTTTCTTCTTTCTTTAAATTTGACCAGAGAGGGGCAGAGTGAGAGAGAGAAAGAGAGGGAAAGTGAAAAAGCAAGCCACCAGGTCTGGGACTTGAACCACAGTCAGCCATGTGGGAGTCCAGTGACCTTAACTACTGCGTCACCTCCTGGCCCCTCAGCATCATTTTCAGGCTGCCAGGTCCAGGTCTCAATCTGTGGTTGGACGTGTGGGATCCAGCACCTTAACCACCATGTCACCTGCTGGCTCCTAATAAGTTAAATGTTTATAAAATGTTCATTTCTTTCAAATATGATGTGTTAGATGTGGATTTTCAAAATATTTAACTGAGAAATAGCTTAACATCAAAG
This sequence comes from Tupaia tana, assembly GCA_026018925.1. Lineage (NCBI taxonomy): Eukaryota > Metazoa > Chordata > Mammalia > Scandentia > Tupaiidae > Tupaia > Tupaia tana. The sequence continues at coordinate 24,108,204 of JAKSZU010000009.1, forward strand.
AGGCTGTTTTTTCTCAACTAAAATTTAGAGCCAAAGTAGTTTTTTATGCCAGCAACTTAAGGGGGTCTATTAAATTTTTAAAAAAGAATTAATTAATTTTATTTATTATTTTAAAATTTGCTATAGGGCATATGTGCTCACCAGAGAGAGAGAGAGAGAGACAGAGACAAGTGAGAAAGGAAGTTGCTACTCAAAACTGTGGTCAGCCATGTGGGAGTCCAGCACCTTAACCACTGCGCTACTTGCTGGCCCTTCTATTAAACTTTTAAAGTGATGCCTTTAATGCTTTTTTCATGTATTATGAAGACTTTCAAAGACACAAAAAAGGTGAACACCATGTACGTACCACATATGTTCTATAATTTACATCTAACTGTATTTCCTTTTTTACCTATTATTTCTTCAGCTCTCTATCATAAGGATATTTATCTTACATTTTCATGCATTTTAAAGTTGCAGAAAGAAGCACATTTTACCCCAAAAACATCTCAAATTGTGTCACATTAGCCAGAGTCCAATATTTATTTATAATTCTTTATTATGGTAAAATTTGCATACAGTGAAATGTATACATCTCTAGTATTTACACCTTAGTCAGTGTATTTGGACAAATACAGCTGCATGTCCCAAATCCCTGTAAAGATATAGGACGTTACTATAACCCCAGAAATTGCCTCTTCCCAGTCAGTCCCCATATGCATTTCTCAGAGGCAACAGCTATTCTGATATTATTTTCCTCCATAGATCGGGAATTTCTTGTTCTAGAATTTCACATAAATGGGATCAGACAGCATGTGTAAGGCTTCTTGTCCTTAGTGTAACGTTGCATGTTCAGCCATGTTGTCCCTCATACCAGGTTTCATGCATTAGTATTGCTGAACACTACCGCATTGTATGGACAGACCACAGTCAGCTTATCCGTTGCTTGTTGATGGACATCTGGGCTATTTTCTGGGTTTTAGCCATTATGAGCAAAGCTGCCATAAACATTCTTTTTTTATGTTTTTGGAGAGGTTTTTGCTATAGGGTGTGTGTGCTCTCCAGAAAGACAGAGAGAGACAGAGAGACAGAAAGTGAGAAATCACCCCCAGGGGGGATGGCCACACCGCAGTCCCTTCTCCACCATTCTCCTCCTGGGATCTTGGGCATGCACGCACACACGCCTGGCGTGAGTTTAAGCCACCGGGTCCAGGACTGAAACCGTGGTCGACTACGTGGGAGTCCAGCGACGTGACCATTATACCATCTGCTGGTCCCCTGATGAACATTCTTGTAAAAGTTTTCATATAGATGTTTTTATTTGTTTGGCCAAATACAGCTGAAATTGCTGGTATGCCTGTTTTGTAAAAACTGAATTTAGCTATTGAAATGAGTTGTTTTGAATCATGCTTATCACTGGACTGCAGTTAAATTTTTCATTCCCACTTGCCACCATCCTAGGCTTCATTTCTAGATTGCAGACAGTTGGGCAGAGTCTCTTCCTCTAGTTGCTTCTGCACTTCAATCCAGCTTCACGAGGCTTCCAAGTGAAAGCACCACCTTTTTTTTTGTTTTGGAGAGGTTTTTGCTATAGGGTGTGTGCACTTACCAGAAAGACAGAGAGACAGAGACAGAAAGCGAGGAATCACTCCCTGAGGGGATGGCCACGCTGCAATCCCTTCTCCTCCGTTCTCCTCTCGGGGTCTTGGGCACGCATGCACATGCGCCCGGCGTGAGTTTAAGCCACCGGGTCCAGGACTCAAACCGCGATCAACTACATGGGAGTCCAGTGACATAGCCATTACACCAAGTGCTGGTCCCAAAAGCAGCAATAGGTGGTGACCTTTTGACACTTCACTCCCTTGTGCAACTCTCCAGTGCCTGTAGTTTCAAGGCTCTCGAAATCTGTCTCTACGTGGCCTTGTTTCTGATCCCTCCTCAACGTAAACCTCTGTATGTGCCTTCCTGTACATTTCAGGCTTCCACTTTTGCTCAGACTGCTTCAGCCTAGAATATCCTTCTCCCCCACCAACCCCCCCCCCCCCAAACCTAGAGTTCTTAGGGTACAGCTCAAAATTCTACAACTAGTTTGTGAGCTCCTAGTGAGCAAGGACCATGTCCAATACTTATTTTTTTAAGTTTTTACCACACGGTGCATGTACTCACCATAGAGACACAGAGACGTGAGAGGGAAGTGATAAATCCCCCAGGGGGGTTGGCTACACCACAGTCCCTTCTTTGTTCTCTTCCTGGGATCCTGGGTATGCATACACACGCACCTGGTGAAGCCACCAGGTCTGGCACTTCAACTGTGGTCAGCCATGTGGGAGTTCCAGTACCTTACCCACCACACCACCTGCTAGCCCCTGTCCAGTACATTTTTTTTTCAAAGAGAGAGATTTTTGCTATAGGGCGTGTGTGCTCCCAAGAGAGACAAGGAGAGACAGAAAGCAAGAAATCACTCCCCAGGGGGATAGCCATGCTGTAATCCCTTCTCTTTCATTTTCCTCTTGGGACTTTGGGCATGCACACACACCTGTCTGGTCTAGAAGTCAAACCGTGGTCGACTACATGGGAGTCGAGCAACGTAACCATTACCCCACCTGCCAGTCTCCCTGTCCAATACTTTTAAAAAACTTCCCATTAGTACCTGTCATAGTGCTATGACTGTAACAGACATTTATTATAGTCAACGCTTACTAACTTGGTTTTCTGGTACCAATGATTAGAAATTAATTTTTCTCAGTATTTATTCTTATTTTTTAATATTGATTGATTGATTGCCAGAGCATATGTGTACTCACCAGAAAAGATGAAGAGAGATGGAGAGACACATCCCCAAATGGGGGCACTATCACGCCACCAATCTCTTCATTTTGCTGTCCTCCAGGATTTAGGGCACACACGCATGTGTCTAGCATGTTTTTTCAAGCTGTCCAGGACTTAAACGACAATTGATCATGTGAGATCTGGCTTCCCTTAAACATGCGGTTATGAGGCTGGCCCAGTATTTCTTTTCTTTTTTGGAATTTTTCTTTTTTTTTTTTTGAGAGAGGTTTTTGCCATAGGGCATGTGCACTAGCCAGACACACAGAGAGAGAGACAGAAAGCGAGAAATCACCCCCCAGGGGGGATGGTCACGCCGCAATCCCTTCTCCTCCATTCTCTTCTCGGGATCTTGGGCACGCACGCACACGCGACCGGCGTGAGTTTTAAGCCACCAGGTCCGGGACGCGAACTGCGGTCGACTGCATGGGAATCCAGCGACATAGCCATTGAGCTAACTGCTGGTCCCTCTTTTTAGTTCCTGATGTAGGGCATGTGCACTTGCCAGAGAGGGACACACGGTTTGTGTGTGTGTGGGAGGGATAGTGAGAAATCACCCCCATGGTGGGGGACGGGGGATGACCATGCCACAGTCCCTTCTCATTCACTCACTGCTCGGGATTTTCAGCACACACACATACAAACCTGGAGTGATTTTCAAGCCGCCAGATCTGGGACTTGAACTGTTCTACTGACCATGTGGGATCTCGTGCCTTAACCTCCATGCCACCTGCTGGCTCAATATTTCTTTTTAATGCCCAGGTTTTTTATTAGTAGGTTTTGTATTTGAAGAACTAGTAGATATTATAGTTTTCAAAAACATTTAAGTTAACCATGGTATAGTTTCAGAGTCTATAAAATATGTATAACAATGAGAAAAATGTTCTCTAATATGTATTATAATTACATTGTAGTAAAACGATGACTATCTGATAGCCCTAGGGAATGAGTTATTTATGATAATGTGTGCATTCCACACAATGGAAGGCTTCCTGCCAACCCTTTTATTTTCATATTTAATGACATGCTATAAAACATACTACACGTGTTATGGACCTGCCCTCTTAAATCAGCATGTTATGTTGTAGCTGCAGATGCACACAGCGAAGGTGTGAGGCTTTGGGCTGAGAGACTCAGTTTGTCCCTCCATGTGATGAAATGCTGCTGAACCACACTGGTTGTATATGCTCACTCTGACCCACCGAGGCCCTCTGGGCTAGGCCTGCCTGGAGAGCTGAGCTTCTGTCTTCAGTCTTTTGAACTCAGTTCTCTTCTCAATTGTCAGTTTATTTGCAGCTGTGGACCCAAAGCACCATTCGTCATTTCTGTGGGCCTCTGTGGCTGGACTTAATTCCCTCGGCTGCTGGTCCCATGACAGCTGTTCCTGTGAGCATAGGCTCCCTTCCCTCTTACATTCTCTGTTTCTTTTTTCTTCTTCTTCACTGTCACTCCTTCCAGACTTCCCATTTTATATAAAAATGCTCTACCTTTATGCACTATAGCAGGCAATAAAAGCACTCCTTTTTTTTTTTTTTTTTTTTTTTTTTTTGCATGTCGAATTGCTCAGAATGTTGGATTTAATGTTACCATTTCTCTATCCCACTCTTTATGGCTGGGAGAATGTGGATTTTTTTTTTTTTTTTGTACTGCAAAGCTTTTTGCTTATTCTGTGTATTACAGTATTATAATTATATAGTTTATTCCACAGTATACTCAAATCTAGAATATAATGTGGTAATTATTTACCAAAGGGTTTTAATTTTAAAATACCATGTGATACAAGAATGGTTCTTATTTTTGGTAATATGGTAGTAGAAATGTGGAGAGGACCATTTGTTGTCCTGGTTACGACTTTCTGTTGTTTATTGTTGAAGTAACTACAAATATTGATTTGTGTATACACATCTTTTTTAAAAAGAGTCTTTTAGTTAATTTTCTTTACCATCTTTATTATTATTGTTTAATTTGGCCAGAGAGAGAGAGAAAGGGAAAGTGAGAAAGCAAGCTGCCTGGTCCGGGACTCAAACAGCAGTCTGCCATGTGGGAGTCCAGTGCTTTAAGGACTGTGCCATCTGCTGGCCCCATGTATACACATCTTTTTTTTTTTTCTTGAGAGATTTTTGCTGTGGGGCATGTGAGCTTGCTGGAGAGACACAGAGACAGAAAGTGAGAAATCACTCCCCAGGGGGGATGGCCATGCCACCATCCCTTGTCCCCTCTCTTCTCAGGATTCTGGACACACACGCACGTGCACTCAGTGTGAGTTTTAAGCTGCCAAGTCTGGGACTTGAACTGTGGTTAACTACGTGGGAGTCCAGCGACATAACCATTATGCCATCTCCTGGTCCCCTGTGTATACATATCTTTAACAATTTATTTTTTAAATACTTTACGCATAGTTTGTGTCTTAATTTATAGGTCCCAAGGAATCCTGAAATCCCAAATCCTGCACTGGCACAAAAAGAAGAGCAAAGAAAGATTGATGGAGCAGAGCCTCTGACACCAGAAGAGACTGAAGAAAAAGAAAAACTTCTCACACAAGTAGGATATTTGAAGTGGCTGAAGTACTTCTAGTCGACCAATAGCAAAGGGAAAATGTAGACTGTGTTTATCTTTTACTGTATGGGCCTGGTGTCCTGTTTTGATACATCCCACAAAACTTAGGGCTATTTTGTAAACACACATTTAGACCAAATCTCTCTCTCTTTTTTTTTTCCTTTCAATTTTGCCAGAGGGTGTGTATGCTCATTGGATGCAGGGAGAGTGAGGAAGTGAGAAAGCATCCCCACCATGGGGGTGGTCATGCTGCAGTGCCTTCTCCCCCTTTCTCCCTCCTTTTGGGATTTTGAGTGCATTGACCTGGCATGTTTTTCAAGCCTGTGGGTCTGGGTCTTGAACCATGTGGTTGGCCGTGTAAGATCTAGCTGCCTCAGCCACCATACCACAGGCTGGCTCCAAATGTCCTTAGTTTTTAAAGTCCCTTTTATAGAATACAGTCTTTTGGAAGTACTGGAAAGTACATATATGTAAAATATAAATATCAGTTATTAGAAATACAGGAGGTATTTTACCAATGATAAGGTCATTGAATCCATGTTTGAATCCTCATAGGTAGGCAATAATTACTAATGTATTAATTAAATTTTCTTTTGTTGATTGATATGAATTGTCCCCTGAAATTATGCTCTATTAATCTTTTATTTATGGAATAGTTTCAGTTTTTACAATTCTTTTTTTTTTAAGGGAGAGATTTTTGCTAACTGGTGTGTGCACTTGCCAGAGAGACAGGAAGCAGGATGTCACCCCTCAGGGGGGATGGCCACACTGCAATCCCTTCTCCTCCAGTCTCCTTGGGATTTGAACATGCATGCACACGTGCCCAGTGTGAGTTTTAAACCACTAGGTCCGGGACCTGAACCGTGGTCAACGACGTGGGAGTCCAGTGATGTAACCATTACGCCATCTGCTGGTTCTCTCAAAATTCTTTTATTCCCTTCTTAGAAATAACTATAACACAATGATGAGAAATTTCTGAAACTTTTGAGGGTGATCTATGATTCCACATTTAAAAAAAGGTCACTGAGGAGTAATCAAAGAGAATGCAAAGACACTTTTGTAGCTCTTTTTATTATTCCAAACTATCATGAATATATAATTTCTCTTCAAAATTATATTCATAAATTGAATTTCTTTAAAGAGATAATTACTGGGCCACTCAGATTCTTAACTAAAATACAGAATGCAGGGTGGGCGGGTGGCATGGTGTTTAAGGCTCTGGACTCCCACATGGCTGACCGCACTGCGGCTTGCTCTCACTCTCCTTCTCTCTCCAGCTGTCTCTGGTCAAATTGAATAATAATAATAATAACAACAAAGTTAAATGAATAATTTTTTCAAAAATAAATAAGATACAGAACACTTTAGCCAGTGCTTTAAATCGCTGTCATTATTAGCACATCTATGAAGTCACAAGACCACTTGATTTTCCAACTGTCATGCCACATAAATGTGATACCGTAGATATCAAAGTACTCTTTTTCATTTTGCTATAGGTTGCATGTGCTTGCAAGAGAGAAAGAGAGAGAGAGAGAGAGAGAGGGAGAGAGAGAGAACGCGCATGCTCAATCACACCACAATCCCTTTTCCTCCATTCTCCTCTCGGGATTTTGGGCATGCAGACATGTCTGCCTGGTGTGTTTTTCTTTTCTTTTTTTTTCCCTGTAGGGCACATGTGCTCTCTGGAGAGACAGAGAGAAGGGAAGTGAGAAATCAGCCCCCCAGGGTGCAGTCTCGTCTCCTCCGTTCTCTTGTTGGGATTTTGGGCATGTAGGCACATGTGCCTGGTGTGATTCTCAAGCCACCTGGAGGACTCAAACTGCATTTGGCCATGTGGGAGTCCAGCACCTAACCACCATGCCACCTGCTTGCTCAGTACCTGTCATGTTTTTCAAGCCACCAGGTCCAGGACTTGAACTGTTCAGTTGGCCCTGTGGGGTCCACCTGCCTTAGCCATCATACCACCTGGATGACTTGTGAAACTATTTCTACAGAAACTTCTCAAGGTGATAGTATAACTAAAAGCTGACAGTAACTAGGGAGGATTTCCACTTGATCAGAATGTCAATAGTTTTATTATTGCTGTACAAGTTTTATGAGTGTTGTACTTTCAAAATAAACTGTAGACAATAATAAAGTTTCAGCATAAAAGACCCTTACAGAATGATAAACCAAAATATGCACTGTGGGACAGCACTTTAGTTTTAGAAAGTTGCAAGCAAGATTTATTTATTCAACAGTTATTTTGAACAATGTGCAAGGCACAGTAGGACACAGGAGTAGGAAATTCTCCACATTAATTGAAAGATAATTTTCATATTTATATGTTATTTATTATATAGATGGTTTCCTTATTGTATACTTGTGTTGAATTAATTTTTACAAGTTGCTTTCATAACTTTTTGAGTCAAATGCCTGGAAGTCATAAAGTTTAGTTTGAAAATATAATTGCACTTGGCAGAATATCAGGACTTAACCACAGAATAAGATAAAACATTTAAATATTCATGTTTTATTTTCAAAATTTATTTCTTGAACACACGAAAAAACTTACGGCCTCAGAGCGCTACAGGGCTTGCAGTATATTATGAACAGGCAGTATAATATGAATACACAATCTCAATTGGGGTAATGTTATATTTTGTAATTACAAATGTAATCAATGTTTTTCTCTCCTAATAGTTGAATTCATTTTTAATCATTTTTCCCTGCTGTCTTAAATAATTAATCCTGGGAAAAAAAACTTGGTGGCATACAGGAACAAAATGAGGGTTCATATGAAATCTTTATCAACTAAAAGCTAAAACAGCTTTGCAGTATCTAGGGTATCACATTTATGTGGAGTGGGGCTTGAGGGATGGAAAACCAATGCTTTTTCTTTTGACTTCATAGCTTTAGTACTGGTGGGGGATTTAGAACACTGGCTAAAGTGCTTGAGCAATGTTCTCTTTATAGAAATTCAATTTCTGAAAACAATTTTTGAACAGAAATGATATATTCACAGTAGTTTGGAATAATAAAAAGAGCTACACGAGTGTTCTTTAATATTCTCTCTTGATTACTCTGTGTTTTTTTTATTTTTTTGAATTTTAAAATTTATTTTATTTCTTGACTAAAGAAAGAAGAAAGAGAGAGATGTCCAGAGGGAGAGGCACAGGTACCTGTGACAGGATGTCACTGCACCACGATCCTTACCCCAACCTCCCAGCTAGCTAGGATCATGGGTGTGCGGCTGTGCCTAGTATGTTCAGGTTGACCCAGGATCTGAACCCAGACTTCCCATGTGGTTCCAGTGTCACACAGCAGTGCTCTATTGGTTGTGTCACTGCAGCTGGGCTTCTTCAGTGTTTCATTTAATACTTCACATTCCTCTTAGTTTTCATGGGAATAGATATGTGAAAAAAAATCATTAAAGTGCTGGGATATCAAGATTTCAGCATTTATATGAGCATTTTTATTTTAATGCAATTTTATTTCATGTAGTAGGCATTTATAAAATATGTAGTTCGGAATTACACACTCTTAGAACTATAAATCAATTTTAAGTACTTGGAGAAGAGTGCATTCTCTTCACAATAGAAGAATATTTTCTTTTTTTCTGTGTGAGGAGAGAGAGACAGGGAATGAGAGTGAGAAAGCACACACCCCATGGGGGATGGACATGCTGCAACCCCTTCTCCTTCATTTTACTCTCAAGATTTTGGGCGTGCATGCACACGCACATGCACCTAGCATGTTTTTCAAGTCAGTGGGTCTGGGACTCTTAACTGCTCAGTGAGCTGTATGAGATCCAGCCAGCCATATTAACCACGCCCCTGGCTGGCCTGAAGAACAGTTATTTTTGTAACAACTTGCACTCAACTTTTGATTCTGACATTAAAAATGTGAGATTTTTCTTTTTTATTAATTTGATTCTTTTGAGTGCCCAAAGGCTCGTGTGCTCACCAGAGAGAGGGGGGGAGAGAGAGAGGGAAAGCACACCCCAAGGGGGTCATGGTCCCTGCAATCCCTTTTCCTTCAGTTATTTATTCCATCAGGATCTTGAGCATGTACGCACATGCACTCAGTGTATTTGAGCCACTGGGGACAGAATTTGAGTCATGTGGGATCTGGCTTCAGCTTACAGTGCCTAACCACTGCGTGCTATAAGGCCAGGTCCCATCCCCCAAAATGGGAGATTGTATAAGGAGGAATGTTTTAAGTCTTTTAAAACTTTTTAATATATCCTTATATAGAAGTAAATAGGACCAAAAAATGGATTTATTAATTTAACATCTGTTGATGATATTTAACTCTTTGTTCACAGGGCTTCACAAATTGGACTAAGCGAGATTTTAACCAGTTCATTAAAGCTAATGAGAAGTATGGAAGAGATGACATTGACAATATAGCTCGAGAGGTAGAAGGCAAGTCCCCTGAAGAGGTCATGGAGTACTCAGGTTTGTATATCATGTTGATGTAGGATATTTTATTTTAATCTTATTTATTTCTTTAGCATCATGCCAGTTATACCTTCGTTTTGAGATCTTTTCCATTTTTACGAATAAGAAGTAAGTAAAAATATAAAATATAATTGCATTTCTGGGAAAAGATAAGATTTATCCTAACAGATTGACTGTCATTGTCTGATAATTAGCTAATAGAGCCAAGTGAAGCTCTCATAAAATAAGGGTGGCTGTTGGGTGAGCTGGGACACAAGTAGTTTCTCACCTTCCCTCTTCTGGGATTTGGTTCGCTTTTGGTCCAGTCCTGAGACTTCAGGTTCAGCAGATTGAATTAGTGGTTTTCTTTCTAGGTTTTCCTTGAAGTAGAGATTTTCTGTCCGGATCCATTTAGATGCTTAAACACCCTCAGGGTTCTGGTCTACAGTAGGTCACCTCTTATCCACAAGGAATTGGTACTAAGACCCTGTGTGGGTGCCTAAAATTAGATAGTACCGAAACTTATATATATGCTTTTTTTTTTTAAGAGAGATTTTTTGCTATAGGGCACATGGGCTCACCAGAGAGAGACAGAAAAACAGAGAGACAGAAAGCAATAAATCACCCCCAGGGGGATGGTCACGCCCTAGTCCCTTCTCCTCCAGTCTCCTCTCAGGATCTTGGGCACGCACGCACACACATGCACCCAGCATTAGTTTCAAGCCACTGAGTCTGGAACTCAAACCATGGTCAACTATGTGGGAGTCCAGTGACATAACCATTATGCCATCTGCTGGTCCCTATATATGCTTTTTTTTTTAAAAAAAAAAAAAAAAAACTTTATTTTATTTCTTTCTTGAGTAAAAGAGACAGACAGATGGAGAAACAGCATCCCCAACAGGTTCTTGATGCAGTCATCCACTTCCAGGTTCAGCTAGCCTTGAATCTTGGGCACGAGTGTGTCTGGCATACTCAGGGAGGTCTCTGGATGAGAACCTCATGTGGTCAGCCTCCCAGAGCATCATGTTCTATTGCTGCACCACCATCTGGCCCCTGTAGACTGTGTCGTTTTGATCTGATAACCAAGTTGGCTCTGAAGGGGTGTGTAGCATACACACTGTGGATATGCAGCTTAAGGGGTGATTCACGTCCTGGGCAGGAAGGAGCTGGATGGCATGAAATTTCATTATGTTACTCAGAATGGTGCTCAATTGAAGACTTAGGAATTGTTTATTTCTGGAATTTTCCATCTAATATTTTCAGACCATGGTTGACTACAGGTAACTGAAACCATGGAAAGCCAAAAAGCAGATAAGTAGGGGCTACTGTACTCCAGACAGGATATGTGAGTCTCGTTAATTTGAGGCAAGCTGAAATCGATAAGAAATTGCTTGACTAAATCTGTTGATTGGTCATTGAATCATCTCCCTCTCTTACTCAGTTGTGTTTTTGTTCTTTGCCGGAGTCAGCTTAGCTGCTGAAACATGGGTCGTTAATACTAATTCCCATGTCACAGTTCATCCAACCTCAAGCTACTGAAGTCTTTGTGTGTGTGTGTGTGTGTGTGTGTGTATGTGTTTGTGTGTGTATGTATATATGTGTTTGTGTGTTTATGTGTGTGTGTGTATGTGTGTGTGTGTGTGTATATATATATATATATATATATATATATATATATAGCAAGTTTTCTATATATGGAACATAGGATTTTTTGCCTTTCAAAGAGGTTGAGTTCTCAAATTTAGTTTGGACATCAGTGGCTTAGAATCCTAGAGGATTTTTTTCCCCATAGAAACAATGTTCGAAAGCAGGTTTAGGTTTCTATGCTAGCCACTCCCCCCGCCCCAGGCCTGTTTAACCTAACCACGGGAATCCTATCTTTTTGCAATAGGAAAGGAATGTTATAATTCTGGTAAATACACCAAAGCTTATACTGATTAGGAGCAGTTTTGACTTATCTAGAGTAATAGTGCTTGAGAAACCCAAATTTAATTAGAGAATTGACACTTTTTTTTCCTTCTGGACATCTGAAAGTTTCTTCTGGTGATTAGTAGGTACTTTAGAGGCGTAGGGGCCATGGTGTTGAGTTTTACTTTTTTTCCATAGGGTGAGTGCGCTCACCAGAGAGACAGGAAGAGAGAGAGAATGAGAGGGAAAGTGGGAAATTATCCCCTGAGGAGATGGCCATGTCACAGTCTTTTCTCTTCCACTCTCCTGGGATTTGGGGCATGCACACACACGTGCCCAGTGTGATTTTCAAGCCACCAGTCCAGGACTCGAACTGTAGTCAGCCATGTGGGAGTCCAGTGCCCTTAACCACCACGCCAGCTGCCAGCCCCCATGCCTTTCTTGATAGGTTCTAAAAATGAAAAATTTGAGAATGTACAGTATGTCATTAAAAGACCTTTCACCAAAGTCATAAGATGTGACAGTTTTTAAAAAAACTTTATTTTAGATTTAACTTTTATTTATCAAAGTCATAAGATGTGACAGTTTTTTGTTTTGTTTTGTTTTGTTTTTTGAGAGATTTTTGCTATAGGGCGCGTGCACTCACCAGACAGACAGAGAGAGACATAGAGACAGAAAGCGAGAAATCACCCCCCAGGGGGGATGGCCACACCGCAATCCCTTCTCCTCCATTCTCCTCTCGGGATCTTGGGCACGCACGCACACGCGCCCGGCGTGAGTTTTAAGCCACTGGGTCTGGGACGCGAACCGTGGTCGACTACGTGGGAGTCCAGCGACATAGCCATTACACTAACTGCTGGTTCCCAGATGTGACAGTTTTTAAAAACTTTATTTTAGGTTTAACTTTTATTTATCATTATTGTTATTATTCTGTAATTTGCTACAGGGCATGTGTGCTCACCGGAGAGAGACAGAGGGAGAGCAAGAGGGAAAGTGAGAAAGCACGCTGTCAGGTCAGGGACTCAAACCGTGGCTTGCCATGTGGGAGTCTAGCGTCTTTACCATCATGCCACCTGCTGGCGCCATAAGATGTGACATATAAATGCAGTCAAATTATTTGTGTTACTTGGTAATTTGAATATCCTTCTGTGTGTATCTAATTAAAATCCTGATGAAGTCTGTTTTCTTTTTTTTTTTTTTTTTTTTTTTTTTTAAGAGAAAAAAAGGCTATTCCAACTAAGTTTAAAAGCCAAGTATAGGTCATTGATGAGACCAGCAGGTGGTATAGAGATTAAGGCAGCTGGATCCCACACGGCCAACTACATGGTTCGAGTTCTGGACCTGGTGACTTGAAAATCATGCTAGGCACATGTGTCTGTGCCCAAAATTCCAAGAGGAGAATGGAGAAGGGACTTGTGGTGTGGCCAGCCCCCTTGGGGGCTTTCTCTCTTTGTTTCACTTTCTCTCTCTCTTTCTCTCTCTGTCTCTCCAGCGAGTGCATGCACTCTTTAACAAATTAAAAGGAAAAAAAAAAAGTGTAGGTCATTGGAAATAGCGTAAGATTGGTGAGTGGTTCCTAAAGCAAATAACAGTAAAAATTGCCGCTTCATAGGAAGTATTTGAATGACCTGTTGGTAATGGTTTTGCTGTTTCTGCTGGCTAGGAAGCTATGTTTTCTCTTTCTTTGCTGGCTTTTTTCCTTTATATGTTTGTTATTTCCTATGTCATTTTTTAATACAAAGTCTAGCAAAAGTCTAGCTTAAATCAATATCTGTAGTATCTTTTGAAGTCCTGGCATTTGGGATGGATAAAGTTCCATAATATTTCATGAAAGGAAAATTACTAACTTAAAGCCTTGTTGAGGTCTTATTTTTAAAAGAAAAGTTAGAGCTATTTAAAAATTGAACTTTAAAAAAAATTAAACTCTTTTGGTTGGATTTTTTTAATACTATCTTCACTATCTGTATTTTTATTTTTACACATATATATGTGTGTGTGTGTGTGTGTGTGTATGTAAAAAAATACACACACACACACAGATGAATCTGAATCTTAAGTTTAAAAAGTATAAATTCAGTGTGTTCTTCTCTGTCAATTCTTTATCCTACAATTTCTTGGATTCAGTTGCTTTAATGATAGTATTTAAAAGTAATAACTGTTTTTCAGCTGTATTTTGGGAACGTTGCAATGAATTACAGGACATTGAGAAAATTATGGCCCAAATTGAACGCGGAGAAGCAAGGATTCAACGAAGAATCAGTATCAAGAAAGCCCTGGATGCCAAAGTAGTATATTTTATGTTGAATTATTATTAGACTGTTAATTGGTAAGGGGATTAGCTTTGCCTTATTGCACATTCAATTAAAAGCACTATTTTGTTGAAACACACAGATTGCAAGATACAAGGCTCCATTTCATCAGTTGCGTATTCAGTATGGAACCAGCAAAGGAAAGAACTATACTGAGGAAGAAGATAGATTCTTGATTTGTATGTTACACAAAATGGGCTTTGATAGAGAAAATGTGTATGAAGAGTTAAGACAGTGTGTACGGAATGCTCCCCAATTTAGATTTGACTGGTTTATCAAGTCTAGAACTGCCATGGTATGTATTCCATTCTTATCCTTCAAACTTGTTATTTGAAAAATGTCCAAAACTATGTTTTTCTCTTAAATTCTCCAGTTGGTTGTAAACATTTTGCCATAGTGACTTTCTCTCTTTTCTCTGCGAGTGTGTGTGTGTGTGTGTGTGTGTGTGTGTAGGTCTTTATATGACATACATAGACTATACACATGTAGAATCGGAATTTGTATTCAGAAATATGGAAATTGATCTATATTATTTCTATCATCAGAGATATATATGAGCATATTTTTTATGTTCATAAGTAGACATACCTATATTTCTGGCTCGTTTGCAAATAAGTTGCAGACAACATGAGCATTCATCTGTAAAGACCTGAGCATGTATCATCTAAGAATAAGGGCATTTTCCTGTGTAACCACAAGCCCACCTGAGCATGCTGACATTGGTTCGGTATTGTCATTTAACATAAAGTCCCTGCACAAACTTTCCTAGTTGTCTCCTAAATGTTGTTCATAGCTGTTTTTAAAAATTGCTGTCCCAGCAAGGCTCACACATTGGATTTGGTCATTGGATCTCTTTACTCTATTAATCCACAGCTTTTTGTTTTTCATGACAATGACTTCTTTAAAGTATACATGAGGGGCCAGCAGATGGTGTGGTGGTTAAGGTGCTGGACTTCCATATGGACAAGTGCAGTTTGAGTCCAAGACCCAGCAGCTTGAAAATCACACCAGGTGTGCGTATGTACATGCCCAAGATCCTGAGAGGAGAATGGAGGAGAAGGGATTGTGGCGTGGTCATCCCCCCTGGGGGGTGATTTCTCACTTTCTCTGGTTCTCCAGTGAGCACATCTGTCCTCTAGCAAAAATCTCTGAAGTGTCCATGGGAGTTGCCTTGTAGAGTGTCCCACACTGTAGGTTGACCTTATCTTTTGCTCATCTTTAGCTTTAGGTTTCACATTTTTGGCAAGAATGCCACAGAAGTGGTATCATGCTTATTACTGCATCACATCAGGAGGCAGATTCATGCCAGATTATCACACTACTGGTGATGTTGATTTTGGTTATTTCGTTAATATGGTGATCACCAGAGCTCTATTTGAAAGGTACCTTTCTTCTTATGTAATTAAGCAGGTGACACTTGTAACCGTGTGAATGACTTAAGGATTTGTTTTATTGAAAATACATTGTTGCCAAAAAGTATTATAGGGGCCAGCAGGAGGCGAGGTGGTTAAGGATGCAGGACTCCCACATGGCAGACCTTGGTTTGAGTCTTGGACCTGGTGACTTGCTTTCTCGCCCCCCCCCCCCAACTTTGTCCCTCTCTGGTCAAATTAAAATGAATAAATAAAATAAAGTTAAATAAATATAATTCTTTTAAAAAGAATATTATAAAACAGAATAATTAAATAGAAAATATATTTTAGCAGATTCAGTTTCTTCTTTTTTCTTTTTCTTTCTTTCTTTTTAATTTGCTAGCAGCTCTGTGTGAGAGAGGGAAAGGAAGGGAGAGGGGAAAGTACCCCCCCATAGGGCATATTCACTATTTAGTCTCTTCTCCTCTGTTTCATCATCCTGTTGGGATTTGGGGCACACACATACATGTGCCTGATGTGGTTTCCAACCCAGAGAGCCATGATTGGAACTGTGGTTGGCCATGTAGGATCTGACTTCCCTTAACCACTAGGCAATGGGTCCAGACTGTTCCATTACTTTCTGATGTGAGTTATGATTCTGATAAATTCAGTGATGTTTATGATGATATTGAAATCCATGCAACACATTTTTAATGCTGGCATCATCAGTCTTTTGTCAGCCAATGTGATTTAGACAAAAATAGATTTATACAGCCTAAAAATGAAAAGCAACCAGAAACTAACAATCCAAATAATGGTTTTGTGACTAATCGTAAAATAGAATGCATTTTTCTTAGTTGTAATCGTAAATATTTTCATGTCTAAAAGTTCACTGGGGTGTGCAACAAAACTTAATATGCGGTTGAACTCATATTTTCAGTGCAAGTTCAGTAAAAAGCAAAGAAAAATCTGAGTTGCCATACTGAAGACATAAATTCTGGCAAATGCTTTATAACATCAGATATTTGTTAAAATTTTACCACAAATTTACAGTGTACTTGGCTTATGTCATTAGAATATGCTCTTCAAATTAATGGGTGACATAATACTGGGAGAGCTAGCAAATACTTCAGAGCAAGCCAGGATCCAAAAGGAGCTAGAGCAATTGGAATGATGGATTGGTTGAATCTAGCAACATGACATGTAATAGGGATAAATGTAAAGTGATGTCCTGTACAAGAGAATGGGAAGAAGTGTGTGTACCTGGGAGCAAGATATGCGAGGAAGAAGCGAGAACAGAATTCAAAAGTTAAACTGAGGTTAGATAGAGGGCAGAGTTGTTTAGCAGGGTATTTTTTTTATCATTGAAATATGCAGATTATTGGACCAGCAGTTGGCGTAATAGCTATGTCGCTGGACTCCCATGTAGTTGACCACAGTTCGAGTCCCGGACCCAGTGGCTTAAACTCATGCTGGGCACATGTGCATGCGTGCCCAAGATCCCGAGAGGAGAATGGAGGAGAAGGGATTGTGGTGTGGCCATCCCCCCTGGGGAGTGACTTCTCGCTTTCTGTCTCTCTGTCTGTCTCTCTGTCTTTCTGAGCGCACGCACCCTATAGCAAAAACCTCTCAAAACAAAATGCAGATGATTGAAGAACAACGTAGAATAACCTTTCTATTAGCCTTTGAAAACAAGGTTCTGTTTTGACTGTCTGAAGACTTTGGCAGTGAGCTAGTTGGCCTTTTAAGGCAACTTCTAGCTCAGTGCATCTATGACCATGTTTAGCAGAGAACGCCTTTCAAAAGCCACACATTAAAAAGGTTTAGCTGTTTGCGCTTTTCTGAATATAATGATATAATTTAGGGTGGCACTAGCAGCTTGTAAAAGACAAATGCCTATCTATGCTTGTCGGTGATCATGTTTTAACACAAGCATGCCCTTTTCTGTGATGAAACATTTATTAAATTTTGAGTTTTATTTCAGTGATATTTTACTAATTTTTTAGAAGGCGTAATGCTGTTTTTGGTTTCTGGAATCATTAAACTAAAGCAGTAGGATGAACCAGATTCTCAGTGTAAGGAAAATCTGTAACTATTTGTAATGTGAACATAACTGTAGAACTATATAACCTTACTTCATTTCTCAAGAAAAAATTCAGTTTATTATTAACAGCCACTAGATGTCTCTAAACTCCCTTGTAAAGAATCTGTTTTTCTTCCATTTTCTTTTTACAAAGCATTTACCTCTGTCTTTGCCAAGAGTTTTAAATCTCTAGTGTATGTTTTCTAAAAAGCAGATACAGTCAATCACAAATGAAATTCTTGTTTTGTCTGTTAAAAATGAAGACACTTCTGTCTTTACCTCCTAGAAGGTGGAATTTATGATTTCTAAAGAATCTTTAAAAATATATAATTATTTATTTCTTATTTAAAGATTTTAATTGAAAGTTTTTGTTTATTAATTTTTCCATCATATGAAGTCTCGAATAGTTCACGAATAAGTTTTTGCTTTTTATTTCTGGATTTGGAGTATGAGTAATATATTTTAAGATATACATTCATTTGGACCATCTTTTTGGAGTATTTTGTGATTGATTAATTACAGAATTATAGAGACAGATTATTAATATTTCTAGAAGATGTGTTTTCTCCTAATTTTTAACAACTCTTCTGTATAGTGAATCACTTTCACAATCTAGGAAGAAAAATCACTAGTCCTTGAAAGAGGCAGTTAAGATTTCTGAAATAAAAACAATTTGCTTCATTGAAAAAGCCCATTTTAGGGGCTGGTAGGTGGCGTGGTGGTTAATAGTGCTGGAATGCCACATGGCTGACTGTGATTTGAGGCCTGAACCTGGTGGCTTGCTTTCTCTCTTTCCCTTTCTCTCTCTCTCTCTGGTCAAATTAAAAATAACAATAACAACAAATGGAATTAAATAATTCTTTAAAAAACAAACAAAAAATCCAGTTTTAGAATTAGAGAGGATGGGGACCAGCAGGTGGCATAATGGTTATGTCGCTGGACTCCCACATGGCTGACGGCGGTTGAGTCATGGACCTGGCAGCTTGAAACTCACACTAGGCCTGTGTATTTGCGTGCCCAAAATTCCAGGAGGAGAATGGAGGAGAAGGAATTGTGGCATGGTCATCCCCCCCCGGGGCGATTTCTTACTTTCTGTCTGTCTCTGACAAGCACACTCACCTTATAGCAAAAAAACTCTCTTAAAAAAATGAAATAGAGAGGATGTAATTTGATTGTGTGAATGTGTCACTGTGTTCAAATTAAGGTGATTTCTAATTATTAAACTTAGTTAACTAAAAAGGTATCTTAAAAACACAACATTGCTTAAAGATAACTTCCCCCCCCCCCGAGACACCTATAATTAGCATGAAATACTTCTTAGGAAAAAGTAAAAATCTTAATAATTATATTGGGTTGTTGGAAAAGTCATGACATGTTTTTCTAAAAAAACTTTCTGACTTTTCAGACAGCCAATGTTTTATTCAGAGATCTCAAAGTACTGAATTCATGGCTCTGACTTAACTAACAGAACGTGTTTAAAGGCTCGAACCTCCATTTCTACGTATTCCTCATTTTGAAAGCCTTCAGCTAAAAGTTGACCATTTCTTTGAGGCTCTTCTCATTTTAAAAATGCTGGCTATACAAAAGAGAAAATGAGTTTCAGTTCCATTTCTCTGTGCTAAAAAGATTGTGATTTCTTTCTCAGAACTCGTGTGGTCTTTAAGTAATCAATCTCTATTGAACTATATAAACAAGTAGGAAGGATATGATCAATTAAGATTTTTAAGCTCAGAGCATATGAATCACCCTACCATGTTCTTTCTAAGAAAAATGCTTAAAATGGGGTCTTATTATAGTTTAAGGATATTCAAAAGCTATCAGAAATAAAAGGAATTGGACCCAATGACTATAAGAAGAAATGATAATACTTTGTATTTACTTATCTATTTTTATATGTTTGCCAATCCCCTGACCAACACTAGCTCATTGATTGCCTTGCCATTCTTCTGAGGGAATGGATGTCAGGGTATAAATCCTCTTTATTTAGTGACAAACTAATGTGACTGGGAGATTTGAGAAGAATCAGAGAGGTACAAAAGATCTAGCACGTTAGCTTGCTGCAAACAGCATATGGGAAGAGTACCCAAGGTATAATCGTAATTCCTTGGACCATCTCGAGGCCTTCTAAGTACATAAATAGAGGAAGCAGAATTTAACTCTGAAATAAATAACATTTCTGAATATAGCCATTTATTGCATCCTTTGCAGAATTGCCTTGACTTTCAATTTTAGTTAAAAAGAATTCTTACCTTTTAACCTCTGGGAGCTTTTTTTTTTTCTTTTCATTTTTTCTTCTAGCCAGCTCAAGTAGCTGCCTGTGCATTGCCTACAGCCATGTACTTTAGAGTTGAACTTCAGTATTAGTAATTAGTCATTACAATTACCCTGTCTTTTGTAGTAGTTTAAATGAATTTTTCTGATAACATCTCAAAGAGAGAATCACACTGTTGTATACAATGTAATAAAAATTTAATATTACTACTGTTTGTTTTCAAATCACAACTTTATTATTAATGAAAGTGTTCCTTATTTAAAAGTAAGAAAATGACATTCCCCATTAGAATTGTAGAAGGAAATGATACTTTTTAGAAAACATTGCTATAGCTTTTTATTAACTTCTCTTTTTGTGGGTTTATCATCAAATAGTAAATGTTAATTAGGTTACTGGCTCAGCACAAGATATTTTATTTTTATTGCCAGAGGGGATGTGTTTGTGCACACAAGTGCACCCAAAGAGAGAGAGAGAGAGAGAGAGAGAGAGAGAGAGAGAGAGAGATCCCCTTAATGGGGTCTGGTCATGCTACAGTCCTTTTTCCTTTATTTCTCCATCCTATCTGAATTTGGGGCATGCATGCACACAGGCCTAGCATGTTTTTTTATTTTCCTTGGGGAGGTTTTTGCTATAGGGCGCATGTGCTCACCAGAAAGACAGAAGAGACAGAAAGCGAGACATTACCCCCCAGGGGGGATGGCCATGCCGCAGTCCCTTCACCTCCATTCTCCTCTTGGGATCTTGGGCACACATGCACACACACCTGGTGTGAGTTTAAGTCACTGGGTCTGGGACTCAAACTGTTGTCAACCACATGGGAGTCCAGCGACATAGCCATTAGGCCAACTGCTGGTCCCAGGCCTGGCATGTTTTTCAAGTCAGTGGGCCTGGGATTCAAACCACAGTTGGCTGTGTGAGATCTGACTCTTAGTGCACAGTGTTAATTCCTGTGCCAAGGGCCAGCTGTATAAGCTATTTCTATAAACTACCTGTAGAGTCAGAAAATGATTTTTTTTTTTTACAGATCCTTCAGAAAAAAAAAAAAGATGATCAAATATAAAAATGTCTTACTTGTTCTATTGTCACTATGTTTTGTGTTTATGAAGTGTAGTCTAGGACATTTCATAATGAAAGAATGCTACTCATGAAGAAATATACCAACACGTTGGAGTTCGTTTTCTTTCTTTTAGCCTATCTTTTTCTAATTGTAGACTTTATTTAGCCATCATCTATGCAGCGTTTATTAACTCATAAGGTTTGTTGTTTTTTTTTTTTTTTTTGAGAGGTTTTAGCTGTAGGGCGCATGTGCTAGCCAGACAGACAGAGAGAGACAGAGAGACAGAAAGCGAGAAATCACCCCCCGGGGGGGATGACCATGCCGTAATCCCTTCTCCTCCATTCTCCTCTTGGGATCTTGGGCATGCACGCACACGCGCCCAGCATGAGTTTAAGCCACCGGGTCTGGGACTCGAACTGCAGTTGACTACATGGGAGTCCAGTGACATAGCCATTACACCAACTGCTGGTCCCAAATTCATAAATTTTAATAGCCAGTTGTAAATTTCTGGTGTTTTTATTATGCAGCTGTTGTGTTTGATTTAGGACTCTGAACTGTTCTAACAGTCTGAAACACAATGCACTAACACGAGTGCATTTTAAGTATTTACACCTAGGTATTATCTTGTGAGGAGGAGATAGACTATTTTGTGAATACCAATGCTTATGTGGCAGCAATTGTGTATAAGCATCATAACATTTGAAACTTGCGTGAGAAATGTGGGATGCATCTATGTGAGTATTAACTCCCATTTAACTGCAGTATGCTTGGGCCCTAAGATTCTTTTGTAGACTGCCATTGCTTTTTGTTAGTGTGTTAGAGGTTGGAAAGTAACTGAATGAGAGCTAGGTGATGGCACGGTGGTAAAATGTGATGCTCTTGAGGCTGACCCATATGGAAAGGTTCCAGGTTCATGTACAAAAACCGCCCTGAGTATGACAGGCATGTGCATGCCCATGATCTGGGGCTGGTTGGAGCTGGGAATGGATCTTGGTGTCAAGACTCTGTTGTGGTTACAGTCTCTCTGTCTGATACTCCATCTCACTTGTGGAAAAAGTAAATACACTTTATTTCAGGTGGCATGATGGTTAAGATGCTAAATGCCACACGACTGACTCTGTGGTTGAGTCCCAGACCCAGCAGCTTAAGGGACACGGTGGGGGAGGGGGAGGGAGATGGGGTGGTAGCAGCAGTTGGCATAGTGGTTAAGGTGCTGAATTCGCACATGGCTGACTGCTGTTCAAGTTCTTTACTCGGTGGTTTGAAATTCATGCTGATTGCATGTGCATGCATACCAAAAATCTCAGCAAGAGAATGGAGGAGAAGGGCTTGTGGTGTGGCCCTGGGGGGTGATTTCTCACTTTCTGTTTCTCTGGCAGGCACACACACCATATAGCAAAAACTCTCTCCCCTCAAAAAAAAAAAAAAAAAAAAAAAAAAAAAAAAAAAAAAAAAAAAAAAAAAAAAAAAAAAAACCAAAAAAAACCACAAAAGACAAAAAAACACACGCTGGCAGGGAGGGCAACAAGTGGCATGGTGGTTAAGGCACTGGATTCCCACATGCGTGACTATGGTTCAAGTCCTTGACCTGTTGGCTTGACAATCACGCTGGGCATGTGTGCACACATGCCCCAAATCTCAGGAGGAGAATGAAGGAGAAGGGATTGTGGTGTGTTCATCCTCTCAAGTGTGTGTGGGGGGGTGATTTCTCACTTGCCCTCTCTCTGTCTCTCTCTGGTAAGCACACACCCCCTATGTTAAAAACCTTTGAAAAAATGCTGTGTGTGTGTGTGTGTGTGTGTGTGTGTGTGTGTATGCCCAAAATCCCAAGAGGAAAATGGAAGAGAAAGGATTGTAGTTTGATCATCCCTTTGGGGAGTGATTTTTCACTTTCTCCCTCTGTGTCCGTCTCTGGCGTGCATATGCGCCCTATGGAAAAAAATTAAATAACATCAAAAGTGACTTGGAACTTGGGAAATACTCTGTAGAGGATATAGGTGAAGGTATTGGTTAAAACTATTGTTTTCCTGTGAGGTAAAGTATAGGGAGTATATAAAAGAGTAAAGGAGAAAGAAATACCTCTTCTGTTTTACTCAGAACTGTCAATGAAAATTCTGCCTTTCTAGAACTTTATCTACAAATTCAGAGGCACAAATGTGGAGTGGTTTTTGTTTTTGTTTTTTCTTTGCCCTTGCTCATTCGGCCGCTTTTGACTTTGAACCATAACAGGCACAGACCCTCTGTCATTCAGACTTAGGTAGGCTTAGTGTCTAGGATTTTAGTACATAGGAAATGTAATGTGGAGTCTCTTTAATCTCTTTCAGTAAGTCGCTTCAAGTCCACTGATGCTTTCTGTGCTTTTTGAATTGATGCTTTGAAGCTGAGTATTGGGGCAGAGGATATTTGAACTCAGTGTCCGGGATGATTGATATTCAACCACACATTGAGGGGCAGGCACCCCTTACTGCAAACATTACATCAGTTATGGAAGGTAGAGGTACACATCCTAGTATTCAGAAATTGAATCTTTTTTTTTTTTTTTTTTTTTGAGAGAGAGGTTTTCGCTATAGGGCGTGTACGCTCACCAGAAAGACAGAGAGAGACAGAGAGATAGAAAGCGAGAAATCACCCCCCAGGGGGGATGGCCACACCGCAATCCCTTCTCCTCCATTCTCCTCCTGGGATCGTGGGCACGCACGCACACGCGCCCGGTGTGAGTTTAAGCCGCTGGGTCTGGGACTCAAACCACGGTTGACTACGTGGGAGTCCAGCGACATAGCCATTATGCTAACTGCTGGTCCCCAGAAATTGAATCTTGAAGGACTTTGCATTGAATATGTAGATGGCAGATCATTAAACAGGTATCCAAGTCAGCACAGTTTTGTTGAAAGTACGTCTCAAGTATGTATGAAAGCGGTTTAGCAAACTGGGGCCCATCACGGGATTTTGTATGGCCCGCAAGCCAAGAATGATTTTTACACAGGTGATTCGAAGAAGTTTTGTGACATGTGAAAATGATTCAAAATTCAAGTTTTAGTGTCTGTCAGTAAGGTTTTATTGGAACATGGCCCACATTCCTATACATATTGTCTGTGACTGTTTCACGCTACAGTGGCATGGCTGAATAATTGTGACAGAGACTGTGTGGTCTGCAAAGCTGAAAATGTTTACTCTCTGGCTCTTTACAGAAAAAAATGTGCCAATTCCTGCTTTAAAAGAATGTGTAAGGAAGGTGGAAGGAAAATAATAAAACCAAGGGTAGATAGAAATGTCACTCAGTCTTTTAAAAAAGTGTTATGTGGGGCCTTCAGGTGGTGCGGTAGTCAAGGTGCTGGATTCCCACATGATTGACCACAGTTCAAGTCCCAGACCCAACATTGAGAATCATGCTGGGCACATGTGTGTGTGGACCCATGTGACTAAAATCCTGAGAGGAGAACGAAGTAGAGGGATTGCTACATAACCATCTCCTCTGGGAATCATCTCTCTCTCTCTCTCTCTGTCTCTATCTCTTTGACAAACACATGGGTCCTATGGCAAAAACCTAAAAAAAAAAAAAATAAGTGTTATATGAAGGATAGAGAAAGGGAGAGGATATTTAGCCCAAAACGGTGCTTGGGACTTTCCCAGAGGGGCAGGTCCTAGTGCTTGATGGCCGAGGCCATCTTCAGGCCACCTGATAGCCATCGTGGACAAGTAGGTGCTGCTGACACAAGGTGGCGGTCGTGTGCTGTGAGGGCTCAACATTTCTGGCAATTTCTACAGAAACGAGTTAAAGTACCTGGCCTTCGTCCATAAGCAGATGAACATCAATCTATCCCCTGGCCCCTACCACTTCCAGACCCCAACCACATCTCTGGGCGGACCGTACAAGGCATGCTGCCCCACAAGACCAAGTGCAGCCAGGCTGCTCTGGACTACCTCAAAGTATTCAATGCGATCCTGCCACCCTACGATAAGAAAAAGCAAATGGTGGTTCCTGCTGCCCTCAAGGTTGTACAATTGAAGCCTAAGAGAAAGTTTGCATACCTGGGGTGCCTGGCTCACAAGGTCGACTGGAAGTACCAGGCAGTGATGGCCACCCTGGAGGAGAAGGAAGAGAAGGTCAAGATGTGCTACCAGAAGAATAAACAGCTCATGAGACTACGGAAACGGGCTGAAAAGAACATGGAGAAGAAACCTGGCAAATATACAGAGGTCCTCAAGACCTGTGGATTCCTGGTCTGAGCCCAATAAAGACTGTTTGTGCCTACATAAATTAAAAAAAAAAAAAAGACTGGGCCGGCAGGTGGCGTGGTGGTTAAGAGCACTGAACTCCCACATGGCCAGTTTGAGTCCTGGACCTGGCAGCTTGCTTTCTCACTTTCTCTGTCTTTCTCTGGTCAAATTAAATAAATAAATAAAGTTAAATAAAAAAATAAATAATTCTTTTAAAAAAATAAAAGAGTACTTGAGGATCTGTAGTGGTTATGATGGAGGAATGGGAACTGCCTTGAAATATTTGAAGGGTTGTCATACAGAGGAGGAAACCAGCTTGTTCTCTGTGAATATAAAAGTCACATCTATTATTAGAACCAGTTGTTTGAAACTGCAAAGTAGCAAATGATAGTTTTGCATAGGGAACACATTTTAAAAAGCCAGAGGGCACATGTGCTGACCAGAGGGACAGACACAGAGGGAGAGGGAGAAAGCACCTAACCATGCGAAATGCTCATTGCTGCAATCCCTTCTCCATTCTCCATCCTGTTGGAGTTTTGGTCACTCGTTCACATGCACTTGGTGTGTTTCACAAGCTCCTGGGTCCAGGACTCAAACTGCAGGGCTGACTGTGTGGGATCTGGATGCTTTAATCACCAGTTCACAGAGCCAGCTCCATAAGGGAATATTTGTAACTTGTCCAAAGATGTAATAGCTGGCCTTTGGAGGTAATGTGTACCCCATTATTGAAAGAACTCAGACAGACTGGACAACTAATTAGCAAGGACCTAATAGAAGGTATTCAAGCATTAGCTTGAATTATATTAATTGCCAGTGGGCTTGTGTGCATTCACCAGGGAGAAATGGAGAGAGAGAGAGAGAGAGAGTGCAAGAGAACGAGAGAGCCCTCCAATGGAGTGTGGGCATGCCAAGTCCTTCATTTCTCCACCCTGTCAGTATTTCGGACATGCACACACATGCATCCAGTTTGTTTTTCAAGATGCTGGGGCCAGAATTGAACCACAGTCAACCACGTTGGGATCTGGCCCCCTTAACCACTATACAGTGGGACCAGTCTATACATGAGTGATTTTTAAAAAACATCTTTTCTACTCTTTATAGTCTTAAGATTTTATGACCTCCTACTAGTGAGAATGTATCAAGGGAATATTTCTTAATATATAGATACATCTTTGTTTACATCACTCCTCCTGTTCAGAAATCATCAATGAGATCTTTTTGTCAACTCAATGAAGTGAAATTCCTCAATTCTTTTATTATTATTATTATTATTATTATTATTTATACATTCAGTCACTGTACATCATTTAGATTGTAAAGAGACTTTACCCAGCATGATATACACCTCGGTCTAGCCCAGTTAAGAATACTATACACCTCATCGACAACATGTAATAAACCATATCTGTGTCCCACAAATGTTTTACTTCCTCTATTTTCCCCCCAGTTTCTCTTCCTGCACTCTTCCCCTCTCCCACTCTCCTTCCACTTTGTCCCTAGTGTCCACAACAATTTTCAATGCTTTTATGAGCTCCAGTATTTCAGTCTCTACCTTAGAGTGTAGACAGTCAATATATGTTAAGTGGAGACATACAGTGTCTCTCTTTCATAGCCTGACTTGCTTCACTCAGCAACAAATCTTCCATGTTCGTCCACTTTCTATCAAATGCCAGGGTCTTGTTTTTTATGGCTGAATAGTATTCCAAGGAGTATATGTGCCATACCTTTTCCATCCATTCATCTGTTTGTGGACATTTGGGTTGGTTAGCAATCGTGAATAATGTCGCAATAAATATAGGTGTGCAAACGCTTTTACAACTGAGTGTTTTCTTGTCCTTTGGTTAGATACCCAGGAGTGGAATTGCTGGATCATATGGTAGTTCTATTTGAAGGTCTTTTTAGTTACTAGGTTATTTGTACTTTGGTCTTAGCCTAATGTTACCCATCCATCACTTCTACCCTGTAGAGCATTTCCCAAATTGGTTTCTACCAGACATGTTTTAGGGTAAGCAAATAGTTGGTATTCTGAACAAGGGCTCTGTGTTCATACAGATTTTGGAAATGGCGACGCCAGATTCTGCCATCAACACTTTCAGTCTATATTTGAGTGCTCACAGCTCTGAGAAGTCTTGCCAGGAAGAAACTCGTTTAACCTTTTTAAAATTCAGCATTTCCCACATGTTTGAACACAGAATATCTTTTCTACTTTTGCTACACTATTAACTTTACAGAACAGCTTTCCATTTATCATTTTCCTATTCTCATCTGTCGTCTTCATTGCTTTTACATCTCCTCTCTCCCTCTTGTGCGCTATTTTGCTTCCTGCAATGTCATTCCTTAATCCAGCATAGGAAAAGGGTGAGAGAAAGAGATGACTAGACAGACTACAGATATGGAACCAGTTTGAGGCCCCATGAACCATTCCCTATAACCCTAAGAAAACTGGAAGATAAAGACTTACAAGAATCTAGGGACCAGCAGTTAGCGTAATGGCTACGTCGCTGAACTCCCATGTAGCTGACTATGGTTTGAGGCCCAGACCCAGTGGCTTAAACTCAGGCCAGGCACATGTGCGTGCGTGCCCAAGATCCCGAGAGAATAGAGGAGAAGAGATTGCGGTATGGCCATACCCCCTGGGGGGTGATTTCTCGCTTTCTCTCTCTCTGTCTCTCTGTGGTGAGCACACGCGCCCTATAGCAAAAACCTCTCAAAAAAAAAAAAAAAAAAAAAAAAGACATAAGAATCTAGACTATATTAAGGGAGAACTTGTAGAAAATTAAAGTGCTTTTGACATCATGAAATTTTTCATAGTCATATCATAATTATTTAAAAAGTGAGTCACTTATTAGTAATTTGGCCTTCTTGTACTCTCTAGTTTTAGCTAGTGTTCTGTTTATGATACCATCTGTTTAGTTAGGCAGTATTAAAGTATGTGACTAAAAAATGGGATTGGTACCTCTAAAGAGCATGACGTGACCTCTGCCAGGAAGGTGACATCCATACCTGTCCATTCCTTGATGCTTTTCTCTAGAGAGTTAGATTATTTCTCTGTGTCGGGAGTAGTTAGTGATAGATTGAAAGGAATACAGGTAAGACTTGCTATATGGTCTATTTTGAATCGTTTTGAGGTATTCTACTTCCTTTTCAATTTTTTTCTCTGAAATTACCCATATGAACCATGAATATGTATCTAAAGATACTGCAGTCGCAGGCAACTATTACTTACTGAGAATAATACTAGCCAGAGGGTATAGCTTAATGATTCAAGAATCAGCTTCACACAAAGACTCTGTCTAGTCTCCCTAGAAACCAACGATCAAATCTCATCAGGGTCAACTTAGCCCTTTCCATAATAGATAAATTGAATAACATGTTGTTTAATTTGTATGTGTGTTATTGAATGACACTATCAAGAGTGTTTGGTCTGCATATTAAAGATATCACCATTTTTTTGGTAAGGGAAATTTCAGTGTTATTTTTCTTAATTATTTAACCTTGCATAATTAAGGATGCTTGAGAAACTTGAACATACTAGTGCTATGTAATATTTTTAAAAAAAATTCTTGCCAGAGAGCGTATGCACTCTCCACAGAAGGTCGGGGAGAGAATGCATCCTCATGGAGAATGGCTACCCTACAATCACTTCTCCTCCATTTTTCCCTCCTTTTGGTATTTTGGGCATGCATGTACATGCACCCAGTGTATTTTTCAAGGCATAGGGTCCGGTACTCGAACTGCATGGTCAGTCATGTGGGATCCAGTTGCCACCAACTGGCCCAGGATTATTTTTAATAGGCAAACAATAATTTCTTAATGACTTTCTTTCCTTTTAAAGTTAAACTGTTTGGTTTACTGTCTCTTTTGGGGCTTGATTTAGAGAATGGAAATGCTTGGATGGTTGATAATATTTCTGTATCTGATATTTCTCATATTGCATGTCATTTTTCTGGATTTACGTGGAAAGTGCAAACTGTATTTTAAAATAAATGCCATTCATTGGAAACATTACAGATTGCCCAAGTTTATTTCAGACAATTTGGAAAATCCAGGTCAGTATAAAGAAGAAAACAAAAGATACCTAAGGTCCTTCTTTTAGCAGCATCTGCTATTTAGCCCTGGTAACATCGTTGCTAATATTCTTTCAGCTATTTCTGTGTATGTATGTATATAATCACTTGTGTCTGTGTTTTCTATTTCCAAATGAACTATAATTTAATTAGTTCTCCGTATTTCTCTGTTAACACTACTATAACATTCTTTTGAAAATCTTTGTATATATTTCTTCTAGTAAGTTTCTAGGAATAGAATTGTTAGGTCAAAGGGAATGAAATTTTTAATACAGTTTATTGAGAATCTAGATTCGCTTTCTGGAAAGGTAGTAGTCTATTAGTCCGCTCTTGCTACCATGACAATACAGACTGGGCGCTGTAAACAACAGAAGTTTATTTCCTCACTACTCTGGAGACTGGAAATTCACAATCAGGAGCCCCAGGGTTGGTTTCCAGTGAGGCCTCCCCTGCCTTGTAGATGGCAACCTTCTACAGATGATGTTCTCATGTAGTTCTTTGTCTGAGTGCTTGCAGAGAGAGAGAGAGAGAGAGAGAGAGAGCGCGAGCGAGCGAGCTACCTCCGGTGTCTTTTTCTATTCATAAGGACACAAATCCTATTAATTTTTGCATCCTACCCTTATGACCTCATTTAACTTTAATTACCTTCTTAAAGGACCCATCTCCAGATAAATAAATAGGAGGTTAGGGCTTCATATGTGAATTGTGGGGGGACAGGTCCATATATTAACGTCATCATCAGTGAATGTGAGGGTACCCATTTTACCATCTCATTGCCAACATGGAACATGCACACCACACACATGTGCATGCACACAAACACGCCCACAAACATGCACATATGCTGATTTGGTGAAAATGACATTGTTTTACGTTGTATGTTATTGATCATTAGTTTCAGTGAAACTTCTTTTTACATTTGGACACTTTTCTTTGGCGAATTTCCTGTTGCTGTACTTTGACCCTTTTTAGGAGGCCATTGGAGTTATTTTTAATGGTCAGTAAACCTACATTTTCTTTTGAGAATGTAACTATTTCCTATTTTTATCAGATATTTTTGCCTACACAGAAAAATGAATCACTTAAAATGTTATTTATCCTTAGATATTAAGCTACAATTTTATTAAGATACATTGAGGTGGACAGGGTTAATAATATATGAAGTTTCATATTAGTGAATCATATGTTCAATGCTTATTCCTAAAAACTATGTATGATTTGGGATGCACTGATTTGCTGGTAGTGATATATAGGTTGTGGCATGGTTAATGCAAAAATCTTTTCAGCTATTTTTAACTGTGAATTAACAAATATGACAGTATTTCCTGCGACACGCTCCCTAGAACTCTCATCCCACAAGCTGTCTGGCAAGAAGAGAATTCTGTTGGTTAAATAGCTTTGGAAACTTCTGTGTCTTGTACTCCAGGCCTCTTGAGCCATAGTGCACATCTGGGAAGCCCTATAGTAAAGAACTGTTACTTTTTGTAAGCTGAGGACTTGCAAAACTCATTTTTTATTTTTTTGGAGAGGATTTTGCTATAGGGCACGTGTGCTCGCCAGACAGACAGAGAAAGACAGAGAGACAGAAAGCGAGAAATCACCCCCCAGTGGGGATGGCCACGCTGCAGTCCCTTCTCCTCCATTCTCCTCTCGGGATCTTGGGCACGCACGCACACACGCCTGGTGTGAGTTTAAGCCACCGGGTCCGGAACGCGAACTGTGGTCGACTACGTGGGGGTCCAGCGACATAGCCATTACGCTAACTGCTGGTCCCCTCATTTTTACCATAGAACATCCCCCCTTTATATTTATGTGACTTATGTTAACTATTTTTTAGATCATAGAAGTTTATTTAGACAGATTTAAAGCTATTTTCACACATGTAAAGCAGTTGTAATCCTAAGTAGAGGCTTGGGCCATAAATAAGGAGACAGGGAGGACAGAATAGAAGATGGAGGGAAGGAGAGAGGGAGGGAGGGAAGTGGGGGGAGAGAAGAAATCAGTGTCTACCAGGCTACGAATAGAGAACAATAATGTTGACATGACAGTCTAATGTCATGCCAGAAGGACAAAGACTGTCTTCTTTTTCTTGTATGATTATGTCTTTTTCTCTTCCCTTTTCTTTTCAGTCTATGAGAGAAAAGAAAGAAATTTCTGTTTTCAGGGTTTTTTTTCCTGAATCATCCCAGGATTGTGAACAGAATAGTTTTGAATAGGTAGATATTGTTGATTAAGAAATTAGACTTCTGGTACTTTGGGAATGGAAACACATGGAAAGAGCATTTCTGGTGCTGTCAAATGATGATGGTAACTTTCTACTTTGAAATATTTATAGATCCATAGGCAGTTGCAAAGAAATACGTAACACAGGGAGGTCCCATGCACCCTTCACCCAGTTTTCCCCAGTGGTAACATCTTGCATAACTTCAGTACAATATCACAACCAGGAACTTGACCTTAAAGATGCCTGTCTCTGCCTTCACCCCTTGGGGGAAAAAAGGTTCTTCCTTCTATTGCCAAGTAGTAGTCCATGATACGGATGTACCCCAGTTTGTTTAACCA
Source organism: Tupaia tana (assembly GCA_026018925.1). Classification (NCBI taxonomy): domain Eukaryota; kingdom Metazoa; phylum Chordata; class Mammalia; order Scandentia; family Tupaiidae; genus Tupaia; species Tupaia tana. Next base: position 24,139,814 of record JAKSZU010000009.1, read on the forward strand.
GTCACTCATTGAATGACATTTATCCCTAGTCCTTATTTTTAGTGAAATCTATTAATACCCTGAATGAATATTATTCCAAAGAATACCAGTTTTGGAAACTGCATACTGCAGAAATGATACAGGTAAAGAATTGTACCGTTTTAAAGATTATGACCGAGTTACAGAAACCGAGTCCTTTTTACTATTTTATTTAGGAATTCCAGAGACGCTGTAACACTCTGATTTCATTGATTGAGAAAGAAAATATGGAAATTGAGGAAAGAGAGAGAGCAGAAAAGAAGAAACGGGCAACTAAAACGCCAATGGTAAAATTTTCAGCATTTTCCTAACTTTTAGGTAGATCCCATTTTTTTTACATAATTAAAATGCCTATAATTATGTCTAATGCCGTAGTGATACCTATTATAAAGACTGGTTTACTGAAATGCTGATTTCTTTGGGACAGAAAAAGAATTACATCACAACCCCATGTTTCCTATTTATTGGTAGAACATAAGGTTAGGAACGCCCTAGTAACAGGACTCAGTATTTTCAAAAATTTCTCATGAGTCTAAGCAGAAGTATAATGCAACTCAAATCCTTTGAGTTGAGACCAGAGTTTTCGTGGGTGTCGGAGAGGGGTAAGGGTGGCATGGGATGGGGCTGAGGCTGAAACTGGAAGTTTGGAGTATGACCACACACGTTTTCTGATGTTTGTGGAATCAAGAGCGCAGATGGGAACTTCAGCAGACAACAAAGCTTTACTTGGGAACAAATTTACTGTCAAATAATAAGATAACTGGATTTTAATCTAGTCAGGTTGCTTTGTATAGCTGTAGTTTAAAATATCCTCTAATAGATTATATTATTGGAGTATGGTGAAGTCACTGCCATATTTGATCAAATCTGGGATGCCTTCCATTGTAAGAGACAGCATTATTTTATATATGACTAAGAAAATATGCTGCTGAGTATAAGGTGCCATCAGTTGTAAGATGCATCCTGGTTTTAGAGATGCTGAAATGTGAAAGAAATGTGCATCGTAGATGCTGTGTAGTCTGGTACATTAAAATCTATCAGAAGTTCTAAAAAATGCACTGCGAAATAAAATTTTGCCCTGAAAACTTTAAGTATGAAGTAGTTCTTTAAGATCAGAGTACATTTATAATACCATGTGTAAGTAGATACTTGATAACTATTTTTGATGGGTATTTTATGTCTTTTTGTAAAAAGAAACATCTTTGAAGGTTATTTTACATTGGGTTATATAGTTTGTTGGGCTATATAGATCATTAACTGTGAGTATAACATTTAAGTGAATATTCATGTTAAAAATTTTTTTTGATGCATTTACATCCTAGATTTAACATTGTTGGGCCATTTAAAAATGTGCATATTGGAGCAGAACATTAAATCTGTTTCCATTTTAGTCACAGAAAAGAAAAGCAGAGTCAGCTACTGAGAGCTCTGGAAAGAAGGATGTCAAGAAGGTGAAATCCTAAAGCCTAGAAATAAAGTTTTAAATGGGAAACTGCTATTTTCTTGTTCCCATCTTCAAAATGCTAATTGCCAGTTCCAGTGTATTCATGGTACTCTTAAGAAAAATCTCTTTGGTTTTGATTTCTTGCATATTTTATATATTTTACAATGCTTTCTACCTGAAATGTGTAGCTTTATATTTTATGCATTCTAGTATTTTTGTGTACTGTATTTTGTGCATTTCATGTCTTCATCAAAATCCTCTCAGTCCTTGTTCTTTTGAAGCTTGTGCTGAGGTTTTAGCTTTTCTATGTTTTATATGCCGCTGCTTTGAAAGAGAACCTAGATTCTATAGCTGTATTATTGTTGTTTCATACTTTAAATTTATATGGCTGTGGAAAAATGAATTAAAATGATTTGAGGAGAAAGACTTTTTCACTTCTTTGTTGCTTTCTTTTCTATTGAGTCTGGGCTTGTATGTGTTACTTGCATACTGTGATTAGCATAATAATTGTTTCTTTGAGGTCATCTAAATATTTTTTTCCTAAAGGAATAAAGGGTGAGAAAAGAAAAATATGAAAAAAAACCCTAATATTTGATACTGTGCTTGCTGTCAGTATGCATTACATTTAAATTATTCTCTAAATATTCAAGTGGGAAAATATAATAAAGAAATGTCTATAAGAAATTTAATTATTTCCTGTTTTTTGTGCAGTAGAAAGTAGTTGTGTTTACTGAATTGCATTGCTCACGCCTATGTATTGGGTTGAAAGTTAAAGCTTTGTTTTCTGGTTTCTGTGTTATCTTCTGTCCTGTAAAGCCAGTTCAGAGGTGTCTGGGTGTTAACATGTAGACTTATTAGCAACAAAGTTGTGAGAATGAAATAAACGGTCCCTTTTCTTCTGCATGTACAGCGTTTATTTCATTCTCATAACTTTGTTGCTACCAAGAGTGTATTTCTTGTTCACACTACACAACCCATGGAGGTCAGAGGGATATGGAAGAGGGAGGGAATCTGCTCCACACAGTCATTCAAGGTTCTAAGACACGTGGCCTTTTTGGCTGCACCATAGTAGAAAACGAGAGACTAGAGAATCTCATGTAGGCTCCTTACTGTCTCAGCCCAGAAGTGACACATGTCACATTCACTTACATTTCAGTGTCTCAAACTAGTCACACGGTCCAATGTACCTGTTAATATAGGGGAACGATCCACATGTCTTATATTGCTGCCTCTGCCACAGGAGCTGTCAGTTCAGTTAAGGACCTGAGTCTGTCACATGAAACTGTTAGTGTGGAATTGATCAGAGGTCAGGTTATGAAAGAACCGGGAAAATGGGTCAGAATCTAGCATGAAACACAACAAATAAGCAAAGCTGGGAGTGCAGGGCAGTGATGTGAGTTATGAAAACAAGGTTTAAATCACTGAAGAATTGCCTCTTCCTACCAAGAGCTTTTGCATTTGCTATCAGATTCTATTTTTGGCTAACACTGGGTGGCTCTTGAGTGCAAGTCAGCATCTTTCACATCCCCAGTCCTAGAACTTTTGCAGCGTAGGAATACATCTAGAATGACAACGCCATATACTGTCTGCTGGACTCTTTTGAGGCATCATTCATTGTCTATATTTCATATTTCTTATTGTCATGCTCCTGATTGGGTTCCTTTTACTGTTTATGCTTTAAGGATTTAGGCTCCTGGCACCCTGGTAGGGGTTGGGTGAAATTGGGGCGCTTTTAAGAGACAAGTATAAGATGCTATTTGATGAGAACCCCGAGATATCAAACGTATGCTTGGCTTAAGTGATTCTGTAAGGCCCACAAAGGAGTGGAAGGGCTGCACAGTAGTATGTGACTCGTTGGCTCTTTGCCTACGTACTCCAGTCCGGGAGCTCTAAAGCCCAAAACCACATCATGGAATTTTCCACTTGAGTCAGATGAAAAGCTACAGTCATCCAAGCATGAGAAAATAATACCCAAGGGGGTTTTACTGATACCCACTACTACTCCCCACTAGAAAACAGCCCCATGAGGGTCCTGGATTCTGATCTGTCCATTCAGCCTTTCTTTTTAAAGGGAGGAATGAAGATGGAGGGTGGGAGCAAGCACAGTTGGGTTTGAACTCCTTCATGAAAATGTTAACAACCTCACTTCTTACTCTTCCTCTGTTAACCCGAGAGGGTTAATAGCTGAATTGTATGTGATTGCCTACCCTTAGGGGGGAAATCTTGCAGGTAAGTTCTTCTGGCCTTTTTCTGGGGCCTTTTCATGATCAACATCATGTTTGTTTATTTGTTTGTTTATTTTTAGAGACACTTGCTATAGGGTGCATGCACTCACTGAAGAGACAGAGAGACAGAAAGTGAGAAATCACCCCCTGGAAGGGATGGCCACACTGCTGCAATCCCTTTTCCTTTATTCTCCTCAGAGTTTTGGGCACACACACATGCACCTGGCATGAGTTTTTGTTTGTTTGTTTGTTTCTTTTTTAGAGGTTTTTGCTATACAGTGCGTGTGCTCACTGGAAAGACAGAGAGAGACAGAGAGGCAGAAAGCGAGAAATCACCCCCCGGGGGATGGCCACGCTGCAATCCCTTCTCCAGTCTCCTCTCAGGGTCTTGGGCATGCACACACACGTGCCTGGCGTGAGTTTAAGCCACTGGGTCTGCGACTCAAACCTCAGTTGACTACATGGGAGTCTAGCGACATAGCCATTATGCCAACTGCTGTTCCCCTGGCATGAGTTTTAAGCCACCGGGTCTGGGGCTTGAACTGCAGTCAACTCCGTGGGAGTCCAGTGACATAACCATTACACCATCTGCTGGTCCCACATCATGACTTTTACCATAGGAGCCACCACGCCGACATCATGACTTTTAAGTGCCTTTCTTGGACCAGAGAGATGTGAAATTCAGCTCCCCAAGGCCTTCAATGGCTGTGTCTGGTGGTGTTCTTAGGAACTTTTGAAATAGTTTTATTCAGTTCTTAACCTAAAGACCACATTATATATTTAGTGACAGATTTACCATCTATTCTGTTTTTCACCCTAAGGCATATTCAGCTACATTTTGAATCTAGCCTACCAAGGAGGTCCGCACAGTGAACATCAGATAATAGCATAGTCCAAACAATACCATGTTGGGGATATAGAATGCCCCATGTCTGAAAATGAAACCTCTGTTTTGTCAAATTTCCACAGGGAAATTAAACTCCTGAGGGACATTTAAAAGTTCTAGCAGAGAAATTCCATTTCAAAGAGGCCTAGACTGACGGATAGTATCCCTACACCTGGCTGCTGTGTAGAGAGGAATAGTTGTTTTCCCATGTCAGCTGCTTGCAGGCCAGAGAGAGCAGAAGAGAGTGCAGTATATGTGCATGCCATATTATAAAAGTACAACGACCCTGTGCCAGTACAGAATGATTCGTTCTATTGTACTTCCATGTGACTCAACCTGATTCCTTGCTTGGAAAATGTGCAAGGAGGAAAGTGACCAGAGGGACAAGGACCCTGGGTCATTTCCTTCACTCATGGCCTCCATCTGTAGAAAATAAGGGGTGAACACGTTTTCCCAAACCCTAGGGCTTCCACAGAGGCCCTCAAAAGCATCCATATTGATCCATTGGCTACGTAGGCCCTAATTTCTTAGAATAAAAAGAAGGTGGTGAGTTCAGTAATCTTTTTCATCATAGCTATTTGTATCTCCGTCTTTATTCTCTGACTCCCTGACCTATGTGTGTTATGCTATATGGAAAACTTGGATACTTGTCAGATTTATACAGTTCTCCTATAAAATATACCCCCAAATGTTGTCTTTTATCTGAGACCTCCAGTCGAGAAAAGTTTTTGAATTAGAATTTTATTTTAAGAGGGTTTTGCTATAGGGACACATGTGTTCACTGGAAAGACACCCCCCAGGGGGGATGGCCATGCCGCAATCCCTTCTCCTCCATTCTCCTCTCGGGATCTTGGGCACACCTGGCATGAGTTTAAGCTGCCGGGTCTGGGACTTGAACCATGGTCAACTATGTGGGAGTCCAGTGATGTAACTATTACACCATCTGATGGTCCCCTTTTTTTTTTTAATTTTAAAAAGGTTTTTGCTATAGGGTGAATGTGTGAGACAGAAAGCGAGAAATCACTCCCTGGGGGGGGGATGACCATGCCACAGTCCCTTCTCCATTCGCATCTCAGGATGGCACACACATATGCACCCAGTGTGAAGGTTAAGCCACTGGATCCAGGACTCAAACTGTGGTCGATTACGTGGGAGTCCAGCGATGTAACCATTATGCTAGCTGTTGGTCCCTTGAACTAGAATCTTTGCAACTGCCTTGGTTGCTGTATGTTTGGTTGGAAAAGCCTCCACCTAAATAGTGGAAGTATCCAGTGTCACCCAAACAAAGTGCCGTTATTTTCCAGTTACTGACAAAGATCCCCACTGTGGTCTACTGTTCCTTCTTTATCATGCAGTAGTCAATGCAGATAGGTAAGAGTCCCAGTCCGGTTTCAAGGTTCACAATGAATGCTGGTGTTCACATTGTTTTCTCTCCAGGTATTCTTTCCAACTGTTGAGATCCTCAAGTTGCTAGCAAATTTCAAACTTCTGTCAGTATTCCATGCCATGTACCCTTTATTTAGTCTGCCTAAGCTACTTCCCCAATAGACAAGGGGTCAGATTTTTCTGGGGTACAAATATACATAGCTAATACTATCTGTCATGTCCCCTATCCCTCAGCCTTATCATTTCTGTGTACCCCAGCTGAGTTTTAACTGTTAATATCTTTTTGTCGGGGGAATTTTCAGAGACTTGAAAGGCCTCTTTACTCTGCATGATAGACTGGAGGAGGTAGGGTAAAATAACACCTGTGGGAGTAACGCTCAACCAAAAACTGGTGGGAGTTGGTGGATAGATAGATATCCCAGCTCTTTAACCCCCTGAACAACATAACTAAGGTATGCGATTTTTATAGTGCTCCAAAGTTTACCCATAGGATTAAGATCCAGTCACCCACATTAGTAGCTGTATTGCTAACACACTTTTTATGGACTGCTTTCCTTTCCCTATATCACTTCCCTACTCCATTATGGGTGTTTCTCAAGGTCAACTCCTAAATACATTACTTGCATCAGAAGCTTTTGTCTTATGGTCTAGATCTGAGAGGACCCAAATTAAACACTCATTTTACATACATAACTTTTCTTAGCCTTTAGTTACTTCATAAAACAGTATTGGGCCTTCAAAGAGGATAATAACTGGGTAGCCTATCATTGATCCATTCTTGTAAGATCTATTCTGTGAACAGTTAGTGGGTGGTATGACTGGGTCAGGATATTCTGCACTGGAACAAAGCAATGGATTCTGATTTCTCTCCACAAATGAATGAGATTTTCTCATACCACTAATAACTATAGACTGGCAATTATTAGGCAGAGGTTATAACATTCTCAAGTGCTTGGTAAGTCCACAGCTGGTGCCCAGACTATTTTCTGTTTAAATATTCTCCACGCTAGCTGGTACCTCTTCCCCAAACCAGTGGTTCATTTAGATAACCGAACCAAATGTTGGCCTTTTTTACTGTATTGTGTTGTGTAACCATTGCAGAAGCCTGGGTATACCAGACTTTTTTCATCTGTTGGCTAATGACTACATATTTGTCCCCTTCCCGATACATTGCTTTCCTGCTGGAGATACTTTCACCTAGGCTACTGTTGTCAAATCCAAGCTGTACCTTTCTATTGACGTTCAAGTTTGCTTTTGTATTGCCCCCAAGGCATGTTTCATTGACTTCTTGTGTTATTCCTATGATATGGATGCTAGAATCCATCAATATGTTGGCTACCAAGTGATTGGGTCATCAGAAAAGTCATGAGATTATTTTCCTGTTTTTCTATGTAAAAATGTGTCATGGCTTTTCTGATGACCCAATGTATGGGCTGTTTCTGGTGTCTGTGTATCTATGGGAGGTTGATGGTGAGCACTGCTCATATCATACTGTCAACTTCCCATCATGAATACAATTTTGAATTAATAGTCCCCTTCAGTGGTAGAGACCAAAGCCTATTTGCTATATCCAAGACAAAAGATCTTTGCATGAAGTCCTGCCTTTGCTAGAATATTTAGTATGTGACAATTATTATCAATTAGGATTGACACCATACTCAGTCCTCTCCAAAGTCAGCTTTAAGTCTCCAAATGCCATTTTTTAATAGACCATCGATTAATTTTTTATGTCCATCATGCCATAAATTCATAGGGAATAGGTTCCAGTAGCTCAGGCTCCTTTCCATTGGTTCTCAGAAAGTGTGCTTCCCTGGGAGGAGCAGGCTGGCGCTTTAGTTGAACCCAGGTCCCTTTCTCTTTGGCTTCCTTCTTTTTCTGGTCATTTTCCTTCACACGTTTTAGGAAGCTATCTCTGCTCTTAGAGGGCTTAACGCACATTGATTCTCTTGGCAAGATTCTTGCCCTTAACTTGTTTGTTCACAAGAACGCCAACAGCATGCTGGGTAACACTGTAGACTCTTCCAGTTTTGCCATGGTAACATGTGTGGGGCATTCCTTTTTGAACAGTACCCATTCCCTTCATGTCTACACTATCACCTTTCTTGTAGATTCACATATATGTTGCCAAAGGAACCACTCCATGTTTTCTAAAAGGCCTAGAGAACATGTATCAGGTGCTTCTTCTCTTTCCCTTTGTGTTCGTCAGTTTGGTTAATTACTGGAAGATGGCAGTTCTGGCTGAAAGGACTGCCATTTGTTTTTGTACCAGCCATTTATTGGGTCATTGGGAAAGTCATGATGGCTTTTTTTTTTTTTTTTTTTTTTTTAAGATAGAGATTTTTGTTATGGCATGCATGCACTTGCTGGAGAGAGACAGAAAGTGAGAAATTACTATCCCCCACCCCCCACCCAAGAGGGAATGGCCATGCCTCAATCTCTTCTCCATTCTCCTCTCAAGATTTTCGGTACACACACTCATATGCCTGGTGTGATTTTCACACTGCTGGGTCCAGGACTGGAGCCATTGTGGACTATATAGGAGTCCAGCACCTTAACCACTACGCAACCTGCTGGCCTCAAGACTGCACTGCTATTACATCTACTGTTTTCCCAGCTGTGCTGGCTATATTGTTTATAGCTGAATAGATGGCTTCCTTTGCTTAAGTGAGGGATGATTGCAATTAGGTTTGAGGTCTAGGTGTGTCTTTACAAGGTATATCCCTTTGTCTTTTCATATATGTCTGTCTCGGTTTCTGAGGTCTCAAACTTTCTTCTTTTTTATTTGCCATAGGGTGCATGTGCTCAGCAGAGAGAGACAAGAAGAGAAAGTGAAAACCTTCCTCCCCGCCACCCCACCCCTGCACACATACACCATGGGGAATGATTATGCCACAATGCCCTCTCTTCCATTTCTTCTTTGTCTCAGGATTTTGGGCTTGCACACACACATGCACCTGGTATGTTTTTCAAGCTGCTGGGTCCAGGAATCAAACCACGCAGTTGACTATGTGGGATCCAGCTGTCTTAACCAGCATGCCACTGGCTAGCCCACTATCCACTGCTTCTAAAGCTAAAACTATCTCCCGATCAAGAGTTTTAGTTTAAATACACTTTACCTGCTACCTGCTGATCATAGGACTTTTAGTATATCCAGGCTGATCAAAATCTCAAAGTCGGGAACCAGCAGTTAGCGTAATGGCTATGTTGCTGGACTCCCACGTAGTCGACAGTGGTTTGTGTCCCGGATCCGGTGGCTTAAAACTCACGCGGGGCGTGTGTGTGTGCGTGCCCAAGATCCCGAGAGGAGAATGGAGGAGAAGGGATTGCGGCGTGACCATCCCCCTGGGGGGTGATTTCTCACTTTCTGTCTCTCTGTCTCTCTCTGTCTGGTGAGCGCAAGCGCCCTATAGCGAAAACCTCTCAAAAAAAAAAAATCTCAAAGCCGAGGCATTCTGGGTATCACCATTATTTGATGTCTTTAAGTTTATTTCTTCCATGAGAGAGAGAGACAGACAGGCATCCCCAACAGAGAATACCACAATCCATTCTCAGCTTCAACCAGCCCAGGTCATAGGTATGCACGTGTGTCTGATATTCCCAGCAAGATCCTGGGACATGAACCTGGGACTCTTCACATGTGGATCCAGTTGTATTATCACTGTGTCACCACATGGCTCCTGTTTAATATCTTTTTGACTTTGGGTCGTGTTTTTTCTCTCAAGTTTTCCTTTCTACTTCCATCCAAGAATAAGCTACGTTCCACATGTCAAAGTGGACTCTACCACCCTTCAGTGATCATACTCACACTCGGAAGTCTCTGGAATCAACAATCCTAATTAGACAGTTGGCATTCAAAGAAATCCTTATACGTTGAAATAGGGACATTAAATTATGTGGGATTTCTCATTGTCTACCATATATTGTGATTATTGGTAAGACTGTTTATCATTGAACTCGAGTCCTTGAGAACAATGATGAATTATACAGCAGTGTCACAGTATTTTGAGTCTTCTGAGCAATAGCGACTGCTACTGGTAATGATCCTGGGAGAAAGAGTGATGGTTTTATATGCTATTATACAATGTGCATCTGCTGAAGTGTAACTATGGATGGCCTATGCTTTTTTAAAGGTTGGCTTCTATTTTGTAGTTTTTTTTTTTTTTTTAAAGCAACATACACTGTATGCGAATACTTTGCAGGCCATCATTTTTCTCCTGTGGAGATCTTCCTTAGTGCTAGGTAACTGGCACGCCATTGCAAGCTGCAGTGCCTAAGCCTCATGGAAATGGAACTCTTGACTGTATCTCTCAGGGTACAAGGATTTAGACTTTAATGCTGAAGGAGAACATTCAGGCTTGTATTTAGAATTGTCAGCTCCTCCTCTCCAAAAAAAAAGAATTGTCAGCTCCCGGCTTGGGATACAACAATGCTTGATTTGGCTTTATTTTAGTCTGTATCAGTTTGCATTTGCTGCATAATAAACTACCCTACACTTTTAGTGGCTTAAAACCAGTATTTAACTTATGATTCTGCAGTTTTGCAGGCTCTGCTGCTTTCAAGGCCTGAAATCCATACTTACCAAATTTAAAGAAATCCTTGGGACCAGCAGTTAGCGTTAATGGCTATGTTGCTGGACTCCCATGTAGTTGACCGCGGTTCACATCCCGGACCCAGTGGCTTGAAGCTCAAGCCGGGCGCGTGTGTGTGTGTGCCCAAGATCCCGATAGGAGAATGGAGGAGAAGGGATTGCAGTGTGGCCATCCCCCCTGGGGGGTGATTTCTCGCTTTCTGTCTCTCTGTCTCTCTCTGTCTTTCTGGCGAGCGCACGCGCCCTATAGCAAAAACCTCTTCAAAAAAAAAAAAAAAAGAAAGAAAGAAAAGAAAGAAAGAAATCCTTGTAAGTTGAAATAGGGGTACTAAATTAAACTTGAATTCTCATAAATCAAATGGTCCACACTCTCAGTGGAGGGAATAGCAAAATACAGAACAGAGATGTTCTTGGGGTCAGAAAGGCAGGGTCAGCAATAGGCAGTGAGGTCAAAATGACCTGTGTTGTCTGGGAAACCTTGAGGTTCAACATGTTTACTGAGGCCGAGGGGCGGTATACTACTTTGGACCCGTGACTGGGCCAGAACTCAGACAAGCCCTACTGAGGCAGCAGCAGAACAGCTGTGCTACCGAAGCTATTTGCTTCAAAACAGCCTTTCGTGTCACCTTGCCTCCACCACAGCTGGCAAGGTTGTGATGCCCTGATGGTTGCTGTTGCCCTTGTTAGTGCTGGACTGTGCATTGTCACCTTTCATGACTGAATTGACATGTCTCAGGCAAAATAGCCCCAGTCCCACTGGTGCCTAAGTGAGATCCCCACTGTTGGGCTAAAGGAGCTCCCGCAGAACGGAAATGGAATTTAAACGTGAGCTTCTTAGACAACGCTCGCTCCCTCTTCTCCAGGACACTGCAAGAACTAGCTTGCTGTGTTTGCCTCCTCAAAGACCCAGTTCTTCCTCTCCTCTGCCTACGTGGCTTGGGGCAAGGGTTGACCCGCTGGTGCCATCTCCTTCTACTCTCATGGTGATTTATCGCAGAAGCTTTTTGCGACTGGGCCTTGGCCAGAGTCACCTCTGTCCACCCTGACAAATGTTGTGAACTTTATGAATTCATTAAAAATGTATTTATTCATTTGCATACTCATTCATTCATTTGTTCATTCAGTCTTTTTTTTTTTTTTTTTTTTTTTTAGGTTTTGCCATAAGGGTGTGTGCACATGCAAGAAAGAGAGGGAAAGTGAGAAATCACCCCCCCTCCCCCCCCAAGGGGGATGGCCACACTGAAATCCCTTTTCCATCATTTTCCACACATGCACATGTGCCTGGTGTGATTTTCAAGCCACTGGGTCTGGGATCCAAACTGTGGTCAACCCTGTAGGAGTGTAGCACCTTAACCACCCTACCACCTGCTGGCTCCTGGTCTCATTTTCAATTAGATCTCAGGTTAAAGTTCCAGAAGAAGGTGTTGTGGCCATGAACCCCTTCATGGGGTCACACAGCAACCTTCGAGCTTTGCATCATCCATAGGGCCTGTCTGTCCCAGTTTCTTTCATTGTCTTTGTCTCTCATTCACTCTGGATCTCTGTCACCTGTTTCTTGTCCTCACTCGCTCTCACGCTCAAATGAATTTAAATAGCCCTTTCCCTGGGCACTTTAGTAACTTACTTCAACTACTAAATAAGAACAGGTGGGTATTGTAAAGACATCAGCCAGCAGGAATCCAGGCAGTTATGCTTTTCATCTCTCTCCAGAGCTACTTAATGTCTCTCTCAATGTCTCTGTCATTGCTTTTCTCTCTCTCGGCCCCGTGCTTCTCTGTGTGTGTGTGCCTGTAGGCTTAATGATGGCCTACTGATTTTATGTCTTGGAAGCCCAATTTGTGCAATGCGGTCTGCTTTCATTGTTACTTTGCCTTGCCATGATTCCTCATGGATCCTTCTCTTCCCCAGGGCATGTTTGTAAGCTCTAAGTCCTCATTTCTAATTGCCGCAGCCTTCAGAGTTTTGAGTGGGAGAGTCACAGGGGTACAGATCATCTTCTGCATCAGGTCACAGCATAGGTAAGTGGCGTGACGGTCTGGGTCAAGGGTACACCGTATGGATGTACGTGAGGTCATATGATATGAAACTTTGCAGCAGGAGCTGATTACAGACAAGCAGTTGACTAATAGGAGGTAACTGGCACCTCCCTGTAGTTTGTTTCTTGCCTTTTAGTGCACTAACTTTTCCCCTCTATGTAATAGCAAAGCTATCTCTGCCTACAGCAATCCACCTGTTGTTATTTATTTATGTTTTTGGAGAGTTTTTTGCTATAGGGTGCGTGCACTTGCCAGAAAGACAGAGAGAGACAGAGAGACAGAAAGTGAGAAATCACACACCCCCCCCCCCCCCCGGGGAGATGGCCGCGCCACAATCCCTTCTCCTCCATTCTCTTCTTGGGATCTTGGGCTCGCACACACACGCACCTGGCGTGAGTTTAAGCCACCGGGTCTGGGACTTGAACCATGGTCGACTACATGGAAGTCCAGCAACATAGCCATTACACCAACTGCTGGTCCCTTCGCTTGTTATTCTTCAACCACAAACACGTCCCTCCCACTTACAGGAGACAGGCCACCCTGTTACTTCTATTGATAAAAGTGATATGAAAGGATCCCATTAAGAGCTGCTTGTCAGGGCTGACCCCGAGCCTAGTGGTTAAGGGAGCCAGATCCCACATGGCCAATCAAATCTTGATGGGATGGGGAAATGGAGACGAAATTGCAGTGTGACCATTCCCCACTGGGGGATGCTTTCTCCTCTATGTCTCTGACAAGTGCACATGCCCTCTGGCAATTAAAAAACCAAATTGCTTGTGAGACGAAGTGTTATAGACTAAGTGCCTGTAACTTTTAAGGAGCATCTTCAAATATTCAATTCCTGGGCCTGCCTCTGATTGTTGTTCCAGAGTATATTGGGTCATCAGAAAAGTCCTGACGTATCTTTGCATAGAAAACCAGAAAAATATGTCATGGCTTTTCTGATGACCCAATTTATTCCATCCTGCAGCGGCTTGGGGATGGTGAATTATATACTAGGACCAGGAGGTGTAACTGTACTGTAGAGAAACGAGTTCCGTCACCAGCAAATCTGCCCAAGTGGAGAATCTGTCTCTGGGAAGATTACCCCTGAGATGCTTGAAGGGCAGCAGCAGTCCACTTGCAGGTACTGGTGGCATTCTGGAAAAGTCAGCCTGAGGGGTTTGTTCTCAAATTTGAGTTTGAATCAGAATCACCTGGAAAGGCTTGTTAAAACACAGATTGCTGAGTTTCTGATTCAGTAGGATTTTGAATTTCTAACAAGGTGATGATGTTGCTGCTCCAGGAATTGCACTTTGAAAACTGCTGTTCTGGGGCCAGCAGGTGGTATGCTGGCTAAGGTGCTGGACTCCCACATGGCTGATCCTGATTCAAGACCAGGACCTGGTGGCTTGTTTTCTCATTTTCTCTCTCTTTCTCTTTCTGGTGAAATCCAATAATAATAAATGTAAGTAATTCAATAATTCTTTTTTTTTTGAGAGGTTTTTGCTATAGGGCACTTGCACTCACAAGAAAGACAGAGAGAGACAGAGAGACAGAAAGCGAGAAATCACCCCCCGGGGGGGATGGCCACGCTGCAATCCCTTCTCCTCCATTCTCCTCTTGGGATCTTGGGCACACATGCACACGTGCCTGGCGTGAGTTTAAGCCACTGGGTCTGGGACTCGAACTGCAGTCAACTACATGCGAGTCCAGCAACATAGGCATGTTGGTCCCAAAGTTTAGTCCGAAAAATTAAATAATTCTTAAAAAAAGAAAAAAAGGAAATAAAACTGCTGTTCTAGGGTGCCAGCTTGAATCAGGCCTTTGGTGGTCGAGTAGAAATGGGTTTTGTTGTGTTTTTTTTTTGAGAGGTTTTTCGCTATAGGGCACATGCACTCACCAGACAGACAGAGAGAGACATAGAGACAGAAAGCGAGAAATCACCCCCCAGGGGGGATGGCCACGCCGCAATCCTTTCTCCTCCATTCTCCTCTCGGGATCTTGGGCACGCACGCACACGCGCCCGGCGTGAGTTTTAAACCACCAGGTCCGGGACGCGAACCACGGTCGACTACGTGGGAGTCCAGCGACATAGCCATTATGCTAACTGCTGGTTCCCTATTTTTGGTAGTTTTAGGCCAGAGGAATTTCTCTAGGCCATCTGCCAGTTGTGCTCCTGGGATCCCCTGGATTTGTAAACCCTAAACATATGTCTCACTCGCTTCTGTCTGTCTTGGCACTTGGACTCCCACCATACTCCATGTGTCGTGATGGGCATATTCAGTTCTGTGATTAACTATTGTCACCTGTGAACAGCCCTAGGTCCTCCCATTCTCTGTGTATTTAGCGATACCTTTGTAATCACCTCTCTCATTCTTACTGCCACTCACGTTAATTTTTTCATGTTTTCTAACTCAGACTTCCAGACTGAGAATCTGACTGGCTGGCCAGGTTATCGTTTGGTGCCAGCCATGTCAAGGGTTGCTGACTGGCCTATGGATTTTTAGCACTTGGGTTGTGAGTCCATCCTGAGTCCCTTTGGCTGTGGCCAGTGAAGGATGGGGTGGTTTGGTATATAACATGGCTGCCTAGGCAGTGGGAGCTAAGTCAAGGGGCCTGGGGTCTGGCCGGCAGTGCTGGCTATTTTGAGTACAGCGTACTGACTGGCAGGGTTGATTTTCAGATGGTACCCATCATACTATTCGTTGTTGTTTTATTAGGTTGTTGGAAAAGTCATGTTGTGTTTTTCTATGCAAAAATGTGTCATGACTCTCTTGACAACACAATAGATTTTCCTATAGGACACCAGAGAGAGGGAGAAAATGAGAAATCACCCCTGGGTGGAGTAGCCACACTGAAATACCCTCTCCTCCCTTCTCCTCTCAGGATTTTGGGCACACATGCACACATGCCTGGCGTGATTTTCAAGCTGCCGGGTATGAAACTCTAACCGTTCAGTTGGCCATGTGGGATCCAACATCTTAATCTCCACACCACCTGTTGGCCCCTGGTTATCTTTAATAACACTGCTAATATTATCATATTAAAGTATGAATTAAAATATAAGAATAGTGGTAATTATTTAATAACCAGCTGAACTGATTATTAAAATACTGAGTACCTCTCAGTGATTGGTAAATACTTTCTTTTCAGAGCCCTTAGAGCACCTCCCCTCACCAGAGTTCATCTGATTCTCTTTTTTTTTTAACCTTTGTTTTAAAGAATTATTTTATTGGTGCCAGCATGTGGTGTGGTGGTTAAGGGCGCTGGATTCCCACAGGGCTGACTGCAATTCGAGATCTAGACCAGGCAGCTTGCTTTCTGACTTTTTCTCTCTCTTGCTCTGTCCTTCTCTGGTCAAATTAAAATAAATAAATAAATAAATAAAGTTAAATAAAATCATTCTTTAAAAACTTACTTTAAAAAAAGGAATGATTTTATTTAACTTTATTTATTTATTTATTTACTTACTTAATTTTTAATTTAACCACAGTGAGTCATATGGGAGTTCAGCACCTTCAACCACCACACCACCTGCAGGCCCTGACCTGATTCTTTTCTGGGACCGCCCAAATCTTCATGCTACACAGCAACTACTGGGTTAACTTTCAGCATAGCAGAGGATTCCAGGCTTCTGCTCCACGGTTAGAGTTGGCCTCCATTTTGACTGACTAATGTCTGTGCCATACTGGTTGTTAAATATTTTGAATGCTGTCCATATGACTTTCTTGGAGGGAGGATCCATATTTTATATTACAAAAGGCACGTGTGCTTGGATTTTCTATGTGTCCTTGCATCAGTGTGGTTATAAATAATGTATTTCATAGTTTGGTTGATGTGTCCTAAAGCAATATCAACATGGCCCTCTATAAGTTTTGCACTTTTTAAACATCACAATATACTTCTTCAAAAAAGAAGGAATTGTGTCTTTTCAAAAGGATCATTTTTTTAAGGGCTGGCTCAGTAGCACAGTGGTTAAGGGAGCCAGATCCCACATGGTCATCTGTGATTTGAATTCTGGTTCCTGCGACTTGAAAAACACTTCAATGTGTGATGCATGCCCAAAATCCTGACAGGATGGAAAAGTGGAGGAGAAAGAATTGTGGCATTATGCCCCAGTGGGGGATGCTTTCTCTCTCTGGTGAGTGTTCGTTCCCTCTGGAAATAAAAACAACAACAACAAAAAAGCATTTTTAAATGATGATCTTTTCTTAGGTTTACTATCTTCTTGCCAGAAAAACAAATTTGGGTCACAAATCAGAATGATTAGATTGCCTGTAGGTTAGTACTATATGCCAGTAAAATTGATCTACGGAAAAAAAAAATCTCTCTTCTTTTGCAGAGAAGAACTGATTTCATAGTAGAAACTAATTTATTAGAATCCCCTACAGGGCCGTAATGGAAAACAACTTCAAAGTAAATAAAACATTGTTGAATGTTTTCATTCCCAGGAAGGATTTGGCATGATGTAAGGTGTCTGGCCATTGTGTTATGCAATGGCTGATCGAAGGACTGAGTAAATATCAGGGTCCCGAAATGAACATATGATGTCTTGAAACAAGCTAGAATTCATCAACCAAAACTAAAATGTGTAGGGTGCAAAGTATTGGCCTGAACTTTCATAGAACAAAATTACATTGGGTATATTCTTCAGTGGTTAAAGTGCACTTGCCGAAAGGAACTGCAGCAAATTTAAATAAACACAAGCTTTAGAAAATGCAAAAGAAGTCAGAAGCTTTATTCAAAACTCGACTCCTCGGGACCAGCAGTTAGCGTAATGGCTATGTCACTGGATTCCCACGTAGTCGACCGTGGTTCGAGTCCCGGATCGGGTGGCTTAAACTCATGTTGGGCGCATGTGCATGCGTGCCCAAGATCCTGAGAGGAGAATGGAGGAGAAGGGATTGCGGCGTGGCCATCCCCCCTGAGGGGTGATTTGTCTCTTTCTGTCTCTCTCTGTCTGGTGAGCGCACGCGCCCTATAGCAAAAACCTCTCAAAAAAAAAAAAAAAACTCGACTCCTCTTAACTCTTTCAGTGTATTAAGGAATCAAAACGTACCACTTAGATTACGATATGAAGCATGACTATAAAACAGCATGACCAGTTGTGTCTGACTTGTGGAAGGAAGGTCATTACTTGAGACTTTTAAACTATGATGGTTCCATGTTGGGGGAGGTGAAGTAGTCTAGTGCATGGACGTTTGACTAGATGTCAGGAAGCTCAGACCAAGTTCCCACATTTCTGCTAGGCTTTAGAGGCATCTTGGGAGAAGGAGCACAGGTTTGGGGAAACAGACTCATCTGGGATCTAGGCTCAGCTTCTCCACTTAACTAGCTATTTGAGCTCAGTATATTAACTTCTCTGAGCATTCATTTGCCCCACCAGTAATGTGGGGATGATATACTCAGGGCTGACATTCAGGCGATAGCAGCATGGACTGAACAGTTATTTACAGTGGGCAGTAACAGTCCCCTTATTTAGATTGAAAAGTATTTTTTCAGCCCTGAAAAGCAACTTTCCATGTGATCCTTTCACATCACTTCTAGATGTGATAGAGTGGTCTGACTCGTGTAAGTGGGAGGAACACATGTCTGGTTGAAGAGCAACGGGTGGATTGCTTTAGGCAGAGAGAGCTTTGGTGTTGCATTTAAGGAGAAAGGTTAGTGTATTAACAGGCAAGGAACAGACTCCCTATGTTCTATCTCCCCCTGTTCTGTCTCTTTCTGATTGGGCCAGTGTCCACTGTCATCAGTGTATGCCCAGCCAGTACCATACTGGTGGTTAAATATTTTGACTATCACTCTCAGTAAGGTTTAATGGGGAAGGGGGTGCTGGATGGTGGTTCAGTGGTAAAACAAGATACTCTTTGAGGCTAACCCACGTGGGAAGTTTCTGCATTCTCATCAAGAGACCTCCCTGAGTACACCAGGCACATGCGTGCCTTTGATCTGGGGCTGGCGGAGGCTGGGGCTGTGTGGGTTACAGTGACAGGGCCCAGTTGGGGACGCTATCCGTCTGTCTCTTTCATTCATGTAAAAAATAAATGAATGAACTTTTCAAAAGACTTAATGGCTTTTGGTTATTGGGAGCATAAAATGAGATAATATATGAGAAGTTCCTGATATACAGATGCTACTCATTAAATACTACCTTTGTTTTTTCCTTTTTTCCCCTTGTGATAAAAAACATTTTTCAACCTAAATAAGGGGGGAAGAGAAAAATTTCTGACACTTGTTTTTCACTGTGATGTTAAATTAAGAAAACTGGGGGCCTGCAGGTGGTGTGGTGATTAAGGTGGCTGGATTCCCACATGGCTGACTGCGCTTCGAGTCCCAGAACTGGCATCTTGCTTTCTCACTTTCCCTCTCTCTCTGTCTCTTTCTAGTCAACTTTAAAAAATAAAATAAAATCATGACAATGAATAAAATTAAATAAAAAATTCTTAAAAAAGGAAATTAAGAAGACTGTTTATATCTTATATTTATTCAACCTCCATTAAAAACATTAAGTTCCTACTCTATACCAGGCTCTGAGGGATGCTGGGCATAAAAGGATGATTGAACACTGCGTGGTGCTCCCCTTGATGAGTCTACAGTCTAGGAGGAGCAATAACTTATGATTTCAATCCAAGTCACAGTGAGTCAACATGAACCTGTAGGTGTCTGTGTGCGCATTTACTAAAGAGACTTCCTTTGGGAAAGAACAGCCTGGCTTGGCAGCTGAGCTCAGGCTGGATTTCAGCCTCCACCTGCTTCCTCATCTGCACACTTACACATGGAGGTCCTGAGAACTGTTATAACAGAAGTATCCGCCATGTGCTATGGGCCTCTAGTGGTAGGAAGCACGAAGTGTTGCAGGATAAATGGCATTTGGACAAATACAGATGAAAGAGAAAGCATTCTACTTTATGCAAAGATGTAAAGATATGAAAGAGCTGGAAGATTAGGGGAGTAGTGAATGCTCCACCAGGTAATATATTTAGGCTCCTTGTTTTGAAGAAAGGGAATACAACATAAATGATCTTTATAGCCTCTTTATGTAGGTAGTTTGCCATCATCACAAGAAATATTCCAACTATTTTATGTGTAAGTTAATGTTTCATCTTTCTTGATCAGATAGCACGGGTCCTGTTTTTAAATTTCCATTTGTATTAAAAAAGTCGCTTTTGGTTGATGAGAACACATTGCCCATGGAGGTTAATTATTTGAGGTCATCTAGTGCTTTTCCAATAGGCCTACAGCCTAGACAAAGATCAGTGATTAAAGAAGGCTAGATGATTGAGATATTATTTAAAAATAAAGAATGTGCAGCCTTTAATCACTAGATTATAGATCTGTTTTTTTTCTTCACATTAAATCATAGTACTTTAGAGCTTGGAGATCTTTGGAGACCTTTGACTCTAGTTCTCTCATTTCAAAGTGATTTTATTGTTCTTCTAAAAATGATAAACTTTTATTATAAGAAATTCAAGCAATTCAAAGTAAAACATTAAGATCTAAAACCATCCTAGGACCAGCTGGTGTTGTGGTGGTTAAGGCATATGGATCCTGCATGGCCAGCTCTGTGGTTCAATTCCTAGACCTGGCAGCTTGAGCAACCCTCTGGTGCATGTATGTCTGTGTCCAAAATTCCAAGAGGAGAATGGAAAAGAAGGGATTGTGGTGTGACCATTCTCCATGGGAGGTGCTTTCTCTCTCTGTCTCTCTCTCTCTCTGGTGAGTGCACATACCCTCCGGCAAATAAATAAATAAATAAACTATCCCAATTTTGATCACCCTGATATAACCACAATTAACATGGTTTACAGCATTCCAGATATGTTATTGCATCCATATAGATAGGCAATAGGTGAATCAATTTTTGATCAAACTTGGATTTTATATATATATATATATATATATATATATATATATATATATATATTAAAATTATTCAATTTTCTTTTACTAGAATTGAACAGAATAAAGAGAAAATGAGGTAAAATATAAGGAACTGTATACTTTGGAAGAATACTTATTCTCCACAAAGGATATGTAAGTTCCCTATATAGCTCTCTAAGACTGAGGGAAAAAAATCGATGAAAAAAAAAGGGTTGATGTTATTGTGTTTTTTTCCTTTCTTTTTTCAATTTGAAATAATATTGGTTTACCCACTGCTATGAAAGATGAGAAAAATCACACATATTTTCCCTCTTCTATTTTTTTGTTTTATATAATAATATATTGCATTTCCAAGGTCTGTTACATTTACTGCATGTTCTAGAAATCGGAAATCGTGTTTGCCAGTTAGTAGAGAGCTGACTATAGTAACTTAAACACAGAAAGGTTTAGTCTCTAACCTAAAGGAAGGCTATAGGTAGGAATTAGTCATAGTCAGGGACTGGCAGGGACTTCTAGCATCCATAATCTTCTTAGGAATCCGGCCTCCTCTGGGTTTCTGATTTGCCACATTCAGTGTGTGATTTTGACTTTCAAGGTCGTAAGGTGGCTGTGAGAGTTCTACTACTCAAGCCTACATTCCAGGCAAGAAACAGGAGAAGACGGGGAGAAGGTCAAAAAGAGTTCCAGCGATCTCAACTACCATTTGTATATTTTTTATAAAATTTTCTTTTTTAAATTTAAATTTAT
The DNA here is from genome assembly GCA_026018925.1 of Tupaia tana. Taxonomy (NCBI): domain Eukaryota; kingdom Metazoa; phylum Chordata; class Mammalia; order Scandentia; family Tupaiidae; genus Tupaia; species Tupaia tana. The sequence continues at coordinate 24,161,007 of JAKSZU010000009.1, forward strand.
TTATTGTTATTATGTTTTAATTTGACCAGGGAGAAACAGACAGAGAGAGAGATGGAAAGTGAGAAAGGAAGCTGCCAGGCCTGGGACTCGAACCATGGTCGGCCATGTGGGAGTCCAGCATGTTAACCAGCACACCACTTGCCAGGCTCACCATCTTTATTTCATAGCCCATCTTCCTTCCTTTCTTTCTGCAGGGGAGACTGGGGAATGTAGTTTTTTCCCCAACCACATTGCCTAAGGTGGGCAGTTGCTGTAACCTCAAATTCCACAGTTGCTTGGTTTTAGTTTTATATTTACATGGATTTAATGCTTGGGACATTAGTCTATTTTGCCAAAGACAAAGGGGCAGCTATTGCAGTTCATTTCATTTTCAGCCCCAGCCACACTCAGAACCCAACACATTCTGCTCTTCCTCTGGAGAGCCTGGCCATCTTCAACAAGAAAATGTGAGAAATGTGCCTACTCTGTGTCCAATGCCAAAGAAGACAGAGACATAAGGTATGGCGAAGTGAGACTTTAATGGTGGTCTTGCAAGACTGGGTTTCTAATGGACAGGCATGCCTGGAATGGTTACGACAAGCAATTTATTCCCTAATGCACAAGCCCCTCCCCCAGTTCCTCATTGGTTGAGTACTATGGGGTGTACAATCTTTCTGGACATTGCCTGTTTTATTGTTCCCTTATTAGTTATTTATTGTCCCCTTCCCTCTCTTGTCCATCGGAAAGGCATGGGCTCAGAACAAGACTGTGAAAAAGGCCCGACAAATGTCCTGAGGAGGGAAAAGAACCAGGAAATCAAAAGTAGCAAAGGATTGGAGACCAGCTGCCATCTTGAGAAGTCTTTTCTTTTTCTTTTTCTTTTTTTTTCAATTGGCTGCAAAAGTCCAGCTATTTAATAACAAATGCTCCCCCACCCTCACCCCAACACAGCACCCCGAGAATCCTGGACCCATCTGTGTGTGGGAGAGGGTTGTGGAAATCCATGGAAAATGGGGGCAGCAGGTGAGGGGCCGGACGGGCCTCTGATCCCCCCATGTCGCTGACTCCTGGGAGCCGAGAGCCAGTCTGGGCACAGATGCCTTCTCTGTCTGGCCACCAGCAGGGAACTCCACCCAAGGGAGGCCCAGCCAGAGCAAATGAGAGGTGAGAGCAGACTGGGGGAAAGAGGGTTGAAACTAGAATGCTGGTCTGTCACCAAGCTTAGGTCCTCAGGCCTGCCTTTGTCACGTGCAGCTGTCAGAAGCCGGCCTGGGCCCAGCAAGGGGTCACCAGAACTCGCACTGGCCTTGCCTTCCTGGCCTTCCCAGCCCTCACAGCCTCATCGTGGGCTTTCCGCTTCTCTGCTAGTTTGTTGGCCTCACAGACTTTGCACCTCTTGCCAAACATGATCTTGTTGTACAGATACTTCTCCCACTTCGTCATCATGATGGCCAGGCGCTTGGCCTCGCTCTCCTCCTCCTGGGCCAGCCACTGCTTGTTCTCCAGCTTCACTGTGCTCGCGATCACTCTGGGCTTCTTCCCCTCCATCCTCCGCTCTTCCAGGGCTGTCAGATGGGCCTCTTCCTTTTCTGAACCCCCTTCATCTTCCTCCTCATCCTCCTCCTTTTCTCCTTCATCACCAGCATCTTCATTGTCTTCTTCCTCTCTTCTGATGCATTCGAATTTCCTGGGTCCTCTCCTCGCTACCGAGCCAGCAGCTTCAGCTTCTCAGGTGGGACATAATCTCCTTCCTTCTCGGACACGAAGTTCGAAAGGTGTGGAGGCAGCTGTGCCCCAGGGAAGTACTCTGCCATGGGCAGGAGGAGCCGGGCATTCACGGAGTCAAACATCCACTGGGGCTGCGCATAGCACCTGCCAGTGACAGAGGTCTGCTGCCCGAGCGGGTGGACGATCTGATGGGTGATGCAGAAGTCTGTGACATCTTAGGTGGCCCCGATGCACAGTGACTTGTCCCAAGACACGGCCCCACCAAAACTGATGATGAAGGCCAGGGCCCCGTGCGGCACCTCACGGTTCAGGAACTTCAGGCCCTCAGAGAACTTCTTGTGCTTTTCCTGCGCTTCCAGCTCCTTCCTACGGTCCTCCCCCAGCGCCGCCATCTCTCATCTACGGGAAACTCATCCACCTTGGCCTCCTCCTCCGTGGCAGGCACCACGGAACGGGCCAGGCTGGCACTGGGGCCGTCAGTTTCTCCATAGAGCTCTCAGCGTCCAGCACGTAGGTCCCCTTGCTGACCTCTGCCTCTGCTTGGGTCTGACCCTCGAGCTTGGGGGGGGGGGGGCGGGGGAGGAGAGTGGAGGTTCAGTGACTGGTAAAGGCGGAAGCTGACGAAGCCCAGCAGGTGTAGAACTCGGTGACGGTGGCCATGACCCTGTAGTCCACGTCTGTCGGGTGGTCGTGGGAGAAGGCGTAGGGGGTGATCCACACGATGGGCTGCCCCAGCACCTCCACCTGGTAGTAAATGCCTTTGATGGACAGGAAGACCTTGCAGAGGGCCGGGCAGCGATGACTTAGTGCAGGAACTCCACCGAGAGTCGGCGGCACGGCTGGATGGTGTGCACGTGGCACTTGGCGGTCCTGGGAAGGTGGAGAAGAGGAACCACATGGACGGCGTCGTCCAGGTCCTGCAGGGCGTTGATGAAGGTGGGGTACCGCTCCTGATGATGCGGTCAAGTTTGTAGTTGGGCTTATTGTCCTTCAGACGCTCCACGGTGTTCCACTTGCTCTTCCGAATGCCTTCCGGAAGCTTCCGGGCAAAAACCGTGTATTCCCGGAACTTGTTGACGATGGGTTCATGAAGGAGAAACTTGGTATCTTTGAGAAGGTAGAAAGTGCGGGCAGCTGTGGAACCCTTGTTGGCCTTCTTCTTGTGTTTGGGCTCGTGGGGATAAATGCCTTTGAGGGTGCACAGCTGCCCGAAGTCAGCCAGGCTCAGCTGCAGCTTCTTCTGGGCTTTATTTCAGGCGATGTAGTTGGTGGCAGAGCCCCGTTCATACTTCTTCTCCAGGGCTACCCTGGCTCCACGTTTAGGAGCTAACAAGACCGCGCTGAGAGGAGAAGTCATTTCTTAAGGGTGACCTGTTGTTTTGGTTTTGTTTGTTCAGGAACTTGCAGGGAATGTGTAATTTCTGTATTTTTTCTTTTCTTTTTTTTTTTTTTCTTTTTTCTTTTTCTTTCTTTCTTCCTTTTTTTATCTTCAAGATGGTTAAGCAATTTTTCTTAAGCTATTCTTACAAATGAATCACTTAGGCTATTTTCTTATAAATTGAGCATCTGCCCTGAAATAGTATAATACTTCAAATTAGAGGGCTGAGAAGCAGACCCACATTCATATGAGAACCGTTTATAATAACCGAAGTGGCATTATGAGTGAGTGGGGAAAGAATGGGCTATTTGATAGGGTGGTGCTGGGACCATTTGTTATCCACAAAGGGGGGGAGGATATAAAATTTTATCCTTACTTCATACCATATACAAAAACAAATTCCCAAAATGTCAAAAGCAAAATGTCCAAAAACATTAGATTTATAAATGACAGAATATCTTCACGTGGCTTCTGCCTCCTGAGGAGCAGAGTCACGGCTACTGCAGCTGGGCCTAGTAGCGTCTTTAAAAATTTCAGTCATTGCAGACGATCCCTGAGTATTGATGGTTTCAGTTATGACTTTTCATCTTTACAGTGCTGCAAAAGTGATATGCACTCAGGAGAAACTGTACTTTGAATTTTGATCTTTTCCAGGGCTAGCAATATATGGTAGGATATACTCTGGTGATGCCGGGCAGTGGTGGCCATCTGCAGCTCCCAGTCTGTGCAATCACAATGGTAAGGAACTACTGAGCTGGATACTATGATACTTCCATTTTACGGTATTTTCAACCTAGAATGGGCTTGTTAGGACGTAACCCCATTGTATACTAATATTTACATATAAGGTGACTTCCTCAAGTCTAATATTAATCACTACATTTATTTTCTGTACAACATAAAATCAATAGAACACAAATTTCTCCTTCAGTTTTATTGTCTAGTATGTTGCCTTTATGACTAACCCCTCCCAACTACCTTTTGTTATACTCAGTGCTTTACACATTTGCAAACATGTTTCTGATGTCCTACACTTTCCTTTTGGAATTATTATTTTTTTCTTACTGACATATATATTTTCTTTGTCTTTCAGCAAGGGTCTGTAAGTAGAAAACTCTCTTAGTCTTGTTTTTCTGAGTATGCCTTTTGTTTATTCTCACTTCTTAATAATAGTTTAGCCAGGCATAAGCTTCAGGGTAGCAGACATTTTCCCTCATCTCTTGGAAGCTATCATTCCATTTTTATGTGAGCTTCCATTGTCAATCTAATAGTCAACCCTTTGTAGGAATTCTTTGTTTTGTTTTATGTTATCTTTGGCATTTCTGCATAATGAGTTGCCAAAAAGCCTGTGATTGGCACTTAGGATAGAAGAACTCATTACTTTGAAGCTAAATATAAAACTGCTTCCTGAATAGTCAGCCTGTGAAAAAACATTCTGCTGGTTTATGGTGATCTGGGAAGTTAATTTAAACTTCACATGGGGTTGTGTATTAAAGAAAAGACATCTTTATGACATGTGCACAATTCAACAACTGATGTATACTCCATTTCTTCAGCTTACAATACAGTGCCAAGAGGGTCAAGTGACTTTTCTCGCAAAGAGAAAGGACCACAGGAGAGATAAAAGGAAAGTTTAAATAAGAGAGGAAACATAAATGAAAGAGTATTATGTTTCAGATCTTAAAGACATAGACTGGGGGGAAGCCATTTTGAACACTTGCTGCATTGTGCAACTCTATGCTGTACATTTTTAATAACAAAGGAGAGAGCAGCATGAGATTTCTTTAATTTACATCAAACCAGTGGTTTACAAACTACACAAAGCATCTTTGAATACAAGGCAGAGCAAGAACTAGGACAATGCCACTTTTTTCCCTTTGGTTAAATGAGACTTAGTTGTTGGCATCACATAGGTTTTTATCAAAACACAATGCTGGAAAGGGAGTTCTGCATTTACAAGGTAGAAGAGAAAGGACAAATGGAGTTGAATTCAGAACTATATTATGTCTTGGCAACTATATTATATCCCAATCTATAGTTAGACCTCACAAGTCTTAAGGAAGGACTTCATGTTTCTACAGGAGCTAAGAAGAAATGGGGTGATTTTAGTTCCAGTGAGATTTCAGGATGAGCCAAAGAGTTTTGAAATGGAAGGAGTTAATTTGTTTATAAAAGATGGAGCTTCTTGTTGGTGCTGTTTGAATTTGGGGTCCATTGCTAACATTTCAGAATTGTAAAAAGTTCTAGTAAAGGTGGGGAATGTCATCCTTGAGGAGACCATAGTGAGTGTGCAAGCCAATACCTGCATTTTATAAAAGGGAAAACTTAGGCTCAGAGAGACAGAGTTAGTGACTTTCCCAGTGTCATAAAATGAGTCTGGGGAGAGTAGGGGTAACAATTTAGGTCCTTAAGTCCTAGAACAGTGTCATATCTAATATCTTGAACAAGGTAATACTTGTTGGATTGTTTTATCTGGAACAAAACAAAACAAAACAAAACAAAACAAAACAAAACAGCTGTATTAGTTTACTAGGGCTTCCATAACAAAATACCACAAATGGGTGCTGTAAAACTACAGAAATTGGGCTGACCCTAGTGGTTGAGGGAGCTGGATCCCACATGAGTGACTGCAGTTCGAATCCTCACCCCCGCAACTTGAAAAACATGCTGGGTGCATGTGCATGTGTGCCCCAAATCCCAACAGGATAGAGAAATGGAGAAGGGATTGTGACCACACTCCAATGTATAGGGATTCTCCCCCTTTCTTTGACAAGTGTACATACCCTTTGCCAATTAAAACAAAGCAAAACAAAATCAGAAATTAATTGTCTCAGTTCTGGAGGCTGAAAGTTCTGAATCAAGGTGTCAGTAAGGCCATGCTCCCTCTGAGAGTCTGAGTAGACACTTTCCTTTGCCTCTCCCTAGCTTCTGGTGGTGGTCCTCAATCCTGGTGTTCCTTGACTTGAGGCTGTAGCACTCTGGTCCCTGCCTCTGTTGTCATATGGCATTCTTCTTGTGTGTTTTTAGTACAGATTTCCATCTCCTTATGACACCAATCATACTGGATTGGGGACCTACCTAATGACTTCACTTTAATTTGGTGTCATTTGCAATGTCCCTATTTCCAAAAAAAGGTCACATTCACAGGTATTGGGGTTAGGATTTCAACATAGCTTTTTGGTAGGCACAATTCAACTTGTAATAGTAGCTTTATTGAAGTACAATTCACATACCATATAATTCACCCATTAAAGTGTGCAATCTATGGTGTTTGGTATATTCGCAGAGTTGTGCAACCATCATCATAGTATAATTTTAGATTTTTCATTTCCCCTAAAAGAAGTTCCGTGCCCATTAGTATTTACTCTATATTTCCTTCCTCCCTGCTCTATCCCTTGCAACCACTAATCTACTTTCTGTCTCTAAATATACCTGCTCTGGACATTACATATAAATGGAATCCTGCAATATGTGGTCCATCGTGACTGCTCCTTCACTTAGAAAAATGTTTTCAAGGTTGATCCATGTTGTAGCATGCACTTCATACTCTTTTTTTTAATGGCTGAGTCATATTCCATGGTATAGATAAACTGTACGTTGTCTATCCATTCATCAGTTAATGGACATTTGAGTTGTTTTTGCTTTTGGGGCTATTATGGGTAATGCTACTATGAATATTTTTCTGCCAACTTTCGTGTGGTTGTATATTTTCATTTCCTTGGGTATACAACTAGGAATGGAATTGCTGGGTCATATGGTACTTCTGTATTTAACTGTTGGAGAAACTGCCAGATAACTTTTCATAGTGACTGTACCATTTTACATTACCACCAGAAATGAGAGTTCCAATTTCTCCAAATCATCCCAACACTTGTTATTGCTTATCTTTTTAAATTATTATTGTGCTAGTGGGTATGAATTAGTATTTCATTGTAGTTTTGATTTACGTTTTCCTAATGACTAGAAGGCATCTTTTCATGTGCTTTTTGACTATTTGTATATCTTTTTTAGAGAAATATTTATTTATATTCTTTGACCATATTTTAAATTATTTGACTTTTTACTGTTGCAATTTAGTAGTTCTTTATTTTTCTGTATTCATGATAGAGCATGGACGAGAGAGAGAGAGAGAGAGAGAGAGAGAGAGAGAGAGAGAGAGAAACACTCTCCGCATGGTCTGATCAGGCCACATTCCCCTTCCTTCAGTTCTCTAGCCTGTTGTATACTGATCACTTGTGTGTATGCCTGTTATGGTTCATTTATTCATTTATCATTTTTTGTTCCATTTTGAGTTAGTTTTATATAATACGTGAAGTAAGAATTCAGTTTCATTCTTTTTCATGTGATTACCCAATTGTCCCTGAACAATTTGTTGAGAAGAATATTTTTCCCTCTTGAATGGTCTTGGCATTCTTGTTGAAAATCAGTTGATAGTAGACACATGGTTCTGTTTCTGGACTCATGCTTCTATTCCATTCATTGTGTGTCTGTCCTATTCCAGTCCCATACTATCCTGATTACTGTTGCTTTTTAGTAAATTTTGAAATCATGAAGTGTGAGTCCTCCTACCTTCTTTTTCAAGGCTGTTTTGGCTATTCTTGGAACCTTATAATACCATATGTATTTTAGAATTGGCTTGTTGGTTTCTACAAAGAAGTCACTGGAATGATAATAGGGATTATGTTGAATCTGTAGATAAACTTTGGTCATATGCCATTGTAACAATAATAAACCTTATGATCCTTTAACACAGGATGCTTTTTCATTTATTGTCATGTGCCACTTAATGTCATTTTGGTATACAATGGATTGTATATATGATGATGGTCCCATAAGGAGCATATAGGCTAAACCATATAGCCTAAGTATGTAGCAGGCTACGCCATCTAAATTTGTGTAAGTACACTCTATGACATTTGCACAATGACAAAAGTGCCAAATGATACCATTCTCAGAATGTATCCCTATCATTAAGTGATGCAATGCTGCATTTGGATTTTTAATTTCTTTGAACAATGTTTTGTAGTTTTCAGAGTACAGATTTGCACTTCTTTTGAAATTTGCTTCTAGGTATTTAATTCTTTCTGATGTTATTTTAAATGGAATTATTATTTTTAAAGAAATATTTTACTTAACTTTATTTATTTTAATTGGTCCAAACAGGGACAAAGTGAGAGAGAGAGAAAGAGAGAGAGAGAAAGCGAGAAAGCAAGGCACCAGGTCCGGTACTGTAACCACAGTTGGCCATGTGGGAGTCCAGCATCCTTAACCACCACACCACCTGCTGGCCCCTTAAGTAGAATTATTTTGTAATTTCATTTTTGGATTGTTCATTGCAAGTGTAAAGAAATACACTGGATTTTTGTATATTAGTCTGTGTCCTTCAACCTTGATGAACTCATGTATTAGCTCTAATAGGTTTTTGGTAAATTCCTTAGTATTTTCTATATATAAGATCATGTCATCTGCAAATAGAAATAGTTGTACTTCCTCCTTTCCAATCTGGATGCCTTTTATTTCTTTTTCTTGCTTAATTACCTGGGCTAGACCCTCTGGTACAGTGTTGAATAGAAGTGGTGAAAGTGAGTATTTTTGTCTGTTCCTGACCTGAGAGGGAAACTTTTCATTCTTTCACAAGTAAGTAATATTAGCTGTGGGCTTTGAAGTTCTCCTTCAACTAGTCTCAACTGATCTATTCATTCCTTTTCCAACTGACAACCTTTCCAACCTCAACTTTTCAACCCCAGCCTTACTTACAAAGACCTACTAGCCTAAATATAGCCTGATTTTTTTCCCCTTTTCATCATGTGCCTGGTTTATTTTTGCCTCTGCAAGCACTTCTCATAAAGTTAAAGAGAATGCCCCCTTTCCTTCAACAAACCAGTTTATATACTTCCTCAGGATAAAGCTGTATTTCCCAGATTATCACACCACTACCTCCTCATCAGACACAAGTGGATACATATACACATGTAACATCATGCCATCCATAGACTCTTCATTTCCTGGGTACTTGAATTTTGTTTCAGCTCATACCACTTTGGAAATGTTCTTTTCTTATTTCATGATATTTTTGTCTTGGCTTCCCCAACTACACTGTAAGGTTCTCCCGAATAAGGACCAAGAACTCTCTATTTTACTTTAACTTCATCCTCTACAAGGGCTCAACACAATGGCTTGCAGAAACAGAAAATGCTTACTAAAAGCTCACTGACTTTCTCCCAGAAAGACCTCCTCTGCTTTGTGGGCTAATGTGAAAGTAAGAGACTGCCTGGATGCCTCTCACACCTCTATCAGCTCCCCATCTCCATTTCCAAAGCATTTCTTCGCTTCTCCTTGTAGTGGCTGAATTTCAGGAGGGAGATAATTGGCTCCATTCATTTTTACAGCTTAATGAAAGCCTCAACCATATTTACTTGCATTCCTTCTGGGGGAAAACATGCACCACAAGTGAAGGCAAAGTCATTCCTACAGCTCTGGTTTAGAAAATGTATGATTTTTATATTGTTCCCCATTAAGGCAATACAGTTCACTAACTATGACCACAGACATGACCTTCTTTAAAAATGAGTGCCTCTCAGTGTGAAATGTTCATTCTCAGGGTAAGGCTCATGCTGAGGTCTGAGGGTTTGTAACAAAGGGACAAAGGTCTCAGATTCCTGAGCATAGTGCCTAATATTGCTTTCTTTTCTGGGGCATTTGCTTGTTTTTTTTTTTTTTGGTTTTTTTTTTTTTTTTTTTTTTTTTTTTTTGTGCCTTACTGCAACTAAAATATTGACATCTCTCTGCCCCACCCTACTAACCATTGTAAATGCCATAGAAAGAAAATCCTTTGCAATAAGTACAACACAACAGAGTATAGGGTTTGGTCTTGCTGCCTTAATAGCTAGAACCGCAGGCTGAATGCCAAATGGTCTTTATTAGGCACTTACTGATCACATAGCCTGTATCAGGCATGGGGGACGAGGCAAACAAATATTGTACATGATTGCTGCTCGAGGGGAGTTTATAGTCTCACTGAGGGGATAAGACTAACGTACCTCAAATAGAGTACTCTGAAGTTAGAGATAGCATGTCATAATTGCTAAAACAAACACAGAGGAGCATACGGTTAGTGCAAATTTGAGTCAAGGAAGGTCTCTGAGAGAAGGACAGATCTTAAGATTGACTTGGGGGCTAGCAGATGGCATAGCAGTTACGTCATTGGACTCCCACATGGTTGACTGTGGTTCAGGTACCGGGACCAGTGGCTTGAAACTCACACTGGGTGTGTCTGTATGCCCACGATCCCGGGAGAAGAATGGAGGAGAAGAGATTGTGGCATGGCCATCCCGCCAAGGGGTGATTTCTCACTTTCCTTCTCGCTGTCTCTGTCTCTGTCTCTCTAGGGAGCACATGTGCCCTAAGGCAAAAAAAAAAACTCTACCAAAAAAAAAAAAAAAGAGATTGACTTGGAAGTATTTTGATGGACAGAGTATGAAAGGGACACATAGAAGCTAACATGAGGTAGGCAATATAATGAGGCTGGGTTGATGGGGTTGAAGCATTTGGAGATAATATTGTTAAAATTGGATTCATCTAGATTGAGGTACACCTTGAGTGGATAGGATCACAAAATATTAGAGTTGGAAGGACATTGCTGATACTCTATCTGGAACTGGGTTATCTAGTCAGTGTCTAATTCCTGTTGTTTTCATTAGATTTTTTTAAACTTCATGGAATTCCTTCTTCAAATGGAAACAGCTAAAAAAATGTTCAATACATTAAGCATGCAAGCATTAAAGTGTTTTGTTTGAATTTGGGTGAGATCAAGGTCAGCCTGAGTCTTTCATTTTAAGAGAGAGAAAACTGAGACCTGAGAGCAGAAAATTATCACCATGTCATTAAATCCAGTGGGCATGTGGTCCCCAACTTATCTGGCTTCTTGGCAGCCTGCTGCATTGCTGGCTATGCCCTCTTGTTTAACATTCTCCATTCCCAGGAATTCTGTGATACAACTTTCAAGATTTTTCTCTTCTCTGGACTTTTCCTCTCAGTCTCATTTCCATGTTCCTTTAAAAAAAAAAATAGAGATTTTTTTCTATAGGGCATGTGTGCAGGCGAGACAGAGGAAGAAAGTGAAAAAATCACCCCCTGGGGAGACAGCCATGCCACAATCCCTTCTCCTCTGTTCTCCTCTTGGGATCTTGGGCATGCATGCAAATGCGCCCTATATGAGGTTTGGTTTTGTTGTTGTGGTTTTTTTTTTTTTTTAGAATTATTTTATTTAACTTTATTTATTTTTTAATTTGACCAGAGAGGGATAGAGTGACAGAGAGAGAGAGAGAAAGAAGGTGAGAAAGCAAGCCACCAATTCCGGGACTCAAACTGTGGTCAGCCATGTGGGAGTCCAGTACCCCTAACCACCGTGCCACCTGCCGTCCCCTCCGTATGAGTTTAAAGCTGCTGAGTCCAGGGCTTGAACCGTGGTCGACCGTGTGGGAGTCCAGCACCTTAACCACTATACCACCTGCTGGCCCCAACGTGTTCATTCTTTTACACCTAGATTTTAAACGCTAGATTTCTCAGGACTTATGGCTCAGATCTTTTTACTTGTCTTACACTTTCTGACTGTGCAATCTGACAGTATCAAATATCATTTCAACATGAAGATAACTCTCAAGTTTTATTTCCAGCCCAAACTTACGTCTGGATATACCCATGTGGTTCATTCTTAAAATTTTGAAAATTCTGCATTGCAGGAAACCACATAGCTGATTGTGGGTGCAGATTCTGAGTCAACCTGAAATATGCCAGGTGTGAATGCACTTAAGACCCTGATAAGCTGTGATAAGGTGCTCACAGCATGATGAGACCCTGTTGAAGGTACCTGTCTCACCTGTCCCTCTCTGTCTCTCTTCTCATGGACACACGTACGTGCATGTGCACATGTTCTTTTTCTCATGAGTGAAATAAATGAACTTGAAAAAGCCTTCCAAACTAGACTTATCTCCTTCCTCTCATTCCAGTTCATCCCCCCACGTTTGTACCTTTTCTGATGCTCTTTGTTTCAGTGAAAGGCATCAACTGCCCAGTTTCCTGGGCCCTAAACCAAGGACACTTTTTGGCTCCTCCTGCACATTCAATCATTCACTAGCTCCTGTTCATCTTAGAAATATCTCTTGAGCCTCTCCACTCTTTTACATTCTCACCACTGTACCTTGGATTACCATTCCCTTCTAGGCCATCATTTCTCTGTTGGACTACTGCAGTAACTTCCCGAGTGGTTTCCCTGCTTCCACTCTTGTCTCCTCTTCCAATGAGTTATCTACATTTCAACCAGAGTCTGTCATTTCTTTTTCTTTCTTTCTTCCTTTCTTCTTTTCTTTCTTTCCTTTCCTTTTCTTTCCTTTCCTTTTCTCTTTTCTTTTCTTTTCTTTCTTTTCTTTTCTTTTCTTTTCTTTTCTTTTCTTTTCTTTTCTCTTTTCTTTTCTCTTTTCTTTTCTTTCTTTCTTTCTTTCTTTCTTTCTTTCTTTCTTTCTTTCTTTCTTTCTAATTTTGCTAGATGGTGCACGAGAGAGAGAGAGAGAGAGAGAGAGAGAGAGAAAACACCCCCCCATCATCACCAGGAGAGATAGCCCTGCCATAATCCCTTCTCTTCCATTCTCCTCTTGGAATTTGGGCACACAGTTACACATACTGGATTGTTTTTCAAGCCAGCGTGTTAGAGACTCAAATCATGTACTTGACCATGTGGGATCCAGCTATCATAACCACCAAGCCATTGACTGTCCCTGGAGTGTTTGTCTTTTTTTTTTTTTTTTTCAGGTTTCTGGTCTGGGGTGTGTGCATTTGCTAGATAGATACAGAGAGACAGAAAGAGACAGAGAGAGAGAAAGTGAGAAATCACCCCTCAGGATGGCCACACCACAATCCCTTTTCCTCCATTATCCTCTTGGGATTTTGGACATGTACACAAATATGCCTGGTGTGATTTTCAAGCCACCGGATCTGAGATTCAAACCATGGTTGGCTAGGTGGGAGACCAGGGTCTTAACCACCACACTATCTGTTGGCCCCCAGGTTGGCCTTTTTAAAGCATAAATCTGATCATGTCATTCCCTGCTCAAAAGCCTTCAGTGGCTTTCCATTGCCTAAGGAAAATGTCTTCATTTCTTAACATGTTTTATAAAATCTTTCATGACTTGACTTCTGTACACTTATCCAACCTCATTTTTCAAAGCAGTTCTCTTATTTATTTATTTATTTATTTGGAGAGGTTTTTGTTATAGGGCACTTGCGCTTGCCAGAAAGACAGAGAGAGACAGAGAAACAGAAAGTGAGAAATCACCCCCCAGGGGGGATGGCCACGCCGCAATCCCTTCTCCTCCATTCTCCTCTCAGGATCTTGGGCATGCACGCACACACGCCCAGTGTGAGTTTAAGCCACTGGATCTGGGACTTGAACCATGGTTGACTACATAGGAGTCCAGTGACATAGCCATTATGCCAACTGCTGGTCCCAAAAAAGTTCTCTTTTACACAATACCCCAACCACAATGAAATTGATGAAGGTCCTGATATGTACTATCTTTACAACCTGCATACTTTTAGACTAACACATCCTTTTGATCTCAGTTGAAATTTTAACACCTCTAGGATGTCTTCCTAACTTCACTTTTACTCCCAACTCCAAGAAAAATGTCCCTGTATCATATCCTCACAATCCTTGAGAGGTTAACCTCTAACAGTTTGCATCATATTTTATTGCACATGCTACTTTAATTGAGTGTCTCCCTAATACTAACCCTTGAGCTCAGCAAGGGCAGGGTCCATTGTGACTGCCAGTGTATTCCTGGTGCATATCATTAGTTAATTTTTTTTGGAGAGGTCTTTGCTATAGGGCACGTGTGCTCCCCAGACAGACAGAGAGAGACAGAGAGACAGAAAGTGAGAAATCACCCCCCAGGGGGATCGCCATGCTGCAATCCCTTATCCTCAGTTCTCCTCTCGGGATCTTGGGCACGCACGCACATGCGCCCGGTGTGAGTTTTAAGCCACCGGGTCTGGGACGCGAACCGCGGTCGACTACATGGGAGTCCAGCAACATAGCTATTACGCTAACTGCTGGTCCCCCTCATTAGTTATTTTTAAAATAACACATTTTAATTAAAATTAAATTTCAAAAAAAAAAAGAAAGAAAAAATAAGGGACCAGCAGATGACATAATGGTTATGTCACTGGACTCCCACATGGCTGGCCGTAGTTGAAGTCCTGGACCCAGTGGCTTGAAGCTCATGTCAGGTGCATGTGTGTGCATGACCTAAATCTCAAGAGGAGAATGGAGGAGAAGGGATTGTGGCATGGCCATCCCCTCTGGGGGGTGACTTCTCACTTTCTGTCTCTCTGCCTTTCTAGCAAGCACATATGCCCTAGAGCAAAAATTTCTCTCTCTAAAAAAATATTAAATTTCAGCCTGTAGAAATGCACAGTGGCACACCTTCCACTTCACTCTGCAACCCCTGGACAGGGCCTAGTGGTGAACACTGAAGTTGAAGAGAGTCTCTGCTTAGATTCCCAGTGTGGGCAGGTGTAGCTCCTGTGTTCTGCCAAAATGTGCAGAAGCAAGTGTCTCCCTGCCTCGCTGGGCCTTGGGGTAGGCTCTAGGGCTGAGTGTGAAGTCTGGCCCTCTAGGGACTCAAGTCAGGTTGAACTTCCTATCAGGCTTCAGAGAGTGACCAGTTTGTGTTTACAGGTGGGCTGGTATCTCTTATTGGGTGCCACTACTGGATGGAACACAGCTACTACAGCACTCCTTACTTAATGACACAGTTTCATTCCTCCTATGACTGGGTCATGAAGTCAATTGGTTGTGGTGTGTCGTGGTGCCATAGGGTATGCATTTTTCAATAGATACCACACTATTGATAGAATAATGTAATCCTATCCATACAAAAGTATACATTAGATAAGTACCAGAAAGCAACAAGACACATCGCAATACAATACAAATCCAGTGTAATCATTTTTATTTATTCCGAATACTACTATGGGTGCATAATAAAGTGTAAATGATAAACAAAATATGTAGTCTTGCATGATTGTGAATACTTGTATAGTGAATACTAAGTGACTGTGGGAATGAAAGAAAGAGTGAGAAAGGGGATTCCCTGTGCTGGAGAATTGGTCGTAAGTCTGAGTGGTCATTAAACAGGTAGGTTGTTGAGTGAGGACTGGATGTACGAAGATCCATTCTCCTGTGAGTTCTGCCTCCTTTCTTTGTCTCTACTTGATACCGGGCAGTCTAGCTCTGTCATTACTCCTGGTGTTCCCTGTGAAGTGAGGCAGAAGTGCGTTCCTTGAATGCATCTGAGAATGCCTGAGTAGCTGCATGTATGCCTCTGGTCTGCTTTTCTGACTGTAGAAACTGTGGGTCCAGGGGAATCCTTTCTACGTGGTACTGTGTCAACTGGTGGGAGGGGAAGAGGTGACTCAGTCAAAGCAAGATCATTCCCGGTATCCTTCTAGTGAGGTTTTTATTTTATGGACCATGTCAGTGTATTATGAGCAGTGTATGTTGGTAGATTTTGGGTTTTCACAAAGATACTCTTGCCTGGAGATAGTTGCTAGTTGGATTTTCTGTTGGGAGGAGTGAAGCCTGGGAGCTCCTGTTCTACCATCTTGCTGACATCACCCCAGGAGGTTCTTAAAAATCATCTGCTGTATGAATAAATGAATGAATGAGTTATACAATGCATCAGTGCTTATACTACCTGTAGAAAGCCTGGCACGATATAGTGGCAAAATTAATTTGCCATATTCCCACATTTTACTTTCTCATTCATGTTCTGTTTGTTCCCAAAGTTTCTTCATTTCTTCTGAGGGAGAAAAAGAGAAGAGGAGGGAGGGAGAGACAAAGATAGGCACCCCCAACAAGGCCCTCATATCATAATCCACCCACAGCCTTGGCCAGCTAGGATCATAGGCATGTGTGCATGCACCCAGTATATGCATGCACCCAGTGTGTGCAGGGAGATTTCTGAACATGAACTCAAGACCCATGTGGCGTCAGCACTGGGAAACCACATTACTGCTGTGCCATCATGGTTGGCCTTACTTTTTTATTTGTTAAGTCTTCTTAAAGGGATATGCTTTTGGATCTTGAAAAAGTCTTTGTAAACGCCAGGGGTATACTTACATATGATTAGATATTTGGTCAAGATGATTATGGCTGAAAATCTTGCCAATGATTCTGTGGGGAAGGCCTTCCTTTTGACTTGTAATTATGGTTACCTAACATCTGTAAAGATTCACGGGGAAATTAAAAAACAAAAGATAATTAAAAAAAGGGATGACATACTTTAAACTTATGTAGCCAACTTAGGCCCAGTTTCTGTCCCTTCTCAGCGATTTGTCATTTATGAACCACAAGGTATTTTGCTGAGAAGGGGCTAGTTTCTTCATGATATGGTCACAGTTGCAGGAGGCTGCAACACAGGAAAGCACAGATGAGAAATGAGAGACCAGAGAGACCATTGAAGGCCAATTCAGCAAATGAACATTCCAACCTCATGAACTTCTAAATTCCGTGAATTTCATTTTTAATGAAAAGGGGGAGCCAACTTTAAACCCTGGGGAAAGAATCCTGCCTTCGTAACTGTCAGTCAGGTCAGCAAGGTTATGGGGCAGCTTTCTGGTCAGGTCTCAGTGGCCTCAGTCCTAATTCTTAGACAACAGCTGCTGGCTGGAAGAAGAGCTTGAATTTCTGAGCCTGTGGTCTATAGTGAGGAAATCACACCAAGACTGGCAGAGAAGGGGGCCCTGCCTCCAAATCTTCTAGGAAAGAGGGAGGTAATACCCCAACTCATTCCAGATGCCACATCTTCTAAGCTCCTACCTAATACTTAGAGTAGCCTGCTGCCCTTTGAAAGAAAAAAAAAATCAACCTCCAGTTAAACATGTGAGCTGAGTGCTAGGCATTGCACTATAATGCCCGACTGGGCAGCTTAGAAATGAGAGAGCTTGGGACCAACAGTTGGAATAATGGCGATGTCGTTGGACTCCCATGTAGTTGACTGCGGTTTGAGTCCCAGACCCGGTGGCTTAAACTCATGCCGGGTGTGTGTGTGTGCATGCCCAAGGTCCCGAGAGGAGAAGGGAGGAGAAGGGATTGTGGTGTGGCCATCCCCTCTGGGGGGTGATTTCTCACTTTATGTCTCTCTGTCTCTCTCTGTCTCTCTGGCGAGCACACACTCCCTATAGCAAAAACCTCTCAAAACAAACAAAAAGGTAAAAAAAAAAAATAAAAAAGAAAAAAAACAGAAAGAAAGAAATGACAGAACTTTCCTCCTTTCTCTCTTGGTTCCCCTTCAGTATCTGTGGGCTCCCAAGAGGTTTTCTCTTTAGATCAACAAAAATAATACTTGTGTTGGATGTTGGATGTTGGTACAGTGGTAAAACACAGTGCTCTGTGAGGCAGACACACGTGGGAATGTTCATGTCTGGAGTATGTTGGCATGAATGTGCCTATGATCCTGGCTGGCTGAGGCTGGGGGGCAGATTGTAGCATCAGTATCCTGTTGAGGATGCTGTCTGTCTGTTGCTCTCTCATGAGACAAATAAATTAGGGGGAAAAAAGGGAGAAATTGTGTATCCTGGGAACCATCAGATAAGCCCAGAGTATCTTCTAAAGTATCCTTAGAGGCTCAGCTGTGGTGGCACAGGAAGTAGAGGTGCCATTGCACAATGCTGGGGGCCATATGGGACAGCTCTGGGTTTGCATTCTGGAGTCTACCTGAGCACCCTGGGGATACCTGCGAGTGTGCCCATAATCTTGGCTGACTGCAGAGTTGGAAAGAGAATCACAACATGAGGTCTCAAAAGTGCCTCTCTCTCAATCTTTTTCTTTTTTTTTAATGAAGGAAATAAACTTCCTTGGACACACTAGGAAAATGGGAGTAAGCAAGCCTATTTTTTTTTTAATTGCCAGAGGGTGAATGTGTTTGCTCACCAAAGAAAGAGAGTATGCACCCTCTGATGGGGGATGGTCATCCCACAATCATTTTTCCTCCGTTTCTCCAGCCCATCAGGATTTGGGGCATTTAGGTTCATGCCTCTGACATGTTTTTTTGTGCTGTTGGGGCTTGGATATGAACCACAGTTAACCATGTGGGATCTAGCTCCCCATGCGTAGGGCTTTATCATTGCATTATGGGATCAGCCCAAGCCTGGCTTTTACACACAGTTTGAGTACTCCATGAATCTAAGCCCTCTATAATGTCTCCTACTGTCCATAGCACCCAACTTATGGCCTCTAGCTAAGCTGACCCTTCCCAGAGTGCTGTATACTTTGGGCAGTTTGTTACTCAGAGCAATAGAAAATGAGTACAATCTACCAACCTTCTATTGGCCTTCAAAACTTCCCAATCCTATTTTTCTTGAGTAGGCAACTGCATTGGTTTCTTAGGGCTGTTGTAACAAAGTACCAGAAACTAGGTGGTTTATATCTTAGGCCATTTGTGCTGCCATGACAGAATACCTGCAATTCGGTAATTTATGAAGAACAGGAATTTATTGCTTCATGGTTCTGGAGGATGAAAAGTCCAATAACATGGCACCTGCATCTACCTGGATCTGATGAGAGCCTTCTTGCTGCGTCATCTCCTGGGTGGGTGGAAGGGCAAGAGAGGGCAAGTACAAGAGCAGTCCAAACTTGCTTTTTAAAATTCGATTTCTTTTGCTAACGAGAGAAACAGATCAGAGGTACCCTTGACTGGATCTCACCACTCCATTATTCTCACCCCAGTTTCCCAGCCATCCCGGATCACAGTCATGCACTAATACTCCTGGTATGTTCAAGTCAGCCCAGGGTCTGAACCTAGGCCTCCCATATGGCTTTAGCATTGTGTAGCAGCACTCTACCTCCTGCACCAATCACTGCAGCTGGACCCAATCTAATTTTTATAAGGAACCCACCTACTTGTTCTAATAACAAACTCACTTCTGCAATAACAACATTAATCCAGTCATGAGGCCAGCACCCTCATGACCTAATCACCTCTTAAAGGTACCACCATTTGACTATTGCATTGGGGATTAAGTTTCCAACACATGAACTTTGAGGGACATATTTAACCCATAGTATTAGGACAACATAACTTTATTGTTCCATAGTTCTGGGGGCCAGACATCTGAAATCAAAGGTTCTGCGTGGCCATGTTCACTCTGAAGGCATTACTCCTGCCCTAAGTATTAGGTAGGAGCTTTGAATATGTGGCATCTGGAATGAGTTAGGGTATTACATATCTTTTTCCCAGAAGATCTGGAGAAGGATGTCTTCACTCTGAAGGCATTATGGAAGTATCTCTCCTAGCTTCTGTTAATTCCTTGACTTGTGGAAACACAACTCCAATCTTCACATGGCATTTTCCCTCTGTGTGTGTCTGTCTCTATTATAGGGTATTCTTTTTGTAAGATGACAGTCATATTGGAGTGGGGACCTACCCTAATGAATAGCAGCAGTTCTGGAAGTACACGAACGGATAACAGTAATTACTTCTGGAGAAAGGAGGTAGAAATTATGAATATAATAAGATAATATTTTCAGCTTTATAAGATAATTGTAGTCATGTATTACTTGTATGATTTATAATTTCCTAAGAAGTTGTCCTATAAATTAAATACTAGAAAAAGTCTTGATTTTACCTAAATTGAAGATCTAATTGAAATGTACAATTTCCTATATAAAGCACCAATATCAACTCAAAACCATCACTTACCAATTCTGTGATATTCAGCAAATTATTTAATATTCCTGAGTCTCAATTTCTTCTATAAATGGTGGACAATAGTACTTTTTTAATAGAGTTGTTATAAAAATTAAAATGAGTTAGACAATGGAAAGCAATTAGCACATGGTAAGCACTCAACAACTATTCTTTATCACCATTACTGTTTATTTATAAAATCACAATATCGAGGAATTAGAGAGGCCACAGAACCTTACGAAACTCTCACAGTCACCATCTCTAGTTTGTAATTCCTAGTTCCTTCTTGAGTCAACAGTGACTGGTAGTCCCCTTGGAATTCTGTCCTCCACTCTCAGATTGTGGACTGTACTCTCCCTTCCCACCCACAACTCTAATTCATCTCAGGGAAAGACACAGGGAGACACTATTTTTCTGTTGTCTGTTTTGTGTCTCTGTTTTTGTTTTTAATAATTATTTTATTTAACTTTTATTTATTATTATTACTTTTTCATTTGACCAGACACACACACACACACACACACACACACACACACACAGAGAGAGAGAGAGAGAGAGAGAGAGAAAGAGCGAGAGCGAGAGAGAGAAAGTGAGAAAGCAAGCTGCCAGGTCCGGGACTCAAACCAGAGTTGGCCATGTGGAAGTCCAGCGTCTTTAACCACCATGCCACCTGCCGGCCCCTCTCTGGTTTGTTTTATAATCATGGTAAAATGTACCTAATGAAATGAAATTTACCATTTCGGCTGTATACTGGTCAATGGCAATAAGTACATTCACATTGTGCAACTGTCATCAGTATCCTTATCCAGAACTTACCCCAAATTGAAATTTTGTACTCATTAAATAACTCCCCATTATAAAATCTACTTTTCCTGAAGTTTCCTCTTCCTTGCCTAAAGTGCCTTTGTTTCCAAGGACACAGCATCTTTGAAACTCTCCAGATGGGTGGTCTCCAAGTCTCTAGACCTCTAGATTGATGTTCTTCAGGCCATTCTTCATAGTCAGTACTTTAAGTGAAAGTATGGGAGGCTTCTTTTAAACATATTTGCAGTGATACTGAGCCATTTTAAATCTTTACCTATCTCACTGAGCAAGTCAGAACCTTTTATAGATTGAATTATATCTCCAAAAATTCATATTCTATTTATATAATATACATACAGTATTTACTTAAGTACTTTTTTTCTTGAAGCTTTGATAGAATGTGTCAGTAAAACCATTGGGACTGTTTTAGGGGAGAAGTATGGCAAAATTTGACTACTATTAAAAATTCTATAGCCAGGGCCAGCAGGTGGTGTAATGGTTAAGGTGTTGGACTCCCACATGGCTGACCACAGTTTCAGTCCCAGACCTGATGGCTTGCTTTCTCACTTTTCCTTTCTCTGATGAGTGCAAATTAAAAAATATATCAATAATAATACGTAAAATTAAATAAAATAATTATTTAAAAATTATCTATGGATTTTGGTCTATTCAAGATCTTCATTTATTTTGGGCTAATTTTTTTTCTTGGATATATCCCTTTATTCTAGATTTTTAAGTTGATTAGCATTGGGTTGTATTGGGGGTGTGTGTGTCTTCAAAGAGTTCATGGAAAGTGTTCATTATGAAAAAGCGATGCATGGATTTCCAAAATGTTTTGCACCAAAGTAAACTTGTATTTTAATTCCACTTTCCCATGAATTTTTGTAGTACCTTTGTGTATAGTGTTCTCTGGTAATTTTTTTCTTTTATAAAAGATTTTTTGCCATAGTGCACATGTGTTGCTCAGAGAAAGAGAGAGAGAGAAAGTAAGAAATTACCTCCCCCTCCTGGGTGGGGGGATGGCCACACTGAAATCCCTTCTCCTTCACTCTCTTCTTGGGATTTTGGGCATGCATGCACATGAGCCTGGCATGATTTTCAAGCTACCAGGTCTGGGACTTGGACCATGGCTGGCCATGTGGGAATCCAGCACCTTAACAACCACACCACCTGTTGGCCCCACTCTTGCAATTTTTTTTTTTTTTTGGAGAGGTTTTTCGCTACAGGGCGCGTGCGCTTGCCAGACAGAGAGAGAGAGACATAGAGACAGAAAGCGAGGAATCACCCCCCACGGGGGATGGTCACGCCACAATCCCTTCTCCTCCATTCTCCTCTTGGGATCTTGGGCACGCACGCACATGCGCCCAGCGTGAGTTTTAAGCCACCGGGTCCGGGACGCGAACCGCGGTCGACTACGTGGGAGTCCAGCGACATAGCCATTACGCTAACTGCTGGTTCCCCCCACTCTTGCAATTTTAAGTCTCTACTTTATTTTTAGTTATGCTCTATATCAGGAACATCTAATATTGCTTATTTTTTCCTTCTCCATTTCTATAATGATCAAGTTTGCCAACATTTTGTTTATATTAGTATTTGAGTACTCACTTTTTTGTAATCTATTTTTTGAGTTTTATTTAAGTTTTATTAGTGTATCTTTTATTTATACATTTTTTTCATTTTACCTTAATTAGATTTATTTTGTTTTCTTCCTACCTTCTTTTTTGTTGTTGTTTTTCCCAGGGGATGTGTGTATGCATGAGGAAGAGAGAGAAAGAGAGAGATAAAGAGAGAGAGAGAGAGAGAACGTACTCTTCAATGTGGCCTGGTTATGCCACAATCCTTTTTCTTTCCATTTCTTCATTCCATAAGGATCTTGGGCGTGTACGCATGTCTGGAATGTTTTTCAAGCCATCGTGCCAGGATTTGAACTGTGATTAGTCATGTGTAACCTGGGTCCCTATGCACAGTGCTTAACTGCTGTACTTCAGGGTTGGACCTTTTTCTTCTTGAGTTGAAAGCTTAGTTCATTTATTCTTAATCTTTATTCATAATATACATGCGTTTAAGACTAAATTCATTTCTGAGTACTATTGGGCCATGTCATTAAGTTAAAAATAAAAAACAAACCTTTTTATTGAAGTATAACATATACTGGGAAGTGTACAACTCAAAAGTACCTGGAGTCGACAAAAAGTTAATGGAAATGCTTGTTGTGAAAAAATATGCATGGATTTCAATTTTTAAGGGACCAAAATAACTATTTTTGGAATTGTATTATATTTCCTTGTGGCCTAATTAATGGTAATTTTTTTGGTGAATACTTTTGTATGTTTAAAAAGAAGGTATATTCTGTACTTGTTGAATTCAAAGTTTGACGTATTGAGTTATTTATTTATTTTTTATATTCTTAAATTTTTCTCTACTTAATAATGTCAATTTCTTAGGGAAATGTATTAAATTTTCCCATTGTGATTTACATAAGGCATGATTTCTTCTTGTACATTTATTAATGTATGCTTTCTACATGTTGAGCCTATGTTAATGAATGCAGAAAGGTTCATACTGTATTATTTTCTTAGTGCTATTTCTTTTTATCAGAATTTTTTTGTCTCTGAATCAGTTTTGCCTGGAATGTATATTTTGTTTGATCTTAATATTGCTACATTGGTTTTTCTTTTGTTAGAATTTGTTATCTAGGGAGTCATTTCAGGGAAAAAGAGAAATGAAGATTTTCTACTGATAATTCAGCCTCCAGCCCTCAGTCGTGAGTGGAGAGGCAAGGGACAGGCCTTCAGAAGAAGACTCCTCCATTGCTGCTGAGAACTAGTCATTTCAGGAAAAAAGAAAAATGAAAATTTTCTACTGATAATTTAGCTTCCAGTCCCCAGTCTTGAGTGGTAGGGAGCCCCTCTGTTCTCCTCTCTGCCTCTCTATCTCTCTCTGCCTCTCTCTGTCTTCTCATTTTTTGGTAATTTTTCCTTTAAAATTTTTTTAATGTAAAGTATTCTCTTGGCTTTCAGATCCTTTTTTATCTTGCTAATAATCTCCTTTTCCCCTCCCTCTAGGAGAGGCAAGGGGCAGGCCTTCAGAAGAAGACTCCTCCAATGCTGCTGAGAACTAGTTAAGCATGCCGCACAGTTTTATTTTTATTTATTTATTTTAATAAATTTTTTGGTTGTTTTCCTTTTTTTCCTTTTTTATTTCTCTGTTTTCTTATTCTTTTTCTCTTACCTCGTCACTTTCCTCCTCAATCTCCATTCACTGAGTGTCTAGACAGATCTAAGGGAACCATAGGCAAACATCCAAATACTATTAGGGTTAACATATTCCTCAATACCCATTGAATCTGCTGCACAAAAGGATAAAAAAGGAATGGCAAAGAGATTGCAGATCACCTCCTCCTGCATGCTCCTGAATGCTCAGACTGAACCTCAAGAATTAGGAAGAAACACATCATCCATCAGATGACAAGAAATTACTGCAGGGACACAAGAAATATGGGAAAGCAAGAAAATACCTCTCCTCCAAGGGAAGAGAATAACTCCTTTTCATCCACAGACAGTTCAATGGAAATCATGGAAATGTCTGATAAAGATTTAGAATATTCATAGTGAGAAAGTTAACAGAGAAGCAAGAGAAGAGAGACAATGAACTCCAGAACAGGCAGGAGAATAGAGCCGAGGAGTTCCAGGAGGTGAAGAAGTTCTTGCACGATCTGAAAGAGGAAATACACACCATAAAAAAAGAATCAAACAGAACTGTTAGAGATGAAGGCTTTAATACAGGAAATCAAAACCTCCCTTCAAAGTATTAAAAGCAGACTAGATCTTACAGAAGATCAAATCTCAGATGTATAAAACAGAATCACTGGCCTAAAAATATCCACCACAAAGACTGAGAAAATAGTCCAAAAAGTGAGAATAGTATATGAGAAATACTAGATACCATCAAACGTCGAAACATCCAGATAATTGGTATCCCAGAAGGTAAAGAGACTAATAAGGGCATTGATAATCTATTCCATGAAATCCTGGAAGAAAACTTTTCAAACCTAGAGAGGCATTCAAAGATCCAGACTCAAGAAATACATAGGACCCCAAATATAATCAACTCAATAAGATCTTCTCCAAAGTTCTTAGCAATCATAGATAATGCCACAATAAACATGGATGTGTAAGTACTTTTCCCACTAAGTATATTCCTATGCCTTGGGTAGATACCCAGGAGCTGAACTGCTGGGTAATATGGTAGTTCTATTGGTAGATCTTTGAGGAAGTTCCATATTGTTTTACACAGTGACTATACTAATTTACATTCCTACAAACAGTGTAGTAAAGTTCCCTTTTCACCACAGCTTCACCATCACTTACCATTTTTTATTTTTTTAATCTTAGACATTCTGAGTGGGGTTAGGTGGTATCTCATTGTGATTTTGATTTGCAGCTTCCTTATGATAAGGGATGTTTCACATTTTTTCATATGCTTTTTATTTCTTTTTCTTTTTTCTTTTTTTGGAGAGGTTATTGCTATAGGGCATGTGAGCTCGCCAGAAAGACAGAGAGAGACAGAGAGATAGAAAGCGAGAAATCACCCAGCAGGGGGGATGATCACACTGCAATCCCTTCTCCTCCATTCTCCTCCCGGGATCTTGGGCACACACACACATGCATCCAGCCTGAGTTTAAGCCACTGGGTCCGGGACTCGAACCACAGTCGGATACATGGGAGTTCAGTGACATAGCCATTACACTAACTGCTGGTCCCCATATGCTTTTTGACTGTATATCTTCCTTGGAGAGTTTGGCTCATTTTCCCATCTTTTAATTGGGTTGATATTTCATTTTATTTTATATATTTCAGTTTTGCTGCTTGAGTTCCCTGTATAGTCTGGTTATCAGTCTCTTATCTGAGGCATAGTTTGCAAATATATTCTCCCCTTCTGAGGGTTGCTGATTCACTCTAATTATTATTATTATTATTATTATTATTATTATATTTTTTTGCTGAGCTGGAGCTTTTTAAATTTATTTTATTTTAATTTTTTATATACATTCAATTACATTATTTAGCTTACAAAGTGAACATTTCAATATGTGAACATTTCTCCCCAGTCCAGTTGATCAAAATATCTTCAACCAATAACACCACACCTCCCCATTCCCGTCAATGCTCTGCCTCCGTATCCCTCCTTCAAATGTCCTTCCTTAGGTTCCACTTTTCCACACACACCACATCTGGCACTAACCCCCATCTCGTGTTTGTACAACCTTAGATCAATCAGTTTCAGTCACAGAGTGCAGACACTTGGTATATATTAAGTGGGGACATACAATGTCTCTCCTTCATAGCCTGGCTTGCTTCACTCAGCAGTAAATCTTCCATATTCTCCCACTTTCTGTCAAAAGCCAGGTTTTTTTTTTTTTTTTGTTATGGCTGAATAGTATTCCATAGAGTATATGTGCCACAGTTTTTCAATCCATTCATCCGTATGGGGGCATTTGGGTTGATTCCATGTCTTAGTAATTGTGGATAGTGCCACAATAAACATCGATGTGCAAGCACTTTTCTGATGAAGAATTCTTTTGTCCTTTGGGTAGATACTGAGGAGTGGGATTTCTGGGTCATATGGTAGTTCTATTTGTAGATTTTTGAGGAATCTCCAAATTGTTCTCCACAGTGGTTGGACCAATTTACATTCCCACCAGCAGTGTAAAAGAGTTCCCCTTTCACTACACGCCCCCACCAACACGTATCATTTTTTTTTTTTTTTAATCTTAGACATTCTGACTGGGGTTAGGTGGTATCTCAATGTTGTTTTGATCTGCATTTCCCTTACAATGAGGGATGTTGAACATTTTTTCATATGCCTTTTGGCTATTCATATGTCATCGTTAGAGAGTGTTTTTTTCAACTCCTTCTCCCATCTTTTAATAGGTTTGATCATCTTTTTTTCCAAACAGCAGCTTGAGTTCCTTGTGTATTATGGTTATCAGTCCCTTATCTGATGCATAATTTACAAAAATATTTTCCCATTCTGAGGGCTGTCGATTCACACTAATTACTGTGTCTTTTGCCATGCAGAAACTTCTTAGTCTGATGTAATCCCACTTGTCTGTTTTGGGGATTATCAATTGTGCTTTGGGGGTCTTATTTAGGAAGTCTTTCCCTACCCCAAATGTCTCCCAGAGTTTCCCCAGTGTTTTCCAGGAGCAGTTTTATAGTTTAAGGTCTTAGATTTAGATCCTTGATCCACCTTGACTTGATTTTTGTCAAAGGTGAGGGGTAGGAGTTCAGATTCACCTTTCTGTAGATGGAAATCCAGTTTGTCCAGCACCATTTGCTGAAGAGGTTTTCCTTTCCCCACTGGATTGGCTGGTACCCCTTGTCAAAAATCAGTTGACTGTATGTTTGGGAATCATTTCTGGGGACTCTATTCTGTTACATTGGTCCACCTGTCTGTTTCTGTGCCAGTACCATGCTGTTTTGATTACCAGAGCTTTGTAGTATATTTTTGGGTCAGGGAGTGAGATGCTACCCACTCCACTCTCCTTGTGTAGAATTGCTTTGGTAATATGGGGTCTTTTATGATTCCGGAAGAATTTTATGATTGTCTTTTCTAGATCTGTGAAGAATGTGTCTGGTACTTTGATCGGCATTGCATTAAATATGTAGATTAATTTGCGTAGAATTGCCATTTTGATTACATTATTTCTTCCAATCCAGGAACATGGGTGTCTTTCCACTTTTTTGTGCCATTTTTAATTTCCCTTTTTAGTTTTTAGTAGTTTTTCTTGTAGAGGTCTTTGACTTCCTTGGTTAAGTTTATTTCTAGATATCTTACTTTTTTATGGCTGTTGTAAATGGAATTGCTTCCTTCCATTTGCCTCATTCTGTTTACTGTTGGTGTATAGAAATGCTATAGATTTTTGTATGTTGATTTTGTATTTTGCCACTTTACTATATTCATTTATCTCTTCTAGGAGGTTTTATTGTGGATTCTTTTGGGTTTTCTATGTATATAATTATGTCATCTTCAAATAGAGAGAATTTCAGTTCTTCTCTCCCCATTTGAATGCCTTTTACTTTAGTCTCTTGTCTGAGTGCATTGGCTAGGACTTCCAGTACTATGTTGAAAAGGCATGGAGAATATGGGTAGCCTCGTCCCCATTCAGTATGATGTAGGCTATTTTTTTATTCATTTATTTTTTTATTTTTAATTTCATTTTTTATACAGTCAATCACATTATTTAGCTTACAAAGTGAATATTTTAACATGTGAACATTTCTCCCTAGTCCAGTTGACTAAACTATAAAATATCTTTAACAGAAATTGGCACGTTTCTTTGTCCCATTAATGCTTTTCCTTCCCATTTTTCTTCTAATTGATTTTCCTCAAACCCTACTCTTTCGCACACACTATATCTGTATTTACATCCATTTACTGTGTTTCTATATCCTTCAGTCAATCCCTTTCAGTCATAGAGTATGGACACTCGGTATATATTAAGTGGGGACATACAACGTCTCTCCTTCATAGCCTGGCTTGCTTCACTCAGCAGTAAATCTTCCATATTCATCCACTTTCTGTCAAAAGCCAGGGTTTTGTTGTCATCGATGTTTACTGTGGCACTATTCACAATTGCCAAGACATGGAACCAACCCAAATGTCCATGAACAGATGAATGGATTGAAAAACTATGGCTATGGGTTTTTCATAGATGACTATTATTGTGTTGAGAAATGTCACTTCTATGCTGATTTTGTGGAGTCTTAACTATGAAGGGATGTTGTATTTTCAACAAATGTTTTTCTGTATCAATTGATATGATCATATGGTTTTTAATCTTTTTTTTTCTGTTAATATAGTGTATTACATTTATTGTTTTGTGTATGTTGAACCCAACTTGGGAGCATTCAAATACATGAAAGAAAGAGTGCTAGATCTAAAGGGAGAGATAGACTACAACACACTAATCATTGGACTCCCAATACCCCACTATCTCCTTTGGACAGATCATCTAGACAAAAAATAAGTAAAGAGATACGGGGTCTAAATGACACCATAAACGAAATGGTCTTGACAGACATCTATAGAACTTTCCGCCCAACAACCACAAAATATACATTTTTCTCACTCCTGCATGGAACCTTTTCAAATATTGACCACATGATAGGGCACAAAATAAGCCTTTACAAATTCAGAGGCATAGAAACTATATTCAGCATCTTTTCTGACCATGATGAAATTAAACTGGAAATTAATTTCAGAAATATACCTCGAAAATGCACAAACATGAAAACTGAACAACCTACTCCTGTATAACTTCACAACCACCGAGAAAATTAAGACTGAAATAAAAAGATTCATTGAAACCAATGATAATGAGTACATGAGTTTACATAATTTATGGGACACAGTGAAAGCTGTCCTAAGAGGGAATGTTCATAGCAATTAGTGCACATAAGAAAAAGATGGAAAGGTGGCAATAGACAACCAAACAACATACCTCAGGGAACTGGAAAAACAACAACAAAAACAAAAAACAACAACAAAAAATGTTGTGAGAAAAGAAATAAAAATTCGAGCAGTAGTAAATGAAATAGAGAGCAATTGAACTATACAGAAAATAAATGAAACCAAACTGGTTCTTTGAGAAGATAAACAAAATTGATATACTGTTAGCTAGACTAATTAAGAGAGAAATGAAGCAAAATTCACAATGAAATAGGCAATATTACAACAGATATAACAGAAATACAAAAGATCATTAGAGAACACTATGAACTATATATGCCAACAAACAAGAAAGCCTGGATGAGATGGACACATTTCTGGACACATAATCTACCAAGATTGAACCAGGAAGACATAGAAAGCCTGAATAAACCAATAACAAGCAATGAAATTGAATGAGTGATAAATAGCCTCACAACAAAGAAAAACCCAGGTCCTGATGGTTTCACTTCTGAATTCTACAAAAATTTTAAAGAAGAGCTAATCCCCATTCTATTCAAACTATTTCTAAAGATCCAAAAGGAAGGAACATTTCCAAATTGATTTTATGAAGCCTCCATCACTCTCATCCCCCAAACAGACAAGGATGTAACTATAGAGCAATATCTCTGATGAATATAGATGCAAAAACTCTCAACAAGATACTAGCAAATCATATCCAGTGACACATAAAGGCAAGTATACACCATAACCAGGTATGATTTATTACCCTAATACTTTATTGATAGAATTCTAGGTTCAGAATTATTTTCCCTTACTGATATGAAGTGCCCCTTACCTTCTTGCATCCAGTGTTACAGATGAATGGCTAGTGTCAAACTGATTTTCATTTCTTTCTGGTAATATGACTTCTTTCTCTCTGCTCATTGGTAGCTTTTAGCACTTTTTTTATTCACTTATTATTATTATTATTTATTAATGATTATTATTTATACATTTAATTGCTATACATCATTTAGTTTGTAAAGAGACTTTACCCAGCATGATACACATCTCAGTCCAGTTGAGAACACTATACACATCCTCATCAACAGATAACAAACTACAACTGTGCCCCACAAATATCTCTCCATTGCTTTCCCTAATTTCCCTTCCTGCACTCTTCCCCTCCCACACTCTCCTTCTACTTTGTCTCTAGTGTTTATTAGCAATTTTAAATGCTTTTATGTCCTCCAGTCTTTCAGTCTCTACCATAGAGTGTGGACAGTTGGTATATGTTAAGTGGAGCCATGTCTCTCATAGCCTGACTTGCTTCACTCAGCAATAAATCTTCCATATTGGTCCACTTTCTATCAAATTCCAGGGCCTTTTTTTAATGGCTCAATAATATTCCATGGAGTATATGTGCCACACTTTTTCTCTTTAACCTTGATTTCTGAAGTTACACTACAATGTGTCTAAGTGTGTATGAATTTAATTTTTCCTGCTTGGCACTTGGTAGACCTTTTTAGTCACTCATTTTCATTCTTCTATTCTGGGAAATGTTTTGCCTATTAGTTCTTCCCTCTCTTTTTTTTCCTTTCTACTTTGTCTGTTCTCTTATTTTGGAACTCCTATGAGACTGATGTTAAAACTTCTGGGTCTATAGTCTGTGTCTTTGTATTCATACTTTTTATTTTGTTAACTCTTTGTATTCTAATTAATACTTTCTCAGTTCAATCTTGCAGTTTAGTTATTTGCTTTTTTTTTTTTCTTTTTTTGGAGAGGTTTTTGCTATAGGGCGCATGCGCTCGCCAGACAGACAGAGAGAGACAGAGAGACAGAAAGCAGGAAATCACCCCCCAGGGGGGATGGCCACGCCGCAATCCCTTCTCCTCCATTCTCCTCTCGGGATCTTGGGCACGCACGCACACGTGCCCGGCGTGAGTTTAAGCCGCCGGGTCCGGGACTCGAACCACGGTCGACTACGTGGGAGTCCAGCGACATAGCCATTACGCTAACTGCTGGTCCCAGTTATTTGCTTTTTACCTGTTATTTAATTTGTTATTTAGCCTGTCTGTTGAGTTGTATATCTCAATAATTATATTTTCATTTTCAAGAGCTCTAATTAGCTTTTTAAAAATAGCCTTCAGTTCTTATTCTGAACTACTTATTCTTTTTTCTTTGTTTTTGTTATTTATGTTTTTATTGTGTTTTTCATATATTTTGCTTCTTTTATTCCCCCTTTGCTTCCTTTTCTCTCACCCTCCACTATTTCCCACCCTCTGGTATCCACAACTGCTCTCCATGCTTTTACACAGTCTGATATTTCATTTTCTGCCATTGAATGCAGACATTCTTTTTTTGTTTGTTTGTTTTTGTTTGTTTTTCTTTTAGGTTTTTGACATAGGGTGAGTGTGTTTGCCATAGACAGAGAGACAGAGAGAGGGAAAGTGAGAAATCACCCCTGGGGGGATAGCCACACCACAATCCTCTTGGGATTTTGGACCCACATGCACATGTGCCTGGTGTGATTTTCAAAGCACTGGATCCAGGACTTGTACTGTTGTTAGCTATATGGGAGTCCAACACCTTAATTATCATGCCACCTGCTGGTCACCACTTATTCTTGTTTTATGGATGTGATACCCTTCATATCTCTTTGAGAGTAAATCTATGTGAAAGTCTTGTTCTGATTTCTCTATTAATTTTGTCGCCTCTCTTTTTGAATTCTTTAATTAACTGAATGTCTTGTTTCTTGTCATTAGTGTGAATTTTCCTTAAATGTTTGACAGTTCTTATGTGTTTTGTGCAGTCTACTTTAGGGAATAGGTAGAAACTGCTATTGTGTGTTGTGTCTTTTTTTAAGGAGAGTAGGCCATATTGCTAATTGGAGTACATGGGCAACCATTCTTACAGATGGGGGTACTCACTATTTCTCTCAGGGGTTGTCAGATTTAGTGAGTAAAGGATACCCAGTTAAATTTTAATTTTAAACCACATTCAATGCTTTTTCCGTAAATCTGTCCCATGGAATATTGGGACATATTTTTATGTGAAAAAGTTCATTGTTTGTCTGAATTTCAGATATCACTGCGTATTTTGTATTTTGTCTGACAGTTCTACACCTAAAGCATTGGTGTTTTGCTCCTACCTGGATGTAGATACTATTGTTGCTACTGTGGTTACCACTTGACTCATGGCTCGGGAAGGTGGAAGAGGGTGTATGAGGTTCTTTACTGTAGTTGATCTTGTGCTACTATCCCATAGTTGTCCCCGATTTTTCTGTTTCTACCACCTGAGGGCATGAAGTACCCTTTGTACTGTTCTCATCTATCACAACAGAGTTTATTTAAAAAAAAAATTATTTATTTAATTTTATTTATACATTCATTTATTTTAATTTGACCAAAGACACACACACACACACACACAGAGAGAGAGAGAGAGAGAGAGAGAGAGAGAGAGAGAGAGACAGAGACAGCAAGTGAGAAAGCACGCCACCAGGTCAGGGACTCAAACCGTGGTTGGCCATGTGGGAGTGTCCAGCTTCTTAACCACCATGCCACCTGCTGGTCCCTGCAACAGAGTTTTATTGCCTATATCATGGGTCATAGTTTCTTCAATACTATTCCACCTGCTTCATGTCTTTCAAGGATTCATCTGTATTTCAGTGGATTTGGTGGTGAATGGAGAGACAACAGCCTATTAGGCCTTCCATCTTGAATTCCTGCATCTTTATGGACAAGACCATACTGTATCTATTTCCTGGCAGGATCACTAGTTCCTGGTTGTTTGAGGCTTTATGAAAGGAGTAAACTGGATACTTTGTATCACCCTTGCAGTTGGGCTCTAAGGGTGAGCAGAACTCCAGGAAATGGAATGGGAGGTGCCATTTGGGGAGAAAAAGAACAAAGTAGCTGAGACCCATGGCAAAGAAAGTAAAATAATCATGTGTCTATATGCCAGCATAGGCACTGGAGAGATGTAGATTCAAATCAGAGATCTGTGTTTGAATCCCCGTCACCACTTACTAACTTTGGGACTGTGGACTGGTTCTTTAACCCCGCTGGACTTCAGTTTCCTCCTCTGTAAAATAGGAATATTATCTATTTTCTGGATTCTGATGAACACTTCTGTATTTGATATGTATCTTACAATCCATGTATATAATTCATTTAGAATTTGTTAAATTGATAGTGAATCTTAACATCAGTGGCATCTTGGACTTGAACTAGAGTACTATTATCTATTGCACAGACTTTTGTAAAGGTTCACTGAGGTAATGCATGTGAAGAGCTTAGCAGAGTGCTTGACACATAAGTAAGTGCTCGGTGAGTATTAGCTACTGTTCACAAGAGCATGGAAAACTTAATGGCGTGAGAATGGATCCTGGGGCTTAATAGGGGAAAGACCTTTGGGCACCTTGACAATGACAAATAGTAATAATTTTGGACACTATGACAAGCTTATGGGGAAATCCTTTTAATTGGGGGGAGGGTGGAAACTGCAGTAGTCCTCCAATAATTAAATCAGGTTAGCTTTGCCTCAGGGCTCTGCATCAGTATATTATGCTTAATTTATATTTCCTAGTACCAATATGATTACTAAGCATAAAAAACTATTATTAGTTATTTCTGGATAAGTGACCAGTGAGGAACAGCTACCTCAACTCTGGTTTATGGATCCTTTTAAGTAAAAATCCAGAGGAGTTTAAAGGAGGCAGAGAGTGAACATGTTTGTACTCTTTTCAAGACTTCACTTGTATTACGGAGCTATGGAAAGAATATAGTTTGTCTATTGCTGGGGGGTAGGGGAGAGGTCACATAAGCCTTGAGCTCAGTGCAGTTGTGTTGGGGATTTATGTGCATGGTATAAAGCCTACAGTGTCAAGAATGATTGTTTTGCTTTTGGCTTTCTGTGATTCCAATCAATAATTACACCCATTGATCAAAGGCATACATTCAAAACATTAATTTACATTGAGCACCTTAACTTCATAAAGTGGCAACAACTGAATTGGCCAAAATTGATTTCTCTTTTGTTTTCAAAAGAAAAATTCTCAGTGCTGTGGATGTCCTCAGTGTGATTCAGAGCTCAAAAATGGCTAATTATCCAACTCTATCACAGAGAAGAAAGCTCTGCAAACATTATTAGGGTGCAAATTGGAATCCCAGTGGAGGTTGTTCATGTGTCCTTTCTGAAGTTCACCTGCAGAGGTGGTGGCCTTGGAGGGAGCTGAACATGACGAATGGTATTTTGGTCAATGAGGATACCTTGGTTCACGAGATGGCTGAGCTAGAGGGCAACTTTCTCACGTCAGAATGTGGATTCCAAGCTGTGATTGCTATGCCAAATACCAATTTTATATATGATAGTCCACAAAGAAACCTTACTAGGTTGGCTTTGGGGTAGTAATTTACAGCGCTACTGAAAGAATATCATAGTTTGTCTGTGAGGGCTTACAGGAACTTTTCAAGTTGAAGTAGGTTGCCATAAACTAATGTGCACTCATTCTTGCCATTCTAAACCTTCATTATTTTGAGAATTCATCTCAGACTTTATTTTCTCCAGAAAGTATTTACTCCATTTTCTGCTGATCACTTTCTATTCCTGAAGCTCATTCAGATAAAAACAGTGTGTTTAATATATTCTTTTCTTGGGGCCAGCAGGTGGTGTAGTGGTTAAGGCACGGGACTCCCACATGGCTGACCACAGTCTGAGTCCAATACCAGGTGGCTTGAAACTCACACCAGCCATATGTGTATGTGTGCCTGAAATCTCAAAAGGAGAATGGAGGAGAAGAGATTGCAGCATGACCAATCCCTGTGGGGGATGATTTCTCACTTTCTGTCTCTTTGTCTCTTTCTGGCTCTCCAGGGAGTGCACATGCCCTATAGCAAAAACCTCCCCCCCAAAATTCTTTTCTTTCCTTATCCTGTTGACAATGTCATCTCCCAGAAAAATAAGGTAATAGTGGTGGTGGGTGCAGATGGATGTTCTTCTGGTACAAATTCTGACCATGAAAGAGGAACTTGATAAAGTGGAAGTGAAGGAGTCACTGGAAAAAAGCCATTCCTTAGGGATGGAGCACTGCGCCATTCAAGAGGACTGAGGGATTCTCAAAAATGACTTTTTTTTTTTTTTTTTTTGGAGAGGTTTTTGCTATAGGGCACATGTGCTTGCCAGATAGACAGAGAGAGACAGAGAGCTAGAAAGTGAGAAATCACCCCCCGGGGGGATGGCCACGCCGCAATCCCTTCTCCTCCATTCTCCTCTCGGGATCTTGGGCACACACGCACATACACCTGGCATGAGTTTAAGCCAACGGGTCCGGGACTCGAACCGTGGTCGACTACCTGAGAGTCCAGCGACATAGCCATTATGCTAACTACTGGTCCCGAAAAGATGTTTCTTAAGATGAATGAAATATGGTAGTTAACTCTTCAGAGTTTTATGTTTTAGTTCTCCAAGAAGATTGCCTTTGAGAATGCATACTGGGTTTTCATTTCCTTGGGGAAACAGGATAGCTAGCGTAGCTTTAAAGAGAGCAGACCCTTGTTCACATTCTAGCTTCCTCACTTGAATAATATGAGCTGGGACAAGTGACCTAAACTCTTTGAGCTTCTGTTTTCTATCTGTAAAATAAGGATGATAATAGTATTTATCTCAAAGTGTCACTGTGAAGATTTATTAGATCATGCAAACAACATCATGGGCATTTATAAACAATGACTAATGTTTTTTTGTTAGGTAATTCAAGTCCATGACAAAAGATTTAAAATATATACAAGGGAATGTATTGCAAAATAAGCTTCCTTCTCTCTCCTGTCTCCCAGTCACTCAGTTTCCCTCCCAAGGGACAACCAGTGTCGTCAATCTCTTGTGTATTCTTCCAGAGATATTCACAGTAGTCATTTCATAAATGTTAGTATCTTTTTGCCCATTTTGAACTTTACAGTACCTAGTAGGGAGCTGGGTTCTTTGAAAGTGCCAAGGTGCTGATTGCCCATTACTGTCTAGAACTCTAGATGGAAATAGGGTGTACAGGAAATTGGACTGAATAGACCCGTGCCAGACGCTTCTAGGGAAAAATGTTTTGTCGGTTCATCTTTACATAATTGCCTTTTTTTTTTTTTATAAGAGCTAAGTGCAGAAAATTTTCAATTAACAGAGGGCTCGTTACTTGGGTGTAAGTTAATATAAGTTTTACTATTACTGCCACTTCTTCAAAAGTGCTGAGACGGGAAATGCAGACTTCACTTATCCCAACTGAAAAGCTAGCCAAGCAGAGGAAACCAAACTAATAATGTGGCTGATATTGTCAACTGCTATACATACGCAGATAGAGGAAACCTGTATTGACATAATAATAATAAATATGTAAAGAAAACTCATGGTTTACCAATAAAATCATTTACCATGTTGCTGACTTTACTGGAAAATGATGCTTTATAACCAGTCTTGTGATTTGATTGATACCTAATTAAAAATTCACTAGGCTCAACTTCAAGCACCTCAAACTATATTAAAGTCACTGCTATACCAATGGAGGCATAATATAATTTAAAACCAAAGCAAGTATGATCATTTATTCACAGCTTAGAAATAGTTGTAAAAATTGCAAAGTTGCATAAAATCTGTGGCCACATACAGAAAAATAGCATGCGATTTAGTGGAAAGAACTAGGGAGTCAGGAGGACCTGTTCTCAGTTCTGGCTGTGTTGTGGGTCATACTACATGGTCTTGGGTATGTCACTTCTCTCTGTCCCCTGATTTTACCATTTGTGTGGTGAAGATAATACCTGTTTTTTCCTTACCTCACTGGATTTTTTATGAGGTTCAATAAGACGAGGTAATAAACCAGTTAAAATGGTATAAAGCAATTCCCAGATGTAGTTCCAAAAACATTTAAAGAGCTCTTACCACATACACGGTGCTAAAAATACACAGGAGGACAAATCCAAACTCCTGCACTCAAGAAATTCATAGGTGGGGACCAGCAGGTGGCGTGGTGGTTGGGATGCTGGACATTCCCACATGGCCAACCCTGGTTCAAGTCCTGGACCTGGTGGCTTGCTTTCTCACTTTCTGTGTGTCTCTCTAATCAAAATAAAATAATTAATTAATTAATTAATTAAAAATAATTTTAAAAAAAAGAAATTCATAGGTGAGCTGCCAGATAGAAACGCTAGTGCGGTGTGACACTGGAGCTACCAGATATAATACAGGATGCCCACTGAAGTTTGAATTGAATATTTTTAGTATAAGTATGTTCTATGTGATATTTGGGACATATTTATGCTAAATATTATTCATGGTTTATCTGAAATTCAAATCTAACTGGACATCCTCTATCTTTATTTGCTAATTCAGGCAAACTTACAAGTTACTCAATGGTAGAAGTACATACAATGAAGAAGTTGTGCAGTGGAGAAATGAGTGAATTCTGTCTCGTGGTATCAAGGAAAGGCTCATGGAGTAGGAGAAGAGATGTGAAAAAGCATTTGACAAGTGAATGATTATGTGGGGTAGGGAGAAGGGAATAGAGGATTTCAGGCAGAAAGAAAAGCAATGGCACAAGGCAGAAAATGCCTTGGAGAATATAAGCAACTCCATGCTTTTCAGTGCTGCTGAAATGTTGAATGTGAGGTAGTGACAAATTTTGAAGTTCCTGGGGAAGGACCAATACAGACTTCATGATACACTTCTATGGACTTTTAACTTTTAAATGTTTGTTCTAGGGACCAGCAGATGGCATAATGGTTACATTGCTGGACTCCCATGTAGTTGACATGGTTCAAGTCCTGGACCTAGTGGCTTAAAACATACCAGCTATGTGTGCGTGCATGCCCAAAATCCCAAGAGGAGAATGGAGGAGAAGGGATTGCAGCATGGCCATCCTCCCCACCCCGGGGGGGGGGGGGGTGATGATTTCTCACTTTCTGTCTCTCTCTGTCTTCCCAGTGAGTGCATGTACCCTATGGCAAAAATCTCTCTTCTCTAAAAAACAAACAAACAAGCAAACAAAAAAGTTCACTCTATATCCCACAATGATACTAAGCAATAGGAATAGTAGAATGAATTTCAGCCTAAGGAGTGAGGGTAGACAATACATACCCAGACTTTCCTAAACCCAAGAAGTTAAGCCCTGGGCTGTATGGAAGAGAAAACTTGTGGAATCGATTATTTTGGAAGGCTCTTCAAATATTCTATGTGAAGCTGGTCCTGGGCCAAACTTGTGTGTGTGAACTCTAGACGATTACCACATTAATACAAACTGGGAAGTTGGAAGGAGCAGAGAGATAACCCAGCTCTTTGATTTCTCAAAATACTCATTTCTCTGTGAAATGTGAAGATATCACATAAAAAGACCCTGAGTAGGGGATAAATTTGACTATAAGCACAAAGTATCAGGCTCCCTCTATGTGAAGAGAAGATGAATGACAGGACAGAAAGTTTTGCTATCAGGAAGACGAGGGGGAGATGATGAGAAGAATAAAATGGAGCTTTCATCTAACTGCTGGATCCTGGAAAAGGTAGGTATCGGATTCTTTCTGATGCTAGAAGATAAATAGGGTCACTTTAGAATAAATAAACCTACAAAATAATTGACTTTTCCAGTGTGGAATAAATAAAGATTTTATTACCTAAAAGGGTAGTATAGGCTGAAACAATAAATAGAAGAGGTTAAAGAAATTCTGACATACATAAAGAGGTCTAAGCTACAGATATTCAGCTAATGCTTGCACTTCTGGCAAATTGGAGGGTCAGGTGGATAGGTGTTAATTTATAGGAGGAAGTGTGGAATATGACAAGCAGATCAAATGATGGATGATTTGACTATGGCCCTTAACCAAGGAGGTGCTAGAGCCAGCTCATACTGGTTCACAAGAACCAGTTAATTTTTCAGTAAGTTTTTCAAACCAATTTTTAAATACAGCCATTTAAAAAACCTAAATTGGGGGCTGGCAGGTGGCATGGTGGTTGAGGCGCTGGACTCCTACGTAGTCGACCATGGTTCGAGTCCTAGACCTGGTGGTTTTGTCACTTTCCCTCTCTCTCTCTTTCTATGCATCTCTCTCTCTGGTCAGATATAAATATAAAAATACTAAATAAAATTTAAAAATAGATACACTTTCAAAATAAAACAAATCACTTAAATTGGGCCAGCCAGTGGTGTGGTGGTTAATGTAGTTGGATCCCACATAGTTGAGTGCATGGTTTGAGTCCCAGACCTGGCAGCTTGAAAATCGTCCTGGTTGTGTGTGTGACTGCCCAAAATCCTGAGAGGAGAAATAGACGGGAAAGGATTGCAGCATGACTATTCTTTATGTGGGGGGTGGTGCCTTCTCACTTTCCTTTTCTCTCTGACTCTCTCCAGTGAGTCCACATGCCTTTTGGCAAATTTTAAAAAATAAAAAATTAAATTATATAAACTTACAGCTAAACAAATTATATGAAAACAAAACAATACTCAAAACGCATCACTTCCAGTTTATTTTACTATATTTTACTATTGTCTATGCTTTTGAGATGATTTACTTATATGGATATGGTTAAAAAACAGTAATTTTTTTCAATTGCCAGATGATGCATGCACTCAAGAGAGAAAGCACTATCCACTGGGGGTGTGGTCATACTGCAGTCCTTTTCTCTCCATTTCTCCAATTTCTCCATTCCATCCAGATTATGAGCACTCACACAAATGTGCCCAGCATGTTTTTCAAGCTGCCAAGGCTGGGATTCTAACCACAGTTGGCTATGTGGAATATGGTTCCCCATGCACAGGCTTTAACCACTGTACTATGGGACCTTCTCAGTGGAAATACAGTATAACGGTGTGCTTTTACCCATATACTCCCAACTCCATATTCAGTGATGTCAAGTTGCAGGCTTGAGGCTGGCCATGGTGGGAATATTTACACCATGGAAATCAGGAAGCACTACAAATCAGAGCTTTCCTTTGCTCAGAATGGTTGTTAAACAACCAGCCTTTAGCTATTTGGGAATAAGGGAGCTTGCCCCCACCATTAGAATGTTACAGTCATATAAAGTAATGGTAGGATCACAGGGTCTGTCAATGGCCTGGTTTAGAATCTAGGCTCTTAAGCAAATCTCTTAACTGTTAAGAAGCTCAATTAGCAATAAAATGGGGCCAATACTAATAGCTACATAGAGGTGTTGCTATTATGTATGCCACTGTAGCAGTGAACTATTACTGTGTGATGAACCACTCCAAAACTCAGGGGCTTCAACAAAAAGCATTTATTATTGTTTATGGATCTACGAATCAGCTGGGTGGTTCTGATTTCAGCTGAGCTCAGTCATGTGTCAGTAATCAGCTATGGATGAGGTAGGCAGTTCTGTTATCTTGGCTGAGCTCTTGTACATGCTTGGTGCTTGGACAGTTGGTTTGTAGGATGGTTAAAGATGACCTCCCTCCAGCAGTCTAGAGGCTAGCCTGGACATTTTCACATTATCCTGACAAGGGGCGGGGGCAGAGAGAGAGAGAGAGAGAGAGAGAGAGAGAGAGAGAGAGAGAGACAAGGGAGACCTCTTGAAGCAGAAATTCAGGACTGGCACACCTTTACTTTCACTTTGCTCTCCTGGCCAAACAAGCCACAAGGCCAGCCCAGTTTCAAAGATCAAGGAAGTTTGCATTATCTCTTGATGGGAGGAGTTACAAAGTTACATTGCAAAGGGTGTGGTTAATGGGGAAACGGAATATTGCGGCCATGTTTTGTAATCAATCTACCACAGGTATCTTTGTGATAATTACCAAAAGATATCCTCTCTGGCCAGATGAATTATTAGGTTGAACTATAGGAAATTGTTGATATTCTATAATTTTTGATTTATGAAAATGGCAATTTTGTATGGTTCATCTTAATACAAAAAGGCAACCTTTCTCCTGGGCTGACTGAACCTCGAGCTAGGGTGTCACTTTGGTCAGTGAGCACTAGCTATATTTCAGTACCCGTGTTCCTTTCAGCCTTTGTAAATCCATAAAATAGATAATCATATTTGGGAGCTTTGTATCTAGCTGTGATAGAGATTGTTAATTGTCCCTCAAAATATAGTTCCTTTCTTCATCAGCAATAAAAATCCTTGTTCTTTAGCTGGCCAGATAGTCATTAGAAATAAGGGATACTTTATCCAGCCACTTTTGCAGTTAGGTGTGGCCATGACTAAGATCTGGCTAATGAATTGAAAACAGAAGTGGTGTGTGCAACTTCTAGGATGTGTTCTTTTTAAAATTTATTTTTATTTTAAAAAAATGATTTCAAATTGGGACCAGCAGATGGCATAGTGGTTACATTGCTTGACTCCCATGTAGTCAACTGCAGTATGAGTCCTGAATCTGGCAGCTTAAGACTCTCACCAGGTGTGTGTGCATGCGTGCCCAAAATCCTGAAAGGAGAATGAGAAGGGAATGTGGCATGACCATCCCCCCTGGGGGGCGTGATTTCTTACTTTCTATCTCTCTGTCTCTCTCTTTATCTCTCCAGCAAGTGAACATGCCCTATAGCAAAAATCTCTCTAAAAAAAATTTCTGGTTGACACACTAATTGTAGATATTTATGGAATATAGTATGACTTTTCAGTGCATGAATGGAATGTGTTATGATTAAGGCAGGATACTTTGCATATTCATCACCTCATATATTTGTCATTACTTCATGTTGGAATAATTTAAAATCCTCTGTTGTAGCTATCTAGAAATACACAAAGATTATTGTTAACTTTAATTACCCTACTGTGTTGTAAACACTTGAAGTTATTCCTCCTATTTAATTATAATTTTGTATCCCTTAACAAACATCTCCTATCTCCCTACCACCTACCTTTCTCAGTGTCTAGTAAGCACTATTCTGTCCTTTCTTTGAGGTCAACGTTTTTAGCTTCCACATATGAACAAGAATATGTAGTAGTTTTCTTTTCCTGCCTGTGTTTATGTAACAGTATCCTCCAGATTTGTCCATATTCTTTTGAATGCTTCATTCTTTTAGTGGCTGACTAGTATTACATCGTGCATATATACAAAATTTTCTTTATCCATTCTTCTGTTGATGGGCACAGGTTGCTTCTATATCTTGATGTGATTGATGGTTAATTGGGGTTTTGGATGCCTAGATGTCTGGTGAAGCTCTGTTCTGGGGGGTGTCTGTCAGAGTGTTTCCAGTTAAGGATAGTGTGTGAGGAAGTGAACTTGAGAGCAGAAGACATCCTTACAATATGGGTAGGCATCATCAAAT
Organism: Tupaia tana; assembly: GCA_026018925.1. NCBI lineage: Eukaryota > Metazoa > Chordata > Mammalia > Scandentia > Tupaiidae > Tupaia > Tupaia tana. The sequence goes on from JAKSZU010000009.1 coordinate 24,203,334, forward strand.
TCGCTGGGGCTGCAGGAGGGCCAAGCAGGGGAGTGGAAGGATTCTGTTTCTTCTCTGCCCTTTCTTCCAGAGCTTGACCAGTATTCTCTTGATGCCTGCTCATCTACTTTCTCTGTCACTGCTCTGTGACTTGACCCTTGGCTGCTTTTGATTCCCACTGGCACTTCGCTTTCCTGACTCTCTGGCCAGAGAAACTCCAAGGTCTTTAACTTTTGGACTCTGGATTGTATTAGTGGCCTCTTGAGGGTACTTGGGACTTTGGCCTTGGACTGGGAGCTGCACCATTGGATTCCCTGGTTCTGAATCTTCCAGCTGGTTCACCAGCTGACAAATGGTATATTGTGGGACCTCTCTGCCTTGTGATTGTATGACATAATTTCTATAATAAGTCTCCTCTTTTATATATGATTATTCTGTTGGTTCTATTTCTCTGGAGAACCCTAAATTATACACTTGGTTATTGTGAATAGGACTATGGTAAACATGGGAGTGCAGGTATCTTTTTGACATACTAATTTCCTTTCTTTTGGATATATACAAAGTAATGGGATAGTTAATAAGATATTTATGTTTTTGGCTTTTTGAGGAACTTCCTTATTGTTTTTATTAATGGTTGTATTATTGGGTTGTTGGAAAAATCATGATGCATTTTTGCATAGAAAAAATACACCTTGACTTTCCTCACGACCTAATACTTTATATTTCACCATGGTGTATTAGAGTTTTTCTTTCTCTGCATGCTCACTGGCATTTATTTTCTTTATCTTTTTGATAACACTAATGCTAACTGGGGTGAGATGATATCTTAATGTGGTTTTTATTTACATATCTCTGATGATTATTGATGCTTATTATTTTAAACATGTACTTTTTGAAAAGGAATTGTTTATTTAATTTTATTTATTCATTCATTTATTTTAATTTGACCAGGGAGAGACACACACACACACACACACACACAGAGGGAAAGTGAAAAAGCAAGCGACCAGGTCCAGGACTTAAATCATGGTCAGCCATGTGGGAGTATCTAGCCCCTTAACCACCATGACACCTGCTGGTACCTTAAAAAGGTACTTATTGTCCATTTGTATGTCTTCTTTTGAGAAATAACTCTTCATATCATTTGCCATTTTTAAAAGAGACTTTTGCCATAGGGCATGTGCACTTGCAAGAAAGAGAGAGAGAGCCAGAGACAGTGAGAAGGAAAGTGAGAAATCACCCTCCAGGGGGATGGCCATACTGCAATCCCTTCTCTGTTCTCCTCCTGTGATCTTGCACAAGCACACATGCTCAGTGTGATTTTCAAACCACTAGGTCCAGGATTTGAACCGTGATCGGCTAAGTGGGAGTCTAGTAATATAACTGCTATGCCATCTGCTGGCCCTCTCATTTGTCCATCTTTTTTTTTTTTTTTTTGAGAGAGAGATTTTTGCTATAGGGTATGTGTACTCGCCAGAGGGACATAGAGAGACGAAAGTGAGAAATCACCCTCCAGGGAGATGGCCATGCCTCAATACCTTCTCCTCTGTTTTCCTCTTGGGGTTTTGGGCATGTATGCATACGTGCCTGGCTTCAGTTTTTAAGCCACTGGGTAGGACTCAAACCACAGTCAGCTATATGGGAATCCAACCATGTAACCATTATGCCATCTCACTTGTCCATTTAAAAAAATTTATTTATTATTATTATTTTAAAATTTTCTATAGGACACATGTGCTTTCCAGAGAGAGTGTGTGTGTGTGAGAGAGAGAGGGAGGGAGAAGAAAAGTGAGAAAGCAAACAACCGGGTCCAGGACTCAAACCATGGTTGGCCATGTGGGAGTCTAGCACCCCAACCACCACCCCACCTGCTGGCCTCTCATATGTCCATTTTAAAAAAAATATGATCAGTTATTTAATTAGGTTCTTGGCAAAAAATTTAGAACATCAATTTGTGAGGATAAACTCCATTTGTAAGGGCAAACACAGATCGCAGGTAGCCCTGGAGCTGAGGAACAGCTTTAATTCTTGGTAAAATTTGCGAGTCCACAGCTTTCTGATCATCCTTGCGCTGCTCTGAAACCTCGTAGTTCTCCTCGTAGATCTCACCTTCCTGGTGTCTGGGCTTCCGCAGTTTCTTTTTCTTGAAGTAAGCCTCGGTAAGGTGCTTTGGGATTTTTACTTTGCTATCAATTTTTGTGCAGGTGGCAATGACAAATTCCTGGTGTGTTCTACGCAGTAGAACTTGACTGAGAACCAGCGGTCCAGTTACAAGGAGCAAGCCACTGCTCCGCTGCTTCAGGAAAACCACCCCCTTGCCTCTGTGGTGTCCAGTGAGGATGATCAGAATGGTCCCAGGAGTGATGCTGGCTCGCAGCTTTCTCACAGGCTGACTGAAGGGTTTTTTCTTTTCTTTTTTTTTTTTTTTTCCCTGTGGCTTAACAGCTTTCAAGTAGGATAATACCTAGGCATTTTGTGCAGTTTAACCACCTGGGTACCACCATTCTTATCTCCACCAGCTGGTTTTGTGACAGTTCCAAGAACCTTCTTTTTTTTTTTCGATCCTGGATTTAGTGGCCGAGTATTTCCTCTTGTTACGTGGCCTTCCTGGAATACATGGCAGACTGGGACTCTCTGCCGATGTCCCGGACTAGGATGGGGTTTCGGCTGCAATGGGGCTTCTCCTTCTTGGGCTTTTTAGCCTTGGGGTCACCCTTTTTAACCTTGCCACCGGCATCAGCCTTCTTGGCTTCAGGTTTCTTCTCCTTAGTATCCTACTTTGCAGTGTTTTCACCTGCCATCTTGTATAGTGGGAAAGAGCTCATATGTCCATTTTAAAATCAGCTTTTTTTCTTTTTCCTGCTGAGTTGTTTGAGTTCTTTGTATATTCTGGCTGTTAATCCCCATTTGATGAATAATTTGCAAATATTTTATGCAATTCTGTAGGTTGTTTTTTCATGCTGTTGATTGTTTCCTTTGTTCTGCATAAGTTTCTTAGTTCCTATAATACCATTAGTTTATTTTGCTTTCATTGCCTGTGCTTTTGAGGTCTTAACCAAAAAAAAAAAAAAAAATGTTTTCCAAGACCAGTGTCCTACGTGTTTCCTCCGTCTTTTCTCCTAATGTTTTTTATGGTTTTCATTTTTACATTTAAGTCTTTGATTCTTTGGGGTTGATTTTGTTGTATATGGTGAGAGATGGGAGTCTAGTTTAATTTTTATGCTAATGCATATACAGTTTCCCATCATTTGTTAAAGAGACTGTCCTTGATGCTTTCATTGCAAATCAGTTAGGGAGAGCAAGAGGAAAGAACTCAAGGAGAAAAATACAGAGGCAAGACATTTAAGGGACACAGCAATGGATTATTGTCTGTTGATGATAATGTGTTTGACATCTTCAACTGGACTGGTGTGAAGTGTATTCATGTTGGGTAAATTCACTTTACAATCTGTAGTGATGTATAGTGATTGAATGTATAAAATAAAATAATAAAAAAAGAAAATCAGTTAAGTATATGCATTTGGATTTATTTCTGGGTTATCTGCTCTGTTACATTGGTCTATGTGTCTACTTATGTTTGTATGACAGTATCATGCTATTTTATTCACTCCAGCTGAATCTGGCAGTGTGATATGTCTAGCTTCGTTCTTTTTGCTCAGAATTGCTTTGGCTATTTGCAGTCTTTTGTGGTTCCATACAAATGTCATGATCATTTTTTCCATTTCTGTGATAAATGCTATTGGTATATCAATAGGGGTTAAATAGAATCTGTATATTGTTTTGAATATAATGGGCGTTTTAACAACATTGATTCTTCCAATCTATGAACATGAGATGTTTTGCTTTAAAAAAAAAACAAGTGTGTGTATCTTTTCCAGGTTCTTTCATCAGTATTTTTTTAGTTTTCATTGTAGATATCTTTTACCTCCTTGGGTAGATTTAGTTGTAGATTTATTATTATTATTATTATTATTATTATTATTATTTTAGCTTTTGTAAATGGGATTGCATTCTTGACTTCAGTTAGTTCATTAGTGGTGCACATAAATACTACTGATTTTTGTATGTTGATATTGTATCCTGCAACTTTACTGAATTCTTTATCAGTTCTAAGAGTTTTTTGGTAGAGTTTTTAGTTTTTTATGCATTTAAGATCATGTCATCTGCAAACAGGGATGCTTTTTCTTCATTCCTTTTCATTTGGATGCCTTTATTTCCTTCTTTTACCTAATTGCTCTGGCTAGGACTTTCAGTGCTATATTGAATTAGGAGTGGTGAAAGTGGGCATCCTTTGTCTTGTTCTGGTTGTTAGGAGAAAACTTTCAACATTTCCCCATTCAGTATGATGTTATCTAGGGGTAGGTCGTGTAAGGCCTTTATTGTATTGAGATATGTTTGTTCTATGCCTAATTTTTAAGAGGTTTTTTTTTTTTATCATGAAGGGATGTTGAATTTTATTAAAGGCTTTTTCTGCATCTGTTGAGATGCTCAAATGATTCCCCCCCTCCTTATTCTGTTGATGTATCACATTTATCTATTTGCATATGTTTTAACCATTCTTGTATTTCTGAGATAAGTTCCAGTTTGTCCTGGTGCATAATATTCTTGATGTATTGTTGGATTTTGTTTGCTAGTATTTTGTTAAGGATTTTTCGGGAACCAGCAGTTAGCGTAATGGCTATGTCGCTGGACTCCCACATAGTCGACCGCGGTTCGCATCCCGGACCCGGTGGCTTAAAACTCACGCTGGGTGCGTGTGCGTGCGTGCCCAAGATCCCAAGAGGAGAATGGAGGAGAAGGGATTGCAGTGTGACCATCCCCCCGGGGGGTGATTTCTCGCTTTCTGTCTCTATGTCTCTCTCTGTCTGGCGAGCGCACGCTCCCTATAGCAAAAATCTCTCCAAAAAAAAAAAAAAAAGGATTTTTGCATCTATGTTCATCAGGAATATTGGTCTATAGATATTTTTTTTCTTTTCTTTTTTTTTTTTTTTGGAGAGGTTTTTTGCTATAGGGCGCGTGCGCTCGCCAGACAGACAGAGAGAGATATAGAGACAGAAAGCGAGAAATCACCCCCCGGGGGGATGGTCACGCTGCAATCCCTTCTCCTCCATTCTCCTCTCGGGATCTTGGGCACGCACGCACATGCGCCCGGTGTGAGTTGTAAGCCACCGGGTCCAAGACGCGAACCGCGGTCGACTACGTGGGAGTCCAGCGACATAGCCATTACGCTAACTGCTGGTTCCCTGGTCTATAGATTTTTAAATTAATTTATTTTTTCTGTGTCCTTATCTGGTTTTGGTGCCATGGTAATCTTAGTTTCATAAAATGAGTTTGGAAGAATTCATGCCCGTAAATTTTCTGGAATATATTGAGAAGAACTGATGTTTGATATTATTTAAAAGTTTTATGGAATACAGGGTTGGATGAGTGGTACAGTGGTAATGAGCTGCTCAAGTGAAGCTGGATTTGTATGGAAGACCATGGGCGCAGTTCTCTGGTTGACCTGTACATGCTGGGTGCAGAAGCCCAAAATCCTGGCTGGGAAGGATTGTGGCATGGGACTGTGTTGAGGGTGCTATTTTTCATACACTCTTGTTCTCTCTCACTCTCACTCTCATAAAATAAATGAATAAATAAAAAAATAGTAGAATTTAGCGGTGAAGCCATACTGGTTCTGAGCTTTTCTTTGTTGGAAAAGTTTTTATTACAGATTTTGATCTCATTACTAATTATTAGCCTGTTCAGGTTTTCTGTTTCTTCCTGGTTCAATCTTGGTAGGTTTTAAGTGTCCAGGACTTTATCTATTTAGCAAGGGTTCTTAATGGGAGGCAGCATGTCATCATTTCCATGATTACTGGGATTATCATAGCTAAAACCTCAGCAGCCAGCTAAGACCATGAAATAGCAACAAGAATGGAAGTCCTACAAGATGAAATAGAAATCTAGGTATCTGACATAGTAGGGTATCATACTGGTTCTGCTTGAACCATGAGCAGAAACTAAGCACCCATGTTGTTCAAGGAATTCCTACTTTCTTTTTATTTCGATTTTCCTAGGGAAAATTAATCCTAATCAGGAATTACCCAATAGAGTAGCTTTGAGGATCAAGTGTGATAATACAACAACCGTTGTAGTGCTTGACCACAGAACACTTGCACTATACATATCTGATCTTGTTAGAAGCTCACCTTGGTAACAGAGAGCTTGGGTGAACAGTTTGGTTTGAGGATAATGCTAGGGTGTGCAAACAGGGGTCATCAGGTGTATTGCAGTGGGCTGACACTCATACAGATTTCTGGCATATTCTTTTTGGGACAAATGTCAAAGTCTCAGAGAGAAGGGACTTCCATGTAGTATCTGAAATATACTAGCATGTTGCAGTGTAGTGTTTTTTTTTTATTTTTTTTTTAAGACTAAGAGTGGCAATACAGAAAAGACCTTCTGCTGCAGTGGTAGTTATGGCACTAGCAGTAGCATGAAGGTGGAGTGCTGTGAAAACAGAAATCAACAGATTCTTTGGGCAGTGACAATTTGTTAGTCACCAGAGAGGGTGTTAGAACCTGGCATCCAGGAACTATGGAAATGAGGCCTAAAGCAGAAGTTGGACCATATCCCAAAGATGCTTCTGTATCTATCCATCATGGCTAACTTGAGCCAGAAGGAGGGATTTGGATGGGGCTAGAGTTCCTCCAATTCTGCAAGTGGGAACTGAGCCAGTGACTATATTCTGCTGTAGGCTGGTGGTCTGGACAAACACCTATTGCTCATAAATCTGAGAGTGACAAATTGCAAATAAAACATGGACAGTTAGAATGTTTACATAGACCAGTGTTCTTTGAAGTGAAAGACATGAAGAGTAATTGCCACATTCCTAAAGCCTGCTGAGGACAGAGACATCTGCACTCCCCAGTGGAATTCTAATGTAACTGGTTCACTGAAGAATATTAAGTAATAGGGGTATTAACATGTAAAGGTTTCATGTCCCTTTTTCATTCATAACCTTCTGGTCCTTTTCAATTATTGAAATTTAGTCCATTAAAAAATTACAGTTCTCACAGAACCAGCAGATGGCATGATGGTTACATTGCTGGATTCCCACATAGTTGACTGTTCAAGTCCTGGATCTGGTGGCTTAAAATAATGCCAGGAACATGTGCTTGCATGCCCAAAATCCCAAGAGGAGAATGAAGGAGAAGGGATTGTGGTGTGGCCATCCCCCCTCGGGGGGTGATTTCTTGCTTTCTATTTATGTATGTCTCACACACATGCTCTATAGCAAAAATCTCTCTCCAAAAAAAAAAAAAAATCTAATTCTCGTATCTAATAAAAAGAGTTAAAAGATTCTTCCTTACCCTGTAGCTATCTAGATAGATGGGTAAAAGAATTAGGAATAGATGCAGGGACATGACATTCTCCTTTTAGCTTGGTAAGTGAGCTCCTCTGGTATTGCTCTCTAGCCATCTTTTAGGAATAGCAAGATGCCTCTAACCTCACTCTGGCTAGATTTGCTTCTAGCTCTTGCTGGTAGCTTCTGCTGTTGGGCTGCCCCTCTGTGTACATAGATGCCATATGTAGCTTTCATGGGAGTGAGGGGTAGCTTCATGCAATGTCCAGTGTTATTGAAGTCTCTCTCAAGTGATGCATTCTGCTTTCTCTCAGTCATTCCCAGAAGTCTATATGTCCAGCCCCTTCACTAGGTGGGTTGCCATGACTGTCGGTCCTGAAGCTGCCAGGGTAACACTAAAGCATCTTCCATTCCAGTCTATTTTCCTGTATATGGGGGTCACAGAATTATTGCAATCCTTTTCTATGGTTTTTAACGTAAGCAGGGATCTGGGATTTTAGTTTTATCCTATTTTTTTCTAAGTTACATTATACTGTTATTATTTTTTTCTTTTAGAGGTTTTGCCATAGAGTACATGTGCTCACCAGAGAGGGAGGGAGGGAGAGAGAGAGAGAGAGAGAGAGAGAGAGGGGGAGAAAGTGAGAAATCATCTCCCCAGGGGGGATGGACATGCCACAATACCTTCTCTTTCACTCTTCTCCTAGGAATCTTGGGCATGCATGCACATGTGCTAGGAGTAATTTTCAAGCCACCAGTTCCGGGACTCAGGGAGTCTAGCGACATAACCACTACCCCACCTGCTGGCCCGATCCTTTCTCTTTTTTGGAAAAAAAAAAAAAAAAAAAAAAAAAAAAAAAAAAAAAAAAAAAAAAAAAAAAAAAAAAAGTTTATTTCGAGTCAGGGAAACTGACTTGGCCCGAGCTCCAGCCCCAGCTTCTCCCTGCCAGAAAGGTAAGCTTCCCCACCTTCTTTCTTTTGCTAATTCTTTACTTCACCTTAGCCCATAGGGCAGCTCTCAGCTCTCAAGCAGAGCCCACTTCCATCTACAGTCCCCTGCTGAAATTGCACGCTGCAATTTTTCTTTTTTCCTCTTTCATATTCTTTTTTTTCCCTCTTATATTATCATCTTTTCCTCATCCTCCACCTATCCAGAGGGGCTAGATAGGTCTAGAATCATAGTTTTCTAGCATCCTAGCATCGTGAGACTCCCAAGGATCCTTGCTCTATACTGACCACTTGGAAAAAAGGAGAAACTGCTCTTCAGAAACCTGAATAGAAAACTCCTCCCATGGGGACCACATTGCTAACTACAGAAGAAGAGAGACTTTGGCATAGAAGCAATCAATAGCAAAAGGGAAGCAAACTAGTTCCCAGTGGCAGAAACATTCTCCAAAAAGGTATCCAAAAGTAAATACATCATCCAATGGCTAGAAGTAGCATAAGAGCCTCAAGTTTGAAAAAAAGAAAACAGGAAATATGTCTCCATCAAGAGACTACAATAACTCTCCTCCATCTCTTGAAAAAACAGAAGTTATCGAGATGTCAGAAAAAGAATTCAGAACATTCATAGTGACAAAACTCTATGAGTTGGAACAGGAAAGAGACAACAAACTTCAGGAGATGAGGAAGTCTTCCCACGATTTGAAAGAAGAAATGGATGCCATAAGAATCAAATGGAACTATTAGAGATGAAGTCTGTAGTACAGGAAATCAAAAACTCTCTCAAAAGTATTAAAAGCTGATTAGACCATGCTGAAGATCGAATCTCAAATGTAGAAGACAAAAACTCTGACCTAGAAAAAAAAAAAAGATAGAGAAAATAACAAAAAAATGAGGATACTACTATACAAGAAATACTAGATTCCATTAACCATCCAAACATCTGAATAATCAGTATCCCAGAAGGCGAAGAAACTAATAAGGGCATTGAAAATCTATTCCATGAAATTCTAGAAGAAAATTTTCCAAGTCCAGAGAAGCACTCAAACATCCAGACCCAAGAAATACAAGGGACCCCAAATAGATTCCACTCAAGAAGATCCTTTCCACGGCACATCTTACCCAGACGGGCAAAAAACACAGATAAAGACAAGATTCTAAAACTGGCAAGAGAGAAACATTAAGTGACTTACAAAGGTCATCCCATCAGGCTAACTCTGGACCTTACAACGGAAACAATGCAAGCAAGGAAACAATGGGAAAACATATTGAAAGTGTTAAGAGAGAAATAATTTCAATCAAGATTATTATATTCAGCAAGATTATCCTTCATATGGGAAAAAAGATTAAAATCTTCTCAGACAAACAAAACCTGAAAGAATTTGCCAACACCAGACCAGCTCTTCAAGAAACTGAAGAGAGTCCTGTTCCAGGAAAACTAAAGAATGAACAGACAGAAATAAGAGAATAAAAGACAATGAAGACAATGACCAACTTAAAGGTAGGGACAAGTCCAGAAATATTGATAATAACATTGAATGTTAATGGATTAAATTCTCCAATCAAGAGACACGGACTGGCTGAATGGATAAAAAGCAGAAGCCCTCTATCTGTTGCTACAAGAAAAGCATCTCATGGATAAAGACATACATAAACTAAAAGTGAAGGGCTAGATAAAGGTATTCCATGCAAACGGGAACCAAAAAAGTGCTGGAGTCGTGATACTAATTTCTGACAAAATAGGCTTTAAAACAAAAACTCTACAAAGAGACAAAGAAAGGCATTATATAGTAGTTAAAGGGCTAATCAATCAAGAAGTTATAATGCTTATAAATAACTATGCACCTAACTCAGGAGCACCCAAATACATGAAGGAAAGATGGTTAGATCTAAAAGGAGAGATAGACTGCAACACACTAATTGTTGAGGACCTCAACACCACACTATCTCCTTTAGACAGATCATTTAGACAAAAAATAAGCAAAGAGATCTAGGATCTAAATGATAACTATAAATAAAATGGACTTAACAGACATCTATAGAACCTTCCACCCCCAACCATGAGATATACTTTTTTATTACCCCCACATGGAATCTTTTTGAAGATTGACCACATGATAGGACACAAAGCAAGCCTTTACATATTCAAAGGCATAGAAACTAAATCCAGCATCTTCTCTGATGATGACAGAATTAAACTTGATATGGATTTCAGGAAAAGTCCTCAAAAATACACAAATACACGGAAACTATATAACCTACTCCTGAGTGACTTCTCAATTATTGAAGAAATAAAGACTGAAATCAAAAGATTCATGGAAGCCAATGATAATGAGTACATGAATTTCCATATTCTTTGGGGTACTGCAAAAACAGTCATAAGAGGGAAGTTCATAGCAATTAGTGCACATAAGAAGAAGATGGAAAGAAGACAAATGGACAATCTAACATCATGCCTCAGAGAGTTGGAAAAGCAACAACAAAAAAATCCAAACATTGAGACCAGCAGTTGGCATAATGGCTATATCTCTGGACTCCCATGTAGTCAATCGCGGTTCGAGTCCTGGACCTGGTGGCTTAATTTACGCCAAGTGCGTGTACGTGTGTGCCCAAGATCCTGAGAGGAGAACTAAGGAGAAAGGATTGTGGTGTGGCCATCCCCCCCCCGAGGGGAGATTTCTCACTTTCTGTCTCTGTCTTTCTGGTGAGCGTACATGCCCTATAGCAAAAACTTCTCAAAAAAAATTGCCAGGAGAAAAGAAATAATATAGATTCGAGAAGAAATAAATAGAAAGTAAATGAACTATACAGAAAATAAATGAAAGTAAAGCTGGTTCTTTGAAAAGATAAAGAAAATTGACACACCACTAGATAGACTAATTAAGAAGAGAGAAAGAAACCAGGTAAATCAAATTCACAATGAAGCAGGTAATATAACAGACAAAACAGAAATACAAAACATCATTAGAGGATACTACGAATAACTATATGCCAACAAACAAGAAAACCTGGATGAGATGGACAAATTTCTGGACACATATAATTTATCAAGACTGAGTCAGGAGGACATAGAAACTCTGAATAGGCCCATAACAAACCATGAGATTCAATCAGTAATAAATAACCTCCCAACGAAGAAAATACCCTGGTCCTGATGGCTTCACCTCTGAATTCTACAAAACTTTTAAAGAAGAGTTAGTCTCTATTCTACTCATTATTTCTAAAGATCCAAAAGGATGGAACTCTCCTAAATTCATTCTATGATGCCTCCAGCACCCTTAACCTTAAAACATACAAGGACATGACAAGGGAGGAAAACTGTAGACCAATATCTCTGATGAATATAGACGCAAAACTTCTCAACAAGATACTAGCAAATCATCCCCAAAAACATATAAAAAAGATTATTTGTCATGACCAGGTAAGCTTTATTCCAGGGATGCAAGGATGGTTCAACATACACAAAACCATAAATGTAATACACCATATTAACAGAAAGAAAGATAAAAACCATATGATCATATCAATTAATGCAGAAAAAGCATTTGATAAAATACAACATCCCTTCATGATCAAGACTCTCAGCAATATTGGCATAGAAGGGTCATTCCTCAACACAATTAAAGCTGTCTATAAAAAACCCATAACAAACATCATCCTGAATGAGGAAAAGCTTCCAGCTAAAAACTGGTACAAGACAAGAATGCCCACTTTCTTCACTCCTTTTCAATATAGTACTGGAAATCCTCACCAATGCAATAAGAAAAGAGAATAAAATAAAAGGCATTCAAATAGGAAAAGAAGAGGTGATATTATCTCTATTTGCAGATGACATGATTGTATATATAGAAGACCCAGTGGTATTCATGAAAGAATTCCTGGACGTAATAAATGAATAAAGTAAAGTTGCAGGATACAAAATCAACATATAGAAATCTATAGAATTTCTATATATGAACAACAAGCAGACTGAGATAGAGCTGAAGAAAGTAATTTCATTTACCATATCCACAATAAGTATAAGATACCTAGGAATAAACCTAACCAAAGAAGTTAAAGACCTCCACAAGGAAAATTATGAGAAGTTAAAAAAAGAAATTGTAAATGACACCAAAAAGTGGAAGGACATCCCATGTTCCTGGATTGGAAGGATTAATATAATCAAAATGGCAATTCTACCCAAATTAATTTACATATTTAACACAATGCCAATCAAAGTACCAGAGACATTCTTCACAGATCTAGAAAAGACCATCATAGAATTTGTCTGGAATCATAAAAGACCTTGTATTGTCAAAGCAATCCGGCACAAGAAGAGTGGAGTGGGCAGCATTTCATTCCCTGACCTGAAAATATACTATAAAGCTGTAATAATCAAAACAGCATGGTATTGGCACAAAAACAGACATGTGGACCAATGGAATCAAATAGAGACCCCAGAAATAAACTCCCAAACATACAGCAAACTTATTTTTGACAAAGGGTACCAGTTAATACAGTGGGAAAAGGAAAACCTCTTTAGCAAATGGTGCTGGACAAACTGGATATCCACCTGCAGAAAGATTCATCTAAACCCTTACCCCTCACCATTGATAAAAATCAACTCAAAGTGGATCAAAGATCTAAACCTGAGACCTCAAACTATAAAACTACTGCTAGAAAACACTGGGGAAACTTTGGGAAACATTGGGGTAGGCAAAGACTTCTTTTTTTTTTTTTTTTTGAGAGAGGTTTTTGCTATAGAGCGCGTGTGCTCGCCAGACAGACAGAGAGAGACAGAGAGACAGAAAGCAAGAAATCACCCCCCAGGGGCGATGGCCATGCCACAATCCCTTCTCCTCCATTCTCCTCTCGGGATCTTGCGCATGCACGCACACATGCCAAGCATGAGTTTTAAGCCACCGGGTCCGGGACGCAAACCGTGGTCGACTACATGGGAGTCCAGCGACATAGCCATTACACTAACTGCTGGTCATGGCAAAGACTTCTTAAATAAGGCCACCAAAGCACAGTCAGTAATCCCAAAAATAGGCAGGTGGGATTACATCAGATTAAGAAGTTTCTGCATGGCAAAGACACAGTAATTAGTGTGGATCAACAGCCCTCGGAATGGGAAAATGTTTTTGTAAACTATGCTTCAGATAAGGGACTGATAACCAGAAAGCACAGAGAACTCAAGCGGCTTACTAGAAAAAAGATGACCAACAAATTAAAAGATGGGAGAATGAGCTGAAAAAAAAAAAAACTCTCTAAGGAAGACATAGGAACAGCCAAAAGGCATATGAAAAAATATTCAACATCCCTCATCATAGGGAAATGCAGATCAAAACCACAAGGAGATACCTCCTAAACCAGTCGGAATGACTAAGATTTAAAAAATAAAAAATGATAAGAGCTGGCTGGGATGTGGTAAAAGGGGAACTCTCATACACTGCTGGAGGGAATGTAAATTGGTCCAGTTACTGTGGAAAACAATATGGAATTCCTCAAAGACCTACAAATAGAACTACCATATGATCCAGCAATCCTACTCCTTGGTATCTACCCAAAGGACAAAAGAATGCTCAATCAGAAAAGTGCTTGCACATCTATGTTTATTGTGGTATCATTTACAATTGCTTAGACATGTAACCAACCCAAATGTCCATGAACGGAGGAATGGATTGAAAGAGTGTGGCACATATGCTCTATGGAATATTACTCATCCATACAAAAACAACAAGACCCTGGCTTTTGACAGAAAGTGGATGAATATGGAAGATTTACTGCTGAGGGAAGCAAGCCAGGTTATGTAAGAGAGACATTTTATGTCTCCACTTAATATATACTGAATGTCCTCACTTTATGGCTGAAACTGAATGACTAAAGGATATAGAAACATAGAAAATGGTTATAGATACCAGATACAGCGTGAGATGAAGGTGGGAGAAGGAGGAGAGTCTGAGGAAAGACATTAAGGAGAAAAATAGAGAGGCAAGACATTTATGGGGATAAAGAAATGGGTTATTATCTGTTGATGATAACATGTATAATGTCCCCAACTGGACTGGTGAGAAATCTATTCATGTTAGAAGATTCACTTTACAAGCTAAGTGACATATGTGATTGAATGTATAAAATAAATTAAATATAAAAAGTTTTATTTTATTCATGGTAGTATGGACGCAAGAGAGAAAGAGACATGGGGTCTTACCATGCCACAACCTCCTTCTGTAGTCTTCCAGTTTATCAGGATCTTGGGTTGTGCAGGCATCTAGCATGTTTTCAAAGTGACACAGGGATACAAACCTTCATTTGGCCATGTGGCTTCCAGCACTGTAGTTTAGTTTGTTATCAACTTCATCGTTTCGCTGAGCCTCCTTTATCGTTCTTTCATGTCCCGGTGGAATGGACTACTCTTGAACGTCTCCTGTCTTTGAAAATCTACAGGTGAGCAGCCAGGCCCAGCCTCAATATTCACGTATACTTTCTGCCTTTAGAGAACATACATCATGTTCTCTTAAGTGTCCTCACATTGTTCCATCCAAAGATATTAAGGTAAGTCTGCAAGGTCTACATCTCCACATATATCTACCAGGGAGCAAGATGCCAGTTTCCTTTGCTTACAGGCACTTCCAAAAATCTATGAGAGATTCTCATGGACAGCAAGTGGTGTGGTGAAGGTGTTGGACTCCCATATGGCCTACTGTGGTTTGAGTCCCAGCCCTGGTGGCTTGCTTTCTCACTTTCTCTCTCTCTGGTGAGCACATATGTCATAGAGAAAATTTTAAAAAAATGATAAATAAAATTTAAAAAGAAAACCAAAATCTCTGAGATTCTCTTGGGGCCCACCTCTACTCCTCTTGACTTCAGTGAACAGGAGGAAAAAACCTCTTTCCCATTTCCACCAGGATGAAAACTCCAATGACTTATTTCTTTCCTCCAGGCCTCAGGGGAGTAGACCAGAGATAGAGGGTGGTAGAAGACAGAATATGACCATATGTCCAGTAAACCTTAGGGAAAATATATAGTCCTATATTTTGATGGCTTGGCTACATTATATTGGGTTGTCGGAAAAGTCATGATGCATGGGACCAGCAGTTAGCGTAATGGCTATGTCGCTGGACTCCCACGTAGTCGACCGCGGTTCGAGTCCCGGACCCGGCGGCTTAAACTCACGCCGGGTGCGTGTGCGTGCGTGCCCAAGATCCCGAGAGGAGAATGGAGGAAAAGGGATTACGGCATGGCCATCCCCCCTGGGGGGTGATTTCCTGCTTTCTATCTCTCTGTCTCTCTCTGTCTGTCTGGCGAGCGCACGCGCCCTATAGCAAAAACCTCTCAAAAAAAAAAAAAAAAAAAAAGTCATGATGCATAGATGCATCTTCAAGTCTGGAGTTAGGGTACCTGAGTACAAATTCTGGCTCTTTTACTTACAGACTGTATTCCAGTGGGAAACTCGCTAGAATTGTTCATGCCTCAGTTACCTAATCTCTAGGATGGGGATAATAACAGTGTCCACATCATAGGCGAAGACTAATTGGATTCAGGATTATAAAGTGTTTAGTACAAAGCATGGTACATAATAAATACCATGCAAGTATTCCTTTTTTTTCTTATTATAATTACTTTTTCTTGTCTCTAGTATTGGACCACAGTCACCAATTTTGGGGTAATAGAGATTTCCTTTCCACATTCTGTTACATTTAATGATTTGAATCATGAAACCAACCTAGAAACAAGGAAAGACATTTGGAATTATTTATGGTAGTACTTCTGGTTAAATTGGAGCTCAGCAAAGGAACAAACTATACCTACTTGACCAGTAGGTGGCATAATGGTTACGTCTCTGGACTCCCGCATCGTCGACTGTGGTTTGAGTCCCGGACCTGGTGTCATAAAACTCACGTGAGGGGTGTGTGTGTGTGTGTGCACGTGTGTGCTTAGGATTCTAAGGGGAGAATGGAGAAGAGATTGTTTCTCTGTTTCTCTGTGTCTCTCCAGTGAGTGCATGCACCCTATGGCAAAAATCTCTAAAAACGAAGAAAAAAACAAAAAAACAAAAAAGTAGTAATCAGGAAAATGGGAACCAGTAAGTGGCATGGAGGTTAAGGTGGCCGAATCCCACATGGCTGACTCTGTGGTTCTAGTCCTGCACCCAAAGGCTTGAAAATCATGGGGCCAGCAGGTGGCATAGTGGTTAAGGTGCTGGATTCCCATGTGGTTGACCACGGTTTAAGTACTGGACCTGGTGGCTTGAAACTCACACCAGGTGTGTGTATGTGTGTGTCCAAAATCCTGAGAGGAGAATGGAAGATAAGGGATTGCAGTGTGGCCATCCCCTCTGGGGGTGATTTCTCACTTTCTGACTTTCTGTCTCTCCGGCAAGTACACATATACTATGGCAAAAATCTCTCTCAAAAAAAAAAAAAAAAAAAAAAGCAAAGAAAAGAAAATTATGCTTTGTATGTGTGTGCGTGTGTACATGCCCAAAATCCCAAGAAGAGAATGGAGAAGTGATTGTGGCATAGCCATCCTTCTGTGTGTGTGTGTGTGGATTTCTCTTTCTCTCTCACTCTCTCTCTCTGGTGAGTACACATTCCCTACAGCGAAAACTATAAAAAGAAAAAAAAAACTAAAAAAAAAGAAAGAGAGAGAGAAAAGAAAGAGAAGAAATAATTAGGAAAATAATTCCTGGGTGGGTCATTGGTCCATTCATCCGTAGTTAGTAAATCAAGCCAGCTCTCCTGGTAGAGGAGATACTGTGTCAGAAGAATATGTTCATTCAAACTAGGAGCCAACACATTCTTAATAAATGCTCCACCTGCAATAAAGTGAATTATCATGCAGTGTAAACTCTGGAAGGATTTTTCTAACTTTCCACTGGATAGAAAAGCTTGTTTTATTATTATATTGAATAACAGCATTCTGTAAACAACTCATACTTTTTAGATTTACTCCTGTTAAAGAATGCCATACTTAAGTGCTTGGAATTGACACTTGAAAATGAAATACCGCTGCAAATAATGGGGAAATTGTAGATGTATTTTATACCTCTCCTTCCCAAATCAAAAGGTCTCATAAATACAGTCTCTAAAAGTGTCGGTGGGGGAGTTAACATAACTGTACAAGCAATAAGCCTGACCTTTCAATGTAATTTATTTTCGATTTGCTCAATCCTTTTTTATTAAAACTAGCACATCTGAAGCAGAATTAAATCCTATTATAACAGGTGTATGATCATATCAGGTTCTCCCTGCCACTGGCCCACTTGATTAAAAGTTACTTTGTTTCAAGGAGGATAACCTGATCAGGGCAGTGGGATACCTTTAGAAGACAGGACAGCGGGGGAAGGATGGTTTTATTTTCCTGTGAGTAACTGCTGTTACCAGTGAAATCAAAGAATATTTATGAGCATTTCTTTTGTGTTTGAAAAGCCATGGTGGGATGTAATTTCTCCTCTGTGCTTATAAAGGTTACTTCTCTCTGGAGTTATTAAGACCCAGGGACAAAGGGGGCCAGGAAGCTGTTCTGTATCATGATCCACAGATTACCAGCCCACGCTCATTTTCATGTGCAGCATTCTTAGCCTGGTGGCCACTGGAGGAATATAAACACCTCTGAGACACTACTTAGCCACAGAGCCACTTGGCAGAAACTGACCTTCAGTATTTGACCTATTTCTGGGGAACTAACTCCACTAGGTCTTGAAGCAGGTTTAGAATTTTAAAAAATCATCTCATTTCAATAGTGTTTTGGCCTGTTTTCTTCTGGTTTCATCTTTGGGTTTCTGTCTCCTTTTTTCTTCCTGGTCATCTCACCACTTCACCTTACCTCATCTAACCACCTGGTTCAATATCCACCTCCTCCAGGAAGCTATTCCTGGTATACCTCTGCCCACAGTGATTGCTTCTCTCTTCCCAAATTTGACCACTTATCATTTATATCCATCAACTGGCCACTGATTTCAATGGATTTGCCATAACATGCTCATCGGACTGAGAATTCCTGGAGCGCAGAAAGTCAAGTCAGACTAATTCTCCTTTGGACTGAGCGCAAGGACATACAGGGGCTGAGCAAGGAAAACTATGTGACCACAAGGTGGCAGCAGCACATAACAAGCTTTATTTGGGTGGCACTTGGGCAGATTTGCGTGGGATGAGGGGCAGTCTCTCACAGTACAAGGCCTTCCAAAGGGGCCACCACCCCAAAAGGGAGGAGAGCGAGGAACTTCCAGGGGAGAGAGGAATCGGAGGGAAGGCTTTCATGTCTAGATGAGACCTTGTCGTGCTGTCACTCAGCAGGACAATGGGGAGCCTCTGGGTCAGAGAGCTCTGAAGGGCAGCAGTGCCCTGGGATCTCTTATTACCGTAGGACTTACTGTATTTATGACTAGCAGATATTATGCACAGTTTTACAGAGTATACAAAGCAGATAGTCCCTAAACAGGCAGAAATCTGCCTATTTGGACTATACTTTCTCTCTGTCTCTCTCTCTTTAAGAGGTTTTTGTCTTAGGATGTGTGTGCTCACCAGAGAGAGAGAGACAGACAGACAGAGACAGAGGAAGTGAGAGGGAAAGTGAGAAATCACGCCCCCCCCCCCCCCCACCAGGGGGGATGGCCATGCAGCAATCCCTTCTCCTCCATTCTCCTCCTGGGATCTTGTCCTTGGCATGATTTTCAAGCCACCTGGTCCAGGACTTGAACTGCGGTTGATCATGCGGGAGTCTAGTGACATAACCGCTACGCCATCTGCTGGTCCTAATTTGGGCTATCTAAAACAACTAGATGCAAAAACATTTAAGATTGGTGTCTATTGGTTTTTTTTAAGATAACAGGCCCCGGCCTACTATGAAGTAGTAAACAATGGAGGACCATTACAGAGGTCATCTTTGGCTCATTTATGTAACAAACACCTGTTAGTACTCTTGATGCCTCCTACTCAATAACTGAAACAGAGAGTCGAATTTTTTGCTTGCTTAAGCAAGAGAGAACTTCACTTAGATGGTTTACAGTTTCTCTGAGAAACGTAGAGAGTTTACTGTGTGTAGGGTTTTGGAAAACATGAAGTTAAGGGATTAGCGAGCTTTCAGCAGCAGAAATGTTCAGAGACTTTACATATTAGTCTTGGAAACATGGTTACTTGAATGTGTCTGTTGCTGCCTGGCTGACTTTCTGAGACATGGAGCTATTACTTATTGGTTGGCTTCCAGAGCATAATTACTAGTACGTGTCACTAACAAAAGAATGGGTTTACGACTGGCGCTGGGATTTACTTGCTGCAATGGCCAAAGAACAAATCATTCTTTTCTTAGGACAATAAGAACTTTTTCTTCTCAGCACCTAGCACAGTGGTTTGCAAGAAGGGAGTTCACTCAGTAAGCACTTGCAGAATAAATAAGCAGTATATGTGCCTCATTTGAAAACACATGGTTTCTTGTCTCCTAATGTTAAAGCTCCTCCCTGGGGCTTAAATGTGGAAAGAATAATAGTCACATACCATTTTTTAAAAATTTTTCAATGAAACTTTTATATCCATCATTTTACTTGATCCTCACTTTACTGTTTGCGGCAAGGAATGAAAGAAATATTTACAAATATTTCTATTTGTGAGAGGTGAAGTGAAATGTCCAAGGTCACACAGTGTTGGATCTTTGGATTCTACAGTTCTTGACCTTTTTTTTATTTTTAATTTTTATTATTTTTAGTTTGCTATAGGGTGCATGCACTTGCTAGAGGCAGAGAAACAAAGTGAAAAATCACCCTGTAGGGTGATGGCCATGCCATAGTTCCTTCTCCTCCATTCTCCTGTCAATCTGGGGCATATGCCCACAAGCTCCCAGTGGTTTTCCAAGCTGTCAGGTCTGGGACTCAAACCGCACAGTTGGCCACGTGGGATACAACTGCCTTAACCTCCATACAACCTGCTGGCCCCTTGGCCTTTTTTTTTTAAAGGAAGTATGAGGCCAACAGAGCAGAGAGTCACATCTGATGTGCAGAGAATTTTTTTTTTTCCTTTCTCAGGTGGGACAGGGCCTGCAGTGGCCAGAGCCCTGGCAAATTGCTCAGGCTACAAGAAGCCTTGTCCATTTTCCTCAGTGTCCAGACAAACATGATCATTTTCTATGTGTGTCCTGATGTAAAATGTGGGGAGCACTACATGGAAGTGACATTTAGTGCTTATATGGGTCTGTACAGATTGTACATAACTCTCCAGGAAATAATAACATGTTGCTTTAGATTGTTATGTGTGTTTACAACACTTCCATACATGTCATCGTCTCATTCAATCTTCAAACTAACCTTGTTATGTAGACAGGGCAGGGACTATTGCTATCTAATCTTATATCTAAAAAAATAATAAAAGAATAGATGGTTTGGAAACTAGGAAAAAAACTTAATTTTGTCATCTAAAACAATAATGTTTATAATTTTGGAAATTCTGTAACAAACAGAAACATCTGGGGCAGGTAGGTTGCGTGGTGGTTAAGGGTGCTGGACTCCCACATGGCTGACCATGGTTCGAGTCCCAGACCTGGTGGCTTGCTTTCCCATTTTCCCTCTTTCTCTCTTTCTCTGTCCCTCTCTGGTCAAATTTAAATAAATAAATAAAGCTAAATAAAAAGAATTATTCAGGACCAGCAGTTAGTGTAATGGCTATGCCGCTGGACTCCCATGTAGTCAACCGCTGTTGGAGTCCCGGACCCAGTGGCTTAAAACTCATGCTGGGCTTGTGTGCGTGTATGCATGCCCAAGATCCCGAGGGAACAATGGAGGAGAAGGGATTGAGGCGTAGCCATCCCCCCGGGGGGTGATTTCTCGCTTTCTGTCTCTCTGTCTTTCTGGCTAGCACACGCGCCCTATAGCAAAAACTTCTCCAAAAAAAAAAAGAATGATTTTTTTTAAAAAAAAAATCATCTTCTAAATAATTAGGATCATATGTAATAATTAAATTTTTTTAAAAAAATGACTTATTTCTTCCATGAGTGGGAGAGACAGTTGGAGAGAGAGTGGCACCTCCAACGGGGTCTTCATGCTGTGACCCCCCCACTCCCAACCTCAGCTGGCTGGGATCAGGCATGTGTGTACCCTTGGTGTGTACAGGGAGACCACAGAAAGCAAACCCGGGACCTTGCCATGTGGCTTCAGTATCCCAGAATGTTGTGTATCACTGCAGCTGGCTTGTGATGGTTAATTTTATATATCAATGTGACTGATCTGAGGGATGTCCAGATATATGATTAAGTATTATTTCTGAGTGTTTCCGTGAGGTGTTTCCGGATGAGATTAGCATTTAGATTGGTGAACTGAGTAAGGCAGATGGCCCTACTCCATGAGGTGGGTTATCATCCCATCTATTGAGGACCTGGCTAGAACAGAAAGGCCGAGGAAGGTGAATTCACCCTCTGCCTGCCTGTTTGACTTGGGAAATTGATCTCCAGCCCTCAGTGCTCCTAGTTCTCAGGCCTTCCTTTAGACCTGGCCTAGAATTTATGCTGTCAGTTCTCTGGCTCTCAAGTCTTCAAATGACACCATTGGCTTTCCTGGGTTTCCGGCTTGCAGATAGCAAATCATGGGATTTCTCAGCCTTCATAATCTTGTGAGCCAATTCCTTATAATAAATGTGTACACACACACACACACACACACACACACACACACAATTTACTTATAGGATATATGCATATGTAAATATTTGTATAGGATGTTTATATTACACACAGACACACAAACACATATATTGTTTTTGGAAAAGTTATGACATACTTTTTTTTTTGAGAGTTGTTTTTTTTTTTTTTTTTTTTTTTTTTTTTTTTGCTATACGGCATGTGCGCTCGCCAGACAGACAGAGACAGAGAGATAGAAAGCGAGAAATTACCCCCCAGGGGGGGATGGTCACGCTGCAATCCCTTCTCCTCCATTCTCCTCTCGGGATCTTGGGCATGCACGCACATGTGCCCGGCGTGAGTTTAAGCCACCGGGTCTGAGACTCGAACCACGGTTGACTACATGGGAGTCCAGCGACATAGCCATTACGCTAACTGCTGGTCCCAGAAAAGTTATGACATACTTTTCTATGTAAAATGCATCATGACTTTTCAGACAACCCACTATCCTGTGTATGTATATGTATCTCTATGTATCTGTCATCTATCTGTCTATCCATCACCTACCTATCTGTCCTATTGGTTCTGTTTCTCTGGAGAACCCTGACTGATACATCATACTATACATATAATTTACCATATGGTTATAGCATAAGTGTTTTCTACATGTTACAATATCACTTTTATTACTATTATTATTTTTTAAAGAATTATTTATTTAGTTTTATTTATTATTATCATTTTTAAATTTGATTTTAATTTGGTGTGTGTGCTCACCAGAGAGAGATCGGTGGGGGCAGTGAGAAAGCAAGCCACTAGGTCCAAGATTCAAACTGTGGTTGACCACGTGGTAGTCTAGCTCCTTAACCACCACACCACATGCTGGCTCTGATTACTGTTATTTTTAATGGCTACCAAATATCTTTCTGAGTGGATGTATCATAATTTACTTAAAACTTTCTCTGTGGTTGGTTTCATCACTCTGTTATTATAAATCTTTTCACAGTGACTTTAATCATGGAAAAATACCCACCCCTTGACCACTACCATATTTCAGATTACTTCTGAAGTTCTAGAAGTGTATTTTAACTATTCAATTTGAAAAATTAAAATGTTTCATTCATAGAGACAAGTTATTTTCCAAAAGACTGGCTCTAATTTACATTCCCACCATGAATGTATAAGAATAAATTTAACCACAGTTTTTTAGAGTATGAAATACCATCCCCATTTTCCAGATGAAGATGTTGAAACCTAAGGTCAAAGTTAAATAGATAAATGGCCAGCTAGTAAGCTTCCCAGCTACAACTTTATGTATTTAATAAACATATATATTGAATACTATGTGCCAGGCACTTCCCCCCAGTATTTTATAAGGCTATATAAGGTTGCTCACATAAGGGAATTTTATTACTATTTCATTGAAATATAATGTGTAATCAGCGATTCTAGATTTCCCTTTGGGTCTTGCCTCTCCTGATCTTGCCTCTCTTTATTCTTTGTACATTTATTATTATGTGTATCCTGTATATTTGACAGACTCACGCCTCCTCCACCTTTCTTCCCACAATGCTCTGTCTTGCTCTACCCTCTCTAGCAGTGTGGTTTTCCTCATAGGAGCTAGCCTTTCCCTCGTCCCTTAGTCTAAGGACTGTTAGAAATAAGCAATAGCTGCAATATAGCGAAAATTGAGTGTAAATATGCCTCTTTATTTTTTATTTTTTAAACAATTATTTTATAGGGACTAGCATTTCTCTGAATGCTCAGATTTAACTCCAAAAAATAGGAAAAAATGTATAGTCCATCAGATGACCAGAAGCCACCACAGAGACACAAGAAATAAGAGAAACCAAGAAAATATCTCTTCTCTAATGGAAAAGAATAACTCCTCATCCTCCACAAAGAAAACAAGGGAACTCATGGAAATGTCATATAAAAAATTTTAAATAGTCATAGTGACAAAGCTAACAGAAATGCAAGAGAATAGAGACAATGAACTCCAGAAGGTGCAGGAGAAACGAGATACTGAGTTCCAGGAGGTGAGAAAGTCCTTGCATGATCTGGAAGAGGAGATACACATCATTAAAAAAAAAATCAAATGGAATTGTTAGAGATGAAGGCTGTAATACAGGAGTTCAAAATTTCCCCTGAAAATATCAAAAGAAGATTAGATCATGCAGAAGATCGAATCTCAGATGTAGAAGATAGAATCTCTGATCTAAAAAAATTCACCAAAAAGACTGAGAAAGTAACCCCCCCAAATGAGAATAACATACGAGTAATACTAGATACCATTAGATGCCCAAACATCTGAATCATTGGTATCCAGAAGGTGAAGAAACTAATAAGGGCATTGATAATCTATTACATGAAATCCTGGAAGAAAACTTTCCAAACCTAGAGAGGAACTCAAATATCAAGACCCAAGAAATACAAAGGACCCCAAATAGAATCAACCGAAGAAGATCTTCTACAAGACACATCACAGCCAGATTGACCAAAACCACAGACAGAGCCAAGATACTAAAATTGGCAAGAGAGAAATGACGAAGTTACTTTCAAAGGATACCCCATCAGGCTAATAACTGTTTCATCAGAAACAGTGCAAGCAAGGAAAGAATGGGAAAATATATATTCAAAGTATTAAGTGAAAAATAATTTCAACCAAGAATACTATACCCATCAAGATCATCTTTTATATGGGGAAAAAAGACAAAAACATTCTCAGATAAACAAAACATGAAAGAATTTACCAACAGCAGGACCAGCAGATGGAATAATTGCTATGTCGCTGGACTCCCATGTAGTCGACTGCGGTTCAAGTTCCGGACCCGGTGGCATAAACTCACACCAGGCACGTGTACGTATGTGCCCAAGATCCCGAGAGGAGAATGGAGGAGAAGGGATTGCGGCATGGCCATCCCCCCTGGGGGTGATTTCTCGCTTTCTGTCTCTCTGTCTCTCTGGCCAGTGCATGCACCCTTTATCAAAAACCTCTTGGGGACCAGCAGTTAGCGTAATGGCTATGTCACTGGATTCCCACGTAGTCGACCGCGGTTCGCATCCCGGACCCGGTGGCTTAAAACTCATGCTGGGCGCGTGTGCGTGCGCGCCCAAGATCCCGAGAGGAGAATGGAGGAGAAGGGATTGCGGCGTGACCATCCCCCCGTGGGGGGTGATTTCTTGCTTTCTGTCTCTCTGTCTGTCTGGTGAGCGCACGCGCCCTATAGCAAAAACCTCTCCAAAAAAAGGATTTACCAACACCAGACCAGCTCTCCAAGAGGTGCTGAAGGGAGTACTATACCAAGAAAAGTAAAGTCAGACACACAGAAATAAGAGTACAAGAAACAACCAAGAGAATGGCCAGCCCAATGGTAGGGACAAGTCTGGAGTTGAATGTTAACTTGCAGAGTTTAAATGGAAAGATCAGACCACAGTAACACTGCAAATTCAATAGAAGAGGGATTAATTACGTGAGTCTGAACAAGTGAAATAGAATTTTTTTGACTTTATATTAAAACATCACTGATTTTCTTCAATGCTTTAATTTCTATATTTAAGGATTTTTTTTTTTTTTTGGAGAGGTTTGTGCTATAGGGCACGTGCATTCACCAGAAAGACAGAGAGAGACAGAGATACAGAAAGTGAGAAATCACCCCCTGGGGGATGGCCACACCACAATCCCTCCTCTTCCATTCTCCTCTCAGGATCTTGGGCACACATGCATATGCGCCTGGTGTGAGTTTAAGCCCCCGGGTCCGGGACTCGAACTGCAGTCGACTACATGGGAGTCCAGCGACATAGCCATTACACCAACTGCTGGTCCCCTAAAGTCAGTTTTATATGTAAGAGAATTTTTTTTTTCATGACACCCCTGACAAACTCATGACAAATAGCCCGAGACTGAATTTGTCAGGATGGTGATGGCTCTTAGGATTTCTGTATTCCACCTTTCAAAAGTTTTTAGTTTTGATTAAAATAAAATTAAAACTTTTAAAATTGTGGTAAAATAACAAATAACAAAGTTTGCCATCTTAACCAAAGAGGGTGATAGGAAGCTGATTTTGTGACCCTTACCCAAACATCCCCCTGGGGGAGTATTAATGTATGGAGATTGAAGGAGCTTCAGAGAGCAATTCCTTGGGGGAAGGATCTGCGTATTGTATAGCCTTCTCTAACACTACCATGGACGAAGAGAAAAGGTGCTTTCTTTCACCTTCAGTTAGTAAAAAAAAGAGTGCTTCAGGGCCAGCCTGTGGTATGGTGGTAAGGTGGCTTGATTCAACATGGCTGACAGTGTGATTCAAGTCCAGACCAGGTGGCTTGTGAAACATGCCAGGTGCATATACCTGTGTGCCCAAAATCCTGGAAGGAGGGAGAGATGGAGATCTGATTGTGACATGACCATTCCCCATGAGGGAGAAAGTGGGCACTTTTGGATGTTTGTCTCTCTCTGGTGAGTGCATGTGCCCTCTGGCAAATTAAAAAAAAATAGATTGCTTTAATTTTAATAAAACCGCTCGGAGAGCTTGGCATGTAAACCCAGAGTTTGTGGGTAGGTATGTTTCTGTTCTGGTAAGAGAAACTGTGGCTGTATTGCTCTAGGGTAGAAGATGAGAGAGAGATTAAAAATAAATTGCATTCTCACTGATGAGAGGGCAAAATGTGTATTTTCTGTGACCAAATTTAAGACACATGGAAAGTACTTTCCTGGAGCCACTTTGACTTTTGCCCAAGCATATTTGAATCTACCTGAACTCATGAGAGTTCCTCAACATAGTGTTTGTGGGATAGACTACAATGCCCAGGAGCTGAGGTAGAAGTGTAAGCAGCCAGACAGACAAAACGTATCATGCAAAAACAAGTTGAAAGACTGTGGCAGGGTATTCTGAGGAGAATCTATAAATATACCCTATGAGATAAAGAATTCATCACGTCTGGAATGCACTGTGGAAGGCCACATATTAGATCTTGCACGTGAACAACTGTTTGTCCATTTTGTTCCCCTACCCTAACATGGCTGTCTGCTTCTGTAAACCGGTTTGCCCTTCCCGTGAGAAAATAGCTTGTGCTGGCCTTACAGAAAACCACATCCGGGACGACATCCTGTACCTGCTACTGTCTTTGCTAACTAGCCCAAAACCCTTTTGCTTATCAATGTAACTGCTTGCATGGAAACCCCACTCCCCTCAGAAATAATTAACCTGCTTGATTCAGCTTCTGTAACTGCTTGCATAGAAAGCCCTGGTAACTGACCCCCTATAAAAAGACTACTCAAACTTTGGTCGGGGCTACAGTTCTGACTCTCGGCCCCCGAGCCTCAGGTTGTAGTCACTGGCCAGCTAATAAAGACTGCCTTTAAACCTAATTGGGCTTTGGTGGTCGTTCATTCGGTGGCACTCTGCAGTAGCACCAAGATCAGATAGCATTTTTTAAACCAGTGTGATGGTTAGTTTTATGTGTCATCTTGACTGGGCCATGGTCAAATATTATTTTGGGTGTGCCTGTGGGAGTGTTTTGGATGAGCTTAACATTTGAATCTGCAAACTGAGTAAAGCAGATCAGCCTCCCTAATGGGGGTGGGCCTCATCTAATCAGTTGAAGGACCGAATACAACAAAAAGGCTGAACTTTCCTCAGTGACAGATTCCTTCTGACTGACTGTCTTTGAGCTGGGACATCAGTTTTGTCATGCCTTCAGACTCAAATTGAAACATAGGCTCTTCTTGGGTTTCAAGCTTCCTGCTTTAAGGCTGGAAACACACCAGCTCTTCTGTGTCTCCTGCAGATACTGGGACTTCGCATTCTTCATAACTGGGTGAGCCAATTACTTATAATAAATATTGAAAAAATAATATAAAATGTAAGTATCTCCTGTTGGCTCTGTTTCTCTGGAAAACCATATGCCAGTCAGGTAATACTTATCCCTTACCTGTTCTTCCTCTCCCTGCTCTAAAGTGGATGAACCATTGGCATATTACTACTGGGTAAAGGGAGGAAGAGGAGAAGAAAGTACATGTGGAGAAATAGAGAAAAACTTCAATCTCTCCACCATGACTTCCAAGAGATACGATTTTGTCCACCAGAAGATCTGAATTAGAAAACAACCTTTGGTTCTGGCTCCAATTGTGTTAAATATTTAGCCAAGTGACTCAAGTTTTTTAGCACCTGTTAAATTCTGAAATAGAATTTAACAAGGATTGTCTTGCCTCCCTTATGGGTTGTTAAAATGATCAAAGGAGCTAAGATACATGAAAAAAAAAATTAAGATTGCTAAGGCTATATACATACAAGGTATTTCTATGTTATGATTTCAGAGGCCCGAGAAAGGCCTCTGGCCTTTCCCAAGCTTCTATCACTTGTGGGACAATAACAAAACTTGATTTATTTCTTTGGAATAGGGACAAAAAGAATATTTATTTAACATCAACTGAGTGACAAGTTCTGGTCTGGACATTTTAACAATACTAACTCAGTTTATCCTCACAACATCTCTGTTTTTGTAGGTATTATTATCTCCATTTTACAGATGAGTAGCCTGGAGCTCAAAGTGATAACTTTCCCAACATCACACTCCTAGCAAGTGTTAGAGGTAAGGCTATAATTTATGTCTGTCTGACTCTTAAATTCTTTTCCTTAATTATCAAGTCATTCTGGTTCCTAAAGTTGATATATGCTAAATTGGATTTTTCCCTGGGAGGAATACCTGAAGCTCAGTCATTCAGTGTTAAGATAGCTAAGCGTGAATGAGTTTGTCAACTCCTTCTGTCGGAGCATATTTTGACTGGGGTTAAAGGATGGAAGCAGAGGGCGCTGGATACTACTCAAAGATGGGTGGCATTAAATAAAAAGAGATGTAGTGGGAAGAGCAAGGACATTGTGACCAGTCAAGATAGTTTTGAAATTTCCACTCTATTTTATATAGCTATGTGACTTTGGGGGAGTTATTTAGCTTATTTGAATTAAATGAGAAGAAATCGAAGAATTTTAAAAAGTTTATTTGTATCTTGAATGAGAGAGAACCCAACATGGTCTTGACACTGTGATCCATCTCAGACCTTTAACCAGTCCAGGATCATGGGCAAACATGTACTTGGTGTACTCAAGTGGGTCTCCAGACTTGAACCAGGAACATTTTCTTTAAAAAAAATTATTTAATTAATTTAATTTTATTTATTCATTCATTTATTTAAATTTGACCAGAGAGAGAGACAGAAAGAGAGGAAGCGAGAAAGCAAGCCAGGATGCAAACCATGGTTGGCCAAGTGGGAGTGTCCAGCGTCTTAACCACCATGCCACCAGCAGGCCCCAAACCAGGAACTTTTTTTTGTGGGATTGCCTCGCAGAGCATGGAATTTTATTGCTACACCACAATGTGGCCCTCTGGTTGAAGATTTTTAAGGACTGAGGTAATGTTGTGTGAAGTCAACATCTGGTATTTTTGGTATGTCCAGCCCTCTGTGTCCTTTGAGGGACTGTTCCTTCTCCCATTCCATGTGCTCCAGGTTGGTTGTTAATCATGGTGTTCCCCAGCCCTGGCTATTGTAATAATCATTATATTCAAGGATAAATAGGCCTTTTATAGTACCTATACCCTGGCAACCAGGATTGGTCCAGGGGTGGGCACTTGATCTAAGCAGGGCCAATCAGATGCCTCCTCTGGATTGACTTTTAGGTACTGGGGAGAATATAAACTTTTTTTTCTGTTGGGGATTCTAAATTAGGAACATATAAACTTGAAGCTTTGGGCAGTCAATTTTCCTTGCACATGGAGAAACTGTCTACAGAATGAACCCAATACACCGAAGAGCTGAGGGCAGCATACTTTTGAATCTTCCTGTATCTTAAGTAGGTTACCCTTTGCACTTTTCAATTTGTGACTCTCCAGCCCCGTTTTTTTTTTTTTTTTCTTAAACAGTTTGAATTGGGTTTTTCTCACATACTTTTGAAAGAATCCTGACTTACACAGTGTTATAGCATATCTAAAACACATAGAGCCTGGGGACCAGCAGTTAGCGTAATGGCTATGTAGCTGGACTCCCACGTAGTCGACCACGGTTCGAGTCCCGGACCCGGCGGCTTGAACTCACGCCGGGCGCGTGTGCGTGCGTGCCCAGGATCCCGAGAGGAGAATGGAGGAGAAGGGATTGCGGAGTGGCCATCCCCCCTGGGGGGTGATTTCCTGCTTTCTGTCTCTCTGTCTCTCTCTGTCTGTCTGGTGAGTGCACGTGCCCTATAGCAAAAAACCTCTCCCCCCCCAAAAAAAAAACAAAAAAACAAAACAAAACACATAGAGCCTGAACAGTGCTGAATTAATGATGACACATGTAATGGAGGAAATAGTTTGAAAAAAATATTGATTTTCATTTGCATTTTACATGATTTACTTTCTCAGCTTCAGACATCCAACTGTTGCTATGGACATAAGATTGGGAATGAGAAAAATAAAGAATAAATTTACTTTCTGATTTTGACATTTCAAATAGAATTCTCTACCAGGAATATCGCTTGAAAGCTAGATGTAACTGAGAGAGGATATTTTTTTAATTCCCTAATCTCCTTTAGCATGGAAGGATTTAGGTTTGGAGAGGTGAAGAGTGTAGGGGAAAAAAGCTCTTCCCTTTGAGATCTGCGCTTTGAGAAAAATTCCGAGTGGTAAGAGAGGCCATATACCTGTTCCAGTTTCTCCTCTTCACTGTGCAATGTGTTCACTATGTTACAGATTGTCTCAGCATTCTTAAGTGGGTAGAAAATGTAGCAAGACAGAGCGATCTGCTTCCTTGGTTCCTTGTGGTGTAGACACTGACTCTAGAGCTACTATACCTGCAATGGGGCCCTTTGTAGTGGAGGGGAAACTTGCAACACATTGCCTGGGCCAGAGAGCTAAAAGAAAGATGTGGAGGATACTCAACAGTGTCCCAGCCCAGCAGGAACTACAGGGAGCATTATGCATCGTACATGTGTCAGAGGCTCTTGCTTGTAGAGCATAAAGAGTTGGTGCTGTGATTTGGGTCACAACTCAGCATGGCTCTTTAGTGACCCGATAGATGATGCCAGAAGGAGCAAAGAGTAAAACCATTGACACTGTGAGCCTGGCACAAAGAAAGTTGAAATTCTATTTTGGAAAGGACAAAAGTGTATAGAACTAAAGTCAAGAATGATCTCAGTCAATTGGATAACATCTCAAGTTGTCCACAAATGTTTTTTCTGCAACCCTCTTGGGCATTATCAGTTTGTAGGCCCCTTTTTCTCCAATGTCCTATGGTTCTATGATATGAAATTTCTAAGAAAAAAATAGAAATTTTATTTGAAGAATATTGAATTTTTGCTCAAAGATGGGTTGTTCTTAATATGAGGATTCCAAAGAGCCTCCAAAGAGGTTTCAAAGCTAGATGGCTCAGGGTCCTGGTATCTAGTAGAATCATGCTGCCTCAAGATCTTGGCTCCTGGGGCCAGCAGGTGGTATGGTGGTTAAAGATGCTAGATTCCCACATGACTGTCTGCAGTTCGAATCCCAGACCTGGTGGCTTGCTTTCACTTTCCCTTTCTTTCTCTCTGTGTCTCTGTCTGGTCAGATTAAAAAATAATAATAACAAATGAAAAATAAATAAATAAAAAGAAGTTTTAAAAAAAACTATCTTGGCTCCTAGACTGTGTGAGTGCACTAAGTCCTGGGAGTGGGGGTGGGGGCAACACTGCCAAGGGAATCTTCTGTTCAGACAATTTATCTTGTTCTACCTACCTAGTCCCCATTTAATTTCTAGATAGCTACAATGATTTGAAAGTTATTTCTTTCACTGAGTAGAAATATTTTCTTGTCTTAACACTCAGCTATGCCAATTGTTTCATTTTTTACTCTCTGGAGCCACTCAGACTAAGTAATTTATTATACACAATACCCTCCCATTATGCCAAGTGAAATAAGCCAGACATAGAAAGACAGTCACTGCATAATTTCCCTTATAGGTGGAATCCAAAAACTGTTGAACTCATAGTAACAGAGAATAGAATGGTGAATTCTTATCCAGAAGTAAGTGTGTGTGGTGGGGGAGGAGGAGAGATATTTGTCAAAGGGTACAAAGTTCCAGTTATAAGATAAGTTCTGGAGACTTAAGGCATAGCATGTTGGCTATAGTTAATAATATGTACTAGAAATTTGCTACGAGAGCCGATTTCAACTGTTTTCAACACTCTCATGCTAAAACATGGTACCTATGTGAAATGATGGGTATATTAATTAGCTTAATTGTAGTAATCGTTTCATATTGTATGCATATACCAAAATATCACATTGTACATCTTAAATATATACAATTGTTATTTTCCAATAATGCCTTAATAAACCTAGGGAAAAAAATCATAAATAGTCCTCCCAAGGTTTGAAGAAGGTTTAGTCTCCTCCTGGCTAAACATCCATAGGTCCCTCGACTAGTCGTGGAAGGCTCGGACTCCAAGTCCTTAATCATACTGGTTGCCCTTTTCTGGACACATTACAATTTTCAAGGTTCCTGTTACATGTGGTGCCACAACTGAATGCAGAAACTTCGGGTGTGGCCTATTGGGCGCAATGTGATTATCATCCTCCTTGATCTCAACACCAGGCTTCTGTTAAGGTAGTGTATGAAGCCAGAACACGCCAAGTTTTTCTTTTCTTTTCCTTTCCTTTCCTTTTCTTTTCTTTTCTTTTCTTTTCTTTTCTTTTCTTTTCTTTTCTTTTCTTTTCTCTTCTCTTCTCTTCTCTTCTCTTCTCTTCTCTTCTCTTCTTTCTCTTTCTTTCTTTCTTTCTTTCTTTCTTTCTTTCTTTCTTTCTTTCTTTCTTTCTTTCTTTCTTTCTTTCTTTCTTTCTTTCTTTGAGAGGATTTTGCTATAGGGCATGTGCACTTGCCAGAAAGACAGAGAGAGAGAGAAAGAAAGCGAGAAATCACCCCCCAGGGTGGATGGCCACGCTGTAATCCCTTCTCCTTTATTCTACCCTTGGGTTATTGGGCCTGCACGCACATGCGCCTGGCCTGAGTTGAAGCCACCGGGTTGGGACTTGAACTGTGGTCGACTAAATGGGAGTCCAGTGACATAGCTATTATGCCAACTGCTGGTCCCCATACTAAGTTTTCTTAAACCAGTGGCAAGTGGTAATGAGTTTTTTTTTTTTTTAAGAGGTTTTTGCTGTAGGGCTCATGAGCTCTCCAGAAAGACAGAGAGAGACAGAGAGCCAGAAAGAAAGAAATCACCCCCCAGGGGGGATGGCCATGCCACAATCCCTTCTCCTCCATTCTCCTCTTGGGATCTTGGGCACGCACGCACATCTGGTGTGAGTTTAAGCCACTGGTCTGGGTCTCGAACCACAGTCGACTACATGGAAGTCCAGGAACATAGTCATTATGCCATCTGCTGGTAGTGACTGGCAATGACTTTTTAGTCAACTTAAGGGCAGTGGAAGCCTAAAAAGTGGGACAATGTTGGGGATTGGGAGATGTACTTAGCTTCATTCTATGTATGACTCTTACTTGCCAGTTCACTCCCAGTTTGGAAAATAGTTACATTTTCTCAGCCTGTGGCCCATGTGAATCTGCATACAAAATAAGAAACTCACAAGTAGATTTTCCATTTGTTCAACATTTGCTCCTGACTTTCTGGGCCAGATTTAATGAAACCCAACTAGAAAATATATTTAAACTCAATTCACTTTCTTGCTCTGGGATTATTCTTCTTCTCTATATTCCCCACAGATGCAAGAAGGTCTATCTATACCTTCGGTTCTGTTTTAGTACTTTGGATATTATAATAGTTACATTTCCCCCTCCCCCGTTTTGACAGTTCTGCTGCTATGCAAACTGAGAAGGACCAAAGGTATTCTTAGCAAGCAGCGTTATTTATAGCACTGTGAATCTGGGAGAAAGTAACACAGTGAGACAGATTAATAACTGTGAGTCCTTAGATGGCTTCACCAACTAGTCAATTCAAACAGATTACTGCCATTAAACTCCTAGCCCTGGATTAGGATGCTTGTGGTATAACTTATTTAGTCAACACTATTTCATGACGCTAGAGTTTTTGCTCTTTGTCTGAAATGATCCAGTCAGGGACCTCTTGAAAATGCCAGGCATTAACTATATCACAATGGTAATTCTTTTGACTGAAGTCCGATTTGATTCAGTGGAAAATGACTTCAGTGTATTGGATGTACACTTCATTTAACGAGTGCTGTGGATGTCAATACATTAGTGTAAACCTGATACAGGTAGTAATTTGGTTTCTAATGAGGTTCCCGACCAGCATCCTACTATGAAAAGTAGGACATTGTTCATTGGGCGCAGAATATACCTGTCTCATGGATCCTAAGAACCGTGTCAGTTGTATATCACAGTAACACTATGATTGCTTTATATCTCTGGGACTCAGTCTCCATTTCTGTAAAATGAGCAGGTTGGACAAAGGTCCTAGAAGCTCTGAGTACCTTATTAGCCAGCTTAGAAAACCCCCTATCTTTAGGACATGTGCTTTGTAATAGAGATGGCATTGCATGAGCCATTTTTGCTATCATCTGCACTCCTTGCTAAAGGCATGGCTCCATAAAACCTTTTCTGACAAATGAATTGTATTTCTGAATGTCTTTCAAGCAATGCACTGATCGCTCATCATTCTGGACTATTTTTTTCTAGGATGCTTGTATAGGGAAAAGCCTTTGAACTGTAAATATAATTTTATTCATTATTAATATTTTAAAATTTTGACCAGAGATAGGGGGAGAGAGAGAGAGAGAGAAAGCAAGCTACCAGGTTCAGGACATGAACCACTGTTGGCCATGTGGGAGTTCAGCACCTTAACTACCACGTCACTTGTTGCCACCCCCCCCAAAAAAAACTACATTAAAGAGCCTGTAAGGAAAATGATATAGAGATGGCATCTTCCTATGGAGCAAAGGGCAGACACACTTTCTGCCTATGATAAATGATTCTGTAAGTTCAAGTTCCCTGAACTCAGGTTTCCTCTCCTGTAATGTGAGTAACTTCACATGCAATTGTCATTTGGCCCTCTTCACATTGTCCTGTGAGAACTGGAACTCCAGAAACAATGCAAATATGCGGACACTGATGATTACTACTGCTGTGAGTAGTAACTTATCTTCCATCTGTAATCCATGAGTCACATATTTTCTACCAGTATCCATGAAACTGTGGTAAGCTAACTTGCTAGTTGGCAAGTATTGTAGAGTGAAAATGCAAATACTCCACAGTTCTTGACAACCCTAGTTCACATTCATTTTCCTCCTTTTCAATGCTATAGTACCTTTCCGCTGAACAATTCAACTCAAAATACATTCTATCTTTTATCTAATTGTTCTATGTTATTTTTTTTTTGTCTCCCAATTATGGGGTCGTTAGAAAAGTCATGACATATTTTTCTGTGCAAAAATGAGTCATGACTTTTCTGACAATCCAATAGATGGTAAGTACTTGGCACCATGCCAATTCTTTTGCTGTCTACCCTGTAGCTACTGGCACATGGGTACATAGTTGGGGCTCAGTATGTGTTGTTTTTTAAGAATTATTTTATTTATTTTTAAATTTGATCAGAGAGGGACAGAGTGAGAGTGAGAGCAAGAGCGAGCGAGCGAGCGAGCGAAAAAGTGAGAAAATAAGCCGCCAGGTCTGGGACTTGAACCACAGTCGGCCATGCAGGAGTCCAGCATCCTTAACCACCACGCCATCTGCTGGCCCCCAGTATATGTTTTTTGATAGACTTTGTTTATATGGATGCCAGCTGGGCTAACTACTCCATACTTTTTTAGTATTGAATTTCTGGCTTGGATATCTTATATGAATGAAAAATATAGGCATACTCCCCTTAAAATAGCAGAGAGACAGGGAGAAGTTATTTGTTTTCCAGACCTCTAGGATGCAAGGCACAGGCCTTTCTTAATCAATTGGACATCACTGACTAAGAAACCAATTTCATCCCGAGTCCCACATCTACCAAGACATCAGGGGCAGTTTATTGTGCTGGGATGCTCATAATGATCGCATTTTAGCCAAAGAACTAGACTATAGTCGCTGCCATTTTATAGAATTCAGTAGCTTTGGAAGGTCAACTACGTCAGCCTATTGCCTTCAGCAACAATGGGAGCTCATTTGACATTTGATGCTAATCCCAGAGGAGGATTTGGTGCTCTATGAGTGCGGTTCTCTAAAGTCATATGCTTGCTGCTTGTATTCTTGTAAGTATCCTATTATTAATGACCCATTATACCAGAAACAAAATGTCTATAGATGTATTTCCATTTGGCTTATCATTGTTTTTAATAGTCTGCATTATTCTATTAGCATGCATTCCGTTTTTCTCTGAGGGACTATGGAGACACAACAGCTTTTCTGTCTTTAGTGCTAAAACATTAGGACTCAGGGCTCTTTCTTGTAGCTGTAGCCTTGACGATGCACTCTGTGGCCTCATAATAATTTTGTATTCGTTCTCGTTCTCTATGGTAGTTATCAGCACTGCAACATACTTTTAATTCAGTCTTCCTAAGTACAACTGATACTACTTTACAGATGTGACATGGTTATAATTTTCTAACTTTAGCTTTGCAAATCTGGCATTTTCTAATTTTGGTTTTGTGAATTCAGGCTGCTCCTTCTCACTTAGAAATAGTTTGTCCTATTTGAATTTGAGTATGTCGCCACCAAGTGGTTGCCAGTTCTCTGATTCGCATGGTTTCATAATTGCAGCTGTAGGCTGCATTGCTTTTGCTGGTGATAGGGTACGTTTCAGGATTGGGGTAATTGGATGCCTGTGAATAGACGAAGGTATCAGGTATGAGAGAAAGGCATCTTCCTGAAGTGGCAGGAAGATGCTGAAGGACAAACAGGGGCCGTAACTTGAGGAAGGGAGAGGAAGGGCAATCTGAGGTCTAAGGAAAGAGATCAGAGACAGAGGAGTTGTGAGTGTGGAAGAAACAGTGAAAAATTAAAAACACAAAAAAGGAAAACAATCCAGAGTTAAAAGAATTGGATCAGTGAAGCAATTTTCGTTTCTTCCTTTTCCTTTTCTTCTTCTCTTTCTTCTTCTTTTGTTACTGTTTCTGCACTAGTCTATGTTTTCTTCACATGCTGAGGACTGACTAGCCAGATAGATGTATTTTCTTGAGAAAGATTATGTCTCATACATCTTAGTATTCCCACCCGGAGCATCTAGCATAGTGCTAGGCACATACTTGGTTATTAATAAAGGTCTGTTGAATGAATGGCCCAAACCTGCAAGGGTTGAGACAATATGTCATGGAAGTGGGAGATGTTGACTTAAGGTACAGGGGTAACTTCTGATGAGCAAATCTTGACAATGTTCTGCCTCTATCAAGCTGAGGCCTTG
This sequence comes from Tupaia tana, assembly GCA_026018925.1. Taxonomy (NCBI): domain Eukaryota; kingdom Metazoa; phylum Chordata; class Mammalia; order Scandentia; family Tupaiidae; genus Tupaia; species Tupaia tana. The sequence goes on from JAKSZU010000009.1 coordinate 24,240,543, forward strand.
CCCAACTTTAGCTGGCTTCCGTGATCAATCTTTCAAATTAGAACCTTCTCCAAATCTTCCAAGTAAGATACTTACACGCTTTCTCTCCTTGTTTCTCCTCCCTCCTCTTTCCCCTCTTCCTCCATCTCAGATTCAAGAATATTGATGATTTTCACCTTTGAAGTAGTCAGGATAGTTGGAAATAGGTGACACGTGGAAGCTTTTGATTGGAGGACTTGAGACCTACAACCAAGATACATATGCCTGGATCTCAACCTTTACCCACATATTATAATTCATGAATATCTGATGAAATTATCCTGAGTGTGCCCCCCATGGGGAAATTAAATCCTGAGAACAGTGGTTTGTGTGAGTAGATATGATAGCCCATTTGGCACCATAAACCCCCACATCCATAACACAGAATTCTCCAGTCAGGGTTTCACATGGAGCAGTAGAGTATAGTGGCTAAGTGTGTGGGCTTAGAAATGAGACATATCTGGGCTCACATTTTACCTTTGCCTTGCCACTGCTGTTCAAGGTTAGGCAAGTAATTTAACTTCTCTGTACCTTGGGTTACTAACCTGAAAAAAAGGGGTAATATTAATTACCCCACGTTGTTGTTATGAAGGTTAAGTTCAATGACAAGTCACACGTAGTGTACTAAGCACACCACATATAGTGCGTGTGTGGGGCCTTTAAAAAGTCTGTGGAAATGGGATTAAAGTACAAGTTTATTTTGGTGCAAAAAACCAAAAACCTTTGAAGTGCATGCATAGGTTTTTCATAATAGGCATTCTCCATGAACTTTCTGAAGATTCCTCATAAGTCCACAACCACTGGTAGCGATTACATAAAATTCCTCCTAGAACTTTAGGAAGGCTGGTCCTGGACAGTACCTCTATTGCTCACCACTGTATCCTTGCCCCTTTCCTGAGGCTTGTGAAGCTTTCCTGGGCACAGAGGCTCAGCTATGTCCTGCCCCTCAGAGTGCTGAACAAGTCGGAGCTTGTAAGCTAAGTAGGATGTCATTTTGAGTCACTGTTGCTCTAATTTCTTTAGACATTTCTGAAGAACAATTGGATTCCCTTCAGTTTTAATTTCCCTCCCTTCCCAGATAAATTTTACAAATGTCCACTTCCTATTTCCTCAATCAAGGCCAGAGTTGAAGGAAGCTGACCTTCAATCTCCAACCAGGCTGAGAGTACCATTTGAGTTCAGGAGCAAATTGTATTGGAAAAGCAGCAGAAGCACTGAAATGAATTGTCATGAAATAAAGCTTCAAATGGAAGTACCAGAGTCTGGTCCTAATTGGCAGCAGAGCTAGTCAGGCAAGAGGCCAATTCCAGATGTCCAAATGGGAGCTTGTGTAACGTGCCCTCTTTTTTCGTACCCCTGCTCCTAACATCTTCCTTCACACAGCCTTGGGAAAATGGCAGTCATTGGGCAAAGGGAACATCTTGCTATTGCATGTTTTAAAAAAACCCTATAATCTATAAACTATGTACAGGTACATAATAGTATAAACCATGGTACAACTTGAAATGTTCCTGGGGGAGGGTGAACTGAAATGAAAGGGTCTCTTAAATATTTCCACATCCTGGAACCTGTGAATATGTTATCTTATATGCAGAGGAGACTTTGCAGAGGTGATTAAGAATCTTGGTATGGGAAAATTATCCTGGTTTATCCCAGTATACTCAATGTAATCACAAGGGTCTTGAGAGAAGACTCAGGCAGAAGGAAAGAAAAGACAGTGTGAGGACAGAAACAGAGACTGGAATGGTGCCTTGAAAACAGAGGAAGGGCCAAAAGCCAAGGAGTATGAGCAGCCACTAGAAACTGAAAATGAATTTTCCCCTCAGACTCTCCGGAAGGATCCAGCCTTGCCTATGTTGTGACTTTATCCCAGTGAAATTCATTTTAGACATCTGACCTCCAGAACCATAGGATAATAAATTTGTGTTGTTTGAATCCAGCCTGCCAAAGTTCTCCCAGAAATTTCCACTATTAGAATTAGTGCTTTGGGTGAGATCCATGAAGGGCATAATAGTTAAACACTTCCACTGGGACCGGCAGGTGGCGTGGTACTTGAAGTGCTAGATTCCCACATGGCTGACCATGGTTCAAGTCCTAGACCTGGTGGTTTGCTCTCTCACTCTCCCTCTCTTCCACTCTCTCTCTCTCTGGTTAAATTGAATAATAATAATAATAATAATAATAATAAAGTTAAATACAAACTTCTAAAAATTTATTAAAGAAAAGAAGAAAAAACAAAGCGTCTGCTAAAATGCAAAGGGAGAACATGTGAGGCAACATTTGGCTTGTTAGGCCCTGATCACACTGCCTGGCGGAGAGTTTTGAAGGGACCCAGGATGTGGGGATTTCTGGGCCTTGGGGTATTGTGACAGGGTACAATTGATGGGTGGGATCTCTGTGATTTCTTGCAGCAAATGATGCTTGGGACGAGAGGGTGTCAAAAAGCTCATGTGCGCACATGCGCATGAGAGAAAGAGAGTCTGAAAACTAAATGCCATGTATCCTACTTTTTCCTGGAGCTACCTAGTGAAAAACCTCAACATTTTGGATGTGAGCATCATCTATGTGATTAATTCAGCTTCAAACCTGTTTCATAGAGCTCCTGGTGAACTTAAAGGAAGAAGTAACTTTTTGCCCTTACCTAGCCTTACAGACTCTCTGACTTGGGAACTGACTGCATTTTGGTTTTCCACCACAAAATTGGATCTCCTTCTGGTACTCTAATATCCGGCCACTTTGCTAATTGCAGAGTCACAGTTTCCTTATAATTTCAGCTCTTTGAGCTGCCTGACAAGATACTTTTCCATTCTTCCTCAGAGCTTTGAGCTCCTAGAAATCTTTGTCCTACCTTGTAAACTTTTGTCCGGGCACCAAAACTGCCATCAGTCCTTGATCAGAGATCTCCCAGATTCTTTATGAGACAATTCTCTCAGAGAGACAGTTCTCCCCATGGCACCCTGCTACTCAGGGCATTTTGGCCTTTACAATGAAGAATTAGCAGCTTTGGGGCCAGTAGGTGGCATGGTAGTTAAGGCGGCACTAGATTCCCAAATGGCTGGCTGTGGTTCAAGTCCTGGACTCAGTGGCTTGAAATTCACCCCAGGTGTATGTGTATGTGTATGTGTATGTGTATGTGTATGTGTGTGTGTGTGTGCACCTCAAATCCTGAGCATAGAATAGAAGGGAAGGGATTGTGGTGTGGCCATCCCCCCTGGGAGGTGATTTCTCGCTTTCCCTTTCTCTGTATCTGTCTATCTGTCTGTCTGTCTCTCTCTCTGGTGAGCGTGAGCATCCTGTGGCAAAAACTTTAAAATAGAATTAGCAGCTTTACAGATGAAGGATTTTTAATTCAAAAACCCTCTCTGTGCATATGCAACCAACACACTTCATCACCCATCTTCCCTACCTCTGGTCTCTCTCCCAGGTCATGCAGCCAAAGTCCAGAAGACTGAACTGGGTGATGGTGGAACAGGCTACAATGGAATAGAACAATACTTGAGAATTCAGGAAGGTTTACTGGGTTGGGGGAAGGCTGTTACTGGGACAAGGATGTAATTCCAGTTTTTTAATGATTTAATTTAAAAAAATATTTATTTTAATTTTATTTATTTATGCTTTTGTTTTTTAATTTGAAGAGACAGAGAAAGGGAAAGTGAAAAAGCAAGCAAACCACCAGGTCTGGGACTCAAACCACGATCGGCCACCTGGGAGTCCAGCACTTCAACCACCACACCACCTGCCGGCCCCTGATTTAATTTTTACAGGCTTGACTACATGGTGGTTAGACTCCAAGGGTAAATTCAGAATCAGCTCAAAGGCGATAAGTGCAGGAGGATAAGAGCAGGTAAGATGCAAGTATAAGTAGGGATACTGGGCAAGGAATAAGACACAGGGGAGGAAAGATATGCAAGGGCTCTGGGACCAGCAGTTAGCATAATGGCTATGTCGCTGGACTCCCATATAGTCAACTGCGGTTCGAGTCCTGGACCCAGTGGCTTAAACTCACGCTGGGCGTGTGTATGTGCGTGCCCAAGATCTGGAGAGGAGAATGGAGGAGAAGGGATTGCGGTGTGGCCATCCCCCCTGGGGGGTGATTTCTCACTTTTTGTCTGTCTCTCTCTGTCTTTCTGGCGAGTGCACATGCTGTATAGCAAAAAATCTCTCAAAAAAAAAAAAAAAGGTATACAAGGGCTCTGATTATGGAGACATCTACATTCAGTCAGTAGAAAAATGTGACTCAGTACTGAGTTGCTGAATTAATTGTATCTTCCAAACACCTCATAACTTTTAAATGTGCTAAACCGATCTTGTTGTTTCTCATTGCTCCTAGGACAATGACCAGACTCTTCACTAATGTCTACAAGGCTCTGCATGGTTTAGTTCTTGCTCACCTCTTTAGCCTCATTTCCCACCATTTTCTTTTTCACTTTGGGCACTGTAGTTGTACCAGTTTCCTTTATTCTTCCTTTTTTTTTTTCCTTGCAAGAGATTTTTCTATAGGGTGCATGCACTCACTAGAGAGACAGAGAAACAGAAAGCAAGAAATCACCCCCTCAGGGTGGATGGCCATGCCACAATCCCTTTTCCTCCATTCTCCTCTCGAGATTTTGGGCGTGCAGGCACATGCGCCCGGCATGAGTTTAAGCCACTGGGTTTGAGACTCGAACTGCGGTTGACTACGTGGGAGTTCATCTGCTGGTCTCTGCACTGGTTTTCTATAGGATCCTCATCTCCATACTGTTGAACATGTAGTTCCTTCTGCTTAGAATGTATGTCATCTTTATCTTCATCCTTTTGGTCTCAAATGTTACAACATGAGGAAGTTGTATTTGTAGGTTTTTGAGGAAACTCCATGTTGTTTTCTATAGTGACAGTATCAATTTACATTCCCATCAGCAGTGTAGGACAGTTCCCTTTTTACCATTGCCTCACTAACACTTGTTCTTTCTTTTTGTGATCAGAGCCATTCTTACTTGGGGTAAGTGGTATTTCATTGTGATTTTGATTTACATTTCCCTTATGATAAGAGATGTTGAACATTTTTTATATGCTTTTTGTCCATTTGTATGTTTTCCTTAGAAAGTTATCTGTTTAGCTCAGTTGGCCATTTTTTTAATTGGATTATTCTTTGTTTTTTTTTTTTTTTTTGTTGTTGTTGTTGTTTTGTTTTCATTTTGCGAGTGAGCTGTTTGAGTTCTCTGTATATTCTGCATATCAACCCCTTAGCTTAAGTATAGCTTGAAAATATTATCTCCCAATCTGAGGGTTATCTCTTCACTCTAATTATTGTTTTCTTTGCTGTGTAGAAGCTTTTTAGCTTCATGTAGTCCCACTTGTGTACTTTTGGTATTGTCACCTGTGCTTTAGGGGTCTTATTTAAAAAATCTTTGCCTACTCCAATGTTTTAAAGCATTTCCCCTGAAGTGTTCTCTGATTTTTCTAAAGTAAAGATTCCTTATTCTTTTTTTTTTTTCTAGTTTTTGTTATAGGTTGTTTGTGGTTGCCAGAGAAAAACAGAGAGAAAGAGAGAGAGAGAGAGAGAGAGAGAGAGAGAGAACTCACCAACCAGGGGAGATGGCCATGCTTCAATCCCTTCTCCTCCAGTCTTCTCTCAGGATTTTGGACATGCACACACACATGCCCAGTGTGATTTTCTTTTCTTTTTTAGAGAGATTTTTGCTAGAGGGCACGTGTGCTTGCCAGAGAGAAAGAGAGATACAGAGAGACAGAAAGCAAGAAATCACCCCCTGGGGAAATGGCCATGCTGCAATCCCTTCTCCTCCATTCTCCTCTTGGGATTTTAGGCGTGCAAGCACATGCATCCACCATGAGTTTTAAGCCACTGATCTGAGACTTGAACTGTGATAGATTATGTGGGAATCCAGTGATGTGACCATTACACTATCCGTTGGTCTCCACCCAGTGTGATTTTCAAGCAGCTGAGTCTGGGACTTGGAGTATACAGCCAGCCATGTGGGATCCAGCACCTTAACCTCCATGCCACCTGCTGGCCCCACCTTAGTCTTTTTCTTAATTAATTGCCAGAGGGCATTTAAAAAAATAATTATTTTAATTTTATTTATTTATTCATTTCAATTTGACCAGAGAGGGTCAGAGGGAGGGAAAGAGGGAGGGAGGGAGGTAGGGAGAGAGAGAAAGTGAGAAAGCAAGCCACCAGGTCCAGGACTTGAACCACAGTTGACCATGTGGGAGTCCAGCACCCTTAACCACCCCGCCACCTGCTGGCATTTTTATTCATTGCCAGAAGGGCACATTCTCAAGACAGAGACAGAAAGAGAGGGAGAGGGAAAGAAGAACTTGTCTCTATTTTTCTCAGTTCTTTTTTTCTCCATTCCATCAGGATTTGGGGCACATATGCACCCATGCCAGGCATGGTTTTCAAGCCACCAGGGTCAGGATTTGAATCATGGTTGGCCATATGGAATCTGGTTCCTGATGCACTGCACTTAGCTACTGTGCTACATGACTGGCACACCCATTATTCTTTATAAGAGTAATACTCACCACCATCAGTTACACTTAGAAGTAACACCCACCTACTATGAGCAGTAAGCCTACCACCTTCCATGTATGACTTCAACTAGGCTTTACTTTCCCCAGTTATCTTCATCACCTCACTGCAGTTCCCCACGGTGATGCCCGTCACCACACCCTCCTCCACTAAATGCATGCTGAAACCTCACCCACTACTGCAAGCCTCATCATCCCCTTCTATCAGAGATATTCCCCTTCACCCCATCTTCCTACCACTTCTTATTAGTCATACTCAGAAGCCCTATATATTACCATCAGCCACATCATTTCCCACCCATCCAGCAGCTCTAAACACTAGCAGTCCTAAACACTAGCAGCCCTACCTGACTGTCCCTATTAATGAGCAAGGGCCCTCCTACTTATAGTTCAGGTATCAGCCTGCTTTGGTAATATCTTTCCCACCATTCAGCTGGGATTAGACTTCCCTGTTTTCCCTTCTCATAACACCTTCTCTGCCCTTCTTCACAGTACTGATCACAATTGTATAGTATATTGTATAGTAATTGTATAGTACTTTCAGTGATTGAGTTTCATAGTTGTCACCAACCCCCCTCCCCGGAGTCTATGTCTATCTTATTTGTGGCTATTTCCCCTGTACCTAGACATAGATTTCAGAAAGTATTCACTGAACTTGCTGTATCGTATTACATATAAAAAATATAAGGCTCTAAGCAGGTAAATGATATATTTAGGGTTACACAACTAGTAAGTATCAGAGTTGGGATTACAAACCCAGATATGATTCTCCATCAGCCCCGTGGACTCTCTACATCAGTGGCTTCTCCCAAACCAGAAGCATCAACAACACTTAGGAACTCATTGCCCTAGACTTACTGAATTAGAAACCCTGGAGGTGAGGCCTAGCAATCTGTAGTTTAATGAGTCCTTCAGGTGATTCTGAGAACCACTGCTCTATGGGACGCTGCCCATTACCTAGTTCCCACTTGATGGGAGATCCAGGTTGTCCCCAGTCTATGCAAATAGCCCTAATGCTACCTAGTGTGGGGCTCCGTGTATAACAGGTGTTTAATGTTGGGTCATTGGAAAAGTCATGATGTATTTTTGCATAGAAAATAGGAAAATATATCGTGAATTTTCTGACAACTCAGCAGTAGATATTGAATAATAAGTGAATTAAACTTTTGGGTATACTAGTTTTTGAGAGACATGAACAGGCTTTTTTTCATTAAAACCACAAGAGAACAGTGAAAAAACTATAAAAAGGTAATATAAGGGGCATGCCAGTTGACCTGGAGAAAAGTTTTCGAGATGAAATTATCTATTACCTCTTTCTCTCTCCCTCCTTTTTTTTTTTTTTCTTTCTTTTTTTGGAGGTTTTCACTATAGGGCACGTGTGCTCGCCAGAAAGAGAGAGACAGAAAGCGAGAAATCACCCCCCAGGGGGGATGGCCATGCCGCTATCCTTCTCCTCCATTCTCCTCTCGGGATCTTGGGCATGCACGCATATGTGCCCGGCGTGAGTTTAAACCACCAGATTCGGACTCAAACCTCAGTCGACTACATGGGAGTCCAGCGACATAGCCATGACGCTAACTGCTGGTCCCTCTCCCTCCTTTTTTCAGATCAGTCTTTTCCAAAGAAGTATCTTTGACCTCTATGGTTCATATTGATAGCTCTCTTATTTGATTTTCTAAAAATGGCATTTAGAATATCATTTTGGTTATCCTGGATTACATGTGATGATGCATTTTCTGTGTTTCAGGTATCTAGATCATGGTCTTCATAATAAAACAGTGTTCTCTTTAGCACACAGACTGTGTTTTCCTTTTGTCTTCCCTGGTTTCTACCATTGCCTTAAATACATAGTAACATGTTAGGATAATGTTTTAATAAATCATCCTATGTGTGTGTTTACATCTAGCCCTTATATTCAGGTAAGACATTTATCACCTAAGAAAAAGTTTGTTCTAGTACAAGAGCTGAAACCAAAAAAAAGTAAATTCTTAGCCTTTTCACTTAAAAAGCCTATTTAAAGTGTCAGAAATCAGGACTTTTGAGCTTCAAATACCTAAGTTCCAAAGAACCCAGGAAATACACTTCACAACATACAGCGATAGATTTGAAAGGATATAGGATCATTCAAACCAGTTTTACTCTCCCCAGACTAGATGAAGATTCCATGAGATGTGAGAGGAGTAAGTTTGAACAAGAGTGAGTGCTTGGTGAGCCCCTTAACAGAGGTGTTGTAACCTTCTCTTGATGGCCAAGACCCAGGTTGAAGAAATAAATATAATCCTCAATAGGGGATTGGAGTAGAGAAATCTGGAAGTAGATGAGGCTGTGCCTTGTCTCTCCCCATACAGGGAAAGGTAGGAAGCTCTGAAGAGTTCCTCGAACCCAGTCTGGCACCAGAGCAGTAGAGTTGGCTTTATGTGTTATCTCAGAAGATAGGACTTGAGACTACCTTCCTGGACTCTGGTGAGGTATTGGATGAACCAAGTGCTTTCTAGATACCCACAAGGGGCTCCGAGACCTGAGAGAACTTAAGACTGAGGAGATATAGAGGTATAACAGTGATCTGAGTGCAGCTATAACCGAAGACTGGGTGGGATTTGACTATCCCTGCAACATGTGTGCAGAGACCATCAGGGCCACACATTTGTACCTCTCAGTGGGCTCTAGGGTGAACCACAGAGGTTGTGGGGAGAGCTTGAATCAACTGAGACTAGGTTTTACGCTAACTGGAGGAGTGGAGATTCAAAATAGACTGAGATATAAGAAAAACATTCTTTCGCATCCGAACTTGTGGACTGACATTTTTATCAACCCCACCAAGGGATACTATATTTCACTAATTGGATTGAATTGATGAACTAAATCCTTTTTCCTGAGGCTAACATTTAGAAGAAAAGTGAATCAGAAAACAAGAAGCTTCTACTGGGAATTGGGTAAGTTATTGTCCTGCTCTGTGAGCTGTCCTTATCTTAGCATGCTTTTCCTGAATACTTCTCAACTTCTTTAGGCCTTGGTAGTGACATAGTGCCCCCAATACTGAACACTGCAATATCCCTGGTTAACCAAAGGAAATTCTAGCTAGAGCCACTCAAGTACATTTGAGTTCTTACGCATACATAGAGGTTGAAACAAGTTTTAAAGTAAGCTCCAGACACTCAACTTTGCATGTAGTTACAAGTGTATGACTTGACCATTGATTTTTTTCTTTTTTAGCAGGTGAACAGAATTGGACAGGTTCATATTTTTAACTGGGTTGTAGCCTGAGTATTGCATTTGGAAGGGCCACATTATTTATTAAACTGTGTGAGGCTGCTGTGATTACGCTATTAGATAGGCAAAGGTCTCCAGAGTCAATTGGGGTTGTCGAATCACATTCAATGAATGTCCTTGCATCTCAATTGAAGAAACCTGCTATTGAGGGACTCCCCTGGAGTAATCAATTAAAAGCAGTAGCATTAAGCAGCTAACGGTGTTGGGAAATCAATACTGGTACGGGGAAGAAACAATTCCCTGCAATGATTTCTATGCAAATTCTGATTCTTGTACCTAATGACATTAGGATTCACTAATGACACATAACTCAAGAAGGTACTTCTTTCTCAGTTAAGTGTAAAGCACATTTTTGCCCCTACAACCTTGGCGGTCACTTGGGAAGCCTACTTTTACTGCTGGGAAACAATAGATTAAGGTAAGGCACTCCAGCTTTATATGTGTCTTTCCTGTGGGAGAGAGAGGGTTCTGATACAAAGACTGGCATTCTGGTGATTGGAATGAGTTCCTGAAAGGGCCAGGACCGTAAATTGTTTCATGCACTGAGCATTTGTCTGCTTTGATCCTGTACCTTTAACTGCTCCTATCCCATTCACGACCAAGGGAGTCCTATCAAAGTTCAGTGCAAACTGCCTTAAGACTCTCTGGATTCCACTACTTCTCCCCAGTCTTCAATCTTGTAGTGGGCATATACTTTACTCCAAACTATGGAGTGAAAGGAGTATTACTGTTCTTTCATTACTCAAATATGATTTAATAGGATCAGTGACCAGACCCCTCCTACCCAAATTTGATAGAATATTTGATCTTAGTCATTAAGATCTTCAGGTTCATGCTAAGTACCAAGTGTCTTGGACACTCACAGATAGTCCTTAGGTTTTTGAGTCTACACACGGGTCACAATTTATGTGTTTATTGTCCTATATGGTCTCTTCAGTGCTAGCAGCTCTGTTAATTCTGGATTAAGCTGAGGCGTAGGGATGTCTGTCCTAGCCCTGGATTGGCCTGCGATCTACCCTTCCTAGGGTACCTTATTGTTGTTTTTCTCTGAAGTCCTGTCACCTTCTTGGACACTTTTGGGACACAGGGGGCCTATATCTTCTACTTATAGAATTTGCAAAACTCCAGTAACACTTATAATTTAGCTCTGTGTTTCCTTTTGCCTTGGCTTTAGAATTCAGCTGTTAATTTTTATCTGGAGCAATTGAATCCCTAGGCTATATTGCCCTAGGTAGGCTGTGTGCATACTGAATGTAGAGGTATGTGTGTGTGTGTGTGTGTGTGTGTGTGTATGTGGCTCATTCTTTCTGAAATTTTTCCTTTCTCCTCCCTGCTCCTCTACTTTTCCACTTCACTTAGCAAACTCCTCTTTTTCAAGTCTTAGCTTATATGTAACTCTTTCAGATACGTTTTCCAAACTTCCTCAGTCTAATTAAGCCCCTATTATACGTATGCATACCTTGTAGTGACTATGTAGCATTTTCCATAATGATAATGAGTTATTAGGGTGATTGTTAATGTTTGTTTTTCCCATTGGTTTGTAAAGTTTGTGAGAGTAAAGAGATATATTTTGTTGTTGTTCATTGTTATATCCCTATCCCATCAGGTAATATCTGACATCTAGAAGATGTGCATAAATGTTGAATAAATGAAGTGACACCTCTCCAAATATGAGAAATAATAATTTAGAGGCCATTAACTAATTTTTTACACTTTAAATTTGTGTAATGGTGGTAGCTTATAAGATGATAATACAATAGGTAGTATATGGACTATTATATAGCAAAAGAGATGGGAAATAGTTATTTATATTATCCTCTTTTTAACATATATAATATCTGTAGTGATATCTCTCTTCATTCCTTATGTTGGTAATTTGAGCACAATATCTTGGACTTTATTGAAGTAAAGAATTTATGCTCATGGGACCAGCAGTTAGCGTAATGGCTATGTCGCTGGTCTCCCATGTAATCGACCGCGGTTCGAGTCCCGGACCCAGTGGCTGAAACTCATGCCGGGTGCGTGTGCGTGCGTGCCCAGGATCCCGAGAGGAAAATGGAGGAGAAGGGATTGCGGCGTGGCCATCCCCCCTGTGGGGTGATTTCTCGCTTTCTGTCTCTCTGTCTCTCTCTGTCTTTCTGGCAAGTGCACATGCCCTATAGCAAAAAAAAACTCTCAAATAAAAAAAAAGGATGTGGAGCTAGTGGAACTCTCATAAACTGCTGGCCGGAGTGTACATCGGTACAACCACCTTGCAAAACTAGTAGTACCTGTCCAAGTGGAATACCCAATGACTTAACAAACCTGTTCCTATGCATATACCCAACAGAAATGTGTGCACCAAAAGACATGTGCAGAATGCTCACAGCAGGATCATTTGTAATAACACCAAACTGAAAGCAACCTAAATGTTCATTGATACTGGAAGGGCTAAATAAATTGTGGTATATTCATTCAATGTTCTATTGATTGATTGAGAGAGATTTTTGCTATAGGGTACATGTGCTTACTGGAGTGACAGAGAAATGGAAAGTGAGAAATCACCACCCCCACCCACCAGGGAGAATGACCAAGCCATAATCCCTTCCTCTTCATTCTCTTCTTGGGATCTTGGGCATGGATGCACCTGTGCCTAATGTGATTTTGAAGCTGCTGGGTCTGGGACTCAAACTGCAGTCGACTACATGGGAGTCCAGCGACATAACCATTATGCTACCTGCTGGTCTCCATACAATGTTTTTTTTTTTAAAAAAAACAGTAGTTAAGGGGGTCAGCAAGTGGCATAGCAGTTGAGATGGCAGACTATGGTTCAAGTTCCAGACCTGGCAGTTTGCTTTCTTACCTTCTCCCTCCCTCCCTCCCTCCCTCCCTCTCTCTCTCTCTCTCTCTCTCTCTCTCTCTCTCTCTGTGTGTGTGTGTCTGTCTGTCTGTCTGTCTGTCTGATGGGTGTGTCTCTGTGTCTCTTTCTGGTCAGATTAAAAATAATATAATAAATGAATCTCACAGTACAAGGTTGAGAAAGAAGTCAGATGTAAAAGGAAATCCATTAATATCAAGTTCAAACACAGACAAAATTAGTCTATGGTGATAGAAATCAGAATAGTGATAAAAGGGAAAGAGGGACATGAGAGAGGCTTTTGGCATGCTGTTAATGTTCTAAGTTTCGAGCTGGGCGATGATAACACGTGTACTCACTTTATGAGGATTAACTAGTTTGTATAATGAAAGTTTACCCTGAATGTATGTAACGCTATCCTTAAATAAAAAAATTTATAAAAATAATGAGAGAAAGAGTTCTGGGTGAATTTTAATGTCCTTTCTAGCTCTAACATGCTATGATTTTATGTTGGAAATGCATTGAAAAATAATAATATCTTCTCTAAGTAGAAGGTCTCTTATTATTATCAGTGGCAAGTGACCTTGAATTCCCAGAAATTTCTTGATTAATACATGGCAAACAAATTGCTTAAATTTCTATATATTTATTTCCTATTTGAAAATTGTTACCTCTTTCCGTTTCTGGCTCTTCATTTCCTAGTTTCTTTGAAGGTTTTGTCAAGGCCTTGGATGAGCCACCAATGACAAATATCATGGAGAGTAATTTCGATCACTCTTACATTTTGAGCAAGCAATAGACAATGGCAAAGCCTTTGAATGTAAGCTGCAAGGTCTTAAAGAGATCACTTCATGATTCCTTTGAGGCAGTTGTGGCTTTGGGTTCCCCAGGCTAGGTTTTCTACCTAAATGCATAATGTTGCAGTGGAAATAATGATTTTCCAAATCACTTGACCTCTGTTAGAATTCTTTTTTTTTAAAGTTCATTTTTTTTTTTAATTTTTTGCCATAGGGTGTGTGCCCTCTCCAGAGAGAGACACGGGAGTGGGGGCGGGGGAATGAGAAATCATCACCCCTCCCCCCCAGGATGGATGGCCATGCCATAGTTCCTTCTTCTCCACTCTCCTCTTGAGATTTTGGACATGCACACACATGCACCTGGTGTGATTTTCAAGTCACTGGGTCCAGAACTCAAACCACAAATCTGGTTATGGGGGATCCAGTGCCTTAGCCTCCATGCCACCTGCCTGCCCAGGATTCCATTATTTTAACATCAGAGGGAAAATGCTATAGAAGAGTAATAGAATACTTTTTTTTTTTGGAGAGGTGTTTGCTATAGGGCGCGTGCGCTCGCCAGACAGAGACAGAGAGACAGAGACAGACAGACAGAAAGCAGGAAATCACCCCCCAGGGGGGATGGCCACGCTGCAATCCCTTCTCCTCCATTCTCCTCTCAGGATCTTGGGCATGCACGCACACGCGCCCGGTGTGAGTTTAAGCCACCGGGTCCGGGACGCGAACCGCGGTCGACTACATGGGAGTCCAGCGACATAGCTATTACGCCAACTGCTGGTCCCAATAATAGAACACTTTTAACATGCATTTCCAAGTGTAGTCACTCAAATGGTATTGTCTTTATCATTGCCAACACTTTCTTTTTTTCCTTAGGCTTACCGGTAAAACTCAGTTAACAAATGTACTAGCAGGCACAGTTGATTAAGTGGCTGACTCGTTCTGAGAGATAAGGCTTTGGTTTTACTGAGGTCATTGTACTTGTTTAGAACCCACTGTACATTTTTTTTCTCTTGGAAGCTTTACTCTCTTTCAGGTGTTCATTAAGAAGTCAACTTTCTTGGTATCTAAATGAAAATGTCCTTTAGAGATATATTGCTTTTCTAATTCTTGGCCTAGGAAAAAATGCCAGAAAATTCTTTAAACCTATTTAATAAAGTATTTTAAATGCTCATCTTTCTCTTCTGAGTGAAAGTTTTATATGTGATAAAAGTAGAAGGTGAGCAGCAGTCTGTAAGTAATTATCATATAATTAAATGTCTACTATGCAGGGGAAGAAAACGTGAGCTCCTTCATGCTTCCTGTGACTGGGTTATGCTGCGGCAAATTAAATTATGCCTCTTTATCTCAGGAAGGCTCCAGGGGACCTACTCAGGGTTTCAAGAAATACCTCTGAGCTGCCAATATAGTTTCAGTTGGAAGCTGAAGCAATCATTTCACCATCCAGGCAGACCATATGGAAATAGATTCTGTAGCTTTGGTTTCAGGAATGGAAACCAAAGTGTATATTCTCAGTGACTTCAAAATCCCTTTCTCCCTATGTTAATATTTGTAAATGGAAAACACCATGATGACAATTAATACTCAATTATTACCTTGGATGAGGTTAACTTTTTTCAGACTCACAAAGTAGTTGGCTTTGGGGATGATAATCAAATGCCAAACGGATTTGCAATTATTTAAAATGCTCCCCATAATCCGGTTTTATTATTTGTTTAAAGTGCGCTTTGAGTACCTGCAAACTTCGAGATGCTATCAGGCATCCAAAGGTCAAAAAAGCCATATTCTGTGCTCTGAAGGAGATTATAGTTAGGAAGAGATTAAAATCTATGCACACAAAAATGAAAAACAAGTAAAACCGAATAGTTATCAGAGAATCCAAGGTATAGAGGAACTCAGGGAAAGAACAATCACTGCTATTTGTGGGCAGGTAAAACTGATCAGGTTTCAAGAAGATAGCATTTTATTTGGTGGATGAAGGATAGACTTACTGTAAGAGGAGATATCGAGGAGATCATGAACAATAATAGAGGTGGGAAAAAACCAGCACAGGGTCTTCAGAGAATGAAGTACACCAATTTGACTACTGAGTCAACAGTCACAGTGGCAATTTATGTTAAAGTTATTGAGTTTTATAGACTTTCTTCCTAGTCAAAAGCTATAATGTGAGGACCAGCTTGTGGCATGGTGGTTAAAGTGGCTGGATTTGAGTCCAAGTGCATGGTTTGAGTCCCAGACCTGGTGGTTTAAAAAACACACTGGAGGCATGAGCATGTGTGCCCAAAATCTCAAGAGTAGAATGGAGGAGAAGGGATTGTTACATGGCCATCTTCTCCGCCATGGCCCTGGGTGGAGGACTTTCTTACTTTTTCTCTTTATCTCATGTTCTCTCTTTCTCTCCCTCTCTCTCCCTCTCTCATGAGTGCACATGCCCTAGAGCAAACTAAAAAAGAGCTAGAAAGTGATATTCTTGACTATCACATCATTTGGAGCATTAGATTAATCTAGCGGTATAGTGAGAGATAAAAATGGACGTTGGAGCTGGGTTTTGAAGACTCTTAGACAGCACTTCAATGAGGATAGACTTTAGAAAGAGAATCATTCATTAAAAAAATGATTGATAGACTATTGTGTACTGGGCACTTTAAAAAGCATGTGGAACACAGTGATGAATATCTTGCCTGCCCACAGGGAAATGAGTTTACTGGAGGAGGTAGATGAGAGACATAAGGGCAACTATCTTAGACTAGATATGAGGTGACAGGTGAAGAATTCATCCTAGAAATGATAATGGGTGGGTTTAAATATGAAGGGGAGGGACCAGCAGTTGGCGTAATGGCTATATTGCTGGACTCCCATGTAGTCGAGTGTGGTTCGAGTCCTGGATCCGGTGGCTTAAACTCATACAGGGCGCATGTGCATGTGTGTCCAAGATCCTGAGAGGAGAATGGAGGAGAAGGGATTGCGGTGTGGCCATCCCCCCTGGGGGGTGATTTCTCGCTTTCTGTCTCTCTGTCTCTTTCTGTCTGGCGAGCGCACATACCCTATCGCAAAAACCTCTCTTAAAAAAATATGAAGGGGATTGTGGGTTTTTCTGAAGTGAAGGAAATGGGCGAGAAGGGTGTTTCAAGTAGAGCGTGGAAAGTCACTGAAGTGCACAGTACCTTGGAGAGTTCCTAGCCTTGAATCTGCTGGAGGAGTCTATAGGGACCTAATCATGAAATGGCCTAGAGAGACTATTATGGTGATCCAGGTGGAGATGACAAGACCCTGAGTTAAAAGCATAGTGAGAAAGAAGAAGATGGCATACATTTGATAGAAATTTAAGGGGTAAAAGTGACAGGATGTACTAACCAATGACATGTGAGTGATAAGGTAGATAATGGACAGGGATTATGAATCCCAGACTTGGACCTGGGTGTTAAAGAGTGCTGTTCACCTTGAGGGGGAATACAGAAGGCTGAGATTTGAGGAGAAATTACTGAGCTTAGTTTTACAAACTATATTGAGTGTGAGGTGCCTGTCAGATGTCCAAATGATGGTAATGGCAAAAAGTTGGATGTATTATTTGTAGTGCAAGAATGTAGCTTGGACTACAGGTATAGCTTTTTTTGTCTTTCATCTTTTTGTCTTCATATTCTTTTTCTTTTTAAAATTTACATTTACTCAGGGCTGGCAGGTGGCATGGTGGGTAAGGGTTCTTGACTCCCACATGGCTGACCACGGTTCAAATCCCGGACCTGGCGGCTTGCTTTCTCACTTTTACTCTCTTTCTCTCTCACTCTGTCCCTCTCTGGTCAAATTAAAAATAAATAAAGTTAAACAAAATAATTCTTTAAAAAATTTACATTTAATCATTGTACATCTTTATAGCATGCAATATGGTTTTTCAAAGTATGCATGCAAGTTCTTGTCAATCAAGTAAAAATATTACTATATATAGTTTTCAATGGATAACTTTGCATTTTTGTGTCTGTTAAATGTTTTTATAATTTTTTTTGGAGAGGTTTCTGCTATAGGGCGTGTGTGCTCACCAGAAAGACAGAGACAGAGAGATAGAAAGTGAGAAATCACCCCCCAGGGGGGATGGCCACGTTGCAATCCCTTCTCCTCCATTCTCCTCTCAGGATCCTGGGCAAGCATGTGCATGTGCCTGGCATGAGTTTAAGCCACCAGGTCCAGGACTCGAACTGTGGTCGACTACATGGGAATCAAGCCACATAGCCATTACGCCAACTGTTGGTCCCTATTATTTTATTTAAAAAATTATTATTTATTGGAGTAAGCAGGTGGTGTGGTGCTTACAGTGCTAGACTCTTACTTGGCCGACCGTGGTTCAAGTATCAGACCTGGTGGCTTGAATCCCATGCCAGGTTCGTGTACACGCATGACCAAAATCCTGAGATGAGAATGGAGGAGAGGGGATTGAGGTGTAGCCAACTACTCTGGGGGTTAATTTCTTGCTTTCTATCTCTGTCTCTGTGGCTGGCATATGCTCCCAATAGAAAAAATCTCAGAAAAAAATTATTGTTAAAATTTATATTTAATAACTATACTATTCAGCCAAAAACAAAACAACGAGGCTCTGACATTTGATACAAAGTGGATGAGTATTGAAGATTTAATGCTAAGTGAGGCAAGTCAGATTATGAAAGACAGGCATTGTATATCCCTGCATAATAATTTTTTTTCCTGAGCTCCTGTCTCCTACCCCCTACTACCTACCCTCTCCTATCTAATCTCTGGTATCTGTACTTGCCCTCCATGGTATTATGCCTTTGAATTTTTCAATTTTTAACATAGAATGTAGACGTTTAGTATATATTGAATAGGAACATATAATGTTTGTCTTTTATAGCCTGGCTTGCTTTGCTTAGTATTAAATCTTATATGTTCATCAAATTTGTATCAAATGACAGGGTATTATTATTTAAAAATAATTATTTATTATTTAACTTTATTTGTTGTCATTTTTAAAAATTTGACCAGAGAGAGACAGAGAGAAAGGGAAAGTGAGAAAGGAAGCCACCAAATCTGGGACTCGAACTGCAGTCAGCCATGTGGGAATTCAAAGCCTTAACCACCATGACATCTGCTGGCCTCTCTTCATGTATTTAGAATCACATCAAACAGAATTACAATTTTGCTTCAAACATAAGTCATGATTTAGAAAACTCAAGAGAGAAAAAGCCTATCATAATACCTATATTTTGGTTGCTATGTTCTTTCTTCCTTCCTGATGTTCTGAGATTCTTCCTTTTATTGTTTCCATTTATTTATATAGGTAAGTGTGATAGTGATGAATTCTTTTAGTTTTCTACATCTGAGAATGTCTTTATTTTTCCTTTTAGTCCTGGAGAATATTTTCACTGGATATAGGATTGCAGGTTGATTTTTTAAAAAATTATTTATTTATTTATTTATTTATTTATTTATTTTTATGTTTCAGCACTTGAAAATTGTTGTGCTGCTTTATTTTGGCATCTATGTTTCTGCTGAGAACTCTACTGTTGTTGAAATT
Source organism: Tupaia tana (assembly GCA_026018925.1). Classification (NCBI taxonomy): domain Eukaryota; kingdom Metazoa; phylum Chordata; class Mammalia; order Scandentia; family Tupaiidae; genus Tupaia; species Tupaia tana. The sequence goes on from JAKSZU010000009.1 coordinate 24,259,510, forward strand.
TATTTTCCTCTATAGGTAAGGAATCATTTCTCTTTCACTTCTTCCAAGAACTTTTTCTTTGACGTTAGTTTAAGAAGCTTCACTGTCATGTGTATTTATTTGCACAGAATTCTCTGAGTTTGCTCTTTTTTTTGTGTGTGTGTGGGGGGGGCAGTTCACACAGGTCTTTGAATCTGTAGGTTTATATCTTTAATGACATGTGGCATATTTCTAGCCATTATTCTTTTGGGTGCTTTCTTCAGGTCCATCTTTCTCCTCTCCTTCCAGGATTCTAATAGTACAAAGTTAAATCTTTTTTTTTTTTTTTTTTTGGAGAGGTTTTTTTTTTTTTTTTTTTTTTGCTATAGGGCGCGTGCGCTCGCCAGACAGACAGAGAGAGACATAGAGACAGAAAGCGAGAAATCACCCCCCAGGGGGGATGGTCACGCCGCAATCCCTTCTCCTCCATTCTCCTCTCGGGATCTTGGGCACGCACGCACACGCGCCCGGCGTGAGTTGTAAGCCACCGGGTCCGAGACGCGAACCGCGGTCGACTGCGTGGGAGTCCAGCGACATAGCCATTACGCTAACTGCTGGTTCCCAAATCTTTCATTATAGTTCTACCAGTCCATGGAACTTTGCTTATTCTTTGTCACTCTATTCTTTCTACTTTCCAGATTGAATCATTTCTACCTTCCTGTCTATAGTTCATGGATTCTTTCCTTTATCACTTTCATTCTGTTTGGCCCATTGAGATGTATGTTTCTGTGCGTATATATATATAATATACAAATATAAATATAAAATATATAAATACATAATATATCAAGTACATAAATATAAAAATATATATAATTTTAATTTTGTTCCTTTTTATGTATTCTATTTATTTTTTGAAACTTTTTATTTCGTTCCTGAATCTACTTTTAATTTTTTCCATGTTATTTTTTTATTTACATTTCATCACTGTACATCTTTGCAACATGCAAAAGAAATCTTCCAAGGATGAATACACTGCTTATTAGTCTAGTCAAAGAGGTTACCAGACACGTCATCCTTAACAGAATTCTATACATTTGTATCTGTTAAATATTTTGCTTTTCTTCTTCCTCCTCTTATGTCCTCTCTCCCACCCCCAACTACCTGCCCTCCTCCCACACTGTCACTAGTATCTACAGTTGCGGGACCAGCAGTTAGCGTAATGGCTATGTCGCTGGACTCCCACGTAGTCGACCACGGTTCGAGTCCCGAACCCGGCGGCTTAAACTCACGCCGGGCGCGTGTGCATGCGTGCCCAAGATCCCGAGAGGAGAATGGAGGAGAAGGGATTGCGGCGTGGCCATCCCCCCTGGGGGTGATTTCTCGCTTTCTATCTCTCTGTCTCTCTCTGTCTGTCTGGCGAGCGCACGCGCCCTATAGCAAAAACCTCTCAAAAAAAAAAAAAAAGTAGTATCTACAGTTGCTCTTTCTGCCTTTATACCTTCCAACCTTTCAGATTCTGTCATAGAGAGCAGACATATGATATATATTAAATGGGGACTTGCAGTGCTTCTCTTTCATAGTCTGGCTTGCTTCACTCAGCATTAAATCTTCTATATTCATTCACTTTCTCTCAAATGCCAGGGTCTCATTGTTTTTTATAGCAGAATAGTATTCTATAGTGTATATGCTACACGTTTTCAATCCATTAATCTGTTCTGGGACATTTGAGTTGATTCCATGCCTTAGCAATTGTGAATAATGCTTCAATAAACATGGATGTGCACGTGTTTTTCTTTCTTTTAAATTTTCTTTTGGGGGGAGAGGTTTTTGCTATAGGGCACATGTGCTCACCAGACAGACAGAGAGAGACAGAGAGACAGAAAGCGAGAAATCACCCCCCAGGGGGGATGGTCACGCCGCAATCCCTTCTCCTCCATTCTCCTCTTGGAATCTTGGGCATGCACACACACTTGCCCGGCGTGAGTTTTAACCCACCGGGTCTGGGACTCGAATTGCGGTCGACTACGTGGGAGTCCAGCAACAGTCATTATGCTAACTGCTGATCCCATGCACGTGTTTTTCTAACTGAGTGTGTTCCTATCTTTTGGGTAGATACCCAGGATTTGAATTAGTGGATAGTATGTTAATTCTATTTCTAGATCTTGAGGAATCTCCATATTGTTCTCCACAGTGGCTGCACTAATTTATATTCCCACCAACAGAGCAGGAGAGTTCCCTTTTCACTGTAGTTTCACCAGCACTTATCATTCTTTATTTTTAAAATTTTAGCCATTCTGACTAGGGTTAGATGGTATCCATTGTGGTTTTGATTTGCATCTCCTGTATGATAGGGGATGTTGAGTGTTGTTTCATATACTTTTTGGCTGTTTGTATGTCTTCCTTGGAGCATTGTCTGTTCAGCTCATTTTCCCATCTTTTTTTTTTTTTGATTGGAGAGGTTTTTGCTATAGGACGCATGCGCTCGCCAGAAAGACAGAGAGGCAGAGAGACAGAAAGCAAGAAATCACCCCCCAGGGGGGATGGCCACGCCACAATCCCTTCTCCTCTGTTCTCCTCTTGGGATCTTGGGAATGCACGCACATGTGCCCGGCATGAATTTAAGCCACTGGGTCCCGGACTCGAACTGTGGTTGACTACATGGGAGTCCAGTGACATAGCCATTACGCTAACTGCTCGTCCCATCTACTCCATCTTCTAAGAAATAGAAATCACATGTTACCTTTTCTTTAATCATATTTATACCATTTAAAAAGTCAAAGGATTTATAAAAAAAAATGTACTTCCCTGCCCCTCCCTTATATACTCCTGGGAAACAACCGCTTTCTACATTTTTAGCTGTTTCTTCTGTTATTTGTTCCCAATGTTTGTAGACAGTATTCTCATTCCACTACTTATTATATAAAGAAATTGATATTTATTGATTGATTTTTTTGTGGTTGTAGATAATGATTTAGCTTCCTCATATTTTTAACCTCATGATTTTTATTTTCTCAATATAGGTTTGTCACTATATTTTTGTTAAATTGGTATCAATATTTATATTATTACAATGATGTAAACAGTATAATTATTTCCAGCTTTTTCCACCAATATGTCTTGCATCTGTCCTTCTTTTCTGTCTTTAAAATGCCATTATATTAATTCCTATGTCATATAACTCCCTTTCCTAAAAGTTTCCCTTCCTTAAGGTCCTTTGCTCTCTTTCTCCTATCTGGATTGGCTACTCACTTGACCTACTGTATAGGTGTTATTCTGGGTGTTTTTAATTTTTCAGGTTATGTCTGTCTACCTACCTAATCACTGAAATTAAGCCAATGTGGCAGAAGCTAGCAGTTGGTGAATGCTATATGAGTATTCATTTTACTAGTCTTTCTAGGCTTTATTAGTACTCTAGTAGTAGTCTTTCTCTATTGTTTATTCTTTCTAGTATCCTAGGTTTAAAGTTTTATGCCGGGGACCAGCCTCAGCAGTGGTGGGTGGCTCGTACACAGGAAGGTGACACGGGTGATCAGGAACAAAAATTTAGACTGAGACCTCATTGCCCTTTTGCATGTTCTCAGCTGGCCACAGCCAGAGTCAGCTCCAGGCTGCAGCGCCGTGGCTAATAAGACATGCGTATTTATTGAGGGAGGTTTAGGAAGTAAAGGGGGTGAGGGGTAGTAAAAAACCCACTCTAAGGAACAGGGTATACAAAGCATGGAAACAATAGTTATAAAACATGCTGTTTGTCTTGTCAGATCAGGTAAAATCAATCACAGTTCTCAGGATGAGGAAGTCCATTTGTCTGTTGTATCTTCTTCTTAGCTCTTGATTACTGGGAAGGGTCTTTTGAAAAGGGGGCTTGCAGGATGTTTGGTAACTTCAGTCTCGGGCCAGGGCGATAACATTGCTGGTTGCAAAGACCTAGATAGATATCTTGTTTTGTTAAGTAAAGACACAGTTAATATATGGACTATTCATACATTACAACAATAGAAAGTGAGTCTATGATCTTATATGGGAAAGGAAGATGATCTTGTAGCTCAGGAGACAACACAGGATGATTTATTAGCAGTTTTTCATAGTCAACAGCACATAGATGAGAAACTCTTTGTAGTTGAAAACTACCTGTTGTTTTATATAAGAGCTCCCAGCTAAGGTAATCTTTCTCTAGAGCCCTCAGGTTTGTTTATCCTGTTGTCCCAGCCAGGCTTTTTTTCTTTTATAAACCTGTGGGTTTCTGCATTTTGTTTGCTGAGTCTGTCAATTAATGAGTTCTTTTGTTTTATCTCTAAGTCTCTGTTATGTGGCGAATGAATGTGCTGACTTTTGCCTAGCGTGAGTTAACTTTGGCCTGTAGCTTTAACAAGGGGTATTTACAAAAACTAGCCTTAAACTAATTTAGTCTACATATGCTTCTAATGCTAATTTGGTTTATACTAACTTAATTTATATGTTAATTTTGGCTTAAAAACAGACAGGTGGGGGAGTCTTAAACTTCCTAGTCCTCCTGCCAGTCTTAGGGAACCACATTCCTAAGATCACTAGTTGGCTTTATTGTAAGAATGGGGGTGATGTTTTACCCTTATAGGGTACCGTAATAACAGTAAAACTCACGGCAGAGAAATTAACTACAGGCCAGTAAGACGACGCAAGGAGGGTCAGTAAATCACCGGCCTTGTCTCGCCGTTTCTTCCCAGCCCAGGCCATGGGAGACAGCCTCTTTACGAACTTGTGTTGTCTGCATGACCCCGTCAGTCTTAAAAATAAAAATTTTGAGTAAAGTAGTTCCATAACATTTTGATTCTTATTACTCCGAATGTAGCACCTTTCCCCCTTCCTTTGTGAAAGTATTTAGAATCTTCTCTTTTCTCCAAATATTCTGACATTTCACTGTTGTGCCCTGGTGAAAGGCTGTTAAATATTTATTATATTAGACACTTCGTGAGCACTTTTAATCGGTAGACTCATGTCCTTGAAGCATGGAAAATTCTCTTATAGTATTTGTTGGTCATTTTCTATCTATTTTCTTTTCTATTTTAGGAGTTAGCATTAATTAGACATGAGATCTCCTGGGTTGATCCTCTAAGTCTAAAATTTTCTTTTATGTTTTTTTTTTCTCTTCTTATCATTATTATTCTAATTTCTAGGAATTCTTCGTTACTTTATTTTCTCATCTATTGAAGTTTTATTGAGTTATATTTATTTAATTTTATGTAATGCAATTATACTGATTTTTATTAAGTTTTAATTTCCAAAAGGTTTTTCTTTTTACTTTTTTCCTGATTCTTTTTAAAATTTTTTAAATAGTTTACTACAGAGCACATGTGCTTGGCGGAGAGACAGAGAGGGAAGGAGAAACACTGCACACCCCCTCCCCTGCTGGGTGTATGGCCACACCACAATCCCTTCTTCATTCTCCTCTCAGAATTTTGGGCATGCATGCACATGTAGCCAATGTGTCAAGCCATCCAGTCTGGGACTTCCATTGTAAAATTTACCGCGTGGGATCCAGTCGCCTTAACCACCACTCCACCAGCTGGCCCCGTGATTCTTTTCATAACATTTTCTGTCTATTTTATCGATATGATATTTTCTTATGTTTTGTATCTTTTTTTTCCATTTCCTGAATTTCTTCTTCTTTTTTTTCCCTTCTCTTATTTTTTCATATGTTGAAAACTTTTTTAGTGATCTGGTGATCTGTTCTTATGTATGTCTGAAGCACGAATGCTTAATGGGAGCTTTCTGTGAATCGTCAGGGTGTGCAGCCTGAAGAAGTTCACATTGAATATTCAGATCGTCCACTGGAGATCGAAAATGATACCATAAGGGTCTTTTCTTTCAAGCTAAATTTCTCCAGAAAAGGCTATTCCGAGGTTTTGCTGGTTGGTAGTAGTCTAGTTGTAAGGCCCTCTGCCCATGGTGTAGAGGAAGGGGTATGCATAGGTGTCTTGACTGTTTCATATGTGTTAATCATTTTATATTCAGCTTTGTAATTCACCCTCACCTGTCATCTTGCTTGTTGTCCTTGATTCTGAATCCTCTCAGCTCAGTTTCTCCAGTCAATAAATATACAGTGGTCTCCACCTTATGGAGTATGTTCTGGCTGATGATATTCTGTGAGCATGAAGAGTAGTGTCATGTGGTAAACCCTTGATTAGTCCATAGATAGATTTCCAATCTGTCCATCATTTTTTCACCCTCTGCCAAAAATGATGCCTTTAAGTTCTGAGCTTCTCCTGGATTCTGTGGACCTTTTCATTAAGATCTCCTTCTGTGCATATTTTAGGTCATAGCTTCTCCACTTTACCAAATCCATTACTCTTTTCTTTTACCTATTTTCTGTCTTAAAAAATTTATTAAATTTGTTGAGACTAGCAGATGGCGTAGTGGTTACATTGCTGAACTCCCACATAGTTGATAGTGGTTCGGGTCCTGGACCCGGCAGCTTAAAACTCATGCCAGGTGTATGTGCGTGCATGCATGCCCAAGATCCTACGAGGAGAGTAGAGGAGGAAGGATTGTAGTGTGGCCATCCTCCTGGGACTACAATCCCTCCTCTTGGGGAGGGGGGATTTCTCACTTTCTGTCTCTGTCTCTCCAGTGAGCACACATGCCCTATAGCAAAAATCTCTCTTAAAAAATTATTGAAATTTGGGAACCAGCAGTTAGCGTAATGGCTATGTCGCTGGACTCCCACGTAGTCGACCGCGGTTCGCGTCTCGGACCCGGTGGCTTACAACTCACGCCGGGCGCGTGTGCGTGCGTGCCCCAGATCCCGAGAGGAGAATGGAGGAGAAGGGATTGCGGCGTGACCATCCCCCCTGGGGGGTGATTTCTCGCTTTCTATCTCTATGTCTCTCTCTGTCTGTCTGGCGAGCGCACGCGCCCTATAGCGAAAAAACCTCTCCCCCCAAAAAAAAATTATTGAAATTCTTTTATTAACTAATATCTCTTGTGTTCATTGTCTTCGTTGCTTTACTGAATTTTGATAAGGAAATAAACATACTTAAAAGAAAATCTCTTCCCATTTTTTGTTCCTACATATCTAGAATAGTACTTTTAAAACTTTAATGTACATAAGGATTACCAGCAGGTCTTGTTAAAATGAAGATTCTGGTTTAGTTGTCCTGGGTGGGGCCTGAGATTCTGCATTTATGACTAGTTCTCAGATAACACATTAACTAGCAATAGTCTACATCATCTTCTTTACCCCATTCTTCTGATTTTTTTCCCTCCCGTCATGTTTATGAGGCAGGTTAAGTTTGGCTGGCTACTGTGGAATATGCATGTGAGGGACTGTATTTGAAAGGCCATAAAAATAGGCTCTTATTCCAGAGGTACTTCTTTTAGAGACCTCTATCTATGGCATCCAGGACCCTATAACATTTTCTGTATTGACCATTATGCATTTTCTTTTTCCAGATAAACTACCCATGGAAGGAATTCTTTTCTTTATTTACGATAGTGTACATGCACGTACGTGTGTGTGTGTGTGTGTGTGTGTGTTTGTGTGTGTGAAAGAGAGAGAGGTCTGCTCATGCTGCGATCTTCTTCCTTCAGTGTTCCAACTCATCAGATCTTGGGAACTCATGCACATGCCCAGCTTCTTTCGGGCTGACTGGCCAGGACTGCGTTTGCCTTGTGGGATCTGGCTTCCGTCGAGCAGCACATTATTCCTGTGCCATCGAGCCAGGTCATGGAATTTTTTAAAGGGAAGGAATGATATTTTAATTTCACAATATTACATTTTTTCTTAAAAGAAAGCATGCCACATTGTCATTGTAACAATGCCTAGTCAACCTTTCTGTAATCTGATTATGGTGATGATTACTGAAATCTATACATGATAAAATTTTATAGAACTGTATGGTTGGGACCAGCAGTTGGCATAATGGCTATGTCGTTGGACTCCTATGTAGTCGACTATGGTTTGAGTCCTGGACCCGGTGGCTTAAACTCATGCTGGGCACGTGTGCATGCGTGTCCAAGATCCAGAGAGGAGAATGAAGGAGAAGGGATTGTGGTGTGGCCATTCCCCCTGGGGGGTGATTTCTCGCTTTCTGTCTCTCTGTCTTTCCGGTGAGAACACACACCCTATAGCAAAAAACCTCTCCAAAAAAAAGTTAATTTAAAAAAGAAAACAAAGAGAAACTAAAGAGAGAATTACTACTAAAATTGTTGTAAACTTTTTCCCCCTGATATCTCTATATGTAAGGAACACTTCTTGTATTCCAGAAACTCTCCTGTATATTATCTCATTAGTTCCTCACAATAACCCTCCGTGCAGATACTATTGTCATCCTCATGTTATACGTGAAGAAACCAAAACTCACAGAGTTGAAGTTGTCTTAGGCAAATAGCTTGTATGTTTCAGAGTTGAGACGCAAGCTGAGGTCTGATACATAAACCTAATTCTTTTTCCTGCACTACGGTAATTCCACTGACTCTACCTTGATCAAACCAAGCCTGTCTCCTTCCAGGCACTGAAATATGAGCTTCCCAGATGCTGTACTTACTATTCCAGACATCTCAATGGGCCTCACCAGGATAACTAGACACCAAGACTGCTTGCTCAGTCTTACCCTCTGTTCTAATAACTCCCAAACTCTCCACGTTTATTTTATCTTTTGCTGAGCTTTCTTTTCTTTTTTCTTTTTTTTTTTTTGGAGAGATTTTTTTTGCTATAGAGCACGTATGCTCGCCAGAAAGACAGAGACAGAGAGACAGAAAGCGAAAAATCACCCCCCAGGGGGGATGGCCACGCCACAATCCCTTCTCCTCCATTCACCTCTCGGGATCTTGGGCACGCACGCACACGCGCTCGGCATGAGTTTAAGCCACTGGGTCCGGGACACGAACCGTGGTCGACTATATGGGAGTCCAGCGACATAGCCATTACGCTAACTGCTGGTCCCTGCTGAGCTTTATTTTCATTTCTCAAATTCTTCCTGTATCTTCTTTCTGTATAAAGTAGGTGCCAAGAACTTTCACCACTGATAGAATTTTGCTACTAGTGTATTTCTCTTTGGCTTCTATGTTTATAACTTTTCATTTTGTCTTGAGATTTTCTTGGCCTCCTCTGAATATTACCTGGAATGATTTCATCAGAAAAATATGTAACTGGCTACATATAAACCATCCCCCTTTCACGTTAAAAACCTGCTTCTCAGAAGCATGCCAACAGTTTCCATAGGAGAAATGTGGCAGACTACACTTAAGGGTAGCCATTCCTTGCTCCACTATCACTTCCATTTCTTCCTTTACCCACCCATTGCTATGTGGTATATTCTTTGATTTCATCAATACATTTGGCATTTTATTTCTCTGTAAGAGTTTGAGAAGAAAATCATATACCGAAATCTTTTCTTGATCCATACACATTTCACAGCCTTTGAGACTTAAAGAATTTCAGAGAAATCTTAGTTCTTGTCAGACAAATACCGTCTATCCCTTTATCACTTTTCCTTGAACCTTGAAGAGTACTCATTCTGCCAGTTTCAAGCATCTTCTACAGCTTGAGATTCTGTGTGTCACATTGATGACCATTTCCCCTTCCTTCTGGATATCATTGAAAACAGCAGCCTTCAAAGCTTTGCTGAATCTGCTGTCCTCCAATGTCTCGTTGAACTCAGCGGTGAGGCCAGCAGGTCTGGGAAGGATTTCTCTTCCTCAGCTGGATCTTGCTGCTTACGTTTAGAGCTGTCAGTTTAGCTCTTCTATCAGCTGACTTTCTCCCTTGATTGGTAACTGAACAAAAGACAATGACTCCTCCCTCTTCTCTGCTTCTAAAACAATTCTGAAAAGAACTCCACAATCCCAATTTTTCGTTTTAGCACTGCAAATCTGTTCAGTTTGACTTTTAAGGCCACTACTCGTCAATGTTATTCTCTTACCCATTTTCAGATGCTCATAGGTTCTGCCTTTTGTTAGACTTTAGCTTGCTCTTCTTCACTTCTCTCCTTGGCTATCTGTTTATAACTTCTTATTTTTGCTAATTTTTTTTCCCTCTCTTTGCTCTCCATTAAACACAACTGCATTCAGGAATCTGTGTGGCTTTATAAAGCCATTGGGCATTTTCTTTCCCTTGGGGACTTTCCTTGAATGTTATTTTGCAGGTCAGTCCTGTTATATTCCCAAAGTAGCATAAAGCTTCTGAGAATTTATTCTAAGAAAATAGTTACAAACATATGTGAAGATGTATGTACATGCAAAGTTTTCAGCATAATACTGTTTAAATAGTGAAAAATAGGCACAACCAAAATTTCTATCAATAAGAGGCTAAGCTTTTGGTACAGCCTTATAATGGAATATAAAAATGAATTTAAAATAATATAGAGCCATATTTATGGGTATCTAAAGATTCTGTAATATTTATTGAGTGAAAAGGCAGGTTACAAGGTGTAAATACACTATGATATTATTTATATAGTGTATTTGTTAAACAGCACTGACTCTAGAGTCAGGAAGATTTGAGTGTGAATCTTAGCTTCACCATTTACTAGCTGTGTGACTTTGGATTAAGTTATTAACATCTTTGGGTTTTGATTTGTACATTTGTAAAATGGGGATAACAATAGTATCCACCTCACAAGGTTTTTGTGGGGATTAAATGATGTCATTTATGTTAAGTTTTAGGGCAGTGAGTAGTCATTTCTGGTGTTTGAAAATTAAATAAAAATTCCTGCAAAAGTGCTTTGAAGAATAGAAAGTGACCTAGAGGTGACTAATAAATATTGAAATGTATTATGGTTTTGTACTCATAGTATTGAATGTGGGAGAAAGGTCTCCTAAACTCTGAAATGTTCCATCCTCAAGATATGCCATGTAAAAGGTGCTTTCCCTTCATAAAGGGTGGAGCCAAAAGGATTGGTGCTCATGGGAATTTACAAGAGTTCCCTCCAAACTCCTAGTGCTACAGCATCTCTAGCCTTTTGTTTTTTCTTTTCTTTTCTTTTCTTTTCTTTTCTTTTCTTTTCTTTTCTTTTCTTTTCTTTTCTTTCTTTCTTTTCTTTTCTTTCTTTCTTTCTTTCTTTCTTTCTTTTTCTTTTTCTTTTTCTTTTTCTTTTTCTTTTTCTTTTTCTTTTTCTTTTTTTTTTTTTTGAGAGGTTTTTGCTATCGGGCGTGTACGCTTGCCAGAAAGAGAGAGAGAGAGAGACAGAGAGTGAGAAATCACCCCTCATGGGAGATGGCCATGCCACAATCCCTTCTCCTCCATTCTCCTCTCGGGATCTTGGGCACACACACACACACGCACCCAGCGTGGGTCTAAGCCACCAGGTCTGGGACTCGAACCGCGGTCTACTACGTGGGAGTCCAGTGACATGGCCATTATGTCAACTGCTGGTCCCAGCATCTCTAGTTTTTGACAAAATTGTGATTTGCATAGATTCTTCTGTGCCATTTCACATGTTCCTTTATCCATACCTTTTTCAGCAGTGTCCAGTCAGAAACCCAGGACCATAAGTATCGTAATAGGACAAAATGGGTAATGGTGGGGAAATTTTAAATCTATGTATTTATGGTCAGTTGATTTCTGACAAAGTTACCAAAAATGCAAGAGGGAAAGGACAGTCTCTTCAATAAATGGTGCAGGGAAAATTGAGTTTCCACATATAGAAGAATGAAATTAGACATTTATCTCATACCATGTACAAGAACAGCTCAAGATTAATTAAAGCCTTAAATGGAAGACTTTGAACTGTAGAGCTAATAGAAGAAGACTGCCTAGTGGATCATGAATAGGGAGGGCAAGGGGGCCACTGTAGTACCTGGAGAGTTCTGTCCTGGGTCCCATGGGGGACTTCCTGCTTTGTTGTTGGAATCCTGAGGAAGTAGGGCCAGCCCAGGCAAGGTGAAAGGGGAAGGTGAGGGAATAGTTTCTTCTAAAAAAAAAAAAAAAGCTAAAAGAAGAAAACATAAAAGGATTTCAAATAGTTCATAGGAAAATGAACTTAAAGCAAGAGTTTATTTCAGTGCAAACATTTTTCAAATTCAAGCATGACAGTTGTTTTGTTTTGTTTTGTTTTGTTTTGTTTTTGAGAGGTTTTTGCTATAGGGTGCATGCACTTGCCAGAAAGACAGAGAGGGACAGAGAGACAGAAAGTGAGAAATCATCCCCCCACCCCCAGGGGAGACGGCCATGCCACAATCCCTTCTCCTCCATTTTTATGTCGGGCTCTTGGGCATGCATGCACATGTGCCTGGCATGAGTTTAAGCCACCAGGTCCGGGACTTGAACCGTGGTTGACTACATGGGAGTCCAGTGACTCAGCCATTATACCAACTGCTGGACCTCTTTTCTTTTTCAAGCATAGGATTTTTTTGTTTGTTTGTTTGTTTGTTTGTTTTTTACAATACACATTTTAATGAACTTTTTGAAGACTCCTCTTAGAGGGAAAGGTTTATAAGATTGGACTGATTTTTCTAAAATTGTAGAATGATTTCAGATATGACTCCAAAAGTACAGGCAACAAGAATGAAAATAGATTAGATCAAACTAAAAAGCAAATGAAGCAACAGAATGATGAGATGACCTTCAGAATGGGTGAAAATTAATGTCCAAAATACAGTAAGGAACTGCAACAATTCAATACCAGTTAAACAAATAACCTGATTAAAAAATGGGCAAAAGGAGGCAAGCAAGTGAAGTGGTGGTCAACATGCTGGATCCCATATAGCTGACTCCATGATTCGAGTCTTGAACTTGGCAGCTTGAAAAAGACACTGGGCATGTGTGTATGTGTGCCCAATATGCCAAGAGGAGACAGGAGAAGGGATTACAGTGGACTATTATCCCTGGGGGGTGATTTTTTTACTCTCTCTCTTTCTTTTTGGTGAGTGCACATACCCTATAGCAAAAGCCTTAAAAAACAGATGGGTAAAGGACCTGAATAGGCATTTCTTAAAAGAAGACATATAAAGGGCCAGTAGCTATATGAAAAAATGTGTAAAATCACTAATCAGGGAAATACAAAACTACCATGAGATAGTACCTCACACCTATTAGGACAGCTGTTATTTTGAAAACAAAAGTTAACAAGTGTTGGCAAGGGTATATATCTAAAGGAAATGAAATCAGTTTGTCGAAGAGATACCTGCACTCTCATGTTTATTGCTACAGTATTCACAGTAGCCAAGATATAGAATCAACTAAAGTATCCATCAACAGGTGACTGGATAAAGAAAATGTGGTATAGGGGCCAGCAGGTGGTGTGGTGATTAAGGTGCTGAACTCCCACATGGTTGACCACAGTGTGAGTCCTGGACCTGGTGGCTTGCTTTCTCACTTTCCCTCTCTGTCTTTCTGTCTGTCTCCATCTGGTGAGAACACATGCCGTATAGCAAATTAAAAAATAATAATAAATAAAATTAAATACTTTAGAAAAAAGAAAATATGGTACATATATACAGAATGGAATACTATTTGTCCTTTAAAAAGAAGGAAATTCTGTCATTTAAAACAACATGGTTGAGGGGTAAAGATAATTCTAGGAACTAGAAATGGAAAATTTTTAATAATATGCATGATTAAGTCACTATGCAGTATATACTGGATGGGAAATCACATTTTGTATGCTGTGATGATGCTTAGGGAAAGAATGTAAATTAAGTTACAAAAAATAAGTTTCAGGAAAAAAAAATCTATTCAATGACTGCAGTAAGATATATAGCCCCAGCTAGGTGCTACTTTATAGGATGCATAAAGTTAGACTTGTGTTCATGGAAATGTATATATCAGCTGTATTTGCTATGAAACTATTTAGATTAATTAAGGTCTTTAGTAATTCAATAAAATGTGGGGGGAAAACAGTATAGAAAGCAAACAGATACCAGAGACAGTGTGGGAGGAGAGTGGGAGATGGCAGAGGGTAAGAGCTAGGGAATCAAGGATGGGGGAAGAAAAGCAAATCATACTGAAAACAAGAAATGGAAGATTGTTTGCTGACAATAACATGTTTGTTGATGTGCTTGATTGAGACAATATACAGTGTACTCTGGATGGAAAATCTCATTTTGTATGCTGTAATGATGTACAGTGAATGAATGCAAATAAATAAATTGAAATAAAAAACAAACAAACAAACAAAAAACAAACAACAACATGGATGAGCCTGGAAGATTTTAAGTAAGGTAGACACAGAAAGACAAATACTACGTGCTCTCACTTATATATGGAATCTAAAAGAGTTAGACTCATAGAAGCAGAGAGTAGAATTGTGGTTACTAGGACTTGTGGAGGTATGTTTGGGAAGATGTTGGTCAAAGGATACAAAATTACATAAGGGAGAATACGTTCGAGAGATCTATTGTACAACATGGTGACTGTAGTTGACAATGTGTTATAGCCTTGAAAATTAATGTATATTTGTCTGTTTCTTCCATGTGTAAGTGAGTGAGTGAGTGAGTGAAAGAGAGAGAGAGAGAGAGAGAGAGAGAGAGACAGACAGACAGACCTCCAACAGGATCTTGAACCCATGATCCACATCTAGCTTCAGCCAGCCCAGGATCATAGGCAAGTCTGGGGGTTTTTTGACTTAGAACCAGGAACCCTCTTATGTGGGCTTGCCTCACAGAACATCATGTTTTACTGCTGTGCCACCATGTGGCCCTAGGTTTTCCAGATAGTAACTGTTCCTAGACTTTGCAGTTACAGTTCCTAAACTCTATTCTGACATATTAATTTTAAGGGACAAAAATCATTTAATTAAAAAATAATGCTTTTGGGGCCAGCAAGTTCTGGATCCCACATGGTTGATTTTGTGGTTGAGTCCCAGACCCAGCAGTTTGAAAAACATGCTCAACATGTATGCATGAGTGCCCAAAATCCTGAGAGGAGAAAGGATTACAGCCTGGCCATTTCTCTAGGAGGTTATTTTTCACATCCTCTCTCTCAATCTCTCCAGCAAGCATGTGCACCCTATAGCAAAAAAAAAAAAAAAGTGGCTTTTGTCTAACCATCTATAATTACAAGTTTTCAAAGGACCAGCAGATGATGTAATGGTTACATCACTAGACTCACACGTAGTCGACTGCGGTTCGAGTCCCAGACGCAGTGGCTTAAACTCATGCTGGGCGTGTGTGCATGCATGCCCAAGATCCCAAGAGGAGAATGGAGGAGAAGGGATTGTGGCGTGGCCATCTCCCATGGGGGGTGACTTCTCACTTTCTGTCTCTCTATCTCTCCAGCAAGCACACAAGCACTGTAGTAAAAATCTCTCTTAAGAAAAAATATATATCAAAGAAATGTGAATTGGTTGAAGATATATACACTCGTATGTGGTAAAACTGTCATGTCACATGGAATTTGTGTAAAGGTTCATTAATAAACATTTTAGTATTCTAGAATAAAGGAGACACTATGTTGAGCATAGTGAGCTAGAGATATAGCTGAAAAGGTACCACTCCTATATCACAGTCTGATAGGAGATATAAGACACAGGAGGGGTCTTCAAAAAAGAAAATGATAATAGAAAATTCATATTATGAGAATGACTATGCATGGATTTCTTAAGTGTTTTTGCACAAAAATGAACTTGTACTTCAAACTTTTTGAAGTTTCCTCATGTATTCATAAGGTAGAATGTGATCAGTATAAGTGCTCACAGGTGGTATGGTGGTTCAGGCACTGGATCCCAAATGACCAACTATGTGGTTCAAGTCCCAGGCCTGGCAGCTTGAAAAACACATTAGCATGTATGTATGCCCAGACTCCTAAGAGGAGAGTGAAGTAGAAGGTATTGTGGTATGGCTATCACCCTAGGGGGTGATTTTTCACTTTTTCTCTCTTTTTGTCTCTCCCTGGTAAGCACATGCACCCTATGGCAAAAATCTAAAAAGGAAAAAGAAGAGAAAACAATCATGTGATCAGTATCACAAGAACCAAGGACGTTTTTCATCCTAGAATTTTTTAGAGGAGAGAGAGAGAGTTTCTGACTGAAGGATTAATGTAGGAGATGACATTTGAACTACATCTTGAAGGACAGGTAGGTTGTGGCATTTCTGGTGGAGGAAATGGCATGAGCAAAGACATGGATACTAGAAAGAATGAGTTTTTTTTTTCAGCGAACTACGCATAGTTCGATTGGGTAGGAGTGAGAAAATGACTAGAAAGCTTGATTATAGAATATCAGCCTTGAAGGGGGCATTTAAGATCATTTAGTCCACTCCCCTTTTTGTAAGTGAAGAAACAGGTAACTTGTCCAAAGCAATCTTATGGTTTATAGGAGGTTGGGGTCAGATTATACTAAGCTTTAGATATTATGTAAAAGATATTTCAGTTCATTTAAGAAGCAATAGAAAACACTGGGGACTTCGATCAGCAGAGTGAAAACAGCAGATAGAGTAATAATAGCTCTCACTTATTGCATATTTGCTACAGACCAAATCTGAGGTTAAATCATATGTTGTACCTCATTTAATTTACTCTAAGATGAGAACATTATGAGTCACATTTGAAAGAGGAATAAAATAGGGCTTTTCAAGGTTAAATTACTTCCCCAAGGTCGAAGAACGCAGAAATAATAGAACTGAGATTTTGTGTCCAGTAGTCCAGCTCTGAAGTCAAGGCCCTGGATGACTCTACTAAGCTGCTATCAAAATGATATATTAGGAAGTGGCATTTGGGCAGAGGATGAGCCCAGAAGGAAAAAGAATAGTGACAGGAAGACCAATTAGGCAACCATTATAATAATCCAAGCAAGAGGTGAAAGGGCTCAAATAACAGGGTGAGAGTTATTAGAATGGAAGAGAGACCCAAGAAATATTTTTAAAAAAATTTTTGGAGAGGTTTTTGCTATAAGATGCATGTGCTCACCAGAAAGACAGAGAGAGACAGAGAGACAGAAAGTAAGAAATCACCCCCCCAGGGGGGATGGCCACGCTGCAATCCCTTCTCCTCCATTCTCCTCTTGGGATCTTGGGCACACACGCACACGTGCCCACAGTGAGTTTAAGCCACCGGGTTCAGGACTCGAACTGTGGTCAACTACATAGGAGTCTAGCGACATAGCCATTACGCTAACTGCTGGTCCCAAGAAATATTTTAAAGGAAAACTTGAGAGAATGAATGTAGTGATGGGAGGAGAAGAAAGTTCAATTAATCAAAAGTATGACCTGATCTTCAAAGAAAGGGAACCCAAGCTTAGAAACCAATAGAAATATTTCCTTACATTTCTATCAATATATTTTTTCTTCTTTTAAAAATTATTTAATTTTATTATTATATTTTAATTTGACCAGAGAGAGACAGAGAGAGAGAGAGAAAGGGAAAGTGAGAAAGCAAGTCCTAGGTCAGGACTCGAACTGTGGTCAGCCACATGGGAGACTAGCACCTTTAACACTACACCACCTGCTGGCCCCCCAAATTTTCTTTCTATAGAAAGAAAATGAACAGCTTTGCCTTAATTAGCTCTGATCAAGTAAAACTTAAAGCATTCAATTAGGAGACTTGGACTGATTGACAGAGTAAAGCATGTTCAGAAAAGGTTGACTATGATGTTAAAGGGACTTGACGACTCACCGCCATGGGAGCAAGATCTGACTAGAGAAGGCACATACATGGGCATGGTTACCGTTCTCAGATATCTGAAAGGCTTGCATGTGGAAGAAACAACATTTTCTTTCTTTTTTTCTCTACATCATTAGAAAGCAGACCAGGGTTAATGGGTAAAAGGAACCGAGAGAGGTCCAGAGTTCAATATGAAGCAGAAATCTGGAGAAGTGGGAACTGTTCTGTGCATAATGTACTTCATCCCAGTACTCCACAGATGTTCGTGGAATGAGTGCCTTAGGAAGTAGCAGTTAGCTTGGCTCTGGAGTGGTCAAAGAACTGTTCAATGACAGCGTGTTAATGACGCTACAAAGGGGATTCAAGCAATAGTTGAACTAGGCAAAGTGTAAGGGTCATTCCAACACTAGGATTATTTGGAATTGCTGGAGGAAGTTCCGGTAATAAAATTGAAGCAGAACCTTTTTCTCAAGTGTGATGAACTTAAAGCTTTTGTAGAATTGTAGACCAAGTTTCTGGAAGGATAATAAATTTAGCAAGTATGTATGGTCCTGCAGTTGCAAAGAGACAACTCAGAAAATAATTTTCAGTGAGAGAAAAGGCAGACCCAGGAAAGAATGGTGTTATTCCAGGTAAACTCCGTCTCTACTGACAGTTATTTCTTTTTAAGAGAGATTTTTGTTATAGTGCCTGCATTCACTGAAGAGACAGAAAGAGACAAAGATAGAAAGTGAGAAATCACCCCCCCCCCCGGGGTGATGACCACACTGTAATCCCTTCTCATCAATTCTCCTTTTGGGATCTTGGGTATGTCTGCACACGTGCCTGGTGTGTTTTAAGTCACCGAGTCCAGGATTCGACCTGTAGTCAGCCATGTGGGAGTCTAGTGATGTAACCATTACACTATCTGCTGGTCCCAGTTAGTTGTTTCTAAGGGACATTAAAATAAGTCGAATCTTTTGGGCTTTGTTTGTGACGGTGTCTTGGCTACTCATAGGAACAAGGGGACTAAAATTATTCAGTGACTCAAGTAGCAAAAGATAAACCAAAGGTATGTTTAGATAGATATTGGGTTGTCAGAAAAGTCAGGATGTGTTTCTCTTTTTCTATGCAAAAATGTTTCATGACTTTTCTGACAACCCAATAGAAGATAGATCCAAAGGCATAAAAACTTGTTACTTCCAACAGTACACAAGTCAGGACTAGGAGCGAATGGCCTGGCAATGATGTTTTCCTGCCTTTTGTCCATTTTCCCTTAGACTGCCTATGCCAACTCTTCACCTTTGAGTCAGGGGAGTGCTTATACACATGTTTTGATTTATGTCAGGTCCTACCCTTAAGTTGATTGTTCTCTACCTTCCTCTGACCTCAAAAAATGGTTAGAATCATAACAATCTTCTTTTCAGGAGTAATCTACTGTTCAGTTCATGGACCTCTCTGGAGCAAAGATGATAAATAGGTTTAATCTTTTGGACCAATTCTGATTGAATCATAGCGGCCACACACGGCACAGTGGTGAGAAGTTGCTTGAGGCCTCATCTGAACGCAGCTGGAAAAGAAGGCCGTGACCAATTAATGATGACTGCTCTTATAGGTATGGGATGAGAGAGCAACAGCAGGCATGCCTCAAAAATTTGCTATCATTGGGATAGAGGGAAAAAATTGTATACTTTCGCTAAAATATTTTATTGGCTGTGTCTTGCTATGTTAAAGGGTCAAAACACACACACACACACAATCTTCACGTATTTTCAGGCCATTAGCATCAGATACTATGTTCAGCTTTGATTCTGGCCACAAAATCATTTCCTACCTGTACTTAAAGCTTGGCTCTGGCCCTGGTCACATATTCATCCCCAATCTGACCACAGATGGCACTGTAACTCCAGGCAGCTATTACACAAATGATGATTATCAGATTAAGTCAAAGCCATTCTCACCTCTGGAGACCCAGTTCAAGGCCTGTGCTTTACTGGAGGTGGGTCAGTAGCAGTGCCTTTTGTCTGTGAAGGACAGTGCATTATTGATATAGCAATATGCCTGTCAGTGTTTCTTCTTCAATTATCTAGCTGCAGAGAGCGCAAATGCTTTATTGCCACAGTAGGCAGTCTTTTCCTTAAAAAGAAACTAAAAAAAAAAAAAAAAAAAAAAAGGAAAGAAAGATAGAAATGAAACTCAAGTGAAAGAAGTAATTTCCTGTGACTGTGAAAACATAAAGCAAATGCCTGAACATGATTTTAAATGGGCCTGGTGAATGCGGCTGATGGAAGGAAGTTTTCTTGGAAAGGACGTAACTGTGAGTGCTGCTGGGTATAGAGCACATTAGGGGGCAGGAAAGCCAGGAATCATGTGCTGGAAGTCAGTTTCCATTAAATGAATAGACTTCAAATAGTTCCTAAATCTGGTCTGAAAAAATGGGATTTTAGAATAATAATTTTTTAAAAATCATGAAGTGACTTGATAAGGTAGTAATGAAACTGCCAGAGTCTCCACTTTGACTGAAGCTGAGGTGTAATAGGAGATTTATTTCCATATCTAAATCTCCGAATGTCAGGAGGGGGGGAACTGGGGAATGAGAGCTCTATTTGAATCCCTGGGGTGGGGGTTGGGGGTGGGAGTGGGGACTTTGTAATACTCTAGAGCAGCTCCATCCAATAGAACTTTCTGTGCTGATGGAAATGTTCTGTTTCTGCTCTGTCCAGCACATTAGCCACTAGCTACGTGCGGCTATTGAGCACTTGAAATGTCGCAAGGGGCCAGTAGGTGGTGTGATGGTTAAAGTGCTAGACTCCCACGTGTTTGCCCATGGTTCGAGTCCTGGACCCAGTGTGTTAAAACATCTTGCTGGAGAGGTAATAAGCCATATCTGTTTCTCACTAAAGTCCTGCCTCTCTATTATTCTCTTGCTATTTTTCTCTATCCTCTTCTCTTCACCTCCCCCATTCCACACTGTCCTATTCTTGTTAAGTACCTTCACTGCTTTTATGTCCTTCAATTTTTCGCTCTCTACCATAGAGTGCGGATAGTCGGTATATATTGAGTGGATACATACAATATCTTTCTTTCATAGCCTGACTTACTTCACTCAGCAATAGATCCTCCATATCTGACCACTTTCTATCAAATGCCAGGGTCTTGTTATTTTTTTATGGCTGAGTAGTATTCCATAGAGTATATATGCCACACTTTTCCAATTCATTCATCAGTTTGTGGACATTTAGGTTGGTTCCATGTCTTGGATTGGTCTGAGAAGTATTTCATGATGGGTAAAGTCTTTTTACAAGCAAAATGAGAAATAGTGATTGACTGTTTTAAAAAATAATTATAATAATAATAATAATCGGGAAAATCATAGAAAAGATATTGAATGTTGAAGCAGGGAGATTAATGTCTCTGTATTGACTGACATGCATGGCATTCCCTTTTGAAAAAGCAATGTAATACACTGTAAAGTTATATGGAATCCAATGTAATATAAAAAAACCTCTTGCTGGACGCATGTGCACGTGTGCCCAAAATTCTGAGAGGAGAACGGAGGAGAAAGGATCATGGTATGCCCGTCTTCTCTGGGACTGATTTCTTGCTTTCTATTTCTCTGTCTCTCTATATCTCTAGTGAGCTCACATATTCTACAACAAAAAATCTCTCTTTAAAAAAAAGAAACGAGGCAAATGTCACTGAGAAACATAATTTAAAATTTTATTTAAGCATAATTCATTTAAAATTACATAGTCGTAGGTGGATCATGACTTCCTTATTGGACAACATAGCACTAGAATTTAGGTCAGTCTCCGAGAGACAACAAAAAGCCCAAGAAAAAGAGAAAAGCCAGTAAATCCATATGTCTGTGTTCAATTTATACCTCTGTTGAGGAGACTAGCCTTGTGGTAGCTGTAGATGCACCTGGCAGCCCAATTTTAGATGAGAGCATGCTAGTGTTGGTGGAACATGTGTCTCTGTGGTCAGTCTAAGGATATGGAAAGTTCAAACACATTATCCTGTACTAACAGTTGTTAATAGCATTAGTGAAAATAATTCATCCTTTTTGAAGCAGAGAAGTGATTATTTCACAAAAGAAATGTAGATAAGATTTTGATTAAAGAATTAGCTAATGTGTCTTCTCTGCCCTGGATATAGTATCCAGGGTTCTGTCTTTCCTCTATGGGGCCTATATCATTTGGTGAAAGTCAAGAAACTTAATATCTTTTTCAATATCACAGTATTGGTGACCTGGAATACAGAATAAAACCTGAAAAATGGTATACCATAGATCAAATAAGTTTATTTGGACATGGTTTGGCTGTAATGAAGCTGATCCCATACTAGATTGGCTTCTAATTATTCCCTTATTCTTTGAATGATTGTACTTCTGAGATATAGCTCTTGAATTTGCAACTGCTCTCTTACGTGCTACCTTTATGCTTCTTAATTTTTCCCACTTTATTCATCCTCACTTGGAATTACAGTGCATTGAATCAGAAAGCCTAAAGAAGTCCAGTGTATCTGGTACATTGAGTATAATGGAGTATGGTCAAAGATAATGCTGAGGGGAGATTGTGAAGGATTTTGAAGCCATGTTCAAGTTCTTAGACTTTCTTCCAGGAGCACTGGAAGTGACATGAGACTTTTAGAAAGCTCATTTGTTGTAGCGTGGAGAATGAACTGGATTGCAGGGAACGCGAAACCTTGTTGGTTAGGTAGGAGGTAAAGTGATGGTGGCAGGAGATTTAGAAAGGGGTGATTTCAATAAATATTTAAGAAGTAGCATGGATAGAACTTGGAAGATTAAATTAAGAAGGAGCAGGATATGGCCCGTTTGAATAGCCTCCTCTCTTGTCCTATGCCTTTCCCAAGATAACTCTCAGAAGTCTGTTATGTATCTCCCCACACAAATTCACTTTCCAAAGCATAGATAGGCAATATCCATTTTGCTGCATATTGCATGGGAAAACAGAAGGCCTGATTACATGGCATACCACAGAGTGAAGTGGAATCTGATTCTCTTCAATGGACATCTTTGCTGGGGTCCAGCCTTGGCGGGGGTGGGTTATCTCAATGGAGGTGGCGCAGGAAGGAAAGACTGAGGCCTCAGTGCCTTTTTCATGCACGTCTTCAGTCGGACACCTCAGAGATCACTCTCTGTAGAGTGACAACTGCTGGGAATCATTGTGCCTTTTTATTGAAAATGTGATACAAGTAAACGGGTGAGGGGCTACATGTTCTAATTATCAGTTCATAAAGTTTTAATAATAGGGAGCATAGATTCCATTCAGGGTTGGATTTAGGGTGGGTCTATTACAGTTCAGCAATTGTTTGATTGATGTAGGCAGGTTTTTGGGAACTTTAAGGAATGCAGTTTCAGGAAATAGCCTCCAGCAAGCAGAGTTAATTATCAGCCGATGCTCGGTGGCAGCCATCTCGTGATTACTGAGTACAATGCTAAGAAAAGAAAATCTCAAGTATAGGTATTAGTTCTTATGGATCTCAATAAAGAATGATACTTATATAGATTTATAGGGATCTAAAACACTGAATTCAAGGAATGCTAATATATCTATCTATTCTAAAGGGGTGAACCTATTGTTCACTTGGTGAGGGCAGGGGTGTCCTGGGCCAGTTTTGGCCTAATCCTATTTTATGTAAAGAAAAGGTTATTTATTTATTTATTTATTTTTAAAGATTTATTTATTTATTTATTCACTCATTCATTTCAATCTGACCAGAGAGAGATGCACACAGAGAGAGAGGAAAGTGAGAAGGCAAGCCACCAGGTCCAGGACTCAAACCATGGTCGGCCATGTGGGAGTGTCCAGCGCCTTAACCACCACGCCACCTGCTGGTCCCAAAAAAGGTTATTTTTAAGCTTATGTTAAATGTGTTTTGAAGGGCCTTCCAAGATTTCTGCCTAAATAGAACTTCAGCACACCCTCCATTGTGACCGCAGGGGTAAAGCATTGTAATTAACAGTAGGTCAGGGCAAAGGGGAGCAGTTGGGGGACTTTTGGGAAATCTTATCACATACTCAAAATGTATGAGAGAGCTATGTAATTCTTTTATAGTAGTATATCAGGGAGTCAGAGGGGGGTTGCTTCCCAGCAAGGCTACTGCAGTCTCCGGAGCATACAGCAAGTGGTCTTGCCAATGTGCTGAGTCAACCCAAGCTTTGCTCATAGGTCGGGGGGCGTACAGCTGCAGCCTTGCCAATGTGCTGAGCCAACCAAGGCTGTGCTCAAAAGTCGAAGGCTCAAACAGATTCTGGGGCCCCACTGGGTCAGACTCCTCCACATCTCTGTTTCAAAGTCTCTCTCCTATCTGATTTTTCCTCAGATTTTCCCTTTCTTCTTCCTCTATTTCAATCTTCCCAGATTCTCTGACTTCCTGTCCACTCCTAAATTCTATTATGCTTCTGCCCCCTCTCTTTTTTTTTTTTTTTTTTTTTTTTTAAGAGAGATTTTTGCTATAGGGTGTGTGCGCTTGCTGGAGAAACAGACAGAGAGACAGAAAATAAGAAATCACCCCCCAGGGGCAATTACTACACCATAGTCCCTTCTATTCTCCTCTTGGGATTTTGGGCGCACACACACACACACACACACGCACACACACACACAGCATGTCTTAAGCTTCCAGGTCTGGGACTCAAACAGCAATCGGCTACGTGGAAGTCCAGTGATGAAACCATTTGAATTTTCTCGGTGATTTCCTAATTTATATCCTCATGTGGAAACCCAGGGTTGCCTTTTGCTCGAGATCCATCATTTTTAGAAGGTAGGAGATACTGCAGATAACCCATCAGTACTCCTAATTTTCGTTTTCTTTTGCTTCAGGCTCCAATATGTCTATAATGTCCTATTTCTGCCTTTATTAATCAATTAGCTATCTAGGGGCCAGCCACAGTGGTGCAATGATAGTACTCTGCTCTATGGGCTGAATCCATATGAAAGATATCAGAGTTTGGTTTCTGGGTCAACCTGTAAATACTGGACATGCGCACATGTGCCTATGATCCTGGCAAGACTGAGGGGAGGATTGTAGCAAAAGACCTTTTTGAGGGTATGGGTCTCTTTCTCTGTCTTTCTCTTGGTCTCCCCCGCTCATGAAATACATTTTAAAAATGTTTTGATATTTTGTTCACCATGTCTTTTTGAATTAATTTTTGTTTTAAAAATATTTTATTAAAATATTATTTATCATATTCCTTTGCCCTCAGACATATAAATTTTGTTCTGAAAAAACTCATGGCCCAGGGGACCAGCAGTTAGCATAATGGCTATGTCGCTGGACTCCCACGTAGTCGACCACGGTTCGTGTCCCAGACCTGGTGGCTTAAAACTCACGCCGGGCGCGTGTGCATGCGTGCCCAAGATCACGAGAGGAGAATGGAGGAGAAGGGATTGTGGCGTGACCATCCCCCGTGGGGGGTGATTTCTTGCTTTCTGTCTCTATGTCTCTCTGTCTGTCTGGCGAGCACACGTGCCCTATAGCAAAAACATCTCAAGAAAAAAAAAAAAAAAAACTCATGGCCCAAAGCTTCTAGACAAAGGATCTCCTGACCTTTGTACCCACTCAGAAATTAGGAGAACAATTGGACTCATCCAGCATGTGGCCCTCCCCACCACTAGGGGGAATGTATGCGTATGCATGAGCCCCATCTGAAAACAAGCCAGAACGAGGCCCCTGGGACCCAGATAAAAATCCCTTGCCCCAGTTTCTCCTTGGCAACCCATTTTCTGAGACCCCCCTCCCTTCTTAGAAGCTCTATTTTTCCTTCCTTCTCTTTCAATAAACTTCCCACTTTGCACACATGCACACACTCATACATACACACACTATCTTGATTCTGAGTCTTCTGCTCCCCCATTACATTTTGTCTCTAAAAGGAGTGCCTTACTTGTGTAACTATAGTCCTAGCCCTGGACTTCGATAACCATAGGGATTTTAAAAATAAATGTTTATACACTTTACATGACTATAATTTTCCTGAAATGTAGTCTTTCCTGGACTACCTGGTCTGACCTTTTGGTAAAATAATGCATCTTCCTGCTGGTGGGAGGTATACTGTAGTGGAAGACTATAGATTTACTCATTCAATGTTTTTCTTTTTTTGGAGAGGTTTTTGCTATAGGGCGCGTGCACTCTCCAGACAGACAGAGACAGAGAGATAGAAAGCGAGAAATCACTCCCCAGGGGGGATGGCCACGCCGCAATCCCTTCTCCTCCATTCTCCTCCTGGGATCTTGGGCACGCACGCACACGCGCCCGGCGTGAGTTTAAGCCACCGGGTCTGGGACTCAAACCGCGGTCGACTATGTGGGAGTCCAGCGACATAGCCATTACACTAACTGCTGGTCTCTCATTCAATGTTTTTTGAGCTCCTATGATATGAGTGACTTTCAAAAAGTTCATGGAGAATACATATCATATCAAGTTTTGATTTAAAAACTTTAAAAATTCTTTGAATCAAAATAAACTTATACTTTAATTCCATTTTCCATGAAATTTTGAAGTTCCCTCATGTACCAGGCATGGTGTGGTAATCTTGGCTTACAGTGGTGAACAATATCTTTTCATGGGTATGATAGAGAAGAAGCAAATAAATATACAAAAAAAACCTTAGCAAATGATTATTTTTTGAGACATTTTTGCTATAGGATGTGTGTGTTCACCAGAAGGACAGAGAGAGACAGGGAGACAGAAAGTAAGAAGTCACCCCCCAGGAGGGATCATCCCACAATCCTTTTTCCTCCATTCTCTCAGGATCTTGGGCATGCATGCACAAGCACCTGGTGTGTTTTAAGCCACTGGGTCCAGGACTTGAACCACAGTCGACTACATGGGGAGTCCAGCGATGTAACCATTACACCAACTGCTTGTCCCTATTTCTATTTTTTTAAAGACAGGCTCTCAGGGGTCAGTAGGTGGCATAGTGATTAAGGTACTGGACTACCACATGGGTGACTGTGGTTTGAATCCTGGACCTGGCAGCTTGAAACACACTGGTCAAGTGTGCATGCATGCCCAAAATCCTGAGAAGAGAATGGAGGAGAAGGGATTGTGGTGTGGTCATCCCCTCTGGGGGGGTGATTTCTCACTTTCTGTCTCTCTGTATCTTTCCAGCAGGTGCATATGCCCTATAGCAAATATCTCTCTTTCTCTCTCAAAAAAAAAAAAAAAAGATAGGGTCCCACTGTGTTGCAATCCTCTTTCCTTAGCTTAGCTTCTCAGCAGGAACTATAGATGTGTGCCACCATGCCCAGCTTTTTCAGGCAGGGTCTTGTTATATGTTGTCTAGGCCAGCCTGAGTTTGCCATTCTTGCTGACATTGCACCTGCCATTAGGGTGAAGAGAGAATCAAAGCTGGGTCTCTCACGTGCTTCCAGCCTGCGCAGCATAGTATCTTAGCAGCATGCACCTCTGGGACTGAGCCATGCAACACATATTTTGACAAATAAGCATTGTGTACCGCTATGCTAGGTGTTGGGTACTCTATGTAAGAGTTCTGGCCCAACGAGACTCACATTCTTACAGGCTAAGAAAGTCACAACTTTAATGGATGACAAGAAAAAGGCTCTGAGGTTAAAAAGACAAGGAGAGCTGTGTTTAATTAGTGCAGGGGGAAAAGTTAGGAATTGACTTTCTCCAACAAAACATAAGGCAAATAGTTCATCATGTAAGTCAGGGTCTGACCAAAGTGATAAATACATGAAACAGCATTATAAATGTTAGAAGGCAGCAGGCTAGGCCAGGACGAGAGAGATCAGGAACTGGAAAGTAGCCAGCATGTTGGGATGATCCCAACTCTAACAGACTCATTCCATGTCTAGAAAGAGCTGCTACAGGAAGCAGCTCATGTAGATGGCCAGTATCAGAGAGACCATCAAGGGCACGATTATCCTGGAAGAGGAAAACAGCACCGCAGTGTTAGAAGCAGGGAGTATGCACAGATATAAGAAGACATTTGGCCTGGTAACTGACAACTGGGTTGGGTGCATTTGTGAAACGTAAAGGAAGAAGGGGAGATGAAAGTCGAGATTATTAACAATTTTTGCCAAACATAGGTGGAGGAGGGAAGACCATTGGCTGATCCCCTGGAACTAATGTTTCTTCAGTTCTCTTCTTAATTAGAAACAAGGTGGTCTTCGAGCTTCTGGCTTGCTTTGCAGATGGCTACCGCTGTAAGGAGCAGTGCACTAGGCGGGAGGAGAGGAGAGGAGTCATGCCAGGTTATTAGAGCTAGTAATGGGAGAATATATATGCCTTGTCTATGCTTTGCATGCCCGGAAACAGAACATTTTAAATAGCAACTCTTTGTTGATGATGATGATGATGATGATGATAAGGTGATTTAAATGTAACATTACTTTGAGAAAAGCATTCAGAATACTGCTTTGCTTTTATCACTAGAAAGATGGTTTTCTTCCAAAGCTTAACTCAATTAATGTTTCACCTCCCCCGATATGCCAGAACCACAAATTCTGCAGGGTGTTACTTATGCATTAAATTCACCTTCTCATATTCACAACGGTTAAATCACTTTTACTTTTATATTGCCTTCTTACTGATATTTTGCCAAATTCACATATGCACAAGAAGAAAGTTGATATTTTCTCTCTGTTAGCAAGAGATGCTTTATGGCTGAACTCAATGGCACGACATTAATTCAAAGGGAGAGAGGCCAATGAGACTGGAAATCAAGCCCTTCAATTCTGAATTTCCACATTTATTACATTTGAAGATGCCAAGGCGTAATGATAAAGCATTCCAGCAGGCGGAACTCACGGTTTTAAACCTATTTACTCTGCTGTAGCTGAATGTCGCTGCATATGACAAATGTTGTGAATAAGTATGTTTCAAGGCCAAAGAGCTCCATGAGAAATCCCATCATTCTAAAGATCACAAATTATTTCCGAAATTGAACAATATTACAGCAGCTTAATAGCAAATTTGAGTCTTGTGTCTCCAACATGTCAAGAGTTCTTTAAAGCACCCTGTGGGTGGCTCGTATGCAGTGCCAGCACGCCTCTGCTTTGAGCCTGCCAAGAACCGAGACTGAAATTCTCCCAAGAAGGCAATGAACTCACTACCTGGTTACCCACTCAACAGGAGAATTGGGGAAGTCAGGCATGGTTAGTGCAAAACCATCGTTTCAGTGGAACTACTGACTCATCATTCAGTTTGAATTACGGAATTCACTCTTGTTTTTAGCACCTGACTCCTGCACACGAACCAGTTACCCTTACTACCTTAAAAGCAGCATTAATCTCCTTCCCAAAAAAGGCTTAAAAAATGCAACCAAAGTCTAATAAAAGTTAACTGACAAGAAATCCTTGTTTTTTTAAAATATGCATACATTAGCTTGTGTTCTGAATTTTCTAGATTTTCTTTTTAAAATGTCTTCTTAGGCCCCTAAACCGTTGATGTTTCTAAAGCATTTCAACATTTTCTCATACAGACCATATCTCCCTGACAACTTGATACATTCTGAAGTAGCACAAAAATCCTTTGTAAGACAGCGCGAGTCAAAGTTGGTATTGGCTTCGTTTACCATAAATGATATTTTTATCTTTTAGAAAATATAAGAGAATACTTGCGTTGGAGCCTCATTTTTCATTTTTTAAAAGAGATTTTTGCTATAGGGCGTGTGCTCTCACCAGAGAGACAGAGAGACAAAAAGCGAGAAATCACCCCCCAAGGGGGATGGCCATGCCACAATCCCTTCTCCTCTCAGGATTTTGGGCATGCATGCACGTGCACCCAGCGTGAGTTTGAAACTGCTGGGCCTGGGACTCGAACAGTGGTTGACTACGCAGGAGTTCAGTGATGTAATCATTATGCCATCTGCCAGTCCCACTTTGGAGCCTCTTTATGAGGACTCAGATGAAAAGTTCTCCCAAACTGGGAACCAGCAGTTAGCATAATGGCTATGTCGCTGGACTCCTACGTAGTCAACCGCGGTTCCAATCCTGGACCCAGTGGCTTAAAACTCACGCCGGGTGCGTGTGCGTGCGTGCCCAGGATCCCGAGAGGAGAATGGAGGAGAAGGGATTGCAGCGTGGCCATCCCCCCTGGGGGGGGCGATTTCTCGCTTTCTGTCTCTCTGTCTCTCTCTCTCTGTCTGGCGAGCGCACGCGTCCTATAGCAAAAACCTCTCAAAAAAAAAAAAAAATTCTCCCAAACTCACCTAGACTACTCAGATCTAGCTGTGACTGAAGAGACCGACATTGGAGTCTAGTTTGGGAGAGGGAGTAAAATAGGAAAAATGAAAGACACTTAGGGAAAGAGAGGGCCTTCTCTGTGTGCTTTTTACTGATGAGATTTGGTGCTTATTCCTCACATGATCTGGTTAAACCCAATTCCAAATTCACCAGTCTGTAAAGCACTCTTTGGGTTTTTGGTCCTGATTTTGAAATTTAAGGATAATAAAGTCTCCCCCGAGCCTCATCAGATCTTAATTATTAAAGCGTCTCAGTGTTGCTGGTGCATTGTGCGCAAACCCTCACTGAACTGCGAACACACCCTGAAATCTCAGCAGGATTAATTTTTTCACAGCTTGAATGATTTTTATCAGATTAATTACCACCTCCTGTAGTCCAATCCCTCACTCTCTGCCAACCCACCCTAAGAACATACATCTATTTCGGGAGCTGTGAGAAATCCAACTGTCACGATGCATTTAGCTGAATTTAATTTTTTTTTTTTTTGACAAAACTAGGTTCTTGGAACAACCCTTGCTGAGCTGATGGTTGAGAATTGAGATGCTACATGTAAATAGGCACAGTGCTTTCAAGCAAAGAGCAACGTGCTTTTGTTTGGATTTGTGGTTTATTACCACAGATAACTATACTTAGTGGGCATTGTGTCTAGTTGAACACTCTAGCAGGATTTTCTATAGATTTACTGTTTTCTTTCCCTTTAACTCCAGATACTTAGGGTTTGTTTCTCCTCTATAAAAAGATAGAAGTTTTCTGTATATATTTGGAACCGTGGCAGGCCTCTGCCATAACGTTTTAGTCAGTTCCTACTGTGAATGGCAGAGTCAGGTGTAGGAACCATCAGCGTGCGTACCAATAATACATAAACAAATGAGGAGAAAAGAGAGCTCTTCCTTATGTTAGAACACTGGCCGATATATGTGGAGGGAGTAGTGAAGCTGAAAAACCACTGTTTTGGTCCCATCATAGCGTAGAAGGTGCCAAAAATCTGGGACTTGAACCTTGGTTGGCCATGTGTGATCCAACTTCCTCTGTGTAGTGCCTAACCACTGTGCTGTAGGACTAGCCCCACAAATGGAAGTATTAAGAAGAAAAGGGAGGGGTCAGCAGAAGACATAGCAGTTATATCGCTGGACTCCCACATGGCTAAGTGTGGTTCGAGTCTCAGACCCAGTGGTTTGAAACTCACGCTGGGCATGTGTGCATGCATGCCCAAGATCATGGGAGGAGAATGGAGGGGAAGGGATTGCTGTGTGGCCATAGCCTGGGGGGTGATTTTTCACTTTCCCTCTCACTGTCTCTCTTTCTCTGGCAAGCACACACACCCTAAGGCAAAAACCTATTAAAAAAAAAAAAAGAAAAGAAAAGAAAGGGAGGG
This sequence comes from Tupaia tana, assembly GCA_026018925.1. NCBI lineage: Eukaryota > Metazoa > Chordata > Mammalia > Scandentia > Tupaiidae > Tupaia > Tupaia tana. The sequence goes on from JAKSZU010000009.1 coordinate 24,290,570, forward strand.
CCAGCCAGTGGTGGTGTGGTGGTGAAGGTGCTGGATTCCTACATGCCAACCACAGTTTGAGTTTCAGACCTGGTGGCTTGCTTTTTCTCTTTCCCTCCCTCTCTCTGCCTCTTTCTGTTGAGCACACATGTCCTATAGCAAATTAAATAATAATAATAATAATAATAATAAGCAAAATTAAATCGATGTATAAAGAAAAAGAAGTAAAGGGAGCAGATATATATAAAATCTCTGTCAAATGGTTTCTAAAAATAAGTCATATATAAAAATAAACATAAGTTTCTATACAATGTATAACAATTAATTACATGTATTATATATGTGACATGTATTTGTGTATATATCTATATATATCGTCTGTGTATTTAGTCACTATGTTATCTACATCCCCAAAACAAAGTTGATCATGTGATCCCCCTGCACACACACGTATATACGGGGGACAGGGGGCAGGAGACAGAGGGAGAGAGAGAGAAAGTAAACGAGGCAAAATGTTAAAAATTTTTTGAACCTGGGTAAATCTTATACAGAATTCTCTATATTCTTATAATTCATTAGTTTGTTCAGATAGTGTGCATGCACACAAGAGAGTGAGAAAGAGAGTAAGTGAGAGAGGGAGAGAAACACTCGCAACAGGGTCTCTGGTCACACACCGATCCCCTTCTCCTAGCCCTGTAGCTTATCTGGCGTTTGGGTGTACACATGTGCACACGGCCTGTGTGTTCCAGGCTGTCCAGACCAGAGATCTGAACCCACAGTTGGCCATACAGCTTCCAGCACTGCAGTGTGGGTATGCTACCAACTGTGTCACAGAGGCTGAGCCAATTTTTAAATTTGAAACTCATTTTAAAATGTCATTACTGGTTCCCTTCTATGCCTTGTGGATTCCCATCTTCATTCTTCACTGACATCACTCCCACTGCAACTCCCCAGGATGCTGGCAAGTCAGCTTCTCCAAATCCTTCCTGGATCTCCAGGTCCAACTCCAATCTCTCTGCTTCTATGCACTGCTTGCTTCTCTGCATCCCTCTAGCATTGCTGGTGTCAATATCAGTTGGCATTAAGCTTGATTTTGATTGGCTTTGTTTTGGGATATACACAGCGTAGACATTCAGTGATGCAATGAAGAGTGAGGGTGTAGACATGCTACATCATGTGAAATACAACCAGAGAGCAAAGCATATGATTGGGTACATAAATGCACTGATATGGGGCTCAGACTGGGTTCAACTCTCAGTTCTGCCACTTAAAAGCTGTGTGACTTAGAACAAGTTTCTTACCTTCTCTCAGTTCCTCTAACAAGAAGTGGTATTTCATGAGGAGAAAGACAGAGTCTAGGGGCTTGATTCAAAATCTAGAATTCTCACAGTATGTGACCTTGGATAAAATAATTCCCTTCTGTGGGTGTAAGTTCTCACCTGGATCCTAAGGGGTTGGGTGAATAAGTGGTTTTCTGTTCTTGCTACCCATTAGAATTGCCTGGGGAACTTTTAAAATACATATAAAATGTATCCATGTTCAGATCTCCCAACCCCACTCCCCCCAGGTTTTTATTTGATCGGTCAAGGGTGAATTCTAAGCATGGTACTTTTTAAAAGCTCCCAAGTAATTGTGACGTGAGGCCCAGGTTGAGAACCAGAGAGGCAGCTTATTCCCAAGGTTGTTTCCAGTTTTATAATTCTATGCTTCTCTGCAAACGTGCCTTTGGATTCTTTCTTATTGGTTTTGAGACCCCTTCTGTTTCTCCCACAACGTGTGGCTTAGGGATTGATCACATGATATGGACACACAATATTGATGTAATGAATAAATTACTAAAATAATAATCGGCTAAGATTCTCTCTTCCCCTCCACCCTAACTGGAGTGAGACATCTTTGTCAATCTCAGCATCTTGACAGAATAATTACTGCCCCCAGCATCCCCTACTAGCCATAGGAAATTAGTTGTACGCTCTTAATAGGAATCTGCTGTGTCAATGGACTATTTCTGTCATTGTGGTTTAGTCTGATATTCCAATATGCCCCTGCTGCTTTTCATGTTACTTAGCAAAAGAAAAAAAAAGGCAGTGGTTCCCCCCTTGGTTCATATTTGACCAATTGCTATGCTTGAAGCATGAAACACCATAGGTGTTGAAAATGATTAGGGGCAATTAAGATACTGCAGCCTCCGAGGAAGAAGCCACTATCAAGTCTTCGATCTCCCAAATGCACAGGTTGTGTGTTCCTGCAGCAGCAATTACCTAAAAATATCTAGTACTTAATTACTTCCAAAGTGTCAGTCTTCATAACTGGGTATTAGAATGTTCTAATTGATAGCGCAGCTGCAGCTTCTCTGCCTGACACTGGCATATGGCTCGCAATATTCTTCTACCATGATCGGTTTTCTTTCTCCATAAGGCTCACTTACAGATCACAGATTGCTGGTGTGATATAGCTGAGATTGGAATTACTACACCTTTTCTTTCTTTCCTTGTTTCTTTCTTTTTTTTTTTTCAGTTTACCACTTCTTCATTTCTTGCTTTAAGTGAGAGAAAAAAAAAAGTCAAAACAAAACAACAAAGGAAAATATTTAAAAAACAAAAGAGAAAGTAAAGAAGAAAAAGTAGTTAATTGTATTAGAAAACTTGTAGTTCCTGTTGTTTTCGCATTTCACGTTAAGAAAATTCTATATGGGTATCAGCAGATGGTGTAATGGTTATGTAGCTGGACTCCCACATAGTCGACCACAGTTCGAGTCCTGGACCTGGTGGCTTAAAACTCACGCTGGGCACATATGCATGCGTGCCCAAAATCTCAAGAGGAGAATGGAGGAGAAGAGGTTGTGGCATGGCCATCCCCCCTCGCTTTCTGCCTCTCTGTCTGTCTCTGTCTCTCTGGTGAGCACATGCACCCTATAGCAAAAACCTCTCTCTTAAAAAAATTTCTATCTATATATAATCTAGATGGTAGAGTCATCCTCATTATCCTTAAAATCTAGGTAAGACTGACCGAGACCTACGCCAGAGACTACACATAGTCCAAGCTCTGAATTTCCAGAGTGCAAAAGTGATTGCAGGCACCCCAGCTCTGAGCACTTTGCCATTGCTGAGTCTGTTTATTCCAAGATCTTCTCACTGTGCTGCATACACTGTTTCTATTCCATACTATGTTGACTCAAACAGAAGATTTTATTGAAGCGTGGGGGAATACAGAGGGATTTTTGCCACAGGCATGCAAATAACTTCTAATGGAGTGGCAGCCATCCCTGTTCTTCCAAGTCTCTCAGCCATTTCTGCCACCGAGCTCCAGTTTGTCACTGTATGCCTCAGCCTTCATGCTCTCTCTTTGTGGCCTGTATTTTCTTACCTTCTGCTCCTGTCGCCTCAGGAGGAATATAAACGTATTATAGATGTTACAGTAATTCAGCTCTCTCTAGTTTAGTCTGGACCTGCTTTGGCATATCCACAGTGTACATTTGCTGCTGAAAGGCCCTTCTGTTTTTTGTTTTTCTTTCTTCATGGTAGAGCATATATGCACACATGAGAGAGACAGAGAGAAACAGAGACTCTCCACAATGTCTGGTGATGCCGTGATTCCCTTCTTCCAGTCCTCCAGCCCTTCGGATCTGGGAGGCACTTGTACATGTGCTGGCGTGTTTCAGGCTGATCACTGGGGATTTGAACCACAGTTGCCATGTGGGATCTTGCTTTTCTTGAGTAGCACATTACTGCTATGTCATGGAGCTGGCTCCTTAAAATGGCCCTTCTTGGGACCAGCAGATGGCATAGTGGTTATGTCTCTGGACTCCCACATGGTCAACCGTGGTTTGAGTCCTGGACCTGATGGCTTAAAATCACACCAGGTGGGACCAGCAGTTGGCGTAATGGCTATGTCACTGGACTCCCATGTAGTCAGCTGCAGTTTGAGTCCTGGACCCAGTGGCTTAAACTCATACCGAGTGTGTGTGCGTGCGTGTGCAAGATCCCGAAAGAAGAATGGAGGAGAAGGGATTGCAGTGTGGCCATCCCCCTGTGGGGTGATTTCTCGCTTTCTGTCTCTCTTTTTCTCTTTCTTTCTGGTGAGTTCACGTGCTCTATAGCAAAAACCTCTTTCAAAAAAAAAAAAAAAAATCACACCAGGAGTGTGTTCATGCCTGCCCAGGATCCTGGGAGGAGAATAGAGAAGGGATTGCAGTGTGGCCATCTCCCTAGGGTGTGATTCCTCACTTTCCCACTCACTATGTCTGCATGTCTCTCTCCCCCCAGTGAGTGCACGCACACTAAGGCAAAAACCTCAAAAAAAAAAAAAAAAAAAAAAGAGAGAGAGAGAAAAATAGGCCCTTCTTACTAGGTTTCTTTTCTAGTACACACCCCCCCACATACATTTATAAAACTTAAAAGACACGTCAATTACAACTTATTCTTTTATTTGGCAATAGAATTTCCTATAAAACAGCCTCCTAAATTGTGTTCGGGGCTCTGGCTTCTTTCTAGTTCTGATTGATTCTCCACACAGCTGTCAAATGAATCTTCCAGGAAGTCTTTTCATCATGTTATCTCTCTGCATACCACCTTTAATTAATATGATGATCTAGTGAATATTTAGATGTCAGTGGTTGATCATGGAGCCATGTATTACCACAGATAATTTTAAATGTCTTAATTACCCCCCGGGACTTAAAATGTTTTAAATGAGAGGAATGAGTAATGATCTGTACAATGTATTTAGAATAGATTCTGCAATATAATAAGTGCTAAGTAAAGGCTGGTGACTAATCTCTTTGTTTTTGTTATTTTGTTGTTGGCACCTTCAGGGTATGGTAGTGGCTGGGTCAGTGGGAGGAGGCGTATCAACAAGTCCTGGGGACTTTACGGTGCTGCTTAGATTCCCGTGGCTAAATCGCTGATTGCACCTGTCAGTAATGTCAGAGCTAGGTTTTGTAAGTAGCTCCTTTGTCGCATTCACCCCTGCCTGGTGGCTGTAGCTGGCCGATCCAGGAAATGCTCCTAAAGGTATGTCTAAACTCCTTAGCCTTCCATGCAACATCTCGCATCATCAGACTGTTCATTTTTCCAATCTTTGATTCTCTTGCCCTTACAATACCATTTTCTATTCTAGCTATGCTGGTCCTTATGATAGACTAACATATTGTGCTTGCTGAGGTAACCTTAAATGAGAATTTTCATTTGGAACTAAGGGAGTTAAATTGGGATCTTCCTAAAGGGGTGGTGGTAGTGGAGGGTGGGAGGTTCAGGGGTGAAGTTAAGCACTGACAAAATCCTACATGATTACACATTTCCTATTTTCAAAATGGATCCATATGTTGGTCATCTGATTTGCCCTTTACCTTGCACTGTGCACAATGTCTCCCAAACTCAAATGGTGAAAGCGTTGGGGGCAACAGGTGGCATAGTGGTTAAGGTGCTGGGCTCCCATGCCATCAACTGGTTTGAGTCCCAGACCCAGTGGTTTGAAACTCATACCAGGTGCGTGTGTGTGTGTGCATGCCCAAAATCTCAAAAGGGGAAGGGATTGCAATGTGGCCACCCCTCCCCCCACCCCAGGAGAGGGACTTCTCACTTTCTGTCTCTCTGTCTGGTGAGTGCACGTGCCCTATAGCAAAAATCTCTTAAATAAAAACTGAAATTGTTTTCTCAACTGTTGTCTTGCTATCTTGTTGAGCAGGGTTCTTTACCTCGGCTTATAGTTTACCCCTAGTTTTAGGGAGCCCACATAAGGCCTGCTCTCCCTTGGAATGAAGCAGGGTTCTTCAGAGGCCAGAAACAAATACCATGTCCGTTAGCAGAACCAGCAGAGCCAAGGTCCCGGGAAGACCTTCTAGTGCTGGCAGATGGGAGGTGGAGGATATGGCCATGTGTCATCAGGTTTACTCTCTACCTGAAGTTTGTTCCAAGGACAGTTACACACTGTGTCCGTAGTTTGGCTCATTTGTTGGTCCACACTTTAATGAATGTGATCAATCAAAGGCATGCTGCTTGCCTGTAACTGAGTTTATTGTCTTCCTGAAGTGATTTCTTTAGCTGTCCAGTCCCCAAACAGAATTCCATATTGGACACCATATTGAAAACACTGTTTTTTGTAAGATGGCAAAATTGGCCCATCTGTTTCTCTCCCTGCTTACCTGTAGATGTGGAAATGGTCAGACACGCCCCTCACCATGGTCTGGACTTGTTCCAAGGCATTACACCAGCTGGAGAATCCTCCCTCATTTATCTCTTCAGACTGTTCTCCTTTCACAAGAAGAACAAACTGATTTAGGAAAAGGTCAAAGTCTAGTCACAGGTGTTTCTCTGACCAGATGCAGCTGAGCGAAAGGGTAGAGCAGAGGGAAATCTGGATTGGGAGGAAAAGAGAGATGGCTGGGTAGGGGGCCTGGTTGGGCTGGCGCACATCAGTATCAGTGCCTGAATGTCTTAAAGAGACTGGAGGGGAAACACATGGAACCTGAATTTCACGGCTTATGCTGCTTATATCTCTCTGTGTGTGATGAAGGGAAAGTTGGCAGTCATTTTTCTCAAATGTCACCTATCCCTTTTCTTGGCCCAGTTTCCTCATCTATGTCAATAACTGCCCTGGTGTTGCAGTTGTGAAAGTCTTTGCAAATGGAAAAATGCTGTACATATTTAAGGACTTGGGGAGAAAACCATAGACTCTTAAGACGATGAGACTTTAAAGGTTATTTGGACCAATCCTTTGTCCTGTGCTTGAAGAATCTGCTATCGTTGGGACTAGAAGATGGCATAATGGTTATGTTGCTGGACTCCCACATAGTCGACTGTGGTTCAAATCCCAGACCCAGCAGCTTAAAACTCACACTGGGCACGTATGCGTGCTTGCCCAAGATCCTGAGAGGAGAACAGAAGAGAAGGGATTGAGGTGTGGTCATCCCCCTGGGGGACGATTTCTTGCTTTCTGTCTCTCTGGTGAGTGCATGTGTCCTATAGCAAAAACCTCTGTAAAAAAAAAAAAAAAAAAAAAAACAAAAACAAAAACAAAAAGAATCTGCTGTTGTTACTGAATTTACTTGAAGATCTACAAAGATAAAGATGTACTCATGGAATCAATCAACAAATAGTCAACAAATACTACTGTTTTTCACATGCTATAGATACAACAATGGATAATCAGAGAAGGCCTCTGTTCTCATGGGACTTCAGTTTGACTAGGGAGAAAAAATATAATAGGTAAACAAAAATATAGATACTTATACTTTCTGATAGTGATACATGGTATACAGGGAACTGAAATAGGGTTATGTGATAGAGGGACAAGGGGAAGCTATCCTAAATTAGATGATCAGGGAAGGTTTCTCTGAGAAGGTGACAAATTTATTTTGGAATGATAGGAAAGAGTCAGATGGAAAAGACCAGGGGGAAGAACATTCCAGATAAAGGAGCTAGCCAATGAAGAGGCCATGAAAGGGGAAAGTATATTGAGGATGAATGTGACTAGAAAAGATTTTATGAAGAGTGCTATGAGGGGACCACAGGGGAAGATCAGGACTGGATCATGAAAGGAACTGAAAACAAACAGAGAAAGCACTTATATTTGATTCTAAAAGTGACGGGAAGCCACTGAAAACAAAGAAGTTGCATGATCAGTTATGAATTCTAATAAGAATCCTCTGCACGTTTGAGAAAAGAATAAAGAGAATAAGGTAGAAACTGGCATTGGAGTTAGGTTATGGAATTTGTATATTTGTTCAAAATTATTTCTTTCATCCTTGCCACAATTTCCTATAGACTGTGTATATTGTTCTTCCCCATTAACTTTGACCTCAGCCATCTGACTAGCCTTGACCAATAAAATATGAGAACATGTAACCTTTATCTTGTCAAAGCAGAGCTTCAAATGTGCTTGTAGTGGTTTGGCTCTTTCAACTGTGAGCCTCTGCTGTCCAGCATGAGAACAGCACGGCCATCAGCCTGGATCCTTAGTAGACTCATGAACCTAAGCGTATCCCAGAAGAGCCCAGCAGAGTCCACTTGAGCCATAGTCTTCATGCAACTTGAGCAAGAAATAAATATTTCTTTCTCAAAACTCCAGAAATTCTGGGATTTTCCAAGGCTAAACAAACTGGTAGCAGTGAAAGTGGTGAGAAGTGGCTAGATTTTACACATATAGTATTTCAAAGGCAGAACTAACAAGACTTATTTATTTATTTTAAATTTTTTTAGGGTTTTTCTATGGAGCATGAGTGGTTGCCAGAGAGAGAAGCAAAGTGAGAAATCATTCCCCAGCGGGGGATAGCTACACAGCAATCCCTTCTTCTCCATTATCCTCTTGGGATTTGGGGCATGCATACACACTCATGTGCACGTGCATTCGCACGCGCGCGCGCGCACACACACACACACACACACACACACACACACACAAACCCAGCATGATTTTCAAGCCTCTGGGTCTGGGACTCAAACTGCAGTCAGCCATGTGGGAATCCATTGCCTTAACCACAATACCACCTGCTGGCCCGACTTCTTGATATTTTTATGAGTTGAAAGAGAAGTAGAAAAGTCAAGGATAACTAATTGTGAATGAGGCATCCTTTACTGCAGTGAAGACTTGGGGAAGAACAAATATTCAGGAAAACCAGGAATTCATTTTTGGCCATCTTGAGGTGGTTTTGGAAGATTCATATATTAATCTACTTGTGTCTCCCAATAAATATATATTTCTTTATTGTTTTATTTTACTTCATTAGTACTAAAATAACATTTGGTAGCTTACATTGTAAATACCATAATAAAACCATTAATATAAGGAGACCCCAAAGAAAAATTATATCAAGAAATTCTAGCAGTGGAAGACTACTACAATTCAATACAATTAATTTTGAGCCTCTTACTACCCAAACGAAGAGGCAAAAGCAGTGAGTTGTAAAACTCTCATTTTCTGGGGCAGTGGTTCTCAGTCTTGGCTGCAGGGTATAATCCTGGAGCTTTGCCAACCTCATTGTGAATGGTGACTCCTGGAAGTGCAACTCAACAGCCTGATCCAGCGCCTATACCTAGGAGTTGGAATGTAACTGGTCTGGGATGGAGCTGGCTTATGAATGGCCTTACTTTTTATGTGACTATGATATGCAGCCAGAATAGAGAATTACTAATTTTGCAGAAGAAAGTGTACCCATTGACATGGAAAGATAAACTTGTTCTTGAGCTCTAATTAAATTTGTCTCAGGAATCTTTATGTAAGGAGTATTGAACTGTGTAATGGATAATGCCATAGACAGCAATTTCACATGAGATACAGAAGCCTTTCGCTTTTGCTGGTTATGACATGCACCCTTAGTGCAAGCAGTTGCAAAGTTATAGGTGTATAAAATCAGCTCTGTAGGAGACAGGGTGACAGGGTTCAGTTACCTAGCTTTCCTGCAATTTGACTTAGCACAATATTAAGCATAGGGAATCATGAAGTGAGAGGTAATGGAATCCTCAAGAACACCAGTAGTTTCAGCAGAGCTTTGCTCAGTTTGGCCAGCAACCCACACTGGAGGATTTCTCAGAGGGCTAAGCCTTTTGGCTGGCAGCTTCCCCTTTAACTGAGGGTTGCCTGTGGTCAGACAGGGCGTGGCTTGTGTTCTCCTTCCCTCTTAGTTCTGTCACTGTTATGCTTTCCCTTGCCAGGCAGGTTTTTCCTTTGGGGGAAGACACTTAGGCAGAGAATGAAATTAAGAAATAATGTAATGATGATGGTGGCAATTCTTTGCGCAGCCTAAGAGCAGTTGGCTGCTAATTGTGGAGCAGTAAAAAGGGGGGCCCTGGGCCATAAGGTTTGCATTTGGAACACCTGTAGTTTTCATTTAACACCATGGATCATTAAACAGCTGCTCGGAATGGCCTTATTAAAACAAACACAGTTGCACTGTTTTATATTGCACTGAGCAGATCAGATGTAAGCAGAAGGATCTTATTTATTTTTTTAAAAAAGACATGCTAAGCATATTCTGAAGATGCTATTTTGTGCTGGGTACTTTGCTGCCTTTGTAAAGCTGAAAATAATTGAGACCACTGGATTTTACTTTAAGTCCTTTTGCTGGGGCTGAAGGGCGTGGAAAGTGTGGCACTGAGAGTCTTCCATAGGGAGGCTCTCATTAAATTCACTGGTGTGCTCTGAGACTGGCCTGTCAGGTGTGTTCCTTCACATTACAGCAAGCCCCTGCAATGTGAAGATGACCTTATGGGAAGAAAGGGAGCTTTTTGGAGGTTTTCCATAATTGGGGATGTGTTCATTCTGTCACCCACACTCACACTCATATCCCCCTTACAAGTTTCATCATACATTTTTGAGATGGCTAATTAAAATTAGATACTGAGTTTGTTTCCAGGGTTATGGTATAAACTAAAGTTAGGATGTAGAGGTTTTCTTGATTTAAAAATAATTGCCTTTGATGGAGGTATTTTTAAGTTATTTGTCAAAGGATCTTTTAGATGCTTTGAATGCAATAATTTCAGAGGTGTAGTTTGGATAGGGACATATTGGTATTTTTAAGTGGTTTATTTTTTTAAAGAATTATTTTATTTAACTTTATTATTTTTTTTTTCAGTTTTGATCAGAGAAAGACGGGGCGGGGGGTGGGGGAGGGGAGTGAGAAAGCAAGCCACCAGGTCTGGGACTAAAATCGTGGTGGGCAATGTGGGAGTCCAGCATCTTTAACCACTATGCTACCTGCTGGCCCCAGTGGTTTATTTTTATGAGAATGCAGTGGAGAACATATCAGAGAGATATGTTTGTGTATGTGTGTGCGTGAGAGAGTTTGATCTATCCACATCAAGCTCTAAATGTGGATTAATCGCTTCTATAATTGCACAGTTATGAACATACACTACACTTTATGTCTACTCTGATTCTGTGTGGTAAGCCTTTTATAGACATTATTTGGCTTTGATTTTATTAAAGGGTGCGAGTCATACTCATTGTACCCTCCTGTGTACCAATCACACAGTCCCAAGTGTTCTTCAGACCAGGAAACATGCACCTGATGTGAGTTTCAAGCCTCCAGGTCTGGGACTCAAACCACTGTAGTCATGTGGGAGTTCAGTGATGTAGCCATTATGCCATCTGCCAGTCCCATATTATTATTTTTTACTTTGACCAGAGAGAGAGAGACAGAGATGGAAAGTGAGAAAGCAAGGTGCCAGGTCTGGGACGTGAACCATGGTCAGGCATGTGGGAGTCCAACACCTTAACCACCACACCACCTGCCAGGCCCAACCATGTAACTTTTTAAGTAGATGGTCTTGGCTTACAGTATCCTTCACGTACTTGTCTGTCTTGTATCCTCTGTAGGTAGGTTATCCTTGCTCTGGTATCCTGCTACCTCAACCCATTTCCTGACTCTGATCTTTATTACTAGGTCAATCCTTGGCAAAATTGTGCTCAACGTCCCTCATCATAAGAGAAATGCAGATCAAAACAACAATGAGAGGGACCAGCAGTTAGCGTAATGGCTATGTCGCTGAACTCCCACGTAGTCGACCACAGTTCGTATCCTGGACCCGGTGGCTTAAAACTCACGCCAGGCGCGTGTGTGTGGCGTGCCCAAGATCCCAAGAGGAGAATGGAGGAGAAGGGATTGTGGCGTGGCCATCCCCCCTGGGGGGTGATTTCTCGCTTTCTATCTCTCTGTCTCTCTCTGTCTTTCTGGTGAGTGCACGTGCCCTATACCAAAAACCTCTCCCCCCCCAAAAGAAAACAAAACGATATACCACCTAACCCCAGTTAGAATGTCTAAGATTAAAATAAAAAACAAAAAATAAGTGTTGGCGGGGGTGTGGTGAAAGGGGAACTCTCTTACACTGCTGGTGAGAATGTAAATTAGTCCAGCCACTGTGGAGAACAATTTGGAGATTCCTCAAAAATCTACAAATAGAACTACCATATGATCCAGCAATCTCACTCCTAGGTATCTACCCAAAGACAGAAGAATTCTTCATGGGAAAAGTGCTTGCACATCGATGTTCATTGCGACACTATTCATAATTGCTAAGACATGGAGCCAACCCAAATGCCCCCAAACAGATGAATGGATTTAAAAACTGTGGCACATATACTCTATGGAATACTATTCAGCCATAAAAAAAAACACTGGCTTTTGACAGAAAGTGGAAGAATATGGAAGATTTACTGCTGAGTGAAGCAAGCCAGGCTATGAAGGAGAGACATTGTATGTCCTCACTTAATATATACCATGTGTCGGCACTCTATGACTGAAACTGATTGAGTAAAGGATATTCAAACACAATAAATGGGTGTAAATACTAGATATAGTGTGTGTGGAAGAGTAGGACCCTAGGAAGGACATTTAGAAGAAAAATTTGGAGGCAAAACGTTAATGGGACAAAGAAATGTAGTATTATATGTTGAAGATACTTTATAGTTTAATCAACTGGACTAGGGAGAAATGTTCACATATTGAAATATTTACCTTGTAAGCTAAAAAATGTGATTGAATATAGGGACCAGCAGTTAGTGTAATCGCTATGTTGCTGAACTCCTATGTAGCTGACCCCAGTTCAAATCCCGGACCCGGTGGCTTAAACTTATGCCAGGCACGTGTGCATGCGTGCCCAAGATCCCGAGAGGAGAATGGAGGAGAAGGGATTAGGGTGTGACCATCCCCCCTGGGGGGTGATTTCTCACTTTCTGTCTCTCTGTCTCTCTCTGTCTTTCTGGCAAGCGCACACACCCTGTAGCAAAAACCTCTCCAAAAAAAAACAAAAAAGAAGAAGAAAAGAAAAATGTGATTGAATGTATAAAAAAAGTGAAATAAAAAAATAAAAATGAAGAAAAAGAAAGTACACTTAAGAACAAACTAAAAAAAAAAGCTAGCACTTTATTCTTGGTGTTCTTCACCTCGATCCACTGCCTTCATTCATTTTTTTCCCCCCTTGGTGGGCCAGGCTTTCTTCCCTTTTCCATTCCCTTACATTCCTTGACAGATTCCCAGATCCCTTCATCTTTATTCCACTCTGTCCATCTGCTCCAGGGAAGTATGGGGAACTACTACAACATGACAGCTAATGAGATGAAGTACTACAACTGGGCAAAGTTTAAACCTCCACTAGTTGGAGGCAATGTTGGAAGTGGGTCAAGACAGTTGGTTTTCTTCTTGTTACATTCTGAGATCAAATTGCAAGTGAGTGGTCCTTTTCTGTGTTCTTCTGTCACTAGACTCAGCTTTGAATTTCCCAGGCAAAAGACTGGGCAATGACTCTCAACAAACAGTTTTGGACAGCAAAATGAATGGGCAGGAGGACCTTTCCCAGATCTCCCTCCCTCAAGATAGTAGCTCAGCCTATTTACAAGCTTGACGCTAAACATAGAAAGCAGTGCCTCAGCAGAGGAGTGCCTCATACAGAGTATTATGCTGCTAAGAGCATTGGCCAGGCCTGCAGCCAATGGTCAAGATTTGGTGAAAGATTCTTCTTTGCTGAGCACTATGGTCCTCAAGATGCGAGATTCCTCTTCCACCATAGTAAAAGAACGGGCAGTATTACACTTTTCCTTCTTCTGAGGAAAAATGGCTTTTCTGTAAACCCACTTTCAGATTGCCTGCCTTATCGATAAAGAATCTAGAGACCAGCAGATGGCATAATGGTTACCTCACTGGATTCCCACATAGTTGATCAGAATTCTAGTCCCAGACTGGGTAGCTTAAAACTCATGCCAGATGCGTGTGCGTGCGTGCCCAAGATCCTGAGAAGAGAATGGAGGAGAAGGGATTGTGACATGGCCATTCCCCTAGGAGATGATTTCTCACTTTCTGTCTCTCTCTCTCTGTCTCTCTGGCAAGTGCACATGCCCTGTAGCAAAAAAATCTCTCTTAAAAAAAGACTCTAATTGACTTAGCCTGTTCTACTTTTGGAGAGGTTTTTGCTACAGGGTGTGTGTACTCGCCAGAAGGACAGAGATAGAGAGACAGAAAGTGAGAAATCACCCCACAGGAGGGATTGCCATGCTACAATCCCTTCTCCTCCATTCTCCTCTCAGGATCTTGGGCATGCACGCACATGCAACTAGCATGAGTTTAAGCCACCGGGTCCAGGACTCCAACCATGGTTGACTACATGGGAGTCCAGTGATGTAGCCATTATGCCAACTGCTGGTCCCTGTTGTTTCTTTTTTTTATTTACTTTTTTTATTATCATTTATACATTTAGTCACTATACATCATTTAGATTGTAAAGAGACTTTACTCAGCATGATATACACCTCAGTCCAGCCCAGTTGAGAATACTCTACACATCCTCATCAACAGGTAATGAACCATGTCTGGGGACCAGCAGTTGGTGTAATGGCCATGTCTCTGGACTCCCATGTAGTCGACTGTGGTTCGAGTCCTGGATCTGGTGGCTTAAACTCATGCCGGGCACATATGTGTGCGTGCCCAAGATCCTGGGAGGAGAATGGAGAAGGGATTGCAGTGTGGCCATTCCTCCTGGGTGGTGATTTCTTGCTTTCTGTCTCTCTGTCTCTCTCTGTCTTTCTTGCGAGCACACACACCCTATACCAAAAACCTCTCCAAAAAAAAATTTAAAAATAAAAAAAAACTATGTCTGTGTCCCACAAACTTGCTCTATTTTCAACAGACCTATTAGGATTCCAGAGATAATAGAAGGAAGAAATCAGATTAACTTTATATATGATTTTTTAAGAGGTTTTTGCCATGGAGTGCATGTGCTCCCTGGAGAGAAAGAGAGGCAAAGACAGCAAGAGGGAAATTGAGAAATCATCCTACCCAGAGGGGATGGCCTCACCACAGTCCCTTCTCTTCCATTTGCCTCCTGAGATCCTGGGTATACACACACACATGTGGTGCCTACCATGAGTTTCAAGCTACCAGGTCTGGGACTTGAATTGTGGTCGGCCATGTAGGAGTCCAGCAATGTATCCACTATGCCATCGGCTGGCCCCTAGTTCTGATTTTATTTGCATGGAGACTGATTACAGGTTTTGCCTGTTTCTTTCAGGTCATGAGTCGTTGGCTTCAAGCTAATTTGTGTAGTTGAAAATCCAAAGCTTACACACAAACGCACACATACACCTGTCTCTCCAGGTAGGCCAGGTCTGGCTTCATGATTCTACTCTAAGTTTCTAACCTATTAGGCTTGACTTGGCCACAGGGACAGGTGTACAAAGACTAAAACCACTGGCATTCTCTCCCCTGTATGTTCCTCATTACTTCTGTTTGAAAACTTCTAGGCCATCTGGGAAACGCAAGATTGAACACTGAGAAAAATCCTGCTTCTAGCAGTTACCAATGGACTCCCAGAGAGGCATGTAAATAAGATGTGTGTGTCCACGAGAGGAGTTTCTTCGATTCTTAAAGTATTGCCAGCAGGGTTTGTTTTTTTTTTTGTTTTTTTTTTTTTTTTTTTTAGACAATGCTGTATAAAGGCAATTAGTTATTAGCTTATTTGTATTTTTGCTCCTTTACTCACTGCTGCCAGACCCTGAGGAGGGCACCCAGGTAACAATGGAGAGCCAACCAGACATGGGTTAAGGCCTCAGGCCTTTGAGGGTAACTCTCTTTATTCTCTTCTGCCTAGGCAGAAAAGCTAAACTTGAAAGTTATTGCCATTGGATATATCAATTCCCTTTGAATAAGCATGCTAATTTAAAGTTATTCCTTAATGGAAACTTACTGGAAGCTGTGCTCCAGCCGAAGTGGGTGCACAGGAAGGCGACACGGGTGAACAAAATAAGGCCAAGACCTCAATGCCCCTTAGCATGTTCTCAGCCGGCTACAGCCAGAGTAAACTCAAGATTGCAGCTCTGATGGCCAGGAGACATGCGTACTTATTATCGAAGGAGTTTTACAGGAGTAGGATGGGTGAGGGGAAGTAAGTGAAAGATTTTACTCCAAAAGGTAAAGCATTTAAAGTATAGGAATAATAATAATAAAACATGACGTATATTTTGTTTAGGTATAAACAGTCATAATTCTTAGAATGAGAAAGTCCATTTTTCGGGTGCATTCTCTTCTTAGATCTTGATTACCAGGGAGGGTCTTTGGAAGAGAGGGCTCCCAGGAATTTTAATAACCTCAGTCCCAGATTGGTTTGAGAACTTGAACCCCAGGTCAGCTTTGAGAACTCCAGCCTCAGGCTAGGGTGGCAGCAAATTGCTGGCCTAAAAATAAATCCTGTCTGGTTTAGTAAAGACAAGGTTAATATATACTAAAGTGGGATAATTATGTTATCTCTAGGGTAATCCACAGCTAAGAGGGTGAGTTTAATGTCTACATGGGAAAGGTATGTGGTTTTGTGAGCAGCTTAATGACTGACCTAAAGGTTACTGTGTACTTGGGACCCTCTATGTACTACTCTATACAATGGCTGTGGCTTGGGGAACGGCAATCTTCCCTTGTCCTGAGATTAAAGGTGGCTCATGGTCTTTGGGGTATCAGCACCTCATGATGAGTCCCTGAGCTCCTCCCAGCTACTGAGATTGTTTCACCAATTAGTAGCTTTAACCTAAACCTTTCTAATGCTTATCTATGTAATCCCCAGTAGGAGAAGTGAATGTAGCATCTTTTATTGACATTTTCCAGGAGGGTGGGGTGAATCTAATGGGGGTAATTCCCGTTTGCAGTCGCCTTAGTGGATCCGCATTCCTTCAGGATTATTGTAAAAGTTATAGTAAGGCTGGGGGTGCCTTTATGGGATACCGGGGTACGGCAATAAGGCCAATGGCAGAGAAATTGAGTGAAGGCCAGTACAGCAACACAATGGAGGTGAGGTCCAAAACTTGTAAAACTGTTGACCTTGCAAACAGTTCTCCTCAGCCGAGTCCTTGCTCTTAGGCATGAGGGGCAGTTCTTTCATACTCAGCTTGTGTTAACTGCATAGTCCCAGCAGAAACTAAAGGCCAGGGGAGAAAAGTTCAGATGTAATACCTCATCCCTATTTGGAATAAAGTAGGAGAAAGTTTCTATTGGTGAAAAGCCCGATTCCAAGTATACTTTTTAGAGAAGTATATTTTATTTCTTTCAGCCATATGTAATGGATTTCTTGTTACAAGAATATGAGTAGGTAGATGTCTCACAGCATCTGGGAAGATTAGGTAATTATTTTATTAAGATAGTTTTTTTAAAGGTTTTTGCCATAGGGTGTGTGCATTTGCTGAAGAGAGACAGTGAGAGGGAAAGTGAGAAATCCCTGGAGGGGACGTCCACGTGGCAATCCCTTCTCCTGCATTCTCCTCCTGGGATTTTGAACATGCCCACACATGTGCCTGGCATGAGTTTCAAGCCACTAGTCCAGGACTTCAATTGCAGTCCATCATGCAGGGAGTCCAGTGCCTGAACCACTATGCCACCTGCTGGTCCCTATTAAGATAGTTTTATAGTTCTAAAAATAATATATGAACTGTATATAAAGTATTAAAATATGGAAAAGTTTAAAGAAACAAAGCATATGATTCCAGCACTCAGAGAAAAAAAATGCTTTTATTGTAGGTCCTATCCCTTATTGGGCCCATGGGGCCAATTTTATCTTGCAATTCAGAATTTTTCAGGTTTTGGTAAGGTAATCCAATGTGTGTACCACATATTGAATTAGTAAGATAACCTGATGTATGATTTTATGATATCCTCAGTGGAGAGTGGGGCAGTGCTTTAGAATCAAGCACAGTAATATTTCTGCAGCACAATGTACAAATTTTCACTCTAAGTAAGATAGATAAAGACTATGAATAACATCACAATTGTTCTTCATGTCAGATTTTGATACCAAATGAGTTATAAAAATCTTTCTATTTCAGAGGCCTTTGTAGTTTGGAATTGCATCTAAAAGGTTGTGAACTTGTATTTTAGTACAACATTTAGGCAATTCCTAAGCACTCATTGCATGCTAGACATCATGGAAGGAGTTGAATGTACACAGAGATCTGTGTACATTCTGTCCTCTTCATACTAATAAAAGTATATCTGAGGGATTGGGCTCTCCGGCTTTCAAAAGGTAGCAGGTAACAAGGACATGCTGCCCATAAGGACTTGTCTGTATCTACCCTAGTTGTCAGGCCTTTTATAGCTTTGGCCTCAGTTTTACCCACAGACGTTGATTCTCATATTCTTCCACTTGGATCTGCCATCCCCGGCTGGGGATGACCCTACATTTGATCCTAGTGCTGCTCCCAATTCTCTTTAGCTCAAAGGTCAGATCGTGGCAGGCTGTCTATGTTCTCCAAGCAAACAAATCCCATCCTGTCTCTGGATTTGCTTTTACAAATCTATTTTGGTGCTGGCATTCATGGTGACCCTGCCTTGCTCCACTTGGTCAAGGTAAAACAGGCATGACCTGAAAAATGGTTGAGAAAAAAATATAAAGGTGAAGATGAAGTGCATGCGGCATCCATTCAAATTAAAGAGATGGCTTGAAAGGCAAGTGTCAAAAATTAAGCAAGTAAATAACAGAGCACTGTGAGTCGTTGGTTTGTAACTTGATGGCTGCCTGTCTGTGCCTCTTCCTGTGTCTCTGCTCTAGATTTCAACATTCTCCCACATAATGAGTATTTTGCAGAAGGAAATGTCAGAACTCTTTCGACTATGCAAATGAAGATGGGGAATTTGGTGAAATGATAACTAATGGATGAAAAAATATTGAAAACCTGTAATTACCTGTGATAAACAATATGTTATGCTTTCTTTTATCTGCTCTGAATCTGCCAGGGCATTTTTTCTTGTCTAATGCAGTATTTCAGGCAGGTATTACTTCTCAATTATATGTCTCAAGCTATAGTTCCTGCTGACAAAGAGAATGAAAGCACATTTTGGTTATTATGCTTTCCCTTCCTCATGGACTCCGAATGCCTATATGCTAATATAAACCCCAATGCCAGGAAGTCCAAGTGGAAATGTTATTAGAAAGCTATGGATATGTAGTTAATGAAATATGTATGATTACAATATTGCAGGACATGTGTAATATTGACGAGAACTCAACTGATCTCAATATTTAATAAAGGCTTAATTTAAAATATGGATATTTGGAGGAGTGGGTTGTTTTATTCTTTTCATGAATGTGGCATATTTTAATTTTGTGCTGAGATTTGTCTGTTGGATTCAATTTCCCATTTTGAATTTCCCTTTTGTGAAAGCACACTTCTGTGTGCTGGTATGGACTTTGGTATTCTTGAAAGTCCTAGGGTGACAGAAAGACAAATTATATATTTTGAGATACTCTGGAATAGTTAAATACCCCCCACTAAAATAATCCCCTATGGCCTATTTTAATTGGCATTTGAACCTACCTTTTGGAAGTTTGGGCCAACTTAGTCTTATACACTGTTTTTTTTTATTTTAAAATTTTTATATTACATTTAATCACATATATCTTTACAGCATATGGCATTTCTTTTTCCAGCATGATTACCATATATATATCAGTCAAGACATAAAAATTACTATACACATCATCAGCAAATAGCTTTTCATTTCTTTGTTAATGAAGCATACTTTTTTCCCTTTTCTTCCCATTTCCCTCCATCCATTACTCACCTCCATATTACCCCATCCTTACTATCTCTAGTATCTGCCATTGCCCTCCCTGCTACTGTACCTTCCAAACCTTCAGTTTCTGCCATAGAACTCAGATAATCAGTCTATATTGAGTGGGGACATACAAAGTCTGTCTTTCATAGTCTGACTTGCTTTGCTTAGCATTAAGTCTTCCATATTCATCCACTTTGTATCAAATGTCAGGGTTTCATTGTTTTCTTATGTCTGAGTAGTATTCCATAGAGTACATATGCCACATTTTTTCAATCCAACATCTATTTTTGGACACTTGGGTTGATTCCAGTAGACACTGTTCTTAAGCCTGAGTTGTTTAGGCTTTACTTAAACTGGTGGATCCTAGACAGTGGACTTATGAGGACTGAAATTGTTTGTGTAGTTACTATAAAACATGCTTGCAGATTGGTGGAACTAAAGTATTTTTTAAACAACTTATTCCATAAGTGGGTGAGAGAGCTAGAGTACCCCAATGAGGTCTTGATGCTACAATCCACCCCAGCCTTTAACTTGGGTTGTGGGCAAATGTGTGCACTCTCTATACTCTGAGAGGTCTCCAGACTTGAACTGGGAATACTCGCATGTGGGATTGCCATGTAGAGCATTGCATTTGACAGCTCTGTCAGTGTCTGGCTTGTAAGTCTGGGCCTTTTTTGAATGGCAAGAAAATGACAGACTATATAGATCATTACAACTTAACAGTGGAAGCCTATAGATAAACAACTGAAACTGTAATCCATAAAAAAATACTGTCTTCTTGAATTTATAAGATTATTTTCTTGTCATTTTAAAATTTCAACTATTCTTCCCAAGAATTTATACAATTTAAAACAGAATGATACTATCTTGCATCTTTTTTGCCAAATGTTTTTATACTTGTTCATTTTGTTTTCCCCATTATATCCCTTGTGAAGAGAGACCTATATGCCCATGTTAGAGCTGGGAAAACCAGATGATGCAAAGGTTAAGTAACGGTCCAAGGTCGTACATAGAGCTAGGAAATGGCAGAGCTGGGATTCTAAGTCAGGCCTATATGTACTGAACATGGTTTTATCTTCAGATGTGAATTAGAAAATGATCTAAAGCAAGAAAAAAAGAAGAAACCATTTTACTATCTAATTAAAATATATCTTGAAAATATTTACTCTTTATGATCTATTTTCTTGTGAGACTGAGCCTTGGACCAGAGTAAGAAAGGTAGATGACTTAAGAGCTGAGAACCAACTTAAAATAAATGTCCTAGCAGCCAGACATGGGGATCATATCCAAATGTGGGATGTAGTATTTTTGTCTTATGAGCCAGACTAAGTACTTAAACTGGTGCTGGGAGAATTATTATGCTGGCCAGACATTTGCTTAGGATGAAAGAGCATAGATTTCAAATCAAACAACCTTTTTACTTGCCTATTGAGAGAGGAGGCTGGAAAGAAAAATTCATAAGTAGGTACATTTTGTTTAACCTATTTTCTATGTTGTATGGGGGTTGCCTGGAAGAGTAGGCCATAGGGGTGTACCACTCTGGGAAACTCTGGGAAGCCAGAGATGAGATGCCAACATTAGATGTGCATAGAAAATATTCTAAGTTAAGAACTTTATCTCTGATGTCAGATGTCCTGGTTTGGTATACTGGCTCTGCCATTCACTAACTATGTGAACTTCTGAACTTTAATGTGCTCAGTTGCAAAATAGGGATAAAAAGTGCTTTCCTAATAGTAATCTTAGGAGGATTGAATGTGTTACTACATGTACAGACTTAGAATGATGTTTAACTCACAGTAAGCCCTCCATCAGTATTAAGTGTTGACCATTATCTCTTGTAGCTTAAGAGCAGGCCCAAAGTGGAATATATAGTTCTCTATAAAGGTGACAGTTATCTAATCATATCAAAAGTGTTTTGAAAAGTGTTTGCCTGTCTGTGAGAACCCAGCCGAGATTGTTGACACTTCTGTGACATTGACATGGGTTCTATATTTATCCTAATTTTTTTTTTTTTGGAGAGGCTTTTGCTAAAGGGCACTCACTAGAAAGACAGAGAGAGACAGAGAGACAGAACGAAAGCAAGAAATCATCCACCAGGGGGGATGGTCACTCTGCAATCCCTTCTCCTCTCTCCTCTTGGGGTTTTGGGCATGCACGCATACGTGCCCAGCATGAGTTTAAGCCACCAGGTCTGGGACTCGAACCACGGTCAACTACATGGGAGTCTGGCGACACAGCCATTACGCTAACTGCTGGACCCCCATATTTATCCCATTTTGATGTTCTGTTCTCTGAGTTTGTATGTAGTCCTAAGACTCCTATTTGAATGTACCATTTCTGTCCTGGAATTGGTGGTGAACATGTTCACTAAATATGTCCAAGGAAAAGCAGGTTTTCTAGAAGTGCAGTAACATGCATTGAGAATGCAATCGATCAACCAAAGAAGACTTGAATTGACTTGTCCATGTGAGTTTGTCATTTTAATTATTAGGTTTTTAGTACTAGCAAGTCAGTTAATGGTATTAAGGAAACAACCTGTTGTCAAAGAGTTAATGATGGTAGTATAGTCACTCTAGTGTGAAGGTTATTTTTGTATCATGTTTCATTGTGTTAGCTTGTCTGATTTATGCTGTAACCAACCAACCCTAGCTTTGGCCCCTATCCATTCACATAGTAACTTTAGGTATGTCCCTCTCAAAACAACGCTGACAAAGTATTTATGTGAGTCCCCAGGAACTGAATTATGAGCTCTGAGTTAGCTAGACTACCACTGCTTCTACTGGTCCTGTCCCAGATTCTTGATGTTGCTGCTGCCATGCCAAGCCTGCTGTGCTCTGCCCATTGTCCTGACTATTGATGGTCTGAGTATTCATGGAGCCATGAGACCTTGGTAGTCAACTGCTAAGCATGAGAGGACATAGCTCCCTCCCACCTACATTATGTTCCCTTAAGGGAGTCGCACTATATGGCCATTTGGGTCCTATGGTGTTATAAACTTTAGTCAACTCATTTGGCTTTTTTGGTTTAACTTTGTCGGAAGACATGTTTGCTCACCAGAGAGACAGTAAGACAGGGAATGGAGGATGGTCATGCCACATGCAGTCCCTTTTCCTTTATTTTTTCTTTTGGGATTTTGGGCATACCTGCACATGTGCCCAGTGTGTTTTTCAAACTACCAGGTCCAGGATTTGAACCATGCACTTGGTCATGTGGATCCAGCACCCTTAACCACCAGGTCATGTGCTGGCCTGCTCATTTGACTTTTACTCACAGTCCTTATATCCTAACAGCACATATTTACCCAATCAGTGGAGATAGTTTGAGATGTCTGAGAGTCTTTTGAAAGATAATTTTGTTGAATATAGAATTCTAGGGCTGGCTTAATTTTCTTTATTTTTTTAAGGTTTTTGCCATAGGGCATGTGCACTCGCTAAAGAGAGAGAGACAGAGACAGAGACAAACAGACATTGAGAGGGAAAGTGAGAAATCACCCTCCAGGAAGGATGACCATTCCACAATCCCTTTCTCCTCCATTCTCCTCCTGGGATTTTGGGCATACACACAAGCATGCCCCTCATGATTTTCAAGCCACCAGGTTCAGGTCTCAGACTGCAACTGGCCATGTGGGAGTCTAGCACCTTAACCACCATGGCACCTGTTGGCCCTATTTTTTTTCTTTTTTAAAAAAATTGTTTTGCTAGAGGGCATGTGTGCTTGCTGGAGAAGGAGGGAGGGTGGTCGGGAGAGAGAAAGAGAAAGAGAAAGCACACACCCCCTTGAGATGGTCACGTCACAATCCTTTCTCCATTTGTTCCTCCTGTCAGGATTCTGGTCATGCATGCACATGTACCCAGCACATTTCTCAAGCTACCAGGTCCAGGACTTGAACTGTACACTCAGCCATATGGGATCCAGCTGCTTTAACCATGACACCACTGGCTGGCCCTTATTTTTCTTTTAACACTTAAATATTTCACTCCATTCTCTTCTTGTTTGCATGGTTTTTGAGAAGTCCAGTGTATCGCCTGTCCTTACTCTATTAGGTGAGATGGATTTCTCCCTCTGATTTCTTTCAAGATTTTCCTCTTGTCTTTTGTTTTCTTCAGTTTGAATATGATTTACTGAGTTGTAGAATTTTGGTTGTTTATCGTGCTTGGTGTTTTGTGAGTTTCTTGGAGCTGTGGTTTGGTGTCTGTCATTTTTTTTTTAAGAATATAAATTTTGGAAATAGCTATTATCACTTCAATTATTTCTTCTCTTCCTTTCCAGATACTAATCCAAATATTCACACTTTTTTTTTTTTTTTTTGCTTTTCCTTTTTTCCCGAGGCCACATGTTTTCTTCTGGTATTATTTCCCTTTTCTGGAATAAATTTCTTTTATAATTAAGAGCAGGTTGGCTGTTTATGAATGTATTTTCCATTGTTTGAGAATGCTTTTATTTTACCTTCATTCCTGAAGGATAATTTCACTGGATACAGAATCTGGGATGACAGATTTTTTTCTTTCAACACTTTAAGAATATGCCACTTCCTTCTGTTCCTGTTGTTTGTAAAGTGACATCCGCAGTCCTTTACAGTATTGTCATCCTATAGGTAATGCATCATTTTTCTCTGGTTGTTTTCAGAATTTTGCTTTTAGTTTTCAGAAGTCTAATATTGATGTCTTTTAGCATGCGATTTATCGGATTTATCCACATTAGGTTTCTTCAGCTTTTTGAATGTATAGTTTTGTATCTTTTGCCAAACGTAAGTTTTCAGCCATTATTCCTTCATTTATTTTTCAGTGCCCCCACTACTTTTCTTGTTAAAGCTTTTGTTATTGTTCCACAGGTTTCTGAGGTTCTATCCTTCTAACTTTTCTTTGTCTCTGCATTTTAGAGTGAATTATTTCTTCTGATCTATCTTTACATTCACAGATTCTTTCCTCTGTCTTCTCCATCCTGCTTTTGAGTGTATAAAGTGAGGTGTGTGTGTGTGTGTGTGTGTGTGTGTGTGTGTTTTAATCTCAGCTATTGTATTTTTCACTTCTAAAATTTCCACTTGGGCACTGGCCTAGTGTTTAAGGGAGCCAGATCCCATATGTCTGACCGTGGTTCAAATCTCAGCCCTAGAGACTGGAAAAATATATTGAGCACATGTGTGTGGATGTCCAGAATCCCAACAGGATGGAGAAATGGAGAAAGGATTGTGGCATGACCATGTCCCATTGAAGTGTGCTTTCTTCCTCTTTCTCTCCCTCTGTCTCTCTCTGGTTAGTGTATGTGCCCTCTTGTAATTTTTAAAAAATGTTTCTACTTGGTTCTTTTTTATATCTTTTCTTTGTAGATACTTTTGTTTTTCTCTTTAAGAGTGTTCATAATTGCTCTTTCGAGCATTCTTGTAACAGCTGCTTTAAAATCTTTATCAGATAATTCCAAAATCTGTTATAGCATCACTGACATCTTGATTGTCTATTCCTATGCAAGTCAAGATTTGTGTGGTTCTTCATATGCTTAGTAATTTTGAATTGTATCATGGACATTGTTTTTCCTAATAAAAATTGTATTAATTAGAAGCATTCAGAATGTCAAACAAAACAGTTGCATTCTTTTGTTTTTTTGATTGCAATTACAGAGTGGTATTCTGTTAACAGAACAATTATTTCACATAAGCTTCATCAGAGATGACTGAAGATGAAAAAACTACCATCCCCATATGTTTTACATAGAAAAATACACCATGACTTTTCTGATAACACAATAATTTGTGCTGTGCACCAACAAGAACCTGCTTTAAATTTCAGTGTCAATTTACAACCCCAATACTGTACCAGGAAAGGTTAGTGGTTACTGAAAATACCACCAGGACAGGGTTATCTGAAGACACGTTTGGGGGTGATAATTATATCAGGAAATAACAACAACAAAAAGATGCTATACAGGGACCAGCAGTTAGTGTAATGGCTATGTTGCTGGACTCCCATGTAGTCGACCGCGGATCACGTCCTGGACCCGGTGGCTTAAAACTCACGCCGGGCGTGTGTGCGTTTGTGCCCAAGATCCCGAGAGGAGAATGGAGAAGGGATTGCGGCGTGACCATCCCCCCTGGGGGGTGATTTCTCGCTTTCTGTCTCTATGTCTCTCTCTGTCTGTCTGGCACGCGCATGCGCCCTATAGCAAAAACCTCTCAAAAAAAAAAAAAAAAAGATGCTATACAGTTAAAAAAAATAACAGAGAATTATATTTCAATTTTTTCCTTTAAAAAGAGTGAGTTGTGTACAAGAGGGTTAAATGCTTCATAGACAAGGGGAGAACTGCTAGAACCAACTTATTCATCATCATCTTCTTCATTGTTTTCATTTTCTTCCTCTTCCTCCTATCCCTCATCTTCCTCCTCTTTTTACTCTTTCTTGTTCTTTTCCACCTTGACAACTCCATCTGTTGCTCCACCAGGCTTTACTTTAGCTTGGTATGCAGCAGTATCCTTTCCACATTTTTCCTTCAGTTTAGCAGCCTTCTTTTCCTAAGGTTGTCTATCATCTGCAGCAGTGTTATTCCATGTCTCTCCCAGTGTCTGCAACATCACCAATGGATAGGCCAGGGTGTTCTCCTTTGATTTTTGGGCTATACTCAGAACAGAGCAATTAAAAGGTTGAAAGAGGCCTATTTGGCACATTGGGCTCCTTGTACTTCTTTTCTGTTACCCCTTTAGGAGGGATATAAGTTTTTATTTCTCTTATATAACAGGCCTAGCTCATCTTTACCATATCTTCAAAGTTTCCTATTTCTTTAGCAGGCATGGTCTTCCACCCCTCAGAGCACTTAGAAAACTCTGAGAAGTTGACTGAAACCTCTGGGTGCTGCTTCTTATGCTTCTCCAGGCATATTTGGACAAAGAATGCATATGATGACATTTGACCTCTTGGCTTCTTAGGATCTCCTTTGCCCATGTTTACTTTCCTCCATGAGGCACAGAGTTGCCCATTGCCGTCTGGATGTCACTTGACCCAGCACTGTCTCTATCTGTCATGGACATTTTGAATAGTGTATTATGAGACTTTGAGTCTTATTTAAATGCTATGATGTGGGGACCAGCAGTTAGCGTAATGGCTATGTCACTGGACTCCCATGTAGTCGACCGCAGTTCAAGTCCCAGACCCGGCGGCTTAAACTCACGCCGGGTGTATGTGCGTGTGTGCCCAAGATCCAGAGAGGAGAATGGAGGAGAAGGGATTGCGGCATGGCCATTCCCCCTGGAGGGTGATTTCTTGCTTTCTGTCTCTCTATCTCTCTCTGTCTTTCTGGCAAGTGCACGCACCCTATAGCAAAAACCTCTCAAAAAAAAAAAAAAAAAAAAAAAAAAAAAAAAAAAAAAAAACATGCTATGATGTGCATGTCCAGAATCCCAACAGGATGGAGAAATGGAGAAAAGATCGTGGCATGACCATGTCCCATTAAAGGGTGCTTTTTTCCTCTCCCTCTCCTTCTCTCTTTCTCTGGTCAGTGCATGTGTCTTCTGGAAATTAAAAAAAAAAAGTTTTCACTTTGGTTGATATATTTGTTTTATCAGGCAATTGCTGTAGTTGGGTTCAAATCACAGGTTCCTACATACCTTCTGTGGGCTGAGGTTTCTATGTCAGTTTACTTTTCAAAACTTTTGTAGTGCTATTTTAATCTGTCTTGCCTATGAGCCACCCACTTGCCAGACTGGAATCTGGCTAGTGGCCTATTAGCTCAGTTCTCAATGGTATGGTATGTTGGTTTGGACCGGCTCCATACATTCACAGTTTGGGAGTGAGCCTAGAAGTTCATAAGCAACTTGATGGGGCTGCTTTCCTGGGCTCTTCCCTCTCTTCAATCTCCTCAATATGTTCTGGTTCCCTGGGGCTCTCCTTTTTGGTTTTCTGGCTGGAAACTGCCTACTTTCATGATCCTGCTACTGCCAGGACCAGGCAGTAAGAGTACAGAGAGGATAAAAGGTAATGGGGCTTGGCCCCACTCTCTTGAAGCTGCAGCTTAACTAAATGAATAGAAAAGTTCTCCTCCTTTTGAGTTCTGGCTCCTGCAGTTTTCCAGTACCTGCTACTGCCTCTGCCACTGCCACTACTGCATCTGCAGGACTGCCTAGAGGCTGGGCACAATAGAAACCAGAAGAAAGAAAAGGAAACCAGAGGTTCTCTCCCACTTGATGAATGTTAGGAGTTTCTGTTGTTGTCCTTGAGTCAGAATTAGAGAGTTTTTTCTAGGGGTTTCTCTATGAACACCCACAGTGCTTACTTTTGGGATTCTCATTAGCTTGATTTTTGGCCAGGGGATATGGGGTGGGGGTGGGGGGAGGACAATAAACTCACCATTGGATTGGTGATACCTCAAATTCTGGTGTTCTTCCTTGCTATCCCCACTGTTACTTATTTTTCAGAGTCCTTAGATGGTCAATGCTTTCTGTTCATGTTTAATGGTTAAATTCAGTGAGAGAACAAGTTTGATGTGTGCTTACTCCAACTTACCTGGAACTCTGCTCTTCAGAGTAATTTTGGCTTGTCACAGGAAATGATTCATTTTATTTCTTTTATTTTTATTTTTTGGAGAGTTTTTTTTGCTATAGGGCGCGTGTGCTCACCAAACAGACAGACAGACAGAGACAGAGAGACAGAAAGTGAGAAATCACCCCCAGGGGGGATGGCCACCCCACAATCCCTTCTCCTCCAATCTCCTCTCGGGATCTTGGGCATGCACACACGCACACGAGCCCAGCGTGAGTTTAAGTTACTGAGTCTGGGACTCGAACCATGGTTGACTATGTGGGAGTCCAGCGACATAGCCATTACGCTAGCTGCTGGTCCCTCATTTTATTTCTTAAATAAAAGTTTTTTTTTAAAAAAACAAAACAAAAACAGGCAGCTGGATCCTACATGGCCAACTTTGTGGTTTGAGTCTCAGACCCGGCAGCTTGAAAATCACACTAGGCATGTGTGTGTGCATGCCCCAAATCCAAGGAGGAGGATGGAGAAGAAGGGATTGTGGCATGGCCATCCTCCTGGGGGCTGATTTCTCACTTTCCCTCTCACTGTCTCTAGCTCTCTTCAGCAAGCACATGTGACCTATGACAGAAACCTATAAAAAACAAAACAACAACACAACAAGCTGTCAAGACATAATGAACTGGAACTTTTTTAGTATACTAGTGTGGTTTCTACTTGGCTGCAGAAATTTTAAGTTATTTTCTGGATGGGGTGGTGTGATGCCTAAAGTTCAACACTTTTGGCCTAATTTTGACTACTTCTTCTCTCCCTATTCCCAAGATCAGCACATATAACATCGTGATTAGTTGCAGTATGGGGTGAGAAAGCTAGGATTTGAGCTCAGATATGCCTAATGTCTGAGCTTAAGCTTTTCATCATACAATGCTACTTCCATGAGTTAAACACATGCTGTCTCACACCCACACTTTTTTGCTGACTGGTACATTATTGTTCACTCTCTTGGCCCTTCTCCCCATGGGAGGACTAGATTATGGGATATTATAGGATTTCTTACCCCATTAATGATAAGCTTTCCCATGTGATTTGCTTTGGCCTAGTGGTGGTTTGAGTGAAGTCCCCCACCATTTGCCATTGGGTTTGGCCATGCGACTAGGTAGACATGGCAAAAGCAGAGGCTTGCTTTTGTGGTTGGCCTTGCCGTCTTAGCCATCACTGTAAGGAGAAAATGCCCCATAAGTCTTGCTGCTTTAAAAAGGATGAGATGGGGTCGACAGGTGTGATGATGGTTAGGATGCTGAACTCTCACATGGCCTACCCTGGTTCAAGTCCTGGACCTTCTGGCTTGCTTTCTTGCTTTCTTTTTATCTCTCTGGTGAGTATGTGTGCCCTAAAGCAAATTAAAAAATAATAATGATAATAATAAAATTAAATAATATAATTATTTTTTAAAAAGGATGGGGGCCAGAAGGTGGCATGGTCTCACATATGGCTGACTAGTTTGAGTCCCTAACCTGGAGGTTTGCTTTTTCACTTTCTCTCTGTCTGTCTCTGGTGAGTGCATGTACCCTATAGCAAATAAAATAATACTAAATAAATAAAATTGAATAAATATTTTTAAAAAGATTTTAAAATTTTATTTATTTTCATTTTGACCAGAGAGGGACAGAGTGAGTGAGTGAGCGAGAGAGAGAAAGCAAACCGCCAGGTCCAGGACTCAAACTGTGGTCAGTTATGTGGGAGTCCAGCACCTCTAACCACCAAGCCAAGTGCTGGCTCCAAAATTAAATAAATCTTTAAGAAAAAAAGGATGAGAAGCATGTGGGACATATCTGGCCTCTACCCACAGCTTGGGGCCAAGTCTAGCTGAGTCCAATATAGGTGAGATGACACATGAGTAGAAATAAATGAGTTTTTCAAGTTTTTAAGTTTTCAATAGAGAATTATTATGACAATTGATAGAGTAATTATGTCTATAAGTATTTAGGGCTTCTGTTTCCACATGAAATTTAACTGAACATAGGATTTTGATTTAAATCCCAACATCTAGAGATAGATAACTTTCTAATCTCTCTCTTTGCTGCTTAGTCTATGAGAGGGTCTTCAAAAAGTTCATGACACATGTATTATTAAGGCAGGGCAGAGAAAACAGGCTTGGAGTTCAAATATTTTGCACCAAAATAAACTTGTACTATAATTCCATTTCCTGTGAACTTTTTCAAGTCCTCTTGTATTTTCACCTAGAAGAAAGCTCTTAATATGGAATAGGCTTTTCTTTAACTCCATCTCTGCTGGTGCTTCCAAATTCTGCCAGGTCCGTCTGGGATTTAGAACACGGCGGGGACTCACTGTGTGAGGCATCAACAAACTGTATTTGCTACTCTTGGTCTGCTTTCTAAATGCAGCACCATATTCCCTGTAGGTCTGCTGGTGGGGCTTATGCTGACACAAAGTCGCAGATCACAGGGCTGGTGTACTCCTCTTAACTCTGTTTCTCCCCATGTGGTGTGGTGTACACCAGAATAGAATTTAGGCAGACTTAGACTTGAATACTATTTCAATCTTTTAATGTCCGTGGGACTGGGGCCGGCTGCATACCATCTCTGAGCCTCAGAGTCTTCAAATGTGAGATGGGGTGATAATCTGTGCCCAGCTTCGCTACTAGCATTGCTGTGAGCTTCAGGAGCTCACTAAAGGTTAAGGAGATCTTATGATTCTTGTTATTTGCCCTGGGTATGTTCAGAACATTAGTAGCAGCCACCTCCAGGGTTCTCTTCTTTAGCTTCCTTCTCAGAGGGACCTTCATGGAGCTGGAGCTTGGCAGCTCCATTTCACTACCTCTGGCTCCCGACAGCCTAGGCTCAGCAGTCTTGTTCCTACTCCGCACCCTTTGCCCACCACCTCCGGAGGAGGATCCTGACCACACTCACCGTATTCCCAGGACCCAGGGAATCCGGTTTCCTTGACAACAGAAATGCAGGTGTCAAAGCTAGTAGCGTTGGGAGCTGGAGCTGTGGCAAAGAAGCTAATTTGGCTCAATATTGCTTTGACTTCTTGGGTTTTCCCCTCTAGCTGTTCAAATGCAGAGTATGGGGCCTAGAGACTAAAGAAAAAAATTTTGTCTAGCTGCATTCTACCAGTTGCATGGGCCCTAATGTTGCTTTGTGAAAATAAGGCAACTCTTTTTTTCTTAATTGCTAGAGGTGGCATATACTTGTATGTGTGTGTGTGTGTGTGTGTGTGAGAGAGAGAGAGAGAGAGAGAGAGAGAGAGAGAGAGAGAGAGAGAGAGAGAGAACCTCTCCGATGGGATTTAGTCACACCACAATCCCTTCTTTTCTTTTTCTCCATCTTGTTGGGATCTTGGGGTACAGACACATGCATCTGGCATGTTTTTCAGGTCCTTGGGGCTGGGATTTGGTTTCCTTACCACTAGGCTATAGATTGGGCCTATAAGGTAGTTTTTACATTTCACTCTTGGTGGTCTTTTTAGAACTACACAACATATGGAGCCTGGCCAAGAGTGTAAATATGATTACACTTGCCTTTGGGTTCACAAGTATAATTGGTAGGGCTTTACAGTGGAAGGGAATTCTCTTACAATTGAATATTTATCAGGGGTCAGGTGCTTTACATTCTGTATTTCATTTACTCTGATCTCTGATTTAGTCCTGACATCAGTCTTTTTTTTTTTTTTTCTTTTGAGAGGTGTTTGCTGTAGGGCACGTGTGCTCGCCAGAGACACAGAGAGAGAGAGAGAGACAGAAAGTGATAAATCACCCCCCAGGGGGGATGGCCACGCCACAATCCCTTCTCGTCCATTCCCCTCTCAGGATCTTGGGCACGCACGCACACACGCCTGGCGTGAGTTTTAAGCCACTGGGTCCGGGACGTGAACTGCAATCGACTACATGGGAGTCCAGCAACATAGCCATTACGCTAACTGCTGGTCCCTATCAGTCCTTTTTTTTAAAAAAAAAAATATTTACTTAATTTTATTTGTTATTATTTTTTATTTTAACCAGAGAGAGACAGAGAAAGAGAGAAAAGGAAAATGAGAAAGCAAGCTAGTAGGTCCAGGACTCAAACCATAGTCGACCATGTGGGACGCCAGTGTCTTAATCACCACACCACCTGCTGGCCCCATCCTTTCATCTTCATTTCACAGATCAGGACATCTAGGCCTAGAGCTAATAATTACCAAAGCCAGAAGTTACCCCCACATTTGTCCGAATGCAAAGTTTGTGCTTTCCATGATATCACACAGCTACTGCTTATATTTTGCTTGTTTCTGGTCATTCTGGGAGCGTGATAATATGTGCTCTATCACTATATTGTGAGGAGCAGTGGTTAGAGCCAGAATCTCGAATCGGACAGCCCTGGTTTTGAATTCTGGTCCTATCAACTGTGTGATCTAATTAAATTTATTTAGCCTCTCCGAGTCCCAATTTCTTTATTGGAAAATAATAGTGTTTCTTTCATAGGATCTGGGGGGATTAAATGAGATGATGCATGTGAAGAGACTCTGCCTGGCAGAGTACACAGCACATAGTAAGCACTCAGTAAATACTGGCTTAAGATATTACCTATCACAAAATACAAGTGTTATTGGCACCAAAATCTCTTCTTGCTTTTACAGAATATCAGCAGGTCCTTGAGAACTTAGTTATAGAAGTTTAGAACTGGGAGGGGGGTACTAGGATTGGATAGTCTGAACTCCTCTTTTTGCACATGGAGAAACTGAGGTTCAGAGAGGAGAGTGACTTAGATTGGTGTTATTCTCCACTGTTTGCAAGATCTCCTGATAAAGTCAGTGTCCTTGGGCAAAGATTTTGATCTGTCTTGGCCTTGCTTTTTTCTTTTAAAAATTGACAATAAACTCTACCTTTCTACTTATTAGGCCTGAGATCTGTAAGGAGAAAAATGAGATTTTAGGTATTTCTAATTAGAAAAGCATGTGTTTCCTTTAAAATGCTCCCCTTTCCCATTCTCTATTTAACCTTCACACTTTCCAGGCCAGGCCTGTAATTCAAGGAGTGTCTTTTATCTGTGAATATCCCTTTATCCTCTTTGCAACCATTTCTGTCCAAACTTCCTGTCCTGTATCCCATTCCTATTGGAACCTGTTGTCTGTCAATCTCACTTGATAGAATAAAATATAGGTTATGGTGTTAATGGTCTAATGTATTACCTTTCCCACATGTCATCTGCATGCTAACAGAAGTCTTCCCTTAAAGGGATGATACACAGTGAGATTTCATGCATGAACTTACAGGTTCAGAGAAGAGGGCAATTTGAGTAGGTGGCCTTTCTTTAAACAGCACTCAGGTAGCCATTTAGAAAATATTTGTCCTCTGGAGCCTCAGGGAAAAGTGGAGCATTTTCTAAGGGTTTCAGTAAAGTATGACCTTGCCGTGGTAAATTTTTGCAGAAGTAGGTAGATAAGAAATGTTGGGTTGGGAACCAGCAGTTAGCGTAATGGCTGTGTCGCTGGACTCCCACGTAGTCGACCGTGGTTCGCGTCCCGGACCCGGTGGCTTAAAACTCATGCCGGGCGCGTGTGCGTGCGTGCCCAAGATCCCGAGAGGAGAATGGAGGAGAAGGGATTGCGGCGTGACCATCCCCCCTAGGGGGTGATTTCTCGCTTTCTGTCTCTATGTCTCTCTCTGTCTGTCTGGTGAGCGCACGCGCCCTATAGCGAAAGTCTCTCCAAATAAAAAAAAACGAAATGTTGGGTTATTGGAAAAGTCATTACATATTTTTCTTTCTTTCTTTTTTTTTTTTTAAGAGATTTTTGCTATAGGGCATGTGTGCTCCCTGAAGAGACAGAGAGAAATAGAAAGTGAGAAATCACCCCCCTGGGGGATGGCCACGCCACAATCTCTTCTCCTCCAGTCTCCTCTTGGGATCTTGGGCATGTATGCACATGCACCCCATGTGAGTTTTAAGCCACTGGGTCTGAGACTCGAACCACGGTTGACTACATGGGAGTCCAGCAACATAGCCATTATACCATTGCTGGTCACAGTCATGACGTATTTCTCCATGCAAAAATGTGTCATGACATTTCTGATGACCCAATAGAACATTTTTCCACTTCTGGTGATGGGGCCTGGCCTGCTTGGGTTCTGTATTTGGAGATTGGTATTTAAAGAGCATTTAATTGAATGAGAATTGAGATGTGTCTCAATCTGGATAAAACCAATGAGAGGAATACTGTTGAGATCAAGGCAAGGGGCATCTCCTGCCATTCCTTTATTTTTTTAATTGACACATAATAATTATACATGTTTATGGAGTACAATGTGATTTTTTAGTATAAAATACAGTGTAGTGGTTAAATCAGGATAACTAGCATATCCATCATTTCAACCATTTGTCATTACTTTGTGTGAGGAACAACAAAAATCCTCTTTTTACCTACTCAGATGTATATAGTTAATTATTAACTATATTTCACCATACTGTATTTTATAACACTAGAAAATATTCCTCTTATCTGTCTGTAATTTTGTTTCCATTAACCCTTGCCATTCTATTTCCACTTCTTCCATTCTTTCTAGACTCTGATTAGTCATTCTTCAACCCTTGACAACTTTTTCTGTTTTTGGAGGTTTCATACTTCTTGATTTTAAAACTTAATACAAAGCATGGGACCAGCAGTTAGCGTAATGGTAATGTCGCTGGACTCCCATGTAGTTGACTGTGGTTCGAGTCCTGGACCCAGTGGCTTAAACTCACGCTGGGTGCGTGTGCATGCATGCCCAAGATCCCAAGAGGAGAATGGAGGAGAAGGGATTGCGGCATGGCCATCCCCCCCTGAGGGATGATTTCTCGCTTTCTGTCTCTCTGTTTCTGTCTTTCTGGCGAGCACATGCGCCCTTTAGTAAAAAACCTCTCCAAAAAAAAACCCAAAACAAAACAAAAAAAAAAACCAAAAAACTTAATATAAAGCTATAGTAATCAAAAAAGCTTGGTAATGGCAGAAACTCAGACATGTATACTAGTGAAATAGAGAGTCAAGAAATAAATGTTCATATATATTGTCAAATGATTTTCAATAAGGGCACCAGGATTATTCCATTGGGAAAAGACAGTCTTTTCAACAAATGGTGATAGGAAAACTAGATATCTGTATATAAAAGATGAAATCAAATCTTATTGTGCAGCTTGTACCAAAAATTAACACAAAATGAATTAAAAACAAATGTAAGAGCTAAAACTACAAAAATTTTAGAAGAAAACATAGGAGACAATCTATATGACATTGGATTTGGCAATGATTTCTCTTTTTATTGTGTGTTTGTCATATTTAAAAATTTTTTAAATTATTCATACATTAAATCAGATTTCTTTTTTTAATATGTATATTTATTTATTTTTTACATGTAATCCCTATACATCTTTTCAGTATACAACATGATTTTTCCCAGATGGATACAATGCCTATCAGTCAAGACAAAGACATTACCATATATATTATCATCATCAAATAACTTTTCATTTTTGTGTCAATTAAATGTATTGTTTTTCTCCCTGTTCCTCTCCCTCATTCCCCCTATTCCCCACCTATTACCCCTCCCTTACTATCTCTAGTATCTACAGTTGCCATCTTTCAGTTTCTGCTATAGAGTTCAGACATTTGGTAAATATTGAGCAGGGACATACAAAGTCTGTCTTTCATAGTCTGGTTTGCTTTGCTTAGCATTAAGTCTTCCATATTTGTCTACTCTGTATCAAATGTCAGGGTATCATTGTTTTTTTTATGGCTGAGTCATATTCCGTAGAGTACATATGCCACATATTTTGAATCCACTCATCTACTTTTGAACATTTGGGTTGATTCCATGTCCCAGCAATTTTAAAAAGTGCTACAATAAACATGAATGTGCAAATGTTTTTCCAACTGAGGTTTTCCTATCCTTTGGATAAATAAATAAGAGTGGAATTCTTGGGTGATATGGTAGTTTTATTTGTAGATTTCCGAGGAATCTCCATATTGTTCTCCACAGGGGTTGTACTAATTTACATTCCCACAAATAGTGTAGGAGAGTTCCCCTTTCACCACAGCCCCACCAGCACTTTTCATTTTTCATTTTTAAAAATTTTTAAATTCTGACTGGGGTTAAGTGGTATCTCATTATGACTTTGATTTGTATTCCTTTCTTTTTAAAATGTTATTAATTTTATTTATTTTTACATTTTTCCACAAACATTTACTTAACATATCAAACAAATCTTTGCTCATACTCCATAGTTCTAGACAGTTAATAAACAACTTTCAAAATTTCAAAATACTGAATTTTAAAGATAATGTTCAAAATATTTCTTATAATTTTGAATGCTTTTGTTTGTGACTCTATAACAACAGAGACAGTATGGTTTTAAATATTTTTGAGAAAATACTTACATGTCAGCTACTCATATTGTTGAAAAGCAAATGCCCAGTACACAAGTCACACATACACCTTCTCAATTCAGCCCTGCCTACCATGTATTCTGTGATAGACCATCTGCTAGCAAAGAACAGTCTCTTTTTTTTCCTTCAACATCTTTCTCAAGATAATCCTCTGGTGTGGTTGCTCTTTTGCAATCTCTACTGATTACAATGCTGGTCTGGGAAAGTCCAGGTTATTGTATGTTATAAATTCTTTCATGTATTTTCTCTAATCCTTTCTGCCAGGCAGAACTATTTATGGTACCAGGCCATCTTTCTAAGAGCTTCTGTTAGCTTACTTGAGATCCACCTTGGTTCCATAGTTTCCTGATTAATCTTCAGATATGACATTCCAGTCAAAGCCCTGTCCAATAATGAGTATTTCCGATTTCTGAATCAATGCAACAAGCATTATTGAACTTATACAAATAACCCTTCTGCCACAAAATAAGAATACTTCCAAATACTTTCCAATTCCAGAGGGGTCAGGAGGGAAGAAAAGTTTATGTTTCCATGTAAAGAAACAAACAAGAAAAATATTTTAACAAATTGCTGAACCTATCAACAACTCAGGAGAAAGTAAAATGCTTAAATTGGGAAAACAAAGCATAGTTAAAAAAATCAGTAATGTTTTACTCAAAAGTCATAAAATTCTATTTGGCCAGTTCAGTCTTATGTTCAAACTCTCTTCTGTTGAATATGCAGTGTTACTGTGGTTCAATCTTTCCATTTAAATCCTGGAAGGTAATATTCGATGTTATTATTGACATTTCTTGTCCCTAGCATTAAATTGGTCATTTTCTTGGTTGCCTTTTATTCTCTTATTTCTTTATATGTCTTTAGTTTTCCTGGTAGAGCACTCCTTTCAGAACTTCTTGAAGAGTGAGTCTGCTATTGGCAAATTCTTTCAGGTCTTGTTTATCTGAGAATCTTTTAATCCTTTCTTTCCATATGAAAGATAATCTTACTGGGTATGGTATTCTTGGTTGAAACTGTTTTTCACTTAACACCTTGAATATGTTCCCATTCTTTCCTTGCTCGCATTGTTTCTGATGAGAAGTCTGAGGTTAGCCTGATTGGATAACCTTTATAAGTAACCTGACGTTTCTCTTTTGCCAATTTTAGTATCTTGTCTTTGTGGATTTGGCCAGTCTGGCTATGATGTGCCTTGGAGGAGATCTTCTTGGCTTGATTCTACTAGGGGTCCTTTGTATTTCTTGGGTCTGGATATTTGAATGCCTCTCTAGATTTGGAAAGTTTTCTTCCAAGATTTCATGGAATATTGATTATCAATGCCCTTATTAGTTTCTTCACCTTCTGGAATACTGATTATCTGACTGGGCACTGAATGCTGTCTAGTATTTCTTGTATAGTAGTCTCTTTTTGAGGGGGTTATTTTCTCAGTATTTTTGATTGTTTTTTCTAGATCAGAAGTTTTGCCTTCAACATCCGAGATTTGATTTTCTGCATGGACTAATCTGCTTTTAATACTTTCGAGGGAGGTTTTGAGTTCCTGAATGGCAGCCTTCATCTCTAATAGTTCCATTTGATTCTTTTTTTATGGTGTGTATTTCCTCTTTCAGATCATGAAAGAACTTCAACACCTTCTGGAACTCGTTGTCTCTTTTCTCCTGCATCTTCTGGAGTTCATTATCTCTCAACTCTTGTATCCCGTTTAGTTTTGTCACTACGAATATTCTGAATTTTCTATCAGACATTTCCACAAGTTCTACTGTGCTGTCAGTGGATGATGAGGGATTGCTCTTTTCCATTAGGGGAAAGATATTTTCTTGGTTTCTCATGTCTCTTGTGCCTCT
Source organism: Tupaia tana (assembly GCA_026018925.1). Lineage (NCBI taxonomy): Eukaryota > Metazoa > Chordata > Mammalia > Scandentia > Tupaiidae > Tupaia > Tupaia tana. The sequence goes on from JAKSZU010000009.1 coordinate 24,328,780, forward strand.
GCGGTGGTTTCTGGTCATTCTGTGACAGAATCTCTTCTCCACTTGTCTGAATATTTTGGGAGTCTAGAAGATGAAGTTTAGAGCATAGCTTCCCTGAACAGGCCAGGACACACCTCAGCTTTAAAATGGCTTCTTGTCTGAATATTTCGGGAGTCTAGAAGACGAAATTTTGAACATAGCTTCCCTGAACAGGCCAGGACACAGCTCAGTTTTAAAATGGCTTCTTGTCTGAATCAATTTGCATTCCTTTTATGATAAGAGATGTTGAGCATGTTTTCATATGCTTTTTGGCTGTTCGTATGTCTTCTTTGGAGAGTTATCTGTTCAGCTCATTTTCCTTTTTTCAATTGTGTGTGTGTGTGTGTGTGTGTGTGGTTAAGCTACTGCTTGAGTTCCCTGTATATTCTGGCTATCAGTCCTTTATCGGAGATATAGTTTGCAAATATAATCTCCTTCTCCAAGGCTCAACTCTCTGCTTCTATAAGGTCATCATTTTCAGTTTTCACATGTAAGAGACCATATAGCATTTCTCTGTGTCTCACTTATTTCAGTTAACATAACGATCTCCAGGGTCCTGCCATTCCTTTAGGGGGAATAGGAATCCAGAGGTCATAAAATAACTGGTGCTCATTTTCATCATTGCCTCCATCATTATCAGTAGATATACCAGAATACTGGATGATCACGAAGGCTGGGCCAGCCCTGGTAATTGGCATGGGAGCCAATTCTTCTCAACCAGTATGTATAGTGAAACATTGAGACAGGAACTATTCCTGTGTTGCTGTTAGTGCTATGTCCTTTCCTATTATTAGTGTTGGCTTATAAAAGGAAGGATTTTTAGTCATTGTCTGGTTCACTGTTGATGGGGGTGACTTGCCCAAGATTGCAGAATGAATTCATGAGAGCTGTAGCTCAGGGACCCTGATACCCTATTGTGTGTTTTTTCTAGGGTCCCATGATATCTCTTGTATAAGTTAAGACAACACAGGGTGGTGGTATGGTCCCCAGAAGATTTCTGTTTTATACTTATGCAGAGGCGTATGTGGATATACGTGTACACTCATGATGTGCATATGTAGTACTTAGAATAGTGGCTGGGCTATAATTATCCCTCAAACATTTTTTCTGTCATCATCATTACTATTAATATTTGAGGCTGGCAGGTGGCATGGTTGTTAGGGGCACTGAACTCCCTCATGGCTGACCGTGTTTCGAGTCCCGGACCTGGTGGCTTGCTTTCTCACTTTCCCTCTCTCTCTCTCTCTCCCTCTCTGGTCAAATTAAAAATACATACATAAAGTTAGATAAAATAATTCTTAAAAATATTTTATATACATACACAGCACATGTGAGGGCCTTGAGGCTCTATATCCCACTATTAGTTCACTGATGAAAGTTTTTGGAATTCCCTTACATATCTTAAATTCTCATGACAATTTAATGGGGTTATTGTTGTTATTATTTTTCTCAATGCACTGATGAAATGAGAGGCTTAGACAAGTGAAAGAATTGAGTTGATCAAGGCCAGTGTTCATGTTCCTTCCTATACCTGAACCTCCTTCCCTAGAACTGAGGAAGAGGTATAATAGCAGGACCAAGTCTTGAAACCAGAGGAGATCACTAGACCAGCAAGCACAGGTTCAGGGATAAAGAGGAGCTGTCATGTGTAAGTTGCACATGCCTGAATAGGAGCTGAGGAGCAGTGACACCACAGATATCCTGCTTACTGACCAATTCTGTTAGGGCTGGGCATGCTCATGAGAGTGCCTCTCCTCATCTCAACTCATTTTCTAAGTGTGCTCAAGAAATGCCACCTAATTGGGGATAAAACTGACAATAATAATGAATTTGGATCCACTTCAGAGGTCTTAGCCCCACCACAAGAACATAATACAGCAATATATTTGAGAAATAGAAGGTGCAGGAAAGGAAAGAGAACTTGAGAGAGGAAGGCAGAGAGACATGAAAGCATTTCATGGCCAAGATCTAAACGTATAAAATATAGAGGTAAAAAGGAAGCAACTGTGTGAGAACAAAAGAATATTCTGCTGTTCCTTATTCTGCTTACTGCCCAAACTCTTCAATTGCAGCTCCTGCTAAATAATAATGTGGGTTCTCTCTTTGCTCCCAGCTCAAAGAGAATGATAAAATAGCAAAATACTCAAAGTTACAGCACAGCTGCAGATAAAAGCAATGACATGGACTCCTCCCACCCCTACTTTGGCAACCCCTGCTGGAGCAACACAATGATAGCGAATATATTGAACAAAGAACGAAAGGACTATTGAGCTAAGATGGGGAAGGGAGTCTTTCTTTGGTTCCCCAATGGGGTGTTTTGATGATTGCTGATGTCTGTACTGCTCATCTTTGCAGCAAAATGTGGAAGTCGAAGGTGAGGCTGGTTACTCTGGTGTTTTAGTTCTCAATAGGATACAGCTATCTTTGATGTGAAAGTTACATGTCAGATAGACTCATAGACATTCATTTCTAGATTCTGCAGATTAGGAACATTAAAGAAGTTGGACTTTGAAGTCTACCCATTTACAGGAAGACATAAAATGTCAAAATGATATTCTGGTTTTTAGGAAGAAAGACTGATTGATGGATTGCACAAACCACACACTGGCAAGCTTGATGCCATTCTTAGATGGTGATTCTAGAAACTACTATTAAAAGATGGCTCAATCCAAAAAGGAGTTAGCGGTAATTAGTGAAAATTGACATGATTTTAATGAGAAGTCATTTAATACAACTTTCATTCATTTATTTGATAGGGTTAGTTGAGTGATAGACCAAAGAATATATTATAACACCAGCTACATGGGACTGTTCTCCTGGCATTTAGCAAGACTTTTTTTTTTTTTAATGATATCTTTGTGGAATGTGGATTAGCCAAACTATCCCTGAAACATTTCACTTAGTCCTGTACAATATCTTTTATAAACTGAAGCCCATTCAGAGCAGAGTGACCAGGATGGTGAGGGGACTAGAAGTCAAGCAAATGCCATGTGAAGAATGTTAAAGGGACTGGGTATGCTCAGTCTCAGGAAAGACACAAAAGCTGTCCTAAAATGAGTGTGTCCAAGAGTCCTCAGATAGGATATAAGTCCTATCTGGCTCCAGAGATGAGACCCAGAACCAAGAAAATGAAATAATGTAGATAAAGGTTTAAGTCAATACAAGGGATAATATTGCGTCAGGACTGTCTAAAGATATAATGGACTGCCTCAGAAATAAATGATTGCCCTATAATTTGGAACTGCAAGCCCTTTGTCTGGTCAACCAGCTGGTGAGAAGAGTGTGGAGGAGGCTTAACTTATTCAAGACTCTTTTGGTGCCACATGAAAGAAACCTAATTCAAACAACTTAAAAATAGAATTTATTGTCTCATATAGTAAGGAAGTGACTTCAAGAAGGGCTGATTCCAGAATCAATTGACATCATTAGGCTCTGTCTCTTCAATTTTGGGGCCCTGTTTGCCTTTTCTTTTCTGCATTCAGACTTCCTTCACATGGTGTTGTAGCAACCGCAGCAGAGAGAGAATAACATTTCTTTCTGATACTTGTCAAAAAGACTCTGAGAGAAACACCGATTAGCACATTTCTAAATGTATAGAGAAAGAGGTGTGTGTGTGTGTGTGTGTGTGTGTGTGTGTGTGTGTTGGGAAAAGGGTGAGGGAAGTTGATACACAAAACAATCAGGGCCTGGGACCAGCAGTTAGCGTAATGGCTATGTCGCTGGACTCCCACGTAGTCGACCACGGTTCGAGTCCCGGACCCGGCGGCTTAAACTCATGCCGGGCGCGTGTGCGTGCGTGCCCAAGATCCCGAGAGGAGAATGGAGGAGAAGGGATTGCGGCGTGGCCATCCCCCCGGGGGGTGATTTCCTGCTTTCTGTCTCTCTGTCTCTCTCTGTCTGTCTGGCGAGCGCACGCGCCCTATAGCAAAAACCTCTCCAAAAAAAGAATAAAAACAATCAGGGCCTCAGGTATTGGATAGGGTTGGGTAAGTGATGATTGCTCTCAAACCTGGGATTTAATATTATTTGACAATACAGCCGGATTACAACAATAAGTACAGAGCATGATGCCTTCTATAGCTCATCACCCATATTTTCTTTAGTCAGGCCCATCTGTTCTTCATATCCTTTCTTGTCTTCACACATTTGCTTGTGCTCCTTAATCTTCCTTAAATGACCTACTCTTACTGTACTCTAACCTGTAGTTGGACTCACCTCAGGTCCTACATCTTCCAGGACCTCCTTTGAATTGCTACAGTACTCTATATAGTTAAATGTTTTCTTACATCTTGAATGTTTTTCTGTTGCTCAGTGTAAGTTAGTCCTGTAAATTCTGTTTTATGACTGAGCTGGAAGGTGTGATCCTTTCCTGATCTACCTGTTCTTGGCAACAGTTGAAGACATTGTATGGACATGTTCATTAATGTCTATTGATTGATAGTCATTTGCATATATTTGCATCCCTTTATTACTATATTTAAAATCTCTTCCACGCTACTAGCAATGGGTTAGATGACAAAGATGGGGGCATTGCCATCAGAAAGCCTCTGTGGAAAAATGAGACACTGCCAATGAGGGCATTGGGCTATGGGCTCTGCCCCATGTTCATGCTGCCAGACTGGTTTCTTTGATTGTAGACTCTAGAAATGGGTAGTTTTCCCTGGTTAGGGCCTTCATATATACACTCATTACAGAATATTATATTAATCACTAATGTTATACCAAGCTCTGTTCCAGGTATGGGGGTTGGAGAAACCCTGTTGTCAGGGAACTCCCAGGAAGGAATAGAAAAGCAAAATTAAATAATTATAATACAGCATCAATCACAGGGTTCTCTTTCTAGGTTTGTGGAGTAAGCACATTTTACTCTGTCTTCTCCACTGTATAGTGATAAAACCTGACAGAATGTATAGAGCACTGAGGAATCTGAAAGTAAGAGAAAGTTTCAGAATTTAAAAGTGCCACTGGACTAGTGGTGGACAAAAAATTTTTCTCTTTGATAAAACCTGCCCTGACCTCAGCACACCAGAAAACTAGAAGTGGGCAACAGGAAGCAGAGTGAGCTCTAGGAGAAGTGATTGAATTCTGGTTTGTGATAGAAAAAGGGGGGCTCCTAACACTCAGTATGGGCATCTCTCCTTTTTCCTCTTCCTTTTCTCTGATTTTTTTGTGCTCCAGTTCCCAAGAAATCCTGTGACAATGGTGGCAGCAGCTAATAATTGGACCCTGCAGGAGCTAAAACTCTGAAGCTAGATAATGTCATTTCTGTGAATCTGTGGTTCAAAGAGCGTTGGGATAAGTCCCATTGCTTTTTTCCCCCCTCTCTCTATCCCCCACCACTTGGCCCTAAACAAGGGCACAGTTGCTTAGTGGTTAAGGAAACTGGATCCCACATGGCCAGCTTCAATTCAAATATTGAAAAACATGCCAGTTATGTGCGTATGCATACCTAAATCCCAATAAGATGGAGAAATGGAGGAGAAGGGATTGTGGCACGATCATTGCCTCATTGGAGGTGCATTCTCTCCTTTTCCATCTCTTTGTCTATCTCTGATGAGCACACATACCCTCTGGCTTTAAAAAAAAAAAAAAAAAAAAAAAAAAAAAAAAACTAACTAAAAAATAAACCAGCTTTGTGGATTGGTCATTAAGGCAGCCTGATCCCATATGACCGACCATGTGGTTTGAGTCCCAGACCCAGCTGCTTGGGAAACATGCTGGGCACATGTATGTGCCTGCCTAAACTCCTGAAAGGAGGGAGAGAGAAAGGAGAACAGACTTGTTGCATGACCATTCCCTAGTTTATTTGGGCTGATCATGAAGCACTGGTTGATGTGAAGGTTCTTGAAGTGTCAAATAGCCATCCAAAGCCTTTAGTTGCCCCTTCTGTGTGGGGAAGGCAGTAGGTCCAGGTCAATGAATCAGACCTGAATCTCCTACAGTATTTTTTTTAGGGTCTTGGAATAAAAGAGAAAATATAAGAAAGCAATTTTTTAAGTTGTAGGTGTCTACCTACGTGGGAAGTAGAATGGGAAGGTGGCTTGGAGATTTCACGAGAGATCAATTGTCCTTGATAATGCTCCATTCTGCAACTGTCTTCCATCTTCTTACTAGCTAAATCACGGAAAGTCAGTTCTGCTATAATGTCTGTTTTGAAAATGTGAATTTGTTCCAATGCAATTGATATATTAGGGAACAATTTGAGCATGACATGAATTTCGTGTTTGCTTGAGCATGATTCCATCAGCAAGAAGCACTAGGTGAATGTAGAAAATTGCACCCAGCTCAACCGAGCTGTGTGGTAATACATAAAACACACACCTCCAACAGCTACCAGCCACACCCATCCACATTTAGTATTACAACTTTCTGCCTCATTTCAAATAATCTGCTTTCCACCACTTCACAATAACTCACAAACTGCAATACCCACGTCCACAAACAAACTTCAGATCTTTTCAAGGTAAAGTGCCATTGTTATTGTATTGTTTATGTATTTCTTAACTATTAACACATGTAAAATTGTCCTGTCATTCCTGTCTGTTTTTTACTGTGTCACTGATGTTTTTATTGTTGTCCCCCCACTCCCATTTTCCCCATAAGCTCTGTGGCTTTTATTGTGTAATTTTGCATAGTGTAGTAATTTTTAAAGAATGCTTATATCATGTTATAGCAAAACTAACTGTATATATGTATATATATATAATATACACATATATATACACACACACACATATATATATATAAATAAATATGTGTGTGTGTGTGTGTGTGCGTGGTGAATTTGGGTGGACTGGGCAAGCAACGAGAATCAAGTCATTGAAGATTCTGTATTGCAGAGGCAAAAAGAGTAAGAGGAGAACATTCAAGCACAGTGCATATGCTTACCTTTGGCGGAGGGCCATTCAGAGCCTCTAGACTGACCTTCAGTGGATTTTTTTTTTTCCACTAATGGTTGTTATTCTGGCTTCTGGGCCTCCTGCTCTTCTGAGCTTGAGCATCCTCTTCTACAGTAAGCAGTTCTGTTTCTTTGGAGCATAGAGCAGTGACTAGACAGTGAGATATTGTTTAAAAATTCAGACTTTGGTTTTTCTGACCATGGAGCAAGGTTACTAGTTTTAACCAATTTCGTATCCCTTCTGAGAACCAAGCTTTATAACCTGCTAGTGGCATTTGACCTTGGGTCTGTGACATCTTGTGCTAAGGTAGTCAGTCACAGTCAAGTTCTAGAGTGGTCTGGGTCCTTTATAACAGGGAACATCTTTCTCTTATCACTGGGATCACATTCAACTCTATGGGAGGAGGGAAGGGATAAGATGAATTATTTATTTCTCATTCTCTTCCTCATCATTCTTCCCTTTCTCTATCTTCCTTGAAGCAGTGCTGCATAGTGGTTGACTATTTGAGCCCTGAGTCTACCACTAAATGGTTGCGTGACCTTGGGCCACTTACTTAACCTCTCTGGCCTTCAGTTCTCTCATCTTTAAAACTGAGATTTTAACAGAACCTGCCTCATAGGCTTGCTGTGATGAATGAATGAGATAATCTGTGAAAAGCACTTAGAACTGAGTAGTTGCTTTACACACATAATATTAATCAATACTTCAAGTCTGAGAAGCCTGTGTCTGTTTAGAATCAGGTAGAGAAAAAAAATAAAATGATTCTAAACTATTAAATTCTGTCAGTGGGAAAACGTAGTTGCATTTTTCCACAATTATTTTAGCACTTGGCTATTGCATTAAAAAGGTGCAATTGTGTCCAGTTTCTGTTTATGAAGCTTATAATCATTGACCCATTTCTTTCATATCTATTCTCTTTTATTTAGGGCCAAGGTTCTCAAGGTAAAGATCCTTCCATATACTTTGGGTGGAGACCCAAAGTATATGTATTTAGCTTATGTAAGTCTAACAGCAGAAGCATATTTTACGCTGCCTGACCAATATGTTAAATGAAGACTGCAATCTCACCAAGGGCATAGATATTGTCCCCCCTCCTCCCACTTAGATCTCTTCAACATCTAATACAGTGGTTCTTAACTAGAGAAAATATTATCCCCTCACGCCCGTGGGGACATTTGCCAATGTCTAGAGCCATTTTTGGTTTTATGACCTGGGGGGAATAGGTGGCCGTTAACGTCTAATGAACAGATAGAGGCCAGAGATGCTGCTAGACATCCTACAATGTATAGGAGGACCCCCACAACAAAGAATTATCTTGCCCCAAATGTCAATTGTACCAAGGTTTGAGAAACCCTGATCTAATACAATGCCTAGGGCCTGCTCCATGGTGCAGTGGTGATGTACTGCTTATGAGAAGGTGGATCCCACATGATGGCTGCTGTTTGAATCTCCCGCCTAGTCGGACTGAAACATTGAGCACACACATTGAGTGCCCAAGATATTCTGATGAGCTGGAGGACTGAAGAGATTGTGGTATGAATAGACCCTGTGGAGGCACTTCTCTCTCTCTCTCCCTCTCTCTCCCTCTCTCCCCCTATCTCTCTCTCTCTCTCTCTCTCTCTCTCTCTCTCTCTCTGTCTCAAGTGTGTATGCACATACTCTATCATGAATAAAGGGGAAACACTTTCAGAAATAGCATAATAGCTAGATATGAGGGACATCAGTGCCTCCTGATAAATATATGTTGAATGAATGAATGAAGTTTTGGGTGCAAAAAAGGTGATTTGATAGCAGAGACAGGGCTTGGAAGACAATCTTATGGAGAAGGAATTACAAGGTGGACGGGAATTGAGTCAGTTGGTGTTTGCATGATGTAAAGACACATGTTTGCTCTGTTTGAATATCCAGTCCTGTTGGTCTATGTTTTGGCCATAAGTGGTTAAATGTTTTGAGTAACATTGCTGAGAGGTGGTCTATTTTTTTAGATTCTGTGGATGATTGATTCAGGAAATAAATTGCCTTAGGACCCAGAGGAAGAGGAAATAAACTGACTTTGTCCTTGGGGAATAAATAGGAAATTATATACGGTATTGCTGTGGAAGACCCTTGTGATAGCCATAGAAAAATGAAGTTCTACATGTAAGTGAAAGAAGAAAAATCAGAGCAATTAATTCTAAAGTCCATGATCTTAATCAAGGCAACTGTCCCCAAAATGGGGAACTAGTAGGGAAAAAAATGGAAATTAGAATAAGGCAAGTTAACAATCCATAGGAAACCCCAAATCTGTTTAAAAGCATATTATTAGAATCCAATTTTAAAATGTATACACATTATCAAGAGTAGGAGATGTTGGGACCAGCAGTTAGCATAATGGCTATGTCGCTGGACTTCCATGTAGTTGACCGTCGTTTGAATCCTGGACCCGGTGGCTTGAAACTCACGCTGGGCACATGTGCGTGCGTGCCCAGGATCCCCAGAGGAGAATGGAGGAGAAGGGATTGTGGCGTGGCCATCCCCCCTTGGGGGGGGGGTGATTTCTCACTTTCTGTCTCTATGTCTCTCTCTGTCTGTCTGGTGAGCACATGCACCCTGTAGCAAAAACCTCTCCAAAAAAAAGAGTAGGAAATGTTTTAGGAAAATAAACCCAAACTGAACACTTGAGTGGTTACACGACAAAGGAAAAGATGGTTTTGTATGTAATATAGTATTTTTCAGAAATTACAAGAGTAACGCAATGGAAAGAACATAGGAGTCCATAGAATATGACACTTTAGGTATAGAATTTAGATGCCCTAGAAAGAATTTGAGGAGTACTTTATAAGGGACTTTGAACCAAATACTAGGAGGTTTTCTTTTCAGCTTTATAGGAAAGAGAAAACAGAGAACTTGATGATCACAGAAGCAGTCATGTATTTCTTAGACAGAAGTTATTTCTCAGAGCCATTTACCTAGGGACTCCCTGTAACACTTGTATTTCAGTGAAATGTGATTAAAATAAATTCAAAGATGAGGACTTTTGGCAGTAGAGAGTTTGATAATATAAGTGAAGGGTTTGTATCCTTGTCTGTTGTAGTCTAGGTAAGCACTATATTTTTTATCTCCTCAGTAGAGATGGACCTCAGATTAAACATATTTAACATGAAATATTTACTGATAAGCTGCCGAATATGAGGGGACTTCAAAAGGTTTGTGGAAAAAAATGGAATTAAATATGAATTTGTTTTAGTGTAAAAATAAAATAGAAACTCATGCATAGTTTTTTCCATAGTTCTCATTTTCCATGAACTTTTTGAAGGTCTTGCATAGAGAAATGGAAAATAGTTAAGGATAGATGGGACCAGCAGTTGGCATAATGACTATGTCGCTGGACTCCCATGTAGTTGAACGTAGTTCGAGTCCCAGACCCGGTGGCTTAAACTCACACTGGGTGCGTGTGCGAGCATGCCCAAGATCCCGAGAGGAGAATGGAGGAGAAGGGATTGTGGTGTGGCCATCCCCCCTGGGGGGTGGTTTCTTGCTTTCTGTCTCTCTATCTCTCTGTCTTTCTGATGAGTGCACGCGCCCTATAGGAAAATCCTCTGAAAAAAAAAATAGATAGTTCAAGGTTCACTAAGCTTTTGAAAATATATTTAAAAGGAAAATGCAAATTGAAAATGTGAGGTAATCTATCACTCATCAGATAGGCAGAAAGGGAAAAGTTGGTTGATATCTAATATTAATTAGAGTGCAGAGAAACGAATACTCTAATTTAGTGCTAGGGAGTATATATAATTTAGTGCTAGGGAGTATATAAAGTGGTACAATCTTTTTAGAGTGCATTTTGTCTATATCTATTAAAATATAAAATGTGTATTTTACTTTTACTATATCAATCCACTTCTCTATTTTTACCCTAGGGAAACCTTTAAAGATATGCACAAGGTGGCATGTACAGGAATATTCTTTGCAGCATCAAATTGACCTACTGTCTTCTCCTGCCAAGGGTGTAGCTCAATTCTGGATAATTATGCACCAGTTAAAAGAATAAGATAGACTCCGTTTTATGGCATAAGTTGTAGGGTTCCACTGAACAAGACTGGGGCCATATTGGGAGGGCCAGGTTGGTTTCTGAGCCAACCTAAACAGGCTGGATGGAGTCATATATGCCTGTCATAACTTACTGGGAAGCTGGGACAGGAAGGATCACAACATAGCAAGACCTTGTCAAGAAAACCTACCTCTCTCAGGGACCAGATGGCGCTGTAGTGGTAAATAGCAACACTTTGAGGCAGGCCCACACGCTCCTGGTTCAAGTCTGAGGACCTCTCTGAGTACACTGGCCACACACTTGCCCATCATCTGGGACTGGCTGAAGGCTGGGGGTAGATTATGGCATCAGGACCTTGTTGGGGGTTCTTCTGTCTCTCTCACTCATGGAAGAAATAAGTAAATAAACTTGTAAAATACCTCCATCCCATTCTTCCCGCTCCATCCCATTATAAAAAAGAGACAAGAATAAGAAATCTCTGTACCTAATACTGACACGGAAAATCTCCAAGGCATATTATCAAGAAGGAAAAGCAAGTGAAAATATACTACATATTGCTTGACACTATTTCTATAAAGGTAAAATCCCACAAACCAGCTTCATAATTTGGGTATATATACACATAAGAACAAAGATGAATAGGAAAAGGCTCTGAGGAACATAGAACAGTGTAGTGGTTTTCTCTGGGGGGGTGGTGGGATAGAACAGGGAGGCAGTGGTCAAGAGAGCCTTTTGTATATTATAAAAATGTATTCATGGGAACCAGCAGTTAGCGTAATGGCTATGTCGCTGAACTCCCACGTAGTCGACTGCAGTTTGCGTCCCGGACCCCGTGGCTTAAAACTCACACCGGGCGCGTGTGCATGCGTGCCCAAGATCCCGAGAGGAGAATGGAGGAGAAGGGATTGCGGCGTGACCATCCCCCCTGGGGGGTGATTTCTCGCTTTCTGTCTCCCTGTCTCTCTCTGTCTGTCTGGCGAGCGCATGCGCCCTATAGCGAAAAACCTCTAAAAAAAAATGTATTCATGTAGTACTTGTATAGTTAAGAAAACTGCACAGTTGGAAAATAGAAAATCCATAAATATAGTGTATATGGAATACTCTTGCTTCAAAGATATTTAGTATCAGATTCCTATAAACCATAAGCCTGATTCACAAACAACTTGCTGCCTGTTGTCTTATGGTAGGGGATGGGACCTAATAGCCACCTAGAACCAGTGCTAAGTAAAGATGGAGAGTAGAGTGATGTGACCTTCATGGTTTTTCGGTGGTTTATTAGTGTTAAACTAGCTATCCCACCTTTTCTTTTAGCCTCAAACCCCTCAAGGTTGCTCCCGCGTCCCATATCCTATAGCACTTGCTAGCCCTGTAAACCTAGGGTCCTGACCAGGTATCTTCCCTTTGCTTTATTACTGAACTCCTTGGCTGAGCACTGTTTTGGTGGAGACTCTGAGTGTGACAGCTCTGGTAGGTCCAGGAAGGGTCATCCTGGAGCCTCAGCTGGAAGTGCTATGGGCTCCAGGTGAACTGGACTAGTGATCTATGTTCTTAGTCTGCTTACAGAAAAAAAAATAGTCTTGAAACTTACGAATTAGTTCAGCAATAAGTTGGAACAAATGCCTGAGGGAGTGTGTGGTCACTAGAGAGAGAGAGACAGAGACAGTGAGAAGGAAAGTAAGAAATCACCCCTCAGGGGGCCGGCAGGTGGAGTGGTGGTTAAGGGCGCTGGACTCCCACATGGCTGACCTCTGTTGGGGTCCTGGACCTGGTGGCTTGCTTTCTCACTTTCTCTGTCGCTCTCTCTCTCTCTCTCTCACACACACACACACACACACACACACACACACACACTCTGTCCCTCTCTGATCAAATTAAAATATATAAAGAAATGGATAAATAAAGCTAAATAAAATAAATTTTAAAAAAGAAATCACCCCTCGGGGCGATGGCCATGCTGCAATCCCTTCTCCTCCATTCTCCTCCTGGAATCTTGGGCATGCACACACATACACCTGGTGTGAGTTTCAAGTCACTGAGTCCAGGACTCAAACTATGGTCAGCCATGTGGGAGTCCAGTGATGTAACCTCTATGCCATTTGCTGGCCCTGACTTTCAGTTATCTTTGATTTGCCTAAGGAAAAAGAATCCAGGGGACAAATGTGGGGAAAAGGCAGGAGGATGGAAATGCTATATTTGTCCATAAAGGATATATAGATTTTCATCTGCTTTGTTCATTGATATATTTTAAGTACTTAGTTAGAGATGTTCCTATTACATTGTAGGTGTTCAACAAATATTTGTTGAATAAGCAAATGAAACTACCAACTATATACATTATAATGTCTGGTATGTTCTAATTACCAATTAAGGAGGCCAATATTCATAGAATGAAATAAGCAAAGGAAAAATTATAGGAAGTGAAGTGAAATAAGGGAGGCGTGTAGGTGCATACCTCCCTGAAACCAGACCAGTTCATGTAGGTTCTTATGAGCCATAGTGCAGAATTTGGATTTTAATCTAAGCATGATGGGAATCATTTAGAGGGTGTCAAGCAGTTGAATGACACAATAACAATAGCTAATATTAATGGTTTACTGCTATAGGTGCTTTGGGTGTAACAACTCAAGCAATCTTCAAGCATGTTGTTCTAGTCAGTTTTATTGCTAATAATGGGAAATACCTGAAACTAGGTCATTTATAAAAATAAGGTTTATTCAGCTCACAGTTTAGTGGTCTAGGAGCCACATATGGTGGGGCTCTTGCAGAGCCCTTAGGCATCACACCACATCACAAAGGAAAGAGCAGAGCATCCCTGTCACATGTGTATCTTTGTCTCATTCCCTCTCCTTATAAACCCATCATGAGTCAATCATAGAAGCCCCATCCTAATCACTTATTCATTCCCAAAGGCACTGTCTTTCAACACTGTGAAGGTATTAAATTTCCTCTTAATGTCTTCCCAATACAGCTAACTTCTAACACACGAACTTTGGGGAAGATACCTAATCCACAGTACATGTCTATAATGTAGCTACACAGGTTACCCCTCATATGTATGGGTAGGTACTTGCCAAACACTAAAATTCTAGGCCTTTCTCCATACTCACACTTACATATTTCATGTCCTATTTCCTGGGGCCTCCCTTAGGGTAAATTTGATATTTGAATCTGTGCCGAGGTTCCAGTGTGTTTGTGTTTATGCCTGGTTCATGCCAGGCAGGGTTTACATTTAGAAAACAGAAAATCCAAAATTCGTGATCCTAAAGGGCACATTGGAACCATCTGATGAAAGGTGGCCTGCCTCAACACTGCAAAAGATTTCTTCTCCTTATCAACAAGGTTGTAAGGTCCATACAACATCAATTAATCAATTATCAAACTTTTAAAAATTATAATAAATTTTACCATAAAAATTGAGCCATTTGTAAGTGTATTGTTCAGTGGCATTACATATAACACATTGTTGTGCAGTCATCACTATCATCCATTCATCTTTAGAACTTCTTAATTTTCCCAAACTGAAAGTTTTCACCCATTAAACAATTATTCCCCATTCCTCCCTCCCCTCAGCCCTTGGCAACTTCCATTCTACTTTCTGTTTCTATGAATTTGGCTACTTTAGGTACCTCAGTGTTCTAGTACATTCTGTTGCTAATAACAAAAGGTAGCTGAAACTGGGTAATTGATAAACATAGAGGTTTATTCAGCTCATGCTTTGGAGATCTAAGATCCGGGGCCAAATATGGTAGATGTCTCAGAGAAGTCTGAGGCATCACATCATGAGGGCAAGAGCAGAGCATCTGTGTTCATGAGTGTACTTCTATATGTCTCAGTTCTCTTTCTTATAAACCCGATGGGACTCAATCATGGGGACCCCACCTTGATGACTTTAATACTAATCTCCTCCCAAAGGCTCTACCTTTCAAAACCATAATCAAATTAAGAGTTAATCCTCTTAATTCTGTCACAACCAAATCTCAACACATGAATTTTGGGGAGACATTTAAAACAATAGCACTCATATAAGTGGACTCATGTAGTATTTGTCTTTTTGTGACTGGATTATTGTATTTAGTGTAATGTCTTCAAGGATTATCCATGCTGTAACAAGTGTCAACATTTCCTTCCTTTTTAAGGCTAAATAATATTCCATTGTATGTATATATCATATTTTGTTTATAATTGGCTATTGTGAATGATCATGGAGGTATGAACATGGAGGTATAAATGTCTGCTCCAGTTCTTGCTTTCAATTCTTTTGTGCATGTACCTATCAGTGGAATTGTGGGGTCAATTTCTTTTTTTTTTTTAGTTTATTTTATACATTCAATCACTATACATCACTACAACTTGTAAAGTGAATTCACCCAACATGCATACACTTCACACTAGTCCAATTGACTATACCATACACTTTATCATCAACAGATAATTATCCATTTCTGTGTCCCATAAATATCTTACCTCTCTATTTTTTCCTTTATTCCTTTCCTCTCACTCTCCCCTACTCTCACCCTTTTCACACACTGTCTCTAGTATCTGTAACCATTTTCCATGCCTCTATATACATTAATCTCTCAGTTTCTACCATAGAGTGTGGAGAGTTGGTATATATTAAGTGGAGACATACAACATCTCTCTTTCACAGCCTGGTTTGCTTCACTCAGCAGGAAATTTCCCATATTTGTCTACTTTCTATCAAATGCCAGGGTCTTGTGTCTTGTGTCTTGTTTTTTTTTTTTTTTTTTTTTTTTTTTTTTTTTTTTTTTTTGGCTGAGTAGTATTCCATGGAGTATATGTGCCACACTTTTCTAATTTTAATTGTTTTCAAGGAACTACCATACTGTTTTACACAGCAGTTGTACCATTTTACATTCCCATCAATAATATATAAGAGTTCCAATTTCTCCATACCCTTTCCAACATTTATTACCTTCTGGGTGTTTTGTGTGTGTGTGTTGTTTGTTTGTTTTAAAATAACAGGGCATCCTAATAGGTGTGACATGGTCTTTCATTGTGGTTTCAATTTGCATGTCCCTAATGATTAGTGATGTTGATCATCTTTTCATGTGCTTATTGGCCATTTGTGTATCTTATATGGAAAAATGTATATTCAAATCCTTTTCCCATTTTTCAATTGTGTTGTCTCTTTCTCACTTGTTTCCCAAGCTTTTAAAATATCTTGGGAACTTTTGGTCCAATGAAGTATTCAGGTGATCTCAATGCTTAATTGATTAAGCTACGGGCACAGTAGGGAAGAATATTAAGGCCACCTCTTCATCCTTTTCCCCCTTTCTTTTTAAAAAGTATTTTATTATTTCTTTCTTACGTCTAATTGTTGTATACATCTCTTCATTCTTTAATTCCAAGGCAGTTTCTGCAAGTGCTCCTAGAAACCCCAATGCTGTTTCTTAGCTTTTTGGAAAAACTACTGTCCCCTTGGCATTTAGAAAGGGATCTATGCTTCAGAACATCTGAGGAGACATAGATATGCACAAAGAAAGGCTCACCTCTCTGTTTCACCAGACTCAAATATTGACCATGACAAGAGAAATGTGGTGCTTTTCACTGGAGCATGTTAGTGTTGCTTTGTCACTTAGTTCCCAAAGACAGACTCAGCTATTGATTCTTCTACATACCAAGGGAAACTCATAAATTATTGGGGAAATGTCAACAAAAATGAAGAAAATGACAGAAACTCTTCCAGACCCAGAGGAAGACATTATTTGCAAATTCATGTCTCCCAGTACCAGGAAAATTCCCACAGGCAGTAGAAATTCGTGAGAGCAAATAAGCCACTGATCATATTGCTATTTATCACAGCTGCTCAATTCTGTTTCAGCCTTCAGACCTTGTTGAATCAGGAGAATTTTTTAAAGTGGGTATTTTTAGGGCTTTTTTTAGTTTAAAAAGTAAAGTTCTGGCAAAAGATTTATTACTTGGGGGAGCTAATAGTTGGCCTTCGATCAAGTGATTAAGACCTACCTCCCTTTTAGGGTCTTATTCCCTATTTTGAGTGACACCTCCTCCCTGAGATTTTCGTGTTGCCTTTAGCCTGTGTGGAGTCCCTGTGCCCCTTCCTTGTTGGAATTCTCTACCCTCTGTCATCTTGAGAAGCACATTTCTCTTCATACCCAGAACACTTCCATTTGTGAGCAAGTGGGAGGACACAGCACTTCTGTTTGCCTGTGTTCTGCATAATTAAGAAGTTCAAAGGAACCTGAAGATGGAATCTAAAATAGCACCTTTAATATGGATAAAAGCTGGAGTAAGGGACAACTTTTATCTATGAGCAAGTGAGCTTCCCAGTACTGTACCCCTGTGTTACAGAGACTTCCCTCTTTGATCACAGGCTGTGCTGTACTATCATGGAACCCTCTTACAGGACCAGGTGCCCCGTACTGTTTGGTAGAAATCAGAGCAGAGTCAGCCATATCCCAAGAAGAAGGAATTTGGGCAGAGCTAGGTATGCCCCAGTTCCCTGTCCCAAAACTCATCAACCAGATTAATCATCTCTCAACTCCTTCCTCTCTATAGGGACATTATATCTTCTACATAGAAAGAAACATGTTGAGTGGGGAAGAGGAATCCTCCCTCTTATTCCCCAATTTATTTTTTTCTCTTAATTCACTGAGTTTAACCATTAAGCCATCTCTTTGGAAGGAGTTCATCGGTTTGTGAAGACAATCTTACTCTCACCTTCCTGGGACTATTTCTCAAACACCAATCATGGGGACTACTGATGGGTAATGTAGATGGTGGTACCCCCAGAAGGCTATGAAATGTGAGTGAGACTATATTAATAATTAATATGAAGACTATTCCTTGCATAATGATGGCAATAATTCCTTATTCTATTTCCCTTTTCAAATGACATCCAGCTGCATTGTCATAAGCAGCCCATCACAGGACATTATGCAATGAGATTGAAGGGCAACATGAAGACATAGAAATAATAATGTGTGGCAATAAGATGCCACTTATTTTAATACAGTTTTTACTTACACATTTCCAGGAAACATTAAGTCAAAATATCAGGCTCCCTTGTACTTTTCCAAATTTCATCTCTCTCTCTCATTCTCTCGCTCTCTCTTTCCTTCCTTCCTTCCTTCCTTCCTTCCTTCCTTCCTTCCTTCCTTCCTTCCTTCTTTCTTTCTTTCTTTCTTTCTTTCTTTCTTTCTTTCTTTCTTTCTTTCTTTCTTTCTTTCTTTCTTTCTCTTCCCCTTCCTTCCTTCCTTCCTTCCTTCCTTCCTTCCTTCCTTCTCTCTCTCTCTCTCTCTCTCTCTCTCTCTCTCTCTCTCTCTCTCTCTCTCTCTCTTTTACCAGAGGGTACATGTGCTTGACAGAAGGAGACAGAGAAATGGAGGTACGATCAACTGGTCTGGGGAGAAATGTTCACATATCGAAATGGTCTCATTGTAAGCCAAACAATATGATTGAAAGTATATACATAATAATAATAATAATAATAATTAATAATGTGAAAAAAATGGAGGTACAGAAAGCAACTCCCTCCCAATGGAGTGTGGTCATGCCACAATCCATTCTCCTCCATTTCTCCCTCCTATTGAGATTTTGGGCATGAATGCACATGTGCTCAGCATGTTTTTCAAGCCTCTGGGGCTGGGATTAGAACCACAGTTGGCCATGTGGATTATGGCTTCCTTAACCAGTAGGCTATGGAACTGACCCAGAAAGTCCAATTTTCTTCAGGTCTCTTACTAGAATGGATGAAATTCCTTCAGGGCTTCAGAGTTTGTGTTAGTTTAATACCAATTTTCTGATGTTTCATACAGTTTAAGAATTAATAGAACCTACACTATAATCACATCACTGGTCCTATACATTCCCATTAGACAAACAGATGGTGGTAACCATCTCATGGCTTATATCGATCTCCACTTTCAAAAATTCCCCCCTTCTGAAATCTCTTTTCCTGTGTGTGTATGATGGACCTCGTATCTAGCTTCTAACAACCAGAACATGACAGAAGTAATGGGATGTCACTTCCGTAATTAGCTTACAAAAGACTATGACTTCTTTCTTTATAGCATTCTCTCCTTTTCTGGCTCTTTTCAGTTGCTTAGGTTGATGAAACAAGCTGCTCTGTTGTGAGCTTCCCTATGAAAAAGCTCATTTGACAAGGAATTTTGCCAGCAATGAATGAATCTTTCAGTCCAACAATCTTTGAGGAAATGAATTCTGCCCTTAGCTGTGGATTTGCAAGCACATCCTCTCCAGTTAAGCCTTGAAATTACTATAGTCTTGGCCAACAACTTAAAATTTTTTTTTATTGCCGGAAGATTCATACACTTACTAGAGAGAGAGACAGAGGGAGGGAGAAAGTACCTGTAGTCATGCTGCAATTACTTCTGCATTTCTCCTTCCCATTGAGATTTTGGAAACACACACACTCACATATTTGCATGTGCATACACATGCCTGGCATGATTTTTTTTTTTCTTTTTTTGGAGAGGTTTTTGCTATAGGGCGTGTGCGCTTGCCAGACAGACAGAGAGAGACAGAGAGATAGAAAGCAGGAAATCACCCCCCAGGGGGGGTGGCCACGCTGCAATCCCTTCTCCTCCATTCTCCTCTTGGGATCTCGGGCATGCACGCACACGCGCCCGGCGTGAGTTTAAGTCGCCGGGTCCGGGACTAGAACCGCGGTCGACTGCATGGGAGTCCAGCGACATAGCCATTACGCTAACTGCTGGTCCCCCCTGGCATGATTTTTAAGCTGACAGGGCTGGGACATGAACCACTTGGTCAGCCATGGAAGATCTAGGTACCTAAACCACTAGGCCATGGGACCTGCTCAGTCCTGCTAATACCTTAACTGCAATGTGTGAAGGACTCTGAGACAGAGCACCCAACTAAGCTGTACCTGGATTCCTGATCTGAAAGTAAATGTTATAAACCACTAAGTTTTGGGATAATTTGTTACACAGCAACAGACAACTAATAAGGAAAACTACACTCCCTGGGGAAGTTATCCCTGTAAAATCACATTATCCATATCCAGTAGTCATAATTGCTAGAGATTGTAGCAGAAACTCAATATTATATAGAGAAAAAATGACAGATGGAAGAGATCTTCATTTTAGCCTTGCTAGGGAGGCCAATCTATCCAAGTATCTGTAGTATAGGACATGTAAACTCAAATTCAGTTTGGAGAAATTTCTCACCAAGAGGTTAATTTTGGCTTTATGTATTTAAAAGCCAATTGCATTATTATATAAATTATATTCTTAACCCAATGCTAGCCTCTGTAGACTGCCAAATTTAAAATACCCTGTCTGTATATGAAGCCTGAGCCCTATAGCCTTTAGACGATAGGAAAATGAGAAATTATGTGATGCTTACATATGGGACAAACCCAGAAGACTGGCTCCTGGCAAGATTTTTAAGTTGATACTATAATTTTCTGCCCTCTTACAACTTTTTCCAGTGCCTGCCTCCCTTGCCACCCACCCCCAACTCCAGAAGACAGGGCCTCCTTCAGACCTCCACTGGTAACACCTAAGTTCTCTGACCCTGTCCAAGTACTCTCCAGGCCTCTTTTCTGATCTAATATATCTACACTGCTCTTTGGGGGGCAATACCTCTAAACCAACGCCTTCTGTGTATTTCTCCACAGGAATGAATTTAGATATATATAGCAAACTGATGAGAAATTATAAGCATAGCCCCTTCCTGGTGAGACTAGCCCTGGTTGTTTACACTTAAACATGTTTTTTTTTTTTTTTTTTTTTACTTATTGCCTGACCTAGTACCTTGATTTATAAAGCAGACCTCATCCAGGATCCATGGAAAATTCCATTTTCTTTTATTTGGAAGTCTTGCACCATCTCACAGCCAAGAGGATTCGGATTTGAGTTCTTTGGGAAATTACCAAGGATGATGAATGTCCTGGAAGAAATGATAAACTGAGGAATAGGATCACATTTTGCATTGTTTATTTCATTTGGATGAACATATGACACAACCCTTTTGTCTTACACAAAATCTTTACCAGCATCTGACTTAAATGTAAAAATCTACAGCAGTCAGATAACCTAGCCTGGATCTTCTGCGTCTCTGTAAAAGATCAACTCACATCTAAAAGGTTTTATCATTTCTATGGGCTATCAGGATATTCAGAAATAGCCATGGTAAATCCAATACTCTCAGGAAGAGAAGCTTCTGACTGTTTTTTTTTTTTTTTTTATGTGTTCAGCTTTTTAATGTTTATCAATTCCGAGAAGCTCAGAGGTATTTTTGCACATTTCTGACAACACCTGTGCTCCCCATTTCATGTATTATTTCTTATCAAATGCGTTTGACTATAATACAACACAACATTTACTCTTGGCCTCCTGTGACAGGATGTTATGATCTTTTACTCAGCTTACCTGGTATCTGGAGAAACTCGCTTTATGTATCTGTTTGTGTTGGGGGGTGCAGGGAGGCAGAGAACTAGGAGGTTGGAATGACAAAAGCTTGTTTACTTCTGTTCTTTTGTCTCGCCTCCCCCCCCCCCCCCCCCCAGAATATTATGTTCAAATAGTTTGACTCAAAAGCCAAATTCTGGAATACCTGACAAAACCCACCCTTTCCTCTTTTTCTTTTACCTTTGGAGCTAAACACAACCAGTCAGGCCTGTTTCTACACCAAATAAAATAAGGATCTACCTATAGACATAGGAGTAGACAAAACTAGCCCCTAAATCTTTTTCTTTGGGGTCCAATCCTTTTGTTTTTATCATTCTTGGGAATAAGAATTTCAAGTGTCTTGTCAAAATACATGTATATTATCTAGTGAGGTGTGGGTAATGTATTAAACTATCATTAGTGGTTTAAGAGATGGTTCAGCAGATTAAGGGAGCAGATAAATAGGATAAATATTTTAATGGAAAATGGAAAGGGAATTATCTGGAAACTAATTGTAATGGTACTACCACTACAATCCCTACTATTTCTATTACACCATCACCACCATGTACTAAGTGATTAATGTGTACTTAGTGTTCTACAAAAATTACTTCATTTTCTATAGTAGCCCTGTGAAGTAGATGCCATCATTATTTCCCTTTTATAGTTGAGGCAACGAGGTCTCAGAAGAAGTCAATTTTACAGTTGAGGATTCCAAGGCTTAGTCAATTTATACAGTGTTTCTCAGATAAAAGTTGAGAACCCAGGGTTGTAATCCAAGCCAAGCAGAAGCTGAATGTTACTATGGAAGATCAATCTGGTCAGTGGTGTGGAATGAGTATTGCCTTCTGTTAGTAGAACACACATGTATGGCTTGGTGTCCAGTCTTGGGTGGGAAAAACATGAACGAACTGAAGAACTTAAATCCTACAAGTCCCACCGATTTAAGGGGTGAGCTGAGGATTCACAGAGCCTAGCTTTTGCTGAGCACCTATACCAGGAAACCTTGTAAATTGTTAGTAGATAACAAATCTGATGGTGCAAATGTGGAAATTTACTGTAAAGATCTTAAATACAAGCTGTAGCCGCCCCCTACTCTCTAATAGATTAATTTAGATTGCTTGCTAATTGCATGATGGGGGGGACCCCTTTACCTTAGTTTCATCATCTGTAAAATGGGATTTCTTAGAATTGTTGAAAGTATCAATGTAAAAAGATGCTTTGCAAACAGTGTAGGAGGATACATAGATAATGTGAATCATTACAGATGGATTCTAATAAATACCCCATTTCTCATTCAGAGATACACTTTATTCCTTGAATTCAATGAATGAGACTGAGGACCAAGGAGGAAAAGGAGACTACTGGCTCTCATAAATCTCCCAGGTCTGTTTGGTTTGTGCAAGTCTGTCCTGTCAAGCGTACCCGCTCATGTAAACTGGCTTGAGTTTAATTTCCAATGGATGCTTTGTTCCTCTGGAACATACAGACATCATGAGTGGCTAATGAAACTATGGCAACATAGTTTGAATGAAAATCATTTATATTCCTCTCTGACACTAGTAGATGGAGAATGTCAGGGTTTTGTATACCAGAGAGAGGGGAAAAACTATGGCTGATACTTATATGCTGGGAGTCTAAGAGAAATATTTCTAACCATCCAACAACTCTATAGAGCACATTCATTTAGTTTCTGCATTGTGGTGAGAGGATGAACTAATCAAAGTATTGTCTCTGAGATAGTTTGGAAGTCACTAAATTTATCTTTGCAAATTCTAGTGTTCCCCTTTTATTAATAATAAGTACCATTTATTGAACACTTTTACTTTGCCAAGAATTGTGCTATGTGCTTTACAAAGGCACATAGAATCACATGTAATCCTTTTTACAAGTCCATTGGCTGTTTTTTTAACTGAGTGCTTCCTTTTTGTCCTATAGTATGCTATGTACATACTGTACATTATATTATTTAATCTTCATAGCAATTTTATGAGGTTGGTGCTACTAGCATTTATATTTTATAGATGAGGAAACAAAGACCCAGTGGAATGAAATTATTCACCTACGGTCACACACATAAAAAGTAGTAGAATTGAAATTTGCCATCAGTCTTTCAAGGAAGAAGTTAGTCTTATTCATACCAAGATGTTGTATTGGGTTTAGAAAGTTGGAAATAAGAGAGAAATATCTGGCTCAGGTGGGATATTTTTCTCCCAATCATTCATTCAACTGCTTTCTTCAGGTCATTCAGGCCACAATTCTTAGTCAGTCATATTCAGCTTTTTCATACCCATATCCAGTCTATTAAAAAATTCTTCAAAATACAGCATATATAAAGGCTAAGCACTCCTCTTGATGTCCACTGCCACTAACTTGGCCCATGCCACCATCACCTTTCATTAGGATGATGGCAACATCTACCTTCTTTTGACTAGCCTTCTATGACAGACATGATTGTATGTCAAAACCCATTTGGCTCTTCTTCTAAGCCAAAGAAATATACTTTAATGCAGAATTCTCTGGTTGGATTATATACCACAGCTTTGCTTGCCATTAGATGTGGTCATGTGACTCATCAACAGAATATGAGCAGAAGGAACATGCGTCACTTCTGAGGAAGGGATGTGTAATATTTGGGTTTGCTTTCTCTATACACCTTGTCTTCTTTTTCTGTCTACTAGAACGTGTATATCTTGACCATATGACTTTGACCTTGTAGACCATGACAAAGCCTTAGGCAATGGCATAGCAACGACTTGGAAAGAATCTGTATCCATGAATCACTGCAAGCAATAGACCTGCCCTATAGTACTGAATCATTCACATGAAGCCTGTTAAAAAAGAGAGAAATAAACTCCTCTGTTCTCTAAGCTACGATAACTTTGGATCTCTTTGTTACAACACCCTAACATCACTCTACCTAAGATATCCCTACTGTCCTTTACATAGCAGCCAGATTAAAACCATTTAAAACCCTCTAATGGTGGGCCAGCTGGCAGCATGGTGATGAAGGCATTTGGATCCTAAATGACCAGCCGCATGGTTGAAGTCCTGGATTCCCGTGGCTTATAAAATATTGTGTGTGTGTGTGTGTGTGTGTGTGTGTGTGCATTTCCAAAACTCTGAGAGGAGAATGGTGGAGAAGAGTTTGCTTCATGGCCATTCCTCCCCCTCTCCAGCCCCCCAGTGAGTGATATCCCTCTCTCTCTCTTTCTCTCTCTCTCTCGCAAGTGCTTGTATCCTATAGCAAAAACTAAAAAGAAAGAAAGAAAAGAAAGACCCCCCCCAAAAAAAAAATTACCTCTAGTGACTCCCTGTTTCTCACAGGGAGAAGTCAAATTCTTAAGAATGACTTGAATGCAGGCTAGCAGGTAGTTTAGTGCTTGAGGTGCTGGTTTCCCACATGGCTGACCACAGTTCAAGTTCTGGACCTGGTAGCTTGCTTTCTCACTCTCCCTTTTTCCCTTTTTTTGTCTCCCTCTGGTTAAATTGAAGAATAATAAAACAAATAAAATAAATAATTTTTTTTTAAAAAAAAGAATGACTTGAATGATTTCCATGCTCATATACCCGTATCATCTCTTGAACTCTTCTCCAATAACTTTCTTGCTGGCCTACTCACTGATCTCTTTTCTATTTTTGAACCTATCAAACATACTCCCACCAAAAAGCATTTGTCCCTATTGTTTTTTCTGCCTGAGAAAATCTTTCCCAGCTATCTATTAATACATGACTTGTTCCCTAACTTCATACAGGTTTTGACTCAGTTATCACTATTATGAGGCTTTTCTAGACCATCCTATAAGAAATAACAACACCCTCATGACTAACTAACCTGTTATAGGGCAATAGATTTCTTCATAGTACTTATCACCGGTTGACATATGTATTGGTTTGTTATGTACCTCCTCTGTTTATAATGTATACTTCATGAGCGTAGGGAATTTGGTTCACGACTATATCCGTAATGCCTAAAAGAATGCCCAGCACATTGTAGAGGCTCAATAAATATTTGTTGAATGAATAATTTTACTCATTAATCTTCCAGAATCCAGGAAGACAGTGATTCTCAAACTTCCGACATGGCTAAGAATTATCTGAATGCTGACTTCTGGGGCTATATCCATTCAGATTCTGATTCAGCTAACCTGGGGTGGATCCCAGGAAATTTGCTTTTCATAAGCATGTACCCACCCCCATGTAATTTTGATGCAGAGAATAGGCGACACCTCTTTGTGAGAAACTGCACTGTAGACTAGACTGCAAGCTCCATCAGGGAGTTCTCCATAATGTACAGCAAAGCCTTGCATAGTGCCTTATACATAGTAGATGCTCAGCAAATATATTTTTAAAGAATTATTTATTTACTTTTATTTATTCATTCATGTATTTTAATTTGACCAGAGAGAGAGGGAGGGAGGGAGGGAGGGAGGGAGGGAGAGAAAGTGAGAACGTGAGAAAGCAAGCACTAGGTCTGGGACTCAAACCATGGTCAGCCATATGGCAGTGTCCAGCACCTTAACCAACACACCACCTACTGGTCCCCAACTCAGCAAATATTTTTTAAAAGTGGATCAGTGTACAAATATATATTGCAGTTTCTTAGTTTCCTGGCATTTTGCTAGATGCTGGGGCTATCCCAGTGAAAGCACCTTAACCTTTAAACTCATTCATTCAACAATCCAAGTCCATTAGGCATAGGAGTCCACTCAGTGGTGGTGTAATGTGGACTAAGCTGACCTTTAAAATAGTACTTGTCAAACTTCAATATGTACAGGGGTCATCTGAACATCTTATTCAAATGTAATTTAGTGAGCCTGGAATGGGCTCGGAATTCTACATTTCTTACAAACTCTCATCATGTGATGCTGTGGGCCCTTCAGCCACACTGCCTAGCCCAACCTTAAGCTAAAAAAGATAGAGAGTTTAGCTAACCATATGATTACTGTGTCTCTGGGGCTACTTGCTTCTCTGCTGCACAGAATATTCCTTGCCTGAGGCCCAATGGTAGCTGCCTAATTTTTAAGCTTTACCAAGAACTATACATGTTTTAATTAAAAAAGACCCTGAAACAATTAAGATAGAGAATCTAGAGTGACTATAAAATTCATGGATGTAAATTGTGTTGTTGTTTTTCTAAAGGGGATGGAATAATGTTTCTGTCTTTGTTTAATTAAAAAATGAAACAGGTGCATGATGGATAGTGCTGCTTGGCAGACTGAGGCCACATGGGAGGTCCAGGTTTAGTTCCTAAAGTACCTTAAAGAGCCTGGCATGGCAGTGTCTATAGTCCCAGCCACTCAGGAGACTAAGGTAGGAGGATCTTCAAACAGTGTGACACTGTCTATAGCCAAACCAAGCCAATCATCCCAACAACAAAAAAAACTACATATATAAAACCAAAACCTTCTGTGCACACACACACAAAACACAGGAGGTTCCAGAGGCAAAAAGCAGATGCCTGAAAGTGCTAGTGAGAACTTGGATCAAAAAATTTTTGTTTGGGGGAACCAGCAGTTAGCGTAATGGTTATGTCGCTTTACTCTCACATAGTCGACCGCGGTTCGCGTCCCGGACCCAGTGGCTTAAAACTCACGCCGGGCACGTGTGCGTGCGTGCCCGAGATCCCGAGAGGACAATGGAGGAGAAGGGATTGCGGCGTGACCATCCTCTCTGGGGGGTGATTTCTCGCTTTCTGTCTCTCTGTCTCTCTCTGTCTGGCGAGCGCATGCGCCCTATAGCGAAAATCTCTCCAAAAAAAAAAAAAAAATTTGTTTGGTGAAAAAGACTTATACACAGAAAATCTTTTAATTTAGGCCACTTGTGTGGGATCATTTTAATGGGAGAGGGAAGATAATGCCTTCCTCATCTTTCCCAGCTTTTCAAGAACCGTAAAATCCTCACCATTCCTTAATTCTTTGGCCTTAATACATTTCGTTTCCAAAGTTCCCCAGGATAATGTAAGTGTCCCTGAATTAGGAAAATATTAACTACTGATAAGTCATGAACACCTTAGAGTAGGAGTTTTTAACCCTAGGGATTTTTTTTTTAAGAGATTTTTGCTATAGGTGCCCGTGTTCGTCAGAGAGACAGAAAGCAAGAAATCACCTCCCAGGGCAGATGGCCATGCCGCAATCCCCTTTCCTCCATCCTCCTCTATGGATTTGGAGCACGCCTGCACACAAGCCTGGCATGAGTTTTAAGGCACCGGGTCTGGGATGACTCAGATGAGGCCTCATAGGAGATGGTGTAGTATTTACATATAACTTATGCACATCCTTCTATACATTT
Organism: Tupaia tana; assembly: GCA_026018925.1. Taxonomy (NCBI): domain Eukaryota; kingdom Metazoa; phylum Chordata; class Mammalia; order Scandentia; family Tupaiidae; genus Tupaia; species Tupaia tana. The sequence goes on from JAKSZU010000009.1 coordinate 24,356,427, forward strand.
TATTTATTTATTTATTATTTCTATTTAATCACTGTATATCTTTACAGTGTAGAACATGTTTTTCCCCAGCATGAATGCAATGCATATTGGGCAAGTCAAAGTCTCTCCGATACATTTAAAACAAATTATGTTTTCAGAGGGCATGTGTACTTGCTAGAGAAAACCAGAGAGAGAGAAAGTGGGGAGACAGGGAAAGCAAAAAAGCAGCCCCTCATAGGACTGGTCACACCACAATCCTTTCTCCTTCATCTGTGCTTCCTTTTGGGATATTGAGCATGCCCTAGTGTTTTTAAGGCCCCAGGATTCAAACCACATGATCAGCCATGTGGGATCCAGCTGCCTTAACCACCATGCCACCTTCCCTAAACTTTAAATCATGTCTAGATTATTTATGATACCTAATACAATGTAGATGCTATATAAATAGTTGTTATGGTATATTGTTGGGCTTTTATTTTAGTTTCTATTGAGAGAAAGAGAGAGGAGCAAGCATTCTTAACAGAGTCTCACATCATGGCCCCTTCTACCCCAGAATCCTTACCAGTCAAGATCATGGGCATGTGTGTGTGTGCCTGTGTATAGGTTGACTAGGGGACTGAACTCATCTCTTCCATATGGTTTCTGGTTTTTTTCTTTTTTTTTTTTTTGAAAGGTTTTTGCTATAGGGCACGTGCATTTACCAGAAAGACAGAGAGACAGAAAGCAAGAAATCACTCCTCAGGGGAGATGGCCATGCCGTAATCCCTTCTTCTCCATTCTCCTTTCGGGATCTTGGACACACACATACACGTGCCTGGCGTGAGTTTCAGCCACTGGGTCTGGGACTCAAACTGCGGTCGACTATGTGTGAGTCCAGTGACATAGCTATTCGCCAACTGCTGGTCCCTCTTGCATAGTTTATAAGACTGCAGAGCACTGTGTACTGCAGTGCCACAACTGGGTCTGTTCATAAGTTTTTCTTATTTTTATTGGTATATTGTTATTTTTCATTAAAAAAAAAATTGTCATCCATAGTCAGTTGAATCTGGGGATGTGGAACCCATGAATACCAATATGTGGTTCTGAAATAAGGAATGAAACCAGGCCAGGAAGTTACCTGGGAAACATAGTAAGGAGGGATTTCAAGGAGAAAGGGGACAAGGCAGCAGAGGACTCTGGATAGCTAAGAGGTAGTGAAGTAAACATGGACAGAGAAGACAGGGGTGGAAGGGTATCCAGAGAAAACTTCAGTCACTTGGTGCTTTTTATGGGGCTCAACTGTGTGTACACATATTCTTTTGGGGGATCATGCTTGATGGGAGGTAAAATCCAAGACTAACATCTCAGCTTTTTCCTTCTTGTTTCCTAGTTAAGACGTGCTGTTCAATCAATAAAAATGAATAATTTAAATTCAATATCCCTCTGTCACTATCAATAATACTTTTGTGAGTGATGTAGTACTATGGTAATTCAATTTGTTAGTCGCTGCCACACTTTCACATGACAGTGTGCTGAAGTTGTAAACTTAATTTACTCTAGGCACTTGACACAAGTAACATTGATGGGTTTTATCTTTAAAAGTATTGATTTCCCCCCTGAAAATATCTGCTCTGTATTTGTGTTTATTGAATAAACAGGCACCTGTCTGGTTAAGGAAAACTTTTCTAAGCTAAGGAAGTTTTCTCCTTGGTTTTAAGTAGCTCTTTGTTGAACAGCTTAAAACTCGGAATCTTTGACCTGAAAGAGACCTGGGATGTGTGGTGGTGTTTATTTTCCCATTTCCAGGGACAGATTTTTATCATGTAGGGCAGCAGAGTCTACTGTGGGATAACTCTGATAGTCAGAAAATTCTCACAAACTTACTGTTCCATGATTTTGACCCATTATTAGTTTTCATGAGTGACATATTGTGAATCTTATTCACCAGCTGCTTGCCCGGCCTTTTATATATGTGAAAGCTGTTTGCATGAACATGCAAGATTTTCTGGTACAGGTTAAACATTTTTAGTACTTTCAACTCCTTTTCATTTGACAGGGTATCAAGATCACCTCACTGGGAACAGCAGTTAGCATAATGACTATATCGCTGGACTTCCACGTAGTCGACCGAGTTTCAAGTCCTGGACCTGGCAGCTTAAACTCACACCGGGCGCGTGTGCGTGCGTGCCCAAGATCCCAAGAGGAGAATGGAGGAGAAGAGATTGTGGCGTGGCCATCTCCCCCGGGGGGTGATTTCTCGCTTTCTGTCTCTCTGTCTCCCTCTGTCTTTCTGGTGAGCGCACGTGCTCTATAGCAAAAAACTCTCAAAAAAAAAAAAAAAAAAAAAAAAAAAAAAAAAAAAAAAAAAAAAGATCACCTCGCCATGGTCATTCTCCCTTGGCTGCACCACAGTTATTGATATCGCTCTTAAAATGTCACCCCCAAGATCAAACGCAGTACTCCTGGTGAGATCTAGAGGGATTGAACTTCAAATAGAACTCATTTAAAATACACTCTCAAACCTTCTTAAACTCCCTAAAAATAAAATTAATGAACTATATATTTTAGTTGTCTTTCTTTGTTTTTTGTCTCCCTTTATAGGGATTTAAGTTAAATATATCCACTTGACTCATTTTCCCATAATGAATAACAAATAAAAAATGTGAATCCACTAATAGTCATGTTATGAATAACTATGTACAGTGCTCCCCTGATTCAGGCTCTCAGTACTGTCTTCTCCTCTCTTTCATAGGAAACACTTATTTTGACTGTAATTAATTATCTTTAAGTATCTGAGCATTCTGAGGTTTACAAATTAATTGGGGAGAACCATCAGTTTTAATAAGCTTTATTTTTCCTCTACCATTCTTAAAAATGTTTTTTATTATGGAAAATTTCAAACATTCACCAAAGTAGAAAACAGAAACACCCATGAACTCATCACCTGGGGTAAACAAATTTATCAGTTTATGGCTGATCTTGTTTCATTATGTAACCTCATCCCCCCCACCAACAGTTATTTTGAAGCAAGTCCAAGTCATCATTTCACATGGAATATTTCAGTATATATTTTTAAGATATAAGCTCTTTGTAAAAATCATACTCTCAGTACCATTATCATACCTAAAAATTTAAGTTATCAAATAACATAACCAGTGTACATTTGACAATTTTAATAAAGATCCAAAAAAAGGTTGCAATTAACTGAGGTTTTTCTCTTTTTTTTTTTAGAAAGACTTTTACTATAGGGTACACATGTTCACCAGAGAGATGAAGAGACACAGAGTGAGAAATCACCCTTCCAGGGGGATGGCCATGCCACAATCCTTTCTCTTCCATTCTCCTCTCTGGGATTTTAGGCATGTAAGCATGCATACACACGTGCCTGGCGTGACTTTCAAGCCACCAGATCTGGGACTTGAATGTGGTTGCCATGTGGGTGTCCAGTGATGTAATCATACCATTTCCTAGTTCCTTGTTGAGGTCTCTTAAATTTCATTTAATTTTTAGTTTACCTTCCTTTTCTCTCTCTTTCTCTCTCTCTTACTCCCTCTCTGCCTCTGTTTCTCACTTACTCTGTAGAGTTCCCCTGTCTGGATTTTGCTGATTGGATCCCAGTAGAGTCACTTAAACATTTCCTCTGTTATTTGCTGTAAATGGGTAGTTAGAGTTAAACACTTGATGGAATTTAGGTTTTGTCTTTTTATAAGAGTGTCTCCAAGGTGAGGTTTTGCATTTCCATCAGGAGGCATGTATGTCTCCCTTATGCCACACATTCCCTCTCCCCATTTTCAGTTACCCCCAGTCATCTGTGGTCTGAAAACAGGTGAGTACCATACAGTAACTTTGAGAGAGAGAGACCATATTTACTTAACTTTTATTATAGTATATTGTAATAATTGTTCTAGTTTGTCGTTAGTGATTGTTGTTAATCTTTAACTGTGTCTCATTCATAAATTAAACTTTATCGTAGGTATATTTGTGTAGGAAAAAACATGGTGTATATAGTGTTCAGTATTATTTGAGGTTTTAAGCAGGGGTCTTGGAATGTCGCTTGCTGGCAACCAGGGACTACTTTAATGTCTGTTTCTCTGTGATGTCAGCAGATACTGATGCTCATTGCTTAAAACTGTAGATGCCATGAACTGGTAATATCTTAGTACTATTATTACATTTTTATTTATTACTTGGGGTATTTTCATAGAAAAAAGTTCTCATTGGGACCAGCAGTTGGTGTAATGGCTATGTCGCTGGACTCCCATGTAGTCGACTGTGGTATGAGTCCTGGACCTGGCGGCTTAAACTCATGTGGGACGCATGTGCGAGCGTGCCCAAGATCCCAAGAGGAAAATGGAGGAGAAGGGATTGCAGTGTGGCCATATCCCCTGGGAGGAGTGATTTCCTGCTTTTTGTCTCTGTCTTTCTGGCAAGCGCACTGTGCCCTGTATCAAAAACCTCTCAAAGAAGAAGAAAGAAAAGAAAAAAAAGAAAAAGTTCTCATCAACAATTTTTTTTTTGTTTTTTGTTTTTGAGAGGTTTTTGCTACAGGGCACGTGCGCTCGCCAGAGAGACAGAGAGAGACGGAGAGAGACAGAGATGGAGAGAGACAGAAAGACCGAAAGCAAGAAATCACCCCTCAGGGGGGATGGCCACACTGAAATCCCTTCTCTATTCTCCTCTTGGGATCTTGGGCACTTAAACACTTAAACTCACACACATGTGTCTGGTGTGAGTTTAAGCCTCCACGTCTGGGACTCAAACTGTGGTCGACTACATGGGAGTTCAGTGACATAGCCATTACACTAACTGCTGGTCCCAATAATTTGGTTTTAATGAGGTATACATCATTCAAGAAGGGCAAGACTAATTCTTCCTTTTTTTTCTTTATTTGCCAGTTTTCCAATAATGACCAATGAATTTTGTCTTACTATTATTATAAATTCATATCTTTTAATAAAAGTTATGCATTTCCACCCAGTGCAGTTATCCTTTTTATTCATGAAATAATTTCAAATTTGGTCAGTTGGAGCCTCTTCATGTTGACTCTTGAGTCCTTTGAAATGAGTTTTTTTTTTCAATTTATTTATTTGCATTCATTCTCTGAACATCATTACAGCATACAAAATGAGATTTTCCATACAAATTACACTATATATTGTCTCAATCAAGCACATCAACACATGTTATTGTCAGCAAATGATCTTCCATTTCTTGTCTTCTGTATGTTTTGCTTTTTTCCTCCCATCCTAGATTCTCTATCTCTTACCCTCTGCCATCTCCCACTCTCCTCCCACAGTCTCTGGTAACTATGTTTGCTTTCTATACTGTTTTCTCCTCACATTTTATTGTAACGCCAAAGACCCTAATCAATCCAAATACCCTCATAGCAAACACAGGTGATACCCACATTTCCATGAACACAAGTCTTACTTTACGCATCCTATAAAGTAGTACCTAGCTGTGGCTACATATCCTACTGCAGTCATTCAATAGATATATTTTTTTTTCTGAAACTTTTTTTTTTGTAACTCAATTTACATTCCTTCCCTAAGCTTCATCACAGCATACAAAATGCAATCTCCCATCCAGTACACACTGCATAGTGATACAATCATGCACATTACAAAAAAATTTTCCATTACTAGTTCCTAGAATTACTTCCACCCCTCTTTCTGACCCTCTGTCCCTTCCTACCCTCCTCTCACACCACCTCCGGTGTCTACAATTGTCCTTCATTCCCTTCCCACCCACATTGCATTGATCACACAATTTCCTACATAATCTAACTACTTTCCATGGTGAGTTCACTCATTACTACTAAGAAAACCAGTTTTAACTTAACTCAAAGAAATGCCAAGGAACTTTGCTTAAAGCCAGGAAACAAGTTAGGATTCTGTTCAAATGGAAGGTGCATGAACCTATCAGTCTCATGTACTTTTATCTTCTGTTCTGGTTCAATTTTCCTGATTAAATTCTGGGATATAGTATTCAACTCCAGACTTGTCCCTCTGATTAAGTTGGCCACTTTCATAGTTTTTGGACTCTTATTTCCGTGTGTCTGTGTTTAATTTTCTTGATACAGCACACCCTTGAGAACTTCTTGGAGATCTGGTCTGGTGCTGGTAAATTCTTTCAGGTTTTGTTTATCTGAGAATGTTCTTGTCTTTTCTTCCCACCTGAAAGATAATCTTGCTGGGTACAGTATTCTTGGCTGAAATTGCTTCTCTCGTAACACTTTGAATATATTTTCCCATTCTCTCCTCGCTCGCATTGTTTCTGATGAGAGATCTGCTGTTAGCCTGATGGGATGTCCTTTGTAGGTAACTTGATGTTTCTCTCTTGCCAATCTTAGTATCTTGTCTTTGTCTGCGGTTTTGGTCAACCTGGCTATAATGTGTCTTGGAGAAGATCTCCTTGGGTTGATTCTATTTGGGGTCCTTTGTATTTCCTGGGACTGGATCTTCGAATGCCTCTCTAGGTTTGGAAAGTTTTCTTGCAGAATTTCATGGAATAGATTATCAATGCCCTTATGGGTCTCTTCACCTTCTGGAATGCCAATTATCCGGATATTTGGACGTTTGATGGTATCCAGTACTTCTCGCATATCATTCTCAAATTTTTGAGCCATTTTCTCAGTCTTCGTGGTGGACTTTTCTAAGCCAGCCATTTTCTCTTCTACATCTGAGATTCTATTTTCTGAATGATCTAGTCTGCTTTTAATACTTTCAAGGGAGATTTTGACTTCTTGTATTATAGACTTGATCTCTAGCAGTTCCGTTTGAGTCTTTTGTAAAGTGTGTAATTCCTCTTTTAGATCTTGCAAGAATTTCCTCATCTCCTGGAACTCGGCAACTTCTTTCTCCTTTCTCTTTAGCAGTTCATTATCTCTCTTTTCTTCCATCTCTGTTAGCTTCGACATTACGAATGTTCTAAATTCCTTATTAGACATTTCCATGACTTTCACCGAACTGCTTGTGGATGAAGGAGAGTTACTTTTTTCCATTGGAGGAGAGGTATTTTCTCGTTTTCCCATATTTCTCGTGATCCGACGGTGATTTCTTGTCATCTGATGAATGGCGTGTTTCTTTCAAATTCTTGAAGTTAAGCCTCAATGTTCAGGAGCAAGCAGACAGAGGTGTTCTAGAATCTGATTGCCGTTCTGTTGTGATCGCACACTAGCTTTGCTTGCTGGAGGCTGAATTATGAGTAGAAAATCTTCATTTCTCCTGTGCCCTGAAATATCTAGTTCCCAGTTTCCATGAGGAATCTTCTCAGAGAATGGCTCAACTCTCCTGCCACACTAGCTTTGCTTGCTGGAGGCTGAATTATGAGTAGAAAATCTTCATTTCTCCTGTGCCCTGAAATATCTAGTTCCCAGTTTCCATGAGGAATCTTCTCAGAGAATGGCTCAACTCTCCTGCCATACTAGCTTTGCTTGCTGGAGGCTGAATTATGAGTAGAAAATCTTCATTTCTCCTGTGCCCTGAAATATCTAGTTCCCAGTTTCCATGAGGAATCTTCTCAGAGAATCTGAAATGAGTATTTTTGATGGCTTTCTTGCTATCTCGTATGACAGGATGATCCAGTCTCAACCTGAGTATTTCTGTGCTACACTTGTAATTTCTACAAGAAGCCCTTGTGTTCCTTTTAGTGGAAAATGGTATTTTGAGATGCCAGTCTGAGTGCTAGGGTTGCTCGTTGCTATCAAGTTGGTCAGTGTTTCTAGGCTTCTTCAGTGGACAGAGCTAGAAAATATTTCTTAATGTAAGAAATTGATGCATCATAAGTTTATAGAATATTTTTTAACGGTTTTTGCCATAGGATGTGTACACTCATCAGAGAGACAGAGAGAGAGAGACAGAGACAGTGAGTAAGAAGAAAAGTGAGAAATCCCCATCTCCCTGCCCTGACCACCCACAGGAGCGATGGCCACACCACAATCCCTTCTCCGTTCTCCTCCTAGGATTTTGGGCACATGCACATACATGCCCATGTGATTTTCAAACTGCGGTGTCCTGGACTTGAATTGTGATTGGCTATGTGGGAGTCCAGTGCCTTAACCACTCTGCTATCTGCTGGTCCCCAAGGATACTTATAATGACATGATTTTTACTTGACACTATTGATCTCCTGTCCATATATCCTCTTTTTTTATGCCAAAATACTGCTTAACAATACTTAAAGCTACTTATATGGGTAATTCACTCTCTAGTGATCTGGCCTGAATAACATGCAGTTCTATAAGTGCATATATTTGTCTCATTATCTTTTTTGTATAATTGATTAAAGTATTGATATAGTTTTAGTAAATAAATATTTTTAGGTTGCAAAAAAAGTACTCGTTTCTTTTATCATTTAATGACAGCAAACTATCACCAATCATAAGGCTACTAAAAATAGTTTACAATTTTAAAAATTTATGGTCTCTTCTTTTAAAGTTTATTTTACTTCTCCTATGACAGAGAGATAAACAGAAAGGGAGCAAAGGAAGGGGGGAAAGAGAGGGACTTCCCCAACAGTGATTGTACCTCCAGCCTCACCCAGCCTTGATCACGGGCGTGGGTGCCTGATATATACAGAGAGACCTCCACATGTGAACCCAGGAGTTTCCCATGCTGGTTTAGCTTCACAAAGTGTTTTGGTACCTCTGTTGCCCCGTAATTCTGTTCTTAAGATGTAGCCTACTAAAAATAGAGAGTCAAATTATAGCACTTTAAAGTCAATAAAAGTAGTTCCGCTACAAGTTGTTCTGGTATCAATTATATAAGCAGGTTCATTGCTTTCTATTATTTTTGTTTGTTTTCAAGTGACTACTTTTTAAAATTCAATTTAGTTTTGTGATTATGGAAATTATATAAAAATCTAGATTCAGAATTCTAAAAACTCAGGTATATTTAGAGAACTCTTACTTCTATCCCTGTCCCCTCTACTGTGTCCTCTCTCTCCTCACTAGATAGCCATTTTAAAAGTAATTAAAAAATAATGATTCTTGCAGTCTACTATACATACATGAAAGAGAACAAGTCATAGGCATATAATGCAATGAGTTATCACAATGTAAAAAGGTCATGGGGACCAGCAGTTAGAGTAATGGCTATGTCGCTGGACTCCCACGTAGTTGACCGCGATTCAAGTCCCAGACCCGGTGGCTTAAACTCACACCGGGCGCGTGTGCGTGCGTGCCCAAGATCCTGAGAGGAGAATGGAGCAGAAGGGATTGCGGTGTGACCATCCCCTCTGGGGGGTTATTTCTCGCTTTCTATCTCTCTGTCTCTCTCTGTCTGTCTGGCAAGCGCACGCGCCCTATAGCAAAAAAACCTCTCAAAAAAAAAAAAAGATAATGTAAAAAGGTCATATTACCACCACCCACTTTCCCAAGAAGTAGGACATCACCAGCACACCCTCCTGGGTTCCCCTTGATCACTTCTTCTGCCTTCCCCACCAGAGTAAATACTGTACTGCCTTCTAAAATTTTGGATTAATTTGCCTTGCTTTTTGACCTTCCTCTGAGTGGAATCATACAGTATGTACTTTTTTGGGGTCTAGTTTCTTTTGTTTAATATTACGCTTGTGAAACCCAACTATGGTGTTTCACAGAATGGTCATTTGTTCATTTGCATCACTGGACTGTCCACAATTTATCCATAGCAATGTTGATGAATATTTGGGTTGTTTCCAGGTCTTTTAGCTATTATACTCATGCTTCTGTGAATATTCTTGCAAATGTATTTTGTTTCTCTTGGGTATATGCCTAGGAGTGGAATTGCTGAGGGATGAGAATATGCATAGGTTCAAATTTAGTACATCCGATCAGTTTTCCAAATAAGTTATACCAATTTAGGTTCCTACCAGTAGGTGTGACAGTTCTCTTGTGTTACATTCCATCCAGAAACAAAATATCTCTCCTCAATTATTTGGATATTATTTTCTGTCCTTTTGTAAAGTTTTGAAGTGTCTGCATATACGTTTTCCATAATTATAGTTAGATTTAGTTCTCTGTATTTAAATGTGTGAATGCACATGTATGTGGAATTCTGTCTTTTCATAATCTTTTTCCATGTTTTCCCATTACATATTCTTATTTGAAATAGAAATCATTTACATTTTGAATATTCAATTTGTATCTCCCACTACAATCAAGTTCTAGTCATTCCACCTCTTGTGTTTTCTAGATACATGGGCTTATAACCCACAAACAATAATTTAAGTTTTATTTTTCTGGCTAGTGTTGGCTTGATGGTTTTGTGAGCTGGATCCCACATGGCTTACTGTGCTGCTGGCTTGAAAAAACATGCTTGGTGAGTGTGTGCGCATGCACAAAATTCTAAAAGGAGGAGAAATGGAGGAGAAGGAATTGAGGTGTGACCATGCCCCATGGGGGTGTGGTGCTTTCTTGCTTTCTCTCTCTCTCTGTCAAGGGCACATGCCCTCTGGCAAATTTTTAAAAAGTTTTGTTTTCAACATTTCAACCTTTTTTTTTCTTATATACATTCAATCACTGTATATCGTTACCACGTGAAAAATGAATTTCCCCAGCATGACTACACTGTATATTAGTCCAGTTAAAGATATTATCATATACATTATCATCAAAAGAGTGAAAGGCCAAACATATATTTTCCTTTGTCCTTTAGTGTTAGCTAGGACTTCCAGAACAATTTCAACAATATGGACCTTAATGAGCATCCTTGCCTTTGATAGGAATCCCTTTAGTATTTTAACATTTACTAGGTTGTTTATTGTTAGTTTTGGATGAGTTATCTTCAAATATTTTGTTTCTAGATTTCTTAGAAGGTGTTTTGGTCATGAATTGGTGCAGATTTTAATTAAGTGCTTTTTTTGGGGGAAACTCTTGAGAATACAATATAGATTTTTTTTTAAAGTAATAGATTTATTGAAGAAATACATAGCATATTTTTATTGAGAGTTTTTACAATAGAATCTGGCAAAAACATAGAATATTCCTTTACATATAAGAAAAATTGCCTTATAATCGATGCTTATTCATTCTTTGGTTTGTGGTTATTGTTTTAAACGTGTTGATGGAAATATTTTTATAATGAATGATATATTTCTTTAACTGAGCCTATTAAAATAATGTTACTTTTTATCTGAGTTAAAAATTGTGTCACCTTTACGAGGATACACCCTTATAGTGGGTTATAATATAGTGATGGTCTCACGGACCATAAAGTTGTATAATATAAGATGAATAAAATGTTTTAGCAAAATATATTCAAAGCATTGATGGGACAAAGAAATGTATTATCTGTTGAAGGTATTTTATAGTTTTATCAACTGGACTAGGGAGAAATGTTCACCTATTGAAATATTAACTTTATAAGCTAGATAATGTGATTGAATGTATAAAAGAAAATGAAATATAAAGAAATAATAAATAAAAGAGAAAATTACACAAATATTTTCATGTTAACATTTATGATTCATATACTGATTTTTAATAGTAATTACATTTAATGGCATGGAACACTACTGTATATGGTCAGGTAATGTGTTTGTATTGTGATGTATGTGTATCATGAAGTATTGTAGTTTCCTGTTGTTCGGAGATAAAGGAGTCTAACTTTCTGTTATTTGTGGACAACTGTTTTTGTTTAAATTGAGTCAAGACTAAGTTGGACTATGACTAGATTGAAAACAGGCAAATATTATGCATAATTTGATTTCACTTTCATTTTTGAACATGATGGGTCACAAATAAGAATATATGAAAAAGAATGTAATCATTTGATAATTCATTAAATATATTCAGATAGACATTATTTATGAAGAAAATCTTTTTGAATAAAAATGTATTTATGAAGAATATGCTATTGAATACATTTTAAATACATTAAATTCATTTTGACTATATCCTTGAATATATTTTTGAATGTGTTCTTTAGTATACTCTTGAATATATTCTTCAATATCTTCTTGAATTTAGTAAAAGTCCTTAAAACATGTTCTCAAATATATCTTTGAATACATTCTTGACTGTAGTCTTGAAAATGAAGAATTCTTGTGAATGTAACCATATTAAGATAATGTTCTTGAAAAAATGCTCATGAGACTTATTTAAATACAATAGCATATTATTATGAATGCATTTTCCTTACATTGTCAGTTTCCCTCTTTTTTCCTACCTCTTATTATCCATCTATAGAGCAAAGAGCTAAGGCAGAAATAAATTGAATGTTCCTCAAAATGTTATGAAGACAAAATGAAAAATTAACTAAAACTAAATTGGTTAAAAAATGAAACAAAACAAAACAAGGAATTTAAGTCAGTTGATAAGTCAGCAAATTGACCATGAGTCTGACTGGCATATTTTGGTAATTTGACTTAGATTTGTATGGAGGAGAACTTTATGTGTGGCTGGGAGACATGGCACGTGTTCATGCTAGCATTGACGAGTTTCTCTTTTCTGGCCACCTCGGTCCCAGGTGTAAATTTCATGCTGTTATCAATGGGAAAACTCCAAACAACTTCTCCATTCCTTCTTAAATGTGGGCTAAGAAAACCACTAAGCTGTGATTGTTAAAATTACATCTTACAGTGTGGGAAGAGGGTGAGAAAAGGGGAGAGTATAAGGAAAGAAATTAAGGAGAAAAGTAGAGAGCCAAGATATTTATGGGATGCAGAAATGGATTATTATCTGTTGATGATAATGTGTTTTATCGTCAACTAGACTGGTGTGAAGTATATTCATGTTGGGTAAATTCAATTTACAAACTGATGTATAGCGATTAAATGTATAAAATTAAAAAAAGAAATATACATATGGAGAAAAGATAAAAATTATGTCTAAAATAAAAATGGTATCTGAATATCAGCTTAGGAAATTACTTTATGAGTAAATTTAATCAGATCAGATGATAGGCATTATGACATTGAGGTTTACTTCTCTAAAACCTGTTTTTTTGTTATTTTATTCAGTTTTGTTTCTGCTCATTTTCCTTTTTCCCTCTCTTATTGCAGTTAGAGGAGGTTTATGGAAAAGTGATCTCTGGTTAAATGAAAGATGAGTTATTATTGCATTTATATGGTCTTAATTTATAGAAAATTCATTTGGCAGTCATTTTAAAGTCTAAAGAAATTCTCCAAACTTGTTATACTAGTGGTAGAATCATTTACACTGTTTGATCCCCAGCTATACCTTTATCTTCAAAACATATCCATTTACTTTTGAAATTGGATTTATTATTCCAGGTAATTCTGCAGGCTTGATGTATATGAAACATGGAATGGGCTTTAGGAAATTTGTTTTAGAATATGTCTGTTAGTTCTAGTCTTTATGAAGCATTCAAGAGGATGGGTAGGGATTGAAAGGCCAAACATATGAGAATACCTAGGTAATCTGAATACCCAGCTCAAAAAAAAAAAAAAAAAAAAAAAGGTCAAACACTAGATCCCAGTGAATGATATGGGGAATAAAGAATATGGATGGGGCCAGCAAGTGAGGTGGTGGTTAAGGTGCTGGATTCTCACATGGATGAATATGGTTTGAGTTCCAGACCCAGTGACTTGAAAATTACTCTGGACCCATGTGCATGTGCGCCCCAAATCCTGAGAAGAGAATGGAGGTGAAGGGATTGTGGCATGGCCATCCCCCCTGGGGGATGATTTCTCACTCTCTTTCTCTGTATCTCTCTCTGGTGAATGCATGTACCGTATGCAATCCCCCCTCCCCCACAAAAAAAAGATAATGAATGAATGCTACTAAGGCAGTGGCTCTCAAACATTAGAATGCTTTAGAATCCTTGTGAGGGCATATTAAAACACAGTTTGATAGACCCTAGCCTCAGAGTTCCTGATTGAGTAGGTCTATTTTAGGATCCAAAAATTTTTATTTGTTTATTTTTCATTTTTTTTAAAGACAGAGTCTCACCATGTTGTGATCCCCTAGTCTTAACCTCCCAGCTGGGACTACAGGTGTGTGCCACCATGAGTGACTCTCAGACAGGGTCTAGTTCAGTCTAGCCTGGACCTTGAGATACTCCTGCCTCAGCCTCTCGGAGTTGCTAGGATTACAGACATACATCACCATGCTCAGTCTTTAGGTTGGGCCAGGAATTGAACCCAGGCCTCCCATGTGGTGTCAGCCATCAGAGCACAGGATCTGAGTTGTATGTGCCATTGCAGCTGGGCCACAAAATATTCATTTATCACAAGTTTCCAGAAAATACAGTTGCCGCTAGTTGGGAACCCACCATCTTGGGGACCACTGTACTGGAGTACTACATCCCTGGGTGGTTCTAGTCAAAAAAAGGCAGTAAGAGAAATTTTCTTCAGAACACTTTCTTTAGGAACTCACTTCAAGTACCCTAAATTATATCTATATCTATATCTATATCTATATCTATATGCATACATATACATTTATACCCCACTATTTTAGTCTTTGAACCTTAAGGTCAATGATTGAGTCTTAACTCGTTTTTAAATTCTAGGTTTTTAGCTGAGTAAAGATTTGATAATTATGCTCTTCACATGAAGATTCATCCAAATAATTCTTAGAATTCAGTGCTAGGACAGAATTAGTTTATCTGATTCTCCTTGTTATTGCATACTGTGTTGCATGAATCACTCCATACTACTCTTACATAGGGAGCCAGGAAACTTAGAACTGTTTTGTGAACAATTTCTGTACCAGTTACTAATCTATATTATCTTCTGCAAATATTTCTATTATGTCTTCTTTTGTTAGAAAATGTTGACTCCATTATTCTGGGTTTTATAAAGTATTATTTATTTAATGTTATTTATCATTATTATTTTAGTTTGCTACAGGGCTCATGTGCAAGGGAGGGAGGGAGGGAGAGAAAGAGAGAGAGAGAGAGAGAGAGAGAGAGAGAGAGAGAGAGAGAGAAAGAGAGAGAGAGAGAGAGAGAGAGAAAGCAGGAAAGCAAGCTGCCAGGTCCAGGACTTGAACCACAGTCAGCCATGTGGGAGTCTAGCACCTTAACCACCACACAACCTGCTGGCCCCCAATTATTCTGGTTTTAATGGTTCATGTTCTTTATATCTATATCTACATCTACCTATCTATTATCTTTTTAAGGTTTATTTATTTATTTATTTATTTATTTTTGCCAAAGAGTGTCTATGCTTACCAGAGAGAGAGAGGGACAGAGAGAATGAGGGAGAAAGCATCTCCCAATGGGGCATGCCACAAACCTTCCTCCTCTAGTTCTCCATCCTATTGGGATTTGGGACACACATGCACACACATCCAGGATGTTTTCAAGTCTCTCGGGCTGAGATTTGAGCTACTATTGACCATGTAGGATCTGATTCCTTTAACTACAAGGCAATAGGGCCAGCCTTTTTAAAAAGTTTATTTATCCCAGAGACAGACAGACAACATCCTTGACAGAGTCCTAAAGTCACGATCCAGTCCTAGCTTCAGCCAGCATAGATCAGGGGCACATATGTGATTGGCATACTTTTGGAGGTCTCTGGATTTGAACTGGCAGCCTTCCCATGGGGATCAGCCTTGCAGAGCATTGCATTTTACTGCTGTACCACCATCTGGCCCCTATCTATCATCTTTAATTATAATATGTTGCAAATATTTTACCAAAAATAAATCAGTGAGTAAAATTAATCCTCTAGTGCCTATAATGGAGAGAATAGCAGTGACATGAATATTTTCGCTAAGTGGCCCTCTGTATACTTGTATGCAGGCCCTAGTTCCAGGAGTCCTCTTCCACCTTCATTGGGGAAGAATAAATGTCAACTTGCATTGTTTATCTGCTACAGTCGGTTCAATGTGTCTGCTCATACAGTAAATGGTACATATATTAGTCTTCTATTCTTTTGCCTAGTCTTTTGTATGAAATAGCTCTCCTGATTGTGAATATTTAAAAATACTTAAATTATCCCTGGGCCTGATTATTCCAGATACATATTTTTCCAGAAATAAGGTCCTCTTATGGACCTTAGTTTTAAGAGACAGGGTTCAGCGAGGCAAAGAAGAACAAATCTTCTGAAAATATAATACCCTGCTTTCCACGGAAGAGGTGTACATAATCAGGGACAATGAAAAGAACTGCATTATTCAAAGAGGGCTTTCTATAATACCCTGTAAAGCATTGGATGCTCTTTAAAATTGACTTATTGATGTCGAGGGAGGGAGCATAATGAACACAGCACAGACATGATCAAGAAATGTGGCCCATGTAAAAAAAATCTAATTGCTACTTGCTGAACCCATCAAACAAGATACGTTGTCCCAGTAGGCAGGTTTATGAAAAGAGCATTGCAATAAGCTATCTGATGTCACTTATAACAGAAGCTGAAATGAGACTCTTAGCATCCAACACAAGACCTCCAATCTCTGTATGTTCACCCAAATCTCCTCTACCTTCATCTTCATTATCTATGTCTGGACACTGAGACTTGATGTTTAGATAATGGCCATTTGAGATCTTTAATAAATCTTTAATAAACAAAGGTTCATGAGGTTAGGCAGGCTTGGCAAAGTATCCTTATTTGTGCCATACATTTTTTTTTTTCTTTTTTTTTGGTTTTGCTATAGGGCGCATGCACTCACTAGAGAGGTAGAGTGAGATAGACAGAAAGCAAGAAATCATCCCCCCGGGGGAATGACCAAACCACAATCCTTTCTCTGTTCTCTTCTTGGGATTTTGGGCACACATGCACACATGCCTGGTGTGAGTTTTAAGCCACTGGTTCCAGGGCTTGAAACATGGTCAACTATGTGGGTATCCAGCACCTTAAGCACTATACTACCTGCTGACCCTTGTGTCATACTCTTACAACTCAGTGAATATTTATTAAGTACCTATTGTGTTTGAAGTACTGTGGTAGGCATCTTGGGGTAGGTGAGTGGGGTAAGTCTAGACAAACAGGACTACACTGTAGGAAGCCGCATGGACCACCGCATGGTTTGAATCTCCCAGTTGGCTCAGGGACACACATGATGCATACTCTTTCTTATTTTCTCAAGAACTCACTTTGTTTAATGATATAATTTAATGCAGCATTTCAAAAAATTTCCATGTGGTGCAGCGGTAACACAATAGGACCCACGTAGGAAAGGTCCAGGGACCTCCTTGATCCTGGTCAGCTGAGACTGGATATGGGTTGTGATGTGAGCACCCTGTTGGGGCTGCCTGTCTCTGTCTCTCTCTCTCTCAGAAGAAATAAATACAATTGTAAAAACTCTTGAGTGTTTTGTGTTACTCCAAATATGTAGTTGTTATTTATATATGGTACACAAGGCAGTATTTTATAATTTTACTAGTCATGTGTTTAGTTTTACACACAGTTGAAAAGCATTACCACCCATGCATCAACCCCTGATTTAATGGTTATTATGGCTTATGAGGTATAAAAACTAAACAGGTGATTTGATATCAAAAAAATATTGACTAAATAACAATAAAGTTCTAGTAAACTCCTTTTCTAAGTTTCACACATATGTATCAGTAATTCAAAATATTGGGGAAAACTAAAACGTCGAAGACCATGAAAATTAATGCAAAATTAAACTCCAAATAGAAGGGACTATTTTGGCCCATAAAATAATTGTAAGATTTTGTTTAAAGAGGTGTATAAAACAGGAAATACAGTGATGAAAAAAGACAATTTTCAGTTACACTGTCCCTAAACTCCCCTAGTGCCAGTCTCATTATTTGGAAGGAACAATGCTACCCGGTAATGAACTATTTTCTATTCAAGGAAGCAAGTCAAATATTCGTTTCTCATTAATAATTCAGTGTGACAAATTTATTACCTTGAAGGTGCTGCAAGTCAATTAGACAATGGGAAATTGTGTCTTCCTTTCAGCCCACTTAATTGGCTTCCAAGTGTGACATTCATCAAAACCTTGACTTTTAATGTAAACCTTATTATGTGAGTGGAGGTATAGGGTTGACACAGGGTACATCTGACCAGCCCTCAGAGTTTGAGGGGCTCTAAAGACTTCAGAGAAGCCCAGTCAATCACTGGTGACATTTTGCTGTAGAATATCAGGGCCTAGTTATGCAGTCATTGTTGCTGATGCTGAACATAAAGAAACTCATTTTTGAACTGTATACTTTTTTGGACATTTGCCTATTTTTTATCTTTGATGAATCTCATGATCTTCAAGATGAGGGGCTGGAGCAGTAAGGGTTTTCCAAAGTGTCACATGTGTGCCATTAGTATCACAGTAAAAGTAATACACAGATGGACATTTTTATTTCAATATCTATTGATTTATTTTAGTGTATCTTATACAGGTATAGCTAACACAAATACTCATGATTTATAGATATTACAGTATATATTGAGGCTAATGCAGATATTTAAATAAAGGTTAATATAACAAAAATATTGAGTAAAATATTAGTATTGCCAATACCTAATACATGGGTGCTCATAGTACTGGCAACTTGTGAATGTGGAAAGAATTGTGAAGGTGGATATGAATGGTGAGATTTGGGGGAGCACTGCAATCTGTGTTGAGGATTTACTCTGTACATTAGGTAGAATTGATGGTTGAAGTGAAAGGCATCATAAGTCCTCCTCAGTCTAAAGGGCTCTCGTTCATTAGCCTGCCTGAGATAGCCATTGTCAGTGTCTCACCCTAAGGCCCTTGCCAAGGAAAACAACATTCTTTTAAAATTATTTTTAATTTTATTTATTCATTTACTTATTTTATTTTGACCAGACACACACACACACACACACACACACACACACAGAGAGAGAGAGAGAGAGAGAGAGAGAGAGAGAGAGAGAAAAGTGAGAAAGCAAGCCACCAGGTCCAGGACTTGAACCATGGTTGGCCATGTGGGAATGTTCAGCATCTTAACCACCATGCCACCTGCTGGTCCTGTAAACAACATTTTAAATGGTTTGAAAACATTGCATTATATAATAATCTACCAACACATCATTGAGAGTTAGTTTAATCTATCAAATCAAAATTATCAAACATTTTCTATTTACTGCAACAAAGAGTAGGACCCTGAGTAACAGGGACAGAGGGTCAGTAAGGCCTTGATTGGAATGAGGAAGGAAAAGTCTGTTGCATGAATTTCTACCTCTATTTTACCTGTGTGTTTGGTAGGATGCCTCAAAAATGGACCCTTTGCTTTCAGGACCCCATAGTATTGTTTTATATTTTTATTTTATTGTCATTTATACATTCAATCACTATACATTATTTACCGAATGTGAAATACACCTCAGACCAGTCCAGTTGAGAATGCTACATACATTATTATCAACAAGTACATAAACCATTTTTGTGTCCCATAAATGTCTTACTTCTCTATTTTTCTCCCTAATTTCCTTCCCTACACACTTCCCCTCTCCCATCCTTCTTCCACGCTGTCTCTAGTGTCCATGACTATTTTCAACGCTTTTATGTCCTCTAGCCTTTCAGTCTCTACCATAGAGTGTGGACATTCAGTAGAAGTGAAGACACATACACTCACTTTCATAGTCTGACTTGCTTCACTCAGCAATAAATCTTCCATATTCATCCACTTTCAATCAAATGCCAGGGGCTTTATATTTTTTAATTTTTTTAATATTTAAGGTTTTTTTTAGAGAGATTTTTGCTATATAGTGCATGTGCTTGATGGAGAGACAGAGAGAGAGAGAAAACAAGAGATCAACCCCTGGGGGGATGGCCACACCACAATCCCTTCTCCTCTATTTTCCTCCTGGGATTTTGGGCATGCATGCACACATGCCTATTGTGAGTTTCAAGCCACTGGGTCTGGGATTCAAACAATGGTCAGCCATGTGGGAGTCCAGTGCCTCAAAAACTATGTAACCTACTGGCCCTATTTTTAAATCTTTAATGCAATTTTATTTTTCAAGTGTGACTTGTGATACTATATATAATCACTGTATGTCTTTGTGGGGGTATAGTATAGGTTTTCAAAGTATGCAACAATGTGCAGTAATTAAATCAAGGACATAGACATTTTCATCTTATTTGATATTGAACATTACATTATGTTATTTTTGCACTCAGATAGGTACTCCTTTAAAATATATACTAGTCCAATCTGAGGGAACGTATAAATTAAAGATAATAGATTACTCCTAGGATAAAGTGATGATCTGGTTTACCAAAGGATTCAAGTCTGGGCTGTCTTAAGTCTAGAGCTTCCTTAACACATTTAAGTGTTTGCTGTTAGATCATACATACTTGAGAAAAAGAACAGAAGGGTCAGCAAAACTTTCGAACAGAAGTGTTAGAATGAAATGCCCATAGAAGTTGCATCCAAAATGAAGAATAAATATCTTGGAGAGTTAAATGAAGAAAGTAGAGTTCAATTTTCAGTTTAGTTTATTTACAACATATTACTATTAAACAATCTATTTCATCAAATGAAATTCATGATAGAGGTATTTGATTTTCTCATATCACATGTTTTCTCTCTGTTTCCCCAATGCTTCCTAAGCAATAAAATGATCTTTAGAAGGTTTCTTCTAGTCCATTGCATGTCAGCAGATACTTTACTTCAGTCATTCAATTCACACTTTCGCAGGTATGTTTGGCCATGGAGATTCATACTAGTCTCTGGATATTCTGATGATCTTAAACATTTAAAAGTATCTCTATTAATTGATTCTTCAACTCCAGAGGTCCTCCTCAAGTCTGAGAGCAATGTGACTGGTCTGTTCATACATGAGTTAACTCAAACTGTGGTTGACTACATAGGAGTCCAGTGACATAGCCATTACGCCAACTGCTGGTCCCAATACAGGAGTTCAATTAAGGTGAAATCCGATGACCAACAGAAACACACGAGGTCCCTTGCCTTTGGCCCTCTGTTGTTACAAGGCCTCACTCTACTTGACTTGGCAGCAAGGTTCAAACTCTTTTCCTCCCAATCTGACAGCCGTTGAATATGTGGAGTAGAATGTACAGTATGCAGAGTAAGAATTGAGAGTGGGAAGTAATCAAGGGACAGGAGTAGAGGGGACATATACATGATAACATCATGACCATACTTGAGTATCTGGAAAAATTTGTTTGAAACCATGAAGCCATCAGAAACTAGTTTCTCAATGATATATTCTTTGAAATAGGTAACTAAGATTATTAGCCACTTATCTCTGATTCTTAGATATCCCTAGTTGGAAATACTGTTTTACCAGGACTGCCACACTCAAAATAAAGGTATTTATTTCTACCTGCACCTTCAGAATGCCCCTAAAAAGGTTTTTTGTTGGGGGGGGGGGACCAACAGTTAGTGTAATGGCTATGTCGCTGGACTCCCACGTAGTCGACCGCATTTTGTGTCCTGGACCCGGTGGCTTAAAACTCATGTTGGGCGCGTGTGCGTGCGTGCCCAAGATCCCGAGAGGAGAATGGAGGAGAAGGGATTGCGGCATGGCCATCCCCCCTGGGGGGTGATTTCTCGCTTTCTATCTCTCTGTCTCTCTCTGTCTGGCTGGCGAGCGCACGTGCCCTATAGCAAAAACCTCTCAAAAAAAAAAAGTTGTTTTTTTTGAAGCTTAGGGTTAAGTCAATATTCATCCCCAAAGTTTTGGTTACACTGGCTGATACTACTGTTTAGTTCTTACTTCCTCCAGGATCTGAATCACAACCTGAATCCAAGCTCAAGAGATGTTTTCATTGCAGGTCAAGGACCATTGTCCTTTGGATGCTTTACTGTCTGTCTTATAGATGTGCTCTCTGAACCCAGAATCTGAGGTTAGGCTGTATGCTAATAAAAATATTTCAGTGGGACTAGCACATGGTGTAATGCTTATGTCACTGGACTCCCTCGTAGTTGACTGTGGTTTGAGTCCCAGACCCAGAGGCTTAAAACTCATACTGGACACCTGTACATGTGTGCCCAAAATACCAAGAGTAGGATAGAAGGGATTGCAGCATGGCTGTCCCCCCTGGGTGTTGGAGGGATTTCTTTCTTTCTCTCTTCCTGTCTCTCTGGTGAGTGTATGCACCCTATAGCAAATATATATATTATATATATTAATATATATATATATTATATATAATATTTAATATATATAATATAATATATATATATATATATATATATATATATATATATATATATATTTTAGCATGGTGTGTTCTTGGTATAAGTTTACTCTGATTGCCTACCAGCCAAAAGACCTGGTGTAGTCCAGCTAAGCTATGACAAAGATAAGTACAGACGAGGGTTTCAAAATTGTCCTAGCATTCAGAAAGAGAAGTCTATTTGGACTCATTTTTTTATTTAGGCATTTATTTATTTAGTTGGTTTTTCTATGATGAATTTTGATTATCTTTGTAAGAAAAATAAAAGGGAAAATAAAAATATTAATGACATTGGGATAACACTTTTTTTTAGGTTTTGCCATAGAATATGTGTACTTTCTGGAGAGAGACAGGGATACAGAGAAAGGGAAAGTGAAAACTCTCCCCTGAGGAGGGATGACCACATCACAGTCCCTTTTCCTCTCTTCTCTTGGGCTTCTGGGCATGAATACACATGTGCCTGGTGTGATTTTCTCTTTCTTTTTCTTTCCCCTTTCCTTCCTTCCTTCCTTCCTTCCTTCCTTCCTTCCTTCCTTCCTTCCTTCTTTCTCTCTCTCTCTCTCTCTCTCTCTCTCTCAATACATTCAATCTGTATACATCACTTAGCTTGTAAAGTAAATTTACTCGACATGAATACATTTCATGACAGTTTACTTCAGGATACTATACACATTACCATCAACAGATGATAAACCATTTCTGTGCCCCATAAATGTCTTGCATCTCTATGTTTCTCCTTAACTTCTTTCCCCAGACTCTCTGGAGTCATTTTATTTATTTATTTGAAATGAATGTTTTAAAATTTTTATTCAATCTCTGCATATCGTTACACATTGCAAAATGAATTTCCCCAGCATGAATACACTGTATATTAGTCCAGTTAAAGATATTATCATACACATTATCAACAGATAATTTTGTGTCCTTTTAATGTTTTATTTCTTCCTTTTTCCACTTGATTTGCTCCCTCTCCCCCTCCACCATTTTCCACCCTCCTGCCACACTGTCTCTAGTATTCACAGTTGCTCTCCATGCCCTTATACCATCCAATCTTTCAGTTTCTGCCCTAGAGACAGACATTAAGTATATATTAAGTGGGGACATACAATGCCTCTCTTTCATAGTCTGGCTTGCTTATTTGATTGTGTCTGAGTGTGCTGATGTGCTCACGTATGTATATATAAAGGTGCTTCAAAAGTTGTGGGAAAATAGAATTTAAAGTATGAGTATTTTAGTGCAAAAGTTTTTTGAAATCTATGCATAGTTTTATTTTAATTGCCAGAAGGTATGAGTGCTTGTCATAGAGAGACAGAGAGAGACAGGAAGAAAGTACTTTCCATTAGGTTTGTTCCTGACACATTTCTTTCTCCTTTTTTCCATCTTGTCAGGATTTGGAGCACATACACATACATGCTTAGTATAACAAGCCAGGAGATTGAATCAGTAATAAATAACCTCCTGACAAAGAAAAGCCCAGGTCCAGATGGCTTCCCTTCTGAATTCTACAAAACTTTTAAGGAAGTGTTAACCCCTATCCTACTAAAATTATTTCTAAAGATTCAAAAGGAAGGAAACCTTCCAAATTCATTTTATGAAGCCTCCATCATCCTCATCCCAAAACAGATAAGGACATGACAAAAAAGAAAAAATACAGACCAATATCATTGATGAATATAGATGCAGAAATTCTCAACAAGATACTCGCAAATTGTATCCAACAACATATAACAAAGATTATTCATCACGACCAGGTAGGCTTTACCCCAGGGATGCAAGGGTGGTTCAACATACACAGGACCATAAATGTAATACACCACATTAACAGAAAGAAAGATAAAAACCATATGATCATTTCAATTGATACAGAGAAAGCATTTGATAAATTACAACATCCTTTTATGATTAAGACTCTCTGTAAGATTGGTATAGAAGGGTCATTCCTCAACACAATAAAAGCCATCCATGAAAAACCTACAGCTAACATTATACTGAATGGGGAAAAGCCAAAAGCTTTTCCACTAAAAACAGGTACTAGGCAAGGCTGCCCACTTTCTCCACTGCTCTTTAATACAGTACTGGAAGTCTTAGCTAATGCAATCAGAGAAGAGAACAATATAAAAGGCATTCGAAAAGGCAAAGACAAGTTGAAAATATCTTTATTCACAGATGACATGATGTTATACTTAGAAGACCCAAAGGTCTCCATGAAAAAACTTCTTGAAGTAATAAGTGAGTACAGTCAAGTGGCAGGATACAAAATCAACATCCAAAAATCTATAGCATTTCTATGAATGAACAACGAGTTGAATGAAATAGAGCTGAAGAAAGGAATCCCTTTCACCGTAGCCACAAAATATGTACAAGATACCTAGGGATAAACCTAACTAAGAAAGTCAAAGACCTTTGTAAAGAAAACTATGAAAATCTTAAAAAAGACATTGAAAGTGACATAAAAAAAAGTGGAAGGACATCCCATGCTCCTGGATTGGAAGAATCAACATAATCAAAATGGCAATTCTACACAAATTAATCTACATGTTTATTGCAATTCCAATCAAAATACCAGAAATATTCTTCACAGATCTAGAAAAGACAATCATAGAATTTGTCTGGAATCATAAAAGACCTTGTATCGCAAAAGCAATCCTGCGCAAGAAGAATGGAGAAGGAGGCATATCATTCCCTGATCCCAAGATATCCTATAAAGCTGTGGTTATCAAAACAGCATGGTATTGGCATAAAAGCAGACATGTGGACCAATGGAAGAGAATAGAGACCCCAGAAATAACCCCCAAAGCTTACAGCCAACTGATCTTTGACAAAGGATATCAGTCAATCCACTGGGAAAAGGAAAACCTCTTTAGTAAATGGTGCTGGAAAAACTGGGTATCCATCTGCAGAAAGATAAAACTGAACCCCCATCTTTCACCATTAACAAAAATCAACTCAAAATGGATCAAAGATCTGAACCTAAGACCTCAAACAATAAAACTACTGGTGAAAAATGCAGGGGAAACTCTGGGAGACATTGGAGTAGGCAAAGACTTCTTAAATAAGACTCCCAAAGCACAGGCAATAATCCCTAAAATAGACAAGTGGGACTATATTAGACTAAGAAGTTTCTGCACAGCAAAGGACACAGTAACAAGTGTGAACCGACAACCCTCAGAATGGGAAAATATTTTTGTTAAACATGCCTCAGACAAGGGACTGATAACCAGAATACACAGGAAACTCAAGTGCCTTACGCAAAAAAAAAAAAAAAATGATTAACCCAATTAAAAGATGGGAAAATGAGCTGAACAAAAATCTCTCTAAGGAAGACATATGAACAGCCAAAAAGCATATGAGTAAATGCTCAATATCCCTCATCATAAGGGAGATGCAGATAAAAACCACAATGAGATACCACCTAACTCCTGTCAGAATGGCAAAGATTAAGAATATAAAAAGTGATAAGTGTTGGCGGGGATGTGGTGAAAAGGGAACTCTCCTACACTGTTGGTGGGAATGTAAACTAGTTCAACCACTGTGGAGAACAATATGGAGGTTCCTCAAAGATCTACAAATAGAACTACCATTTGATCCAGCAATCCCGCTTCTGGGTATCTATCCAAAGGACAGGAAAACTCAGTCTGAAAAGTGCTTGCACATCAATGTTTATTGCAGCATTACCCACGATTGCCAAGACATGGAACCAACCTAAATGTCCACAAACTGATGAATGGATTGGAAAAGTGTGGCATATATACTCTATGGAATACTACTCAACCATAAAAAATAACAAGACCCTGGCATTTGATAGAAAGTGGTCAGATATGGAGTATCTATTGCTGAATGAAGTAAGCCAGGCTATGAAAGAAAGATATTGTAGGTATCCACTTAATATATACTGACTATCTGCACTCTATGGTAGAGAGCGAAATATTGGAGGACATAAAAGCAGTGAAAATACTTAATGAGAATAAAACAGTGTGGAATGGGGAGCATTGAAGAGAAGAGGATAGAGAAAGATAGCAAGAGAACAAATAGAGAGGCAGGACGTTAGTGAGAAACAGATATGGCTTATTACCTGTTGATGATGACATGTATAGTATTCTCAACTGGATTGGTCTGAGAAGTATTTCATGATGGGTAAAATCTTTTTACAAGCAAAATGAGAAATAGTGATTGGTTAAAAAATAATTGGAATAATGATGATAATGACCAGGAAAAACACTGAAAAGATATTGAATGATGAAGTGGGGATGTTAATGTCTATGTATTGACTGACATGCATGGCATTCCCTTTTGAAAAAGCAATGTAATACACTGTAAAGTTATATGTGATTCAATGTAATATAAACAAGATTATGATGATAATTTTAAAAAAAGATAAAAAAAATTGCAAGAGCTGGAATTCAAATCCTGGTAGGCCATGTGGGATCCAATCCCCTTAATCACTAGGCTATGGGACTATCTGTATGTGTGTATATACACACACACACACACACACACACATACATACATATACATACACACACATACACACACATACATACATATATATGTTAATAAAAAACATTTTTCATAAACTTTTTGAAAATCCCTGTTGTGTGTGTGTGTGTGTGTGTGTGTGTGTGGTGCATGTATGTGTATGTATCAGGTTGTCAGAAAAATCATGGCACATTTTTGCATAGAAAAAACATGCAAAACTATGTCATGACATTTTTTGACAACTATACATATATATATGTATATATAGTGAGAGAGATTTATATATATATATATATATATATATATATATACACACTATATGTATATATAATGAGAGAGAGAGAGAGATTTAGTTCACAGTTTGTTATATTCAAATGAAGTCCTAAAACGTTCTGTCTTGATCTGTGTTTAAAACAAAACAGGTGATAGGGATAGGCAAGAAGTGAGGGGACAGTGTATATTACTGTATTCAACTCAGAGTGAAGAGAGCTGTTTTCTACTGTGATTTCAATATACTTTCTGCCTAGCTAGACATAGAAGGAACTTCTTCAACTTCATAAAGACCTCTATGAAAACCCCCAACTAACATTTAACATTGTACCTAGTGATACAAGCCAGGATGCTTCACCTCTAACATCAGGAATAAGATAAGGTTTTCCACTTTCATAACTTTGTTTTAATTGCCAGTGGGCATGTACACTTGCCAGAGAGAGACAGAGACAGAGAAAGGAAGGGAGAAAGCACCCTCCCCCAGTGGGGTATGGTCACACCACAATCCCTTCTGCTGCATTTTCCTATCCCTTTTGGATTTGGGGTACATATGCACATGTGCCTGCCATGTTTTTCAAGCTTCCAGGGCTGAGACTTGAACTATGGTCAGTCATGTGGGATTCATATCCCTATATACAGCACTTAACTGCTGGACTACAGAGCTGTCATGATGACTTCTCTCTCTCTCTCTCTCGCTCTCTCTTTTTTTTTTTTTGAGAGGTTTTTGCTATAGGGTGCATATGCTCGCCAGAAAGACAGAAAGAGACGGAGAGACAGAAAGTGAGAAATCACCCCCCGGGGGGGATGGCCACACTGCAATCCCTTCTCCATTCTCCTCTCAGGATCTTGGGCACGCATGCACACGCGCCCAGCATGAGTTTAAGCCACTGGGTCTGGGACTCGAACTGCGGTCAACTACATGGGAGTCCAGCAACATAGCCATTATGCCAACTGTTGGTCCCCTGTCCTGATGACTTCTATTCAACAGTGTACTGGTAGCTCTAGCCAGGGCAATTAGGTAAGAAAAAGATAAACAGAATTCAGATTGGAAAGGAAGGAGTAAAGATATCTGTACTTGCAGATGACATAATCTTGTATGTAGAAAATGCTACAGAATCTACACAAAAGCTATTAGAAATATTAAGCAAGTTCAACAAGTTGCAGGATACAAGATCAAAATATAAAAATCAATTGTATTTCTTTTTTTAAAAAATAATTATTTTATTTAACTTTTTCCTTTCCTTTCCTTTCCTTTCCTTTCTTCCTTTTCTCCTCTCCTCTCCTCTCCTCTCCTCTCCTCTCCTCTCCTCTCCTCTCCTCTCCCTTTGACCATAGAGGGACAGAGAGAGAGAGAGAGAGAGAGAGAGAGAGATATCGATCAAACCTCCAGGTCCAGGACTCAAACCACGGTCAGCCAAGTGGGAGTACAATGCCCTTAATTACTACAGACCTGCCAGGCCCTCAGTTGTATTTCTAGGTGCCAACAGCAAATAATACAAAAATGAAATAAAAGAGATAGTCCCATTTATAATAGCATGAAAGAAGATAAAATACTTAGGTATAAATCTAATGAAAGAATTAAATACATAAAAACTACATAACATCACTGAGACTTCCACTTGGTGTGGCGGCAGTGGCAGAAGTTGGAGCCTGGAGAGTCTTGGCCATAAGCCTAGGCAACAGCGGAGGTGACTGAGACAAGGCAGAGTGCCAGCAGGTGCACTGACTTCCCTGCTCAGTCCTCCCTCAAGTCTTCTCTTCTGCGAGCGTAGAGCAGTGCAGTGGTCACACTGGCCTCTCCATTTCCAAATCCAAGGAACTCCAGTCCCCTGTCCAGTCAGGAGCTGTGCACTCTACTCTGAGCTCAGCCATTGAGATTTCCAGTTAACATGTGCAAACACTACAGACAGAATGTTGTACTTGCCAGTTCACAGAGTGAAGGTGGCCTACTTTTGAATCTGCAGGATAACCACCAGGGAGAATGTCGCACTTGGAGGTCATCATCCTCGTGGACTCTGGAGTTAGGAAGACCTCAGTCATGAACCAGTATGTGAACAAGAAGTTCAGAAACCAGTAGAAAGCCACCCTCGGGGCCAACTTCCTGACCAAGGAGGTGATGGTGGATGACAGGCTAGTGACAATGCAGCCATCTTCCTGACCTAGGAGGTGATGGTGGACGACAGGCTAGTGACAATGCAGGGGTGCTGACTGCTGTGTGCTGATGTTTGACATGACTGCACCCAACACCTTCAAAACTCTCGACAGCTGGAGGGATGTGTTTCTTATCCAGACCAGGATCCTGAAAATTTCCCCTTCATTCTGCTGGGAAACAAGATCGACCTTGAAAATAGACAAGTGGCCATGAAGCGTATGCAGAGCTGGTGCTACAACAAGAACAACATCCCCTACTTCGAGATGAGTGCCAAGGAGGCCATCAATGTGGAGAAGGCCTTTCAGACCATCATGCAGAATGCACTGAAGCACGAGACAGAGCTATACAATGAATTCCCCGAGCCCATCAAGCTAGACAAGAATGACCAGGCCAAGGCCTTGGCTAAGGCCTCAGCAGCAATTGCTTAAGGGGCTGTAGAGCAGAACACAGTACTTCATGGTCCGAGAACACGTATAGACCTTCAACATACCCTCCTCCAAACAGCATAAACTGATATCTCATGTCCAAATGCCAGAAGAAGCCCCACTGATTATACCCTCTCTCTCTCTTTCTCTCTCTCTCTCTCTCTCTCTCTCTCTCTCTCACACACACACACACACACACACACACACACACACGTGACACAAGCAGACTCTTGCCCAGGCCTGCCACAGCTCCTGGGCATCTGCCCGCCCCCACTTGAGCCCCTGTGTGGCCGCAGGTGGGCCAGCCAGCTATAGAAATCGTTCTGACTTAGAATTGACATTGGAAGCTTATTTTTGTCCACTGGAGAGAAAGAGAACTGTTTACAGTTAATCTGTATATGATTAGTTATCTGATTTGTTTTGAGAGGTTTTTGCTATAGGGCGTGCATGCTCGCCAGAAAGACAGAGACAGAGAAAGCAAGGCATCACCCCCCAGGGGGAATAGCCACGCCACAATCCCTTCTCCTCCATTCTCCTCTCCAGATCTTGGGCACGCACACACACGTGCCCGGCATGAGTTTAAGCCACTGGGTCCAGGACTTGAAACGTGGTCAGCTACATGGGAGTCCAGCGACATAACCAGTACGCCATCTGCTGGTCCCAGTTATCTGATTTTTTTTAATGGGCTTGTGATCTTTCTACCCAGTCTCCGCTCCTTGAAGGCTCCTCTTGAGAATGCTGGTGGCTTATGCTTCATCACAACTCTAATCCAGTCTGATCAGGCTGAGTTTTATACATATCTGTTAATGCTCATTACTTTGAACTAAACAGATCTTTTTACAGTATCCATTTATGATGTAATGTTTCTTAGAAAATAATCTTATAGTACATATTAATATATGCAACCATTAAAAATATATAAATTAGTGTAAGAAATTCTTGGATTATATGTGTAAGTCCTGCAATGCAGACCTGTGAGGTTAGATCTGGATTGCAGAGTTTTAGTGACTCAGATTTTGGAACCCCAGCTAGCAGCAATATTCTGTACAATAGACACAAGAACCAAATATACCTTTTATCAAAGACTTCAGAGTCAAAAACCTTTACATCTTTCTAGGAGTAAACTATATCGTTCCCTCTGTGTCTGCATCTTCCAAAAGGTTGATTTGCACAATCCAGTGGTATGTGGCTGTTACTTTGGAAGTTAAAACTTCCCGCCCTTTTTTTCCTGCCCAGCACTTCCAACCCTCTGCTACTAGGTCAGCTCATGGCTAAGAGAGGGAAGGAGACTGAGCAGATATGTCCCAGTAATTCCACCTTTGTTCTAGAAGGTGCTCCTTTCAGGGTCATGGTGCCCCTAGGTTGGCAGACCTTTCCCTGGCCCAGCCCCTGATGTTGCCACCCCCCAGAGCCCTGGCACCCCCTCCCCGCCACCTGCCCTGTGCCTTAGCTTGCTTATGGAGCTCTTTTCCTTTTCCAGAGGTCCACCTTCTCTTGTGTGGGCTGAATTCTTCTGTAAGGAGATAGACGTGATGCCAATAGAACTTAACAAGAACAACAACAAAATCACTGAAAAGTAAAGAAGATCTAAATAAATGTAAAGACATCCTATGTATGTGTATCAGAAGATATAATATTTATTAAGTTGGCAAAGTCCCTAAACTGATCGACAGATACAATGTGATTCCTAAAAAATTTAGCTGACTTCTTTGCAGGAATTGTCCTGCAAAACTGATCATAAAATTCATATGGAGATGCCAAAATCTCAAAATAGAAAAACTAATCTCATAAGAGAACAAAGTTGGAGGACTCACATTTTCTGATATCAAAACTTACTACAAAGCTACAGTAATCAAGACAGTATGATAACAGTAAAAAGATAGACATATAGATTAGTGAAATAGAATTGAGAGTTCACACATAAACCCATACATTTTTGGTGAACTGATTTTTAATAAGGATGACAAGAGAATTTAATGGGGGGGAAGATTATTCTTTTCAGCCTATGGTGCTGGCACAACTGGATATAATCATGTAAAACAATGAATTTGTTTCCCTACCAAATACTATAAGCAAATATTAACTTGAAATGGACTAAATCCCAAGTTTAACATCCCAAACCATAAAACTCTTATATAAAACATAATAGTAAATCTCCATAACCTTGAATTAGTTAATCATTTCTTTTATAAGACAACAGAAGCATAATAAAGCAAAGGGCAAAAAATAAATTGGACTTCACTGAAATTAAAAACAAAAATATTCTGAAGAAACCTTTTGTTCCTCAAAGAATACTTGTCAAGAAAGTGGTAAGACAACCCATACAATGGGAGAAGAGATTTCAAATCATATATTCAGTAAGGGACTTATATACAGAATATCTAAAGAACTCTGACTCAATGATAAAAAGATGAATAATACAATTTTAAAATTGGCAAATAATTTGAATAGACATTTCTCCAAAGAAGATAAACAAATGGCCAATAAGCACATGAAAAAATGCTCAACATCATTAGCTATTAAGAAGATGGAATTCAGGGCCACAACACATAAAGAAACCACTTCATGTCCATTAGGATGGCTGTAACCAAAGAGGCAGATACTAACAAGTGTTGGCAGGGATGTGGAGGAATAAGAGTGCTCAATAATTCAATGGTGGGAATGTGAAATGGTGCAGCCACTTTGGAGAACAGTTTGGCAGTTCCTCAAAATGTTAAAAATCAAATTACCATATGACCCCGCAATTCTACTCCTAGGTATATGCCCAAGCAAAATAAAACACCTGTCCACACAAAAATGTATACATGAATGTTCATAGCAGCATTAGTCATAATGGCCACAAAACTGGAAATAATCAAATGTCCATCAGCAATGAATGGGTAAAAAGTGTGCTATAAGTATACAGTTAAATATTATTTGGGCATAGGAAAACATAATCCATGTTAAAACATTGATGATTCTTTAATATATACTAAGTGAAAGAAACGACACAAAAGGCTACATATTTTATGATTCCATTTTTATGAAATGCCCAAAACATGCAAATCTATAATCATAAAGAGATTAGTGTTTTCCAGGGGCTGGGAGGAGCAAAAGGATGAGGAATGACTGCCAGTGGGAATAGGGTCTCTTTGCATTTAAGAATTACTTTATTTATCTTTATTTATTTAGTTAGTTTAAATTTGACCAGAGAGGGGGAGAGAAAGAGAAAGAGAGTGAGAGAAAGTGACAGAGAGTGAGAAAGCACGCTGCTAGATCCAGAACTCGAACTACGGTCAGCCATGTGGGAATCCAGTGCCCTTAACCACCATGCCACCTGCCGGCCCCGGAATGGTGTTTCTTTTTTTGGAGTGATGAAAATGTTCTGGAATTAAATAGCAGTGATTCTAGCATCATCTTGTGAATATACTAAAAGCACTATAAAAATGGTGAATCAGAGTGACAGTGAAACAGGGCAAGAAAGAACATTTAAGACACAAAAATGAGAAGATATCTGTTGATAATGTGTATGGGCATAGGAAAACATGATCTTGGGCTAGATTAATATGCAATATATTCATGCTGTGAAAATTATGTATGCTGTAAGGATGTATTATAATGTAAAAAAATTTAAAGTTGAAAAATGACAGTGAATTCTATCTCAATAAAGCTGTTTTAAAAGCTTATTGTGTTATGGGACCAGCAGTTAGTGTAATGGCTATGTCACTGGACTCCCACGTAATTGACCGCGGTTCAAGTCCCGGACCCGGTGTCTTAAACTCACACCGGGAGTATGTGTGTGTGTGTGTGCCCAAGATCCCGAGAGGAAAATGGAGGAGAAGGGATTGCGGCATGGCCATCCCCCCTGGGGGGTGATTTCTCGCTTTCTGTCTCTCTCTTTCTGGCAAGCGCACGTGCCCTATAGCAAAAAACTCTCAAAAAAATAAAAAAAAAACTTATCATGTTTTCCTATGCCCATAAACATTATCATCAACAGATATCTTTTCAAAATTTTTGTGTCTTAAATGTTTGCTACAGGGCACATGTACTCATGAGAGAGAGATAAAGAGAGAGAGGGAGAGGGAGAGAGAGAAAGAGGAGAGAAAAGTAAAAGTATGGAAGCAAGCTTCCGGGTCCAGGACTCGAACTGCAGTTGGCCTTGTGGGAGTCCAGCACCTTAACCAAAATGCCACCTGCTGGCCCAAACTTCCTCAACTTTTCTTTATCTCAGTTTTTTCCTTTGCCAGTTAAGAGAAAATAATCCCTGTCTTTTCTACTATGCATGGTTAGGATGAGGATCAAATGTGATAAAATATATGAAGCATAAAATGCTTTATAAATTCAAAGGCTTATTTATTGTATGCTTCTAATTTCTTTCCTGCACTTACAAGCAAGTGGCTTTGCCACCTACCAGTCCTGAATCTGGAAGGTCAGTGTAGTTAGGTTTGGGATCACGGGATTTAAAAAGCCATCCATTTTATTCTTTTATTATCCCTCTGTCCCCTCACATCCCTCTTGCCCCCATAAACACATACATATTTCCAGCTCAGCAATATTTTCTCTGTTATCATGGAAGGAAAGTCCTGTTTTCTTCTTTCCCAAATGGGAAATGTAAGCAATTACATTAAGATGCATGGCAAGCTTTTAAGAAACCATTTTAGGATGGAAAAAATAAATGCAGCTTAAAGTAGAAAGCACAACAGGAGATCAGCAAGGTGGCTATGTGACTAATCTCCTTTTCTTGTAGGAGCATCAGTTTTTCATACTGTTCTCGTTATTTTAGATAAAATAACGGGTCCTATCCCCCCCAGCCAATTGTTGTATGCTGTTAATTCTGCCTTTCTGATCGAAGCCAGGAAGATTGGGATGTGGGTGGAACCTGGCACTCCTAACAAACGCACAGTCAAATGTAGTTGAAGGATGTGTCTATAAATACATATCGACACATGCAAACTTGTGCACATGTGTCTTCCTTTATTTTATTTGATTGTGCCATTTGTGTATAACCCCTCAGGGTATAAATCAGTTTAACATTAATTAAAATGTATGAAGCCTCATAAAATGTTATTAAAATGCCAGGCTTCAGTTGCCACCCCTTTGGAAAAGGTCTATAAAAAAGATAAATCTTGCCCTGCTCATCTTTTTCATCCTGTCTCTTTTACATTCATTCATACATACACACAAACCTCTTTTTCTGCTGGACTTTGCCTGAGTCCCTATTGCTGGATCCACTCTAAATGTGTTCAGATTTTTTTAAACTAGATTAAAAAAATAATTATTTAATTTATTCATTCATTTATTTTAATTTGATGAGACAGAGACAGAGAGAGAGAGATAGAAAGTGAGAAAGCAAGCCACCAGCTGTAGGACTTA
Source organism: Tupaia tana (assembly GCA_026018925.1). Lineage (NCBI taxonomy): Eukaryota > Metazoa > Chordata > Mammalia > Scandentia > Tupaiidae > Tupaia > Tupaia tana. The sequence goes on from JAKSZU010000009.1 coordinate 24,391,087, forward strand.
AACCGTGGTCGGCCACATGGGAATGTCCTGCGCCTTAACCACCACGCCACCTGCTGGTCCCCCAGATTGGTTTTTATAGTCTGCCATAAATTGGCCTATCTTACCTACCAGACCTGCTTCCTTTGACTCCCCAGCAAAGATCCTCCAGGTCTGCATCATCACCATTTCCTGTCCACTCCATGTTTGTTCTCCCCTCTCCACTCCTCACTGACTGTCCATTGTGTTCCTATCTATTTTCTAAATCTTTCTTTGTCTATGGGAAGACCCTCAGAATTTCAGCCCATAGTGATCTCATTTTTCATGGAATTTCTACATCGCCCAGTCTCTGCCAAGTATTCTCAAATGTGATACTGCAATATCATTTATAAAATGTGTTTTAATTTGGTAAAAATAATAAGTATATTTTTGAGAGAAAAAATATATATTCCTTCCCCCAAAAAATTACATACAAGTGGATTATATTCAAGTGAATATTGAAAATATATATATATATTCAAATGGATTAGTCCTATAATAGACATTCCTTTCAGTCACTTTTATTGGAGGGGAGAGATGTGATTTCTTGGGTGAGAGAGAAGGGCTGGGATTATTAAAATCCTGGATACTTTTCTATGATTATCTTAAGCATGTGAAGATTCACTCATGCTTTCATTCAGTAAAAGTTCATTGAGCACCTACTCTATTCACAGTCTAGGGAACATTATTCATTATATATATTGTAGAGGGAAACAGGGTTGAGAACTACTTATTCTACACATTAGCACCTGATAACATGTTGTTTGATATTTGTCCCTAATTGTTTCTTTGAGTTAAATTTTCTTTCCCCAACCCCAAAGGAAACTATTTTAATAAAGTCTTTTTTTTTTTTTTTTTTTTTTTTGAGAGAGAGGTTTTTGCTATAGGACGCATGCACTTGCCAGAAAGACAGAGAGACAGAAAGCGAGAAATCACTCCCCCCGGGGGGGGGGGGGGGGGGATGGCCACGCCGCAATCCCTTCTCCTCCATTCTCCTCTCGGGATCTTGGGCACGCACACACACATGCCCTGGGTGAGTTTTAAGCCACCGGGTCCAGGACTGGAACCATGGTTGACTACATGGGAGTCCAGCGACATAGCCATTATGCTAACTGCTGGTCCCCCAAACTCTTTTTTTTTTAAGAGAGAGATTTTTGATATAGGGTACATGTGCTCACTGGAGAGACAGAAAGACAGACAAAAAGAGAGAAATCACCCTTTATGGGGGATGGCCATGGCACAATCCCTTTGCCTCCATTCTCTTATGAGACTTTGGGCACACGTGCACACGTCTGGAATGAGTTTTAAGCTGCTGAATCTGGGATTTGAACCACAGTCAACCATATGGGAATCCAGCGATGTAATCATTAAGCCATATTCTGTTTCCCTGAAGTCATTTTTAATCCTTTGTAGCAATCAGTAAGGGGATGGGAACACTGTAGATGCTTAATAAATACTAGCAATTGATTAAAATAGTAGTAATGAGAGATAAAGATACTGGGAAAGTCAAAGTGCACATGAAAAGCCAGAGAAGCTAATATTCATATCTGTCCACTTCAAATTATGTTATCAGGGCCAGAGGGTACTGTCGTGACTAAGGTGTTGGGTCTCACATGACTGATCCCATGGTTCAAGGCCCAAACTCAGTGCTTTGAAAAACATGCCAGGTTTGTATGCATGCCTGCCCAAAATCCCAAGAGGAGAATGGAGGAGAAGGGATTGTAGCTTGGCAAGTCCCCCTGAGGGGTGATTTCTCACTTTCTTTTCTGTCTGGCAAGCCCACATTCCCTATATCAAAAATCTAAAATGTGTGTGTGTGTGTGTGTGTGTTTGTAAAGTTATCATCATTCCAGATTTTATTTTTTAGTCTCTACTTAAAATTACAGTAATTAATGAAAATAACAATAGTCTGGATGTTCTAGGGTGTTTAATTCTTTTTTTGGTAATTTAAGCCATCAAAATGAGAAAATAGAATGAGTTGTAGTCAGGAAAGGGTTTTAAAATAAAGTGTATAATGTTCTAGTAATTTGAATTAGAATGCAAAATAGAATCAGAGAACTTTAGAGCTAGAAGAAACTTTAATAAATACCTAATTTCAGCTACTTATTTTACAGGTGAGAAAATTGAGGTCCAGTCAGGGTAAGAACCTGCTCAAGGTCACACAGTGTGGGGACAAACTGAATGGTCTCAGTGATCTGGACGCACATGGATTGCTCCAGTACCTGATTTTATTTGTTAAGAATAGAAGAATGCAGAAAAGTAGAATGAATGTATGTCTATTACCTGGGAAATAACCTGCAAAATGACAAAGCTAACACACTCATTGACATGGTAAATTATAAGTGGCTTAAAGAAATTGTTAACAATTTTCCCGGCTAAATGGCACAAGATGAGAACAGATAATAAAGAATCCTGAAATGATTGATGTGGTTATGGTCTTGTGAAGAGGACAAGGGGCTAGCTAGTACCATGCATCTCACTTAATCATACTTAATCATGGATTGGTCCTTAAACTTCTGGCAATATTTCAGAATACATGAACACAGAAATGTTTCAAAGAAGAAAGTACGCTGTTCTTACAGTTTCAGCATAAGTCTATTTCATTCTGATTTTTTTTTATATCATTCTTCCCAAACTCCAGTCAAAAGCATTCTTGTCTTCATTATCTGGTACATAATAATTAGCCTATTTAATTATAGCCTATATTCTATATGTATGCTCTCCTGTACAATTTTGTTATAACAGTATTTACTAGAAAGCAGTCTTTAGTATAAACTAGGTTTGTACCTTACTTTAATTCGTTTTGGTTAGTGGAGGCATGATGACAAACATGGGTCATATACTTTAACAGAGAGTCTGGTACCAACAGGGTCTCCTTCAGAGGTGCTCATCACAGAACCTTTTAGAGTTGGCATGGAGCTTAGAGAACATCCCGTGCACCATTTTCCCAAGTGTCAAAGTGTGTTGCTTGGAATACTGTCTGTGGAATAGGACCAGTGAAAGAGGTTCTTTGATCATTTTAGTTTTACACACAGCACAGTCTTTTTCTTTCAGAGAGGTTCCCAATCTACGTTGAATATACTTTAGGGCTCTGAGAAGCCTTGTAGTACAAAATCTGCTTACCCTTATCTGTGAGACCCTCAATGAAAAAATGAAAAAGTTTATTTGTTCTGAGAGAGAGCATCCCCAACAAGATCCTGACGCCATGAACCACCCTCAGCCTCAGCCAGTCCTGGGTCATGAGTACAGGCCTACCTCGTGCACACAAGGAGGTCTAAGGACTTGAACCAGAAACCCTCCATGTGGGGTCGCCTCTCAGCATTGCATCTTATTACTGTGTTGTCTGGCCCCAGGAGCCCTCATTTTTGTATAACACTTCCATTCCAGCAAATAAGATTTTTTCTTTATTTTTGGAGAGGTTTTTGCTATAGGGCGCGTGCGCTCACCAGACAGACAGAGAGAGAAAGAGAGACGGAAAGTGAGAAATCACCCCCCAGAGGGGATGGTCACGCCGCAATCCCTTCTCCTCCATTCTCCTCTCGGGATCTTGGGCATGCACGCACACGCGCCCGGCGTGAGTTTTAAGCCACCGGGCAGTACCAGGGGCTGCCTGCCTAGGTTGTAACTACTAAACTGCTGAAACGCTGGAGTGTACCTATAAAATTCAGGAAGGAAGACCATTCACATGGAGAAAATGATTCTTTCAAAACTAATAACAGCAGGTGGCCTGGTGGTTAATGCACTGGACTCTTACGTGGCTGACCATGGTTTGAATCCTGGACCAACTAGTAACAACTTTATATGTTCTCGGTGATCCCAGATGTTAATTTTTTTTATTGCCCACCCTCTCACACTTTCTTGATTTATCCTTCATTTCTCACACTTTCTTGATTTATCCTTCATTTCATGCTCTCCTGGTCAGATTTCCATTAGGTTTTTTTATTTTTTAAAAGAATTATTTATTTAATTTTAGGACCAACAGTTGACATAATGGCTATGTCACTGGATTCCCATATAGTCAAGCATAGTTCTAGTCCTGGACCTGGTGACTTAAACTCACGCTAGGCGCACGTGCGTGTGTGCCCAAGATCCTGAGAGGAGAATGGAGGAGAAGGGATTGTGGCATGGTTATCCCCCCTGGGTGGTGATTTCTTGCTTTCTGTCTCTCTGTCTCACTCTTTCTGATGTGCACATGTGCCCTATAGCAAAAACCTCTCCATATATATATATATATATATATATATATATATATATATATATATTTTAATTTTATTTATTCATTAATTTTTATTTTAATTTGACCAGAGAGACACACAGAAGGCAGAGAGAGAGAAAGTGAGAAAGCAAGCCACCAGGTCCGGGACTTAAACTGTGGTTGGCTATGTAGGAGTGTCCAGCACCTTAACCACCATGCCACCTGCTGGTCCCCTCTATTAGTTTTTAAGAGATATCAGAAAGGCTTTTCCTGCTTGTTCCTAAATATTAACCACTGGTCTTTTCTAGTATCTGAAATTCTAATACTAGAGATTTATTCATTTGGATTCAAGCATAATCTGTTTTAAAATGCAGTGGGTGGGTATATAGTGGGCACTTGAAAAACACTTGCTCAATAGATGCACACTTTAGTAGGAATTTACTTTTTAAAAATTTTTATTTATTATTATCATTATCTTGTTTAAATTATGTTGAATCACATAAATCTTTACAGTCTATTACATTTCTTTTTCCAGAAGGAATACCATGCATATCAATCAATCAAATACATTGCTATCCACACCATCATCATCAAATAGCTTTTCATAATTTTTCCAGATTATTATTATTATTATCATTATTTTTAAAACATTCAACCACTATATATCATTTTGCTCATAAAAAGAATTTACCAAACATGAAATACTTCTCAGACCAGTCCAGTTGAGAATACTATATATGTTATCATCAACAGGTAGTAAAGTCTGTGTCCCACTAATATCATGCCTCTCTATTTATTCTCTTGCTATCCTTCTCCATACTCTTCCCTTCTTCCACCTCGTGCACTGTCTTCAGCATCCCTAACTAATTTCACTGCTTTTATGCCCTCCAATATTTCGATTTCTATCATAAAGTGCAGATAGTCGGAATATATTAAGTGGATACATACAATATCTTTGTTTTTCATTGCCTGGTGTGCTTCCCGCAACAATAGATCCTCCATATCTGACCACTTTCTTTCAAATGTCAGGGACTTGCTGTTTTTTTATGGCTGAGTAGTATTCCATAGAGTATATTTGTCACAATTTTCCAATCCATTCATCTGTTTGTGGACATTTGGGTTGGTTCCATGTCTTAGTGATAGTGAATAATGCTGCAGTAAACATTGATGTGCAAGCCCTTTTCCGACTGAGTTCTCCTGTCCTTTAGGTAGATACCCAGAAGTGGAACTGCTGAATCAAATGGGAGTCCTATTTGTAGATCTTTGAGGAACCTTCATATTGGTCTTCACAGTGGCTGAACCAGTTTGCATTCTCACCAACAGTGTAGGAGAATTCCTCTTTCACCACATCTCTGCCAACACTTACCATTTTTCATATTTTTAATCTTTGCCATTCTGACAGGGGAGTAGGAATTTACTTTTTTAAAAAAATTCACTTTTCTTTTAATCACTGTACATCTTTTACATCTTTTTTTTCCAGAGGTTTTTTTTTTTTTTTTTTTTTTTTTTTTGCCTTAGAGCATGTGTGCTTACCAGTGAGAGAGAAAATGAGAAATCATCCCCAGGGGGATGGACATGCAGCAATCCCTTCTCCATTTTCCTCCCGGGGTCTTGGGCATGAATGCACACATGCCTGGCATGATTTTCAAGCCGCCAGGCCCAGGACTAGAACCATGGTTAGCCATGTGGAAATCCAGCAATGTAACCACTATACCATCTGCTGGTCCCCACTGTACCTCTTCACAATGTAGAAAATAGATTTTCCTAGCATTAACACATTGTATATAAGTCCAGTAAAAATATTATCATAAACCTTATCATCACCAGATAATTTTCCATTTTGTGTTCTAAAATGTTTTGCTTCTTTTTCCCCCTTTATTCCTGCCCTCCAAAGTCCCACCCATATTGTCCATCCTCCTCCCACACTGTCTCTAGTATCTGCAGTTGTTCTCCAGTAGGAATTTACTTATAAGAGAAGTGCATTGGTGTGGAAATATATATATATATTTAATTTTCTTGCTATTGGGTGCATGCGCTCACTCCTCAGGGGAGATGGCTGCACTGTAGCCTTTTCTTCTCCCTTCTGCTCTTGGGGTTTGGGGCACACACACACACACACACACACATGCACTCAGCATGTTTTTCAAGCTGCTGGGTCTGAGACTAAAACTGTGCTGTCTGCCATGTGTGATGCAGCCACCTGAACTACCACACCACCGCTGGCCTGGTGTGTGTATTTTGATAGCTATAGGAGACAATATAATTATTTATTTTTAGATTATAAAAGTTTTCAAGTAAAAAAGAGATAGTTAATGAATGTGCATAACCCAGGACCCAAAGGTAATAAGTGCTAATGTGCTACCTTTTTGTAAGAAATAAAATGTTATAGAGTTGTGGGCCAGCTGGTGATGTGGTGGTTAAGGCAGCTTGATCCCACAAGACCAACTGTGTAGTTGAAGTCCTGGACCTGGACCTAGAGGGTTTTTTTTTTTTTTTTTGGAGAGGTTTTTGCTATAGGGCACGTGTGCTCACCAGAAAGACAGAGAGAGACAGAGAGACAGAAAGTGAGAAATCACCCCCCAGGGAGATGGCCACGTCACAATCCCTTCTCCTCCATTCTCCTCTCAGGATCTTTGGCACACACACACACACACACACGCGCGCCCGGTGTCAGTTGAAGCCATCGGGTCCGGGACTCGAACTGCAGATGGCTACATGGGAGTTCAGCGACACAGCCATTATGCTAACTGCTGGTCCCCGTGGACCTAGAGGTTTGAAAAACATGTCAGGAGGGTGTACATGTGTGACTCAAATCCTGAAAGGAGGGAGAAATGGAGAAGAGATTGTAACCATTCCCCACAACGGGTGCTTTCTCTCTCTCTCTCTCTCTCTCTCTCTCTCTCTCTCTGTCTCTCTTGGGGGAGCACATGTGCCTTATAGTTAATTTTAAAAATAAACAGATAAATGGGGACCAGCAGATGGCATAGTGGTTACATTGCTGGACTCCTACATGGCCAAATGCAGTTTGAGTTCTGGACTCGGTGGCTTGAAACTCACACCAGGGGTATGGATAAAGTCTGAAGAGGAGACTGGAGGAGAAGGGATTGCAGCGTGGCCATCCCCCAGGAGGGTGATTTCTCACTGTCTGTCTCTCTGTCTCTCCAGTGAGTGCACACACAGTAAAGCAAAAATCTCTCTCTAAATAAATAAATAAATAGATAGATAAATAAATTAATAAAATTTAAAGAAAATAGTGTTATGGAGCTGTCCTGATTACGTTGCTCTCCCCTCTCTCCTTAAAGGTAGCCTGTATTCTGTAGTTGGTGTGTTTCTTCCCATGCATGTTAGTGTATTTTTTTAAGAATTATTTATTTTGTTTATTTATCATTATTATTATTTCACATGAGTTTTTGCCAGAGAAAGACAGGCAGAGAGAAAGAAAGGATGAGGGAGCAAGCTGGCAGGTCCGGGATTCAAACCATGGTCAGTCATGTGGGAATTCCAGAGCCTTAACCAGCACGCCACCTGCTGGCCCCTGTTAGTGTATTTTAAAATATATGTGAATGTGTAAAATGTAATGTTAAAATATATGAATATATATCCACAGATAATATACGGTCAGAATTGCTTAAATGACTCATCATTGTGCAACTTGCTTTCTTCACTTAACCATATAATTATATTTATCCAGGTTGATGCATGCATATCTAAATCATTATACCTGCTACTTTGTATTACATGATATGACTATAACACAATTTATTCACTTCTCTTCTGATGACAACCTACATTGTTTCCTATTTTGATGCTGTGGCAACATCCTGGAACATGCTACCTATTCATGTGTGCAAGAGTTTTTTCTAAGATAAATGATGAGATGTCATTTAGGGAATTTACCTCTTCGAATTCACTAAATATTGCCAAATTGCTCTCCCATGTGATGTCCCAAAGTATATTCCGACCACCAGTGTATGAAATTTTCTTTTTGTCTCTTGACTTTTTATTATTATTATTATTATTATTTTATTTTTTTATTTTAATCTTTTCTGGGGGGAGAGGTTTTTGCTACAGGGCGTGTGTGCTTGCCAGAGAGACAGAGAGAGACAGAGAGACAGAAAGCAAGAAATCACCCCCCAGGGGGGATGGCCACACCGCAGTCCCTTCTCCTCCATTCTCCTCTCGGGATCTTGGGCACGCATGCACACGTGTCTGGCGTGAGTTTTAAGCCACCGGGTCCGGGACGTGAACTGCAGTCGACTACATGGGAGTCCAGCGACATAGCCATTACGCTAACTGCTGGTCCCAAAATTAAACATATTTATTATCTGTGCATTAGGCATTTGTGTTTCCTCTTTTGTGAAACATCTGTTCAGTTTTTTTTAACCTATTTTTGGACTGTATTTTTTTTTAAATATATTTTTGTTTAACTTTATTTATTTATTTAAATTTGACCAGAGAGGGACAGAATGAGAGAGTGAGAGTGAGAGAGAGAGAGAGAGAAAGTGAGAAAACAATTCACCAGGTCCGGGACTCAAACTGCTGTCGGCCATGTGGGAGTCCAGCACCCTTCACCACATCACCTGCTGGCCCCTGTATTTTTTTTTATAGAATTGTAGAAATTCATGATATGTTCTGGATCTCTATCTTTTATCAGTTACATTACAAAACCAATCTGTGGCTGTCTTAATGTGTTTATGATGTATTTTGTAGTATAGAAGTTTTAAATGTTCATGTAGTAAAACCAATCCATCTCTCCACTTATACTGTGTGCCTTTGTGTTTTGTTGAAGGAGGGCCAAGTGTACTTAGTGCTTGAGAGAATAGGGGGCAGAAGATGGAGGACGGAAATAAATATCCCCTTTATTCTCCTTTTTCTCTTCTTTCTTCTCCCACTACTTCTCCCTTTTTTCTCATCTTGAAACTGATGCCTGTAACAACCATGTTAGGCGGCTTTTTGCTGTAATTTGTTCCATTTTACATTTAGATATCTTTGACTCTATTCTGTTGGGCTGCTTTAATTCAAAACTTTCCTACTATTTGGTGTCACTAGTACATGCCACTGGAGATGATTAGTTTGTGCCTTTAGGACTAAAATAATGAATAATAAGCATCTGGACTGAAATAATTTTGCCCAGCAAATTCCTCATATAATAAAAAATAACATCAACAGATCTCCTTTGGTGATGCTTTTTGGCAAAGGAAAACTTTTCAATCAATCATTTTCTTTATTTTTCTTTCTTTTTTTGGAGAGGTTTTTGGTAGAGGGCGCATGTGCTCACCAGAAAGACAGAGAGAGAGAGACAGAAAGTTTGAAATCACCCCTCAGGGGAGATGGGCACACCACAATCCCTTCTCCTCATTCTCCTCTCAGGATCTTGGGCATGCACGCATACACGCCTGGAGTGAGTTTAAGTCACCGGGTCCGGGACTCGAACCGTGGTTGACTACATGAGAGTCCGACAACATAACCATTACGCTAACTGCTGGTCCTTAAACAATTATTTTATAAACCTTTATTGCTTTAAATCACTAGGGCAGTAACACAATGCCACCTCCATCAACCCTCTCAGGAGCTCATCAAAACTGTTTTAATCTGGGGACCAGCGGATGGCGAAATGGTTACGTTGCTGGACTCCCATGTAGTCGACCGCGATTTGAGTCCCGGACCCTGTGGCTTGAACTCACGCCAGGCACATGTGCGTGTATGCCCAAGACCACAAGAGGAGAATGGAGGAGAAGGGATTGTGGAGTGGCCATCTCCCTTGGGGGGGGGGGGGAGTGATTTCTCGCTTTCTGTCTGTCTCTCTCTGTCTTTCTGGCGCGTGCAGCAAAAATCTCTCAAAACAACAAAAACTGTTGAAACCTGGGAAGGGAACATGGAGGACTACGAAAACTGAAGAGCAATGCTGCCTCAAGCTTTCTCAGGCTCCCCCTAACCCCCTCTCTTCTCACACCCTCCACTACACATTACAGTCTGAATTATTTAGTTACTCAAATCAATCTATTTTTCTCTGTTCAGTGGTTGGACAATAAAAGTAAGATTTACTGCAGCAAGTGAATAATAAAAAACGAATTAGCTGAAAACAAACAAAAAGCTGCTTACGTGGCAATCTTCTGTGTTAATCAAAACCTTGAGGACAGGTCGGGAGGATCAATATTTGACTGCAAGATGAAAGGAAGCAAAGCCAAAGCTTCCATGGAGTGTGGGAGAAGAGGGAACTTGAAAAAAAAAAAAAAAAAAAGACCCAGGGGCAGGGTTCATCAAAAGTGGTCAATGGAGAAATTTCTTTGGTCCTTTGGTGGACTCTTTTAGGGAGGTCCCTTCTGTGTTTGAGAAATGACATTGTTTCCTGTGCACATAGCAAAGTTCAGCTTGATTGTCTCCTCTGGGGAAGGAGGCCATCTGTCAGTATCCTCCAAATAATCTACATAATTGACTTTCAAACAAGCCTCAAAGAAACCAGCATTTATCACCCTAATTGCGGCAGGTTGAGTGTGTGTCACTGCCATTTTATCAAGATAATGGTAAGTGGCACCGGAGTGTCTTCTCTCCTGTCTTCTCCCAGATTTCTTTCAGTTTGGGTATATAGTTTCATTCTCTTTGAGACCAAATTCAGAAAAATGCTAGCTGGATAGCCTGGGCCTAGAATCGGAGGGAAATTTTGCTTGCCTTTAGACAAGCCCTGGAGTCAACCACCATGACCTGTCATTCTCAACCCTGCTCTCAGACACTCAGTACAGGGCTAGTTAGGAGAGCACCACCAAAGATCTCCATATCCATCGGACCCCTGAGAAGCTCTCTTCTGTAAGCCTAGATCTCCTAAGCAGCCATAACATGGCTGGATGTCCCCTTTTGTTTTGGTGGTGCGACAGGGGCAAGACAACATCAGAACTAGCTTCTCTTTAGCTTCCAGCCCAAGCGAGCTACTTGGGCTCCAGTAGGTCAAAGGAACACATTAAACCTGATGTCCTTGTGGACCCAGGTGGGCCTGAAGAGGTGTTGAGATTATCATGAGGTTCTTTCCTTCACAACGGAATCTAGTAACTCACATCTGTAGGAAATTGTTGCTCCACAAAATGTATATTTAAAATAACTATAATAACTGTAGGATCTCTCTTTGAATTTAAGATCTAGGACACCCTGCCTTGAATAGTCCTTTGTAATTTCAAGGTAAAGACCACTCTTTCTGTTACCTTTTCAGTTCTGTGCACTGTGCTTTTTTAACCAAGCTGGCTTTAGACAGCCTCATCTTTCTTGTGTGAACATTGAGATGAAAGATCTAACACTGCCCAATATCTAAGCAGGGCAGGGCAGAGAGCAAATTGCTAAACTAGTTACGTTGGAATTCTCCCCACCCCCCCAACAGAAGATGGTAGGCACAGAAGAAACAAAAGTATGTTTGGGTTACCCAGGATATTTGAAAATGCATCTGCCTATCAGTACCCCCATCCCTCCACTGATAAATAAGTTAATCAGTGATCCATTAAAGAGGAAGAAGAAATTGTGGCAGGAGGCTCTTGTTAACAAATAAGCCACCAAGAACAAAAATAAGCAGCAGTGTGTATCTGAGAATTATTCTCATTTCTTGTGATCTGGACCCAGTTCTGGTGTCTATGATGTACATATTTAAAGCATATACACATAATGGCTCTGCACTTTTGCACATATGCAGAATATCATAGAATCATTACTATTTCTCAGTGTTGGAGGAAGGAAATAGATGACGGAACTTCCAAAGGTTTGTGGAAAAATCGAATTAAAATATGAGTTTATTTGGGTATAAAAAGATCTTTAAAATCCACATGTAGGTTTTCATGACATGCATTTTCCATGCTCTCCCCTTCTTTATAGAAGCCTTGAGAAATGGATATAATAAGACATTTCTCCCCTACCCATTTATTATTTTTTAAAGTTTTTTTTCCTTAGAGGTTTTTGCCTTAGGGTATGTGTGTTCACTCGAGGTAGGAAGAGAGACAGAGACAGTGAGAGGGAAAGAAAGAAATCATCCCCTAGGAGGAATGGCATGCCACAATCTCTTCTCCATTCTCTTCCCGGGATCTTGGGCATGCATACACATATGCCTAGAGTGATTTTCAAGCCTCCAGGTCTGGTACTCAAACCATGGTTGGCCATGTGGGAGTCCAGTGCCTTAACCACCATGCCACCTGCTGCACTCCTCACTCCCTCCATTTAACACTACGATTGAACTTTCTTTTCTGCTCTGTTTTCTGATTCACACAGCATGTGGATTCTGTATTCTGATTAAAGTGCTGAATACACTGCAGCATCTAGGCTGAGTGGAACAGGAAAAGTTCAACTGGTGCAACCAGTTATGGTGGGTTGTATAATTCAGTGACCTGGTAAGGAAATGAAGTTAGAACAAAAACAAAACAGATGCACTTGTTTCATCCGGCATGGATGATTTTCCCAGTGGTTCTCACTCAGTGCACTGTGGTACAATGGTATCTTTGAAACCTTCCTAATTCAGTGGTGAAATTTTGATCATTATATTAATTGTATTTAGGTCACGATTGAGGAGTTGTCCTCTGAGAGTGACATGTGTTAAGAGAAAGTACAGCCAGGTGTAACTTGCTAGAGGAAGACTTAATAGGCATAGCATGTCAAGTTGGCATCAAGGAAAGAAATAGTATGTGTATTCCGGAACGTAGGAGAATTTTTCTTATGGGCAAAACAGTTTGGCTCTTGAATGATTTGGGGTTGAAGGGTGTCTAAGGAGCATATAACTGTGTATACTGTTATGAACACAGCGAGGTGCTGACACACTGTACAGGGGAATTAATTACATGTATTACTCACTTGTTTAATACAACATGTTTTAAGTGTTTTAATTCCTTCAAGTGTGCTGCCCCAAATGCTCGTGTGTAGGCCTACGTGCTAAAGAGTAAGTACACTGTGATTCCTTACATGTGAAATTCAAAAACAGGCAAAGCTATTCTATAGTGATGGGAGAATTCATGATGGTGATTGTCTCTGAGAGTATGTGTACATGGAAAGGACTGAAAAGGGGCAAGGGAAGCTTTCCGGAGTGATGGAAATATTCTCTATCTTTTGAATGGTGGTTACAGGGGTGTATACATTTCTCAAAACAGAAACCGAAAACTAAAAATCTGTGCATTTTACTGTACGTTAATGATCTCTCATTAAAAGCAGACACATGCATAAAAAGAATCATTCTTAGATCACAGAAATGCCAAGAGGCACTGTTGTTCTGGTTAATTCAAAGTTCAGCTACTTCACTTTGGGGCTATTTGTCATGAGTTTGTCAGGGGTTCCATGAAAAACTTCCTTTACATATAAAACTCACTTCAAGCAAAAGGGCAGCTCCCTTCGTATTTTGAAACATAACTTTCTGCTGTTTTAAGTGATGTATTTCCCAAAGTCAGGCTTATTCAGTCTTAAATGTCACCCCAGCTGGAACTAATTCCTTTTACAAACCTTTTCTTCTAGTGCTTCTCAGCCAAGTGCAGTGTCCTCAGGGTCTTGTGAGGCTGAGCTTCATTGATTGTCTCTCCCACTAGAAAGTCCACTGGAAAGCTGGGGCTGTGTCTAATTTATCACTGTATCCCCAGCACCCAGCACAGTCTGGCCCCCGGGCAAGGAGCTCAGCAGTGTCTGATGAAGGCAGTGATCATTCGATGAATGGAAAACTATGTGTTTAAATACCTAAGTAATTAAGTTAGGAAGTGATCTCTGCTTTCTATTGTAGATGCTCACAAAAAAGACATCGGGGTAGGTGACTACTTAAAAGGTCTAATGATGCAGCTATTAAGAGGCTATACCTTACTCTGTGTATTGATCTTATTGGCTGTCTCTCTAACTGGTCTTGGACCTCTCTATCATAAGTAAAAGTAGATGAAGTAACGAAGGTGAGGACTGTCTCCAGAAGGCCCCAGAAGAGATATTAATACATCTACGCTACTTTCCTATAGTTTTCTTGACTTCTTTTCCATTATTATACCAGCATGAGTTACCGTGAAACTTTAGCTAGTGAATACATGGAGATCAGACAGTATGAGCTACAGGAAATGAAAGTCGTTCTGGACTTAACACATTTCTATTCAGTGGCTTGCGGTGGTGTGACTTAAGACAGCAGGCTGAAGGAAGAATTGGGCCCTCTGGGGCGGTGGAGTAGAGGATGTTAAAGACATGCTTCGATGATATTACAGCTAAGGATCCCTTTTGGAACGTTTGCAAGAAGCAAATTTAGAACAAAGAAAACACCTCAAAAAGTGTGGTATAGACTGCTGAACATACAGCTTTTGGAAAGGGTCACAGTCATGGCTAAGACCCACATTGACTTAATGAGAGGCATCTGAACACTTGAAGAGCCTTAAACATCTCTAATCTGAAAGGTTACAGGTCGAAGGAAACAACTAGGTCCTTCTTTATACTCTCCCAGTACAGAAGGCGCTGAATACAATAACTACTTTTTTTATTTTGGTGACTGTAGAAGTGTTTTCTAATGGTAAGAAATGTTGGTTAAAAAAATTGTAAGGCTACAAATCTCTGGGGCAGCCTATGGAATCCCAGGACCTTGAGGGATAGTTCGCTCTTTAAGGCTATTATGAACTTCTCCTCCTCGTGAGCATTCAGGTTCTCAGCTCCGTAAAGCCTGCAGTAACTGCTGTTTTATGACTTACACCTGGTCATAACACAAAAGATTAATTTGGGCTACGATCCTACAAGGATTGGGAAGACAGCATTTTCAAATATATGGCCTCCCAATAGATTTTTTTTAAAAATGAAATAAGCCAAAAATGCTTCCTCAAGATTCATGCAGGCAAATGTGATCTGTGCCCATCTGTAAATAACATAACCAATCTTTAATGTTTACACTCTGAGCCTTTTGAGTTTGTAGTATCCTTATTAGAGCCAATACTGTATAAGAGAGATGAACTATACTTAACAAAAAAATAAACTGAAATCTTATCGGAAAAAATACTGCCCCACCCACCCTATTCTTCCGTTTGCTTTTTTCCTCTCCCTACTCTTAACCCAGTTCAGGAGAGTTTCTCTTAAATCATCCTGATGTTTTCCAGATGAGCAGAAGCTGTCAACAGTTTTATGCAACTACTAAAGGAGACTAAAATATAAACAAACTGTAACTTTCTGTATTCTGAAATCCATTGTAGGCGGGCGGGGGGCGGGGGGAATCAAAGCCAGCCACAGTGGTGCAGCAGTAATGCAAAGTTCCATGTTGCTGAGGCCTCGTGCCCAGATCTCCTCAGGTATGCATGTGATCCTGGCTGGCTGATGTGGGAGTAGGACCTAGGTATGCGCATGCTGTTGGGCGTGCCTCTCTCTTTCTTTTTTTTTTTTTTTTTTTTTTAAATATTTATTTTGTTTTATTTATTCATTCATTTATTTTTTAATTTTTCCAGAGAGAGAGACAGAGAGTGAGAGTGAGAGAGAGAGGAAGTGAGAAAGCAAGCCACCAGATCCAGGTCTCGAACCCTGGTCAGCCATGTGGGAGTGTCCAGCGTCTTAACCACCGTACCACCTGCTGGTCCCAAGCGTGCCTCTCTCTTTCTCAATCACTCTGTTTTGCTCTCTTATGGAAGAAATAAACCTTTTTTTTTTTTTTTTTGTTAAAGCCCTCTTGTGTGGGAATGTTAAATGTTGCTTTGTTGGAAGGCACTGGAAATATGATAGAAAAAAAAATGATTTCCATATATCTAAATGGCATTAAAAAAAATCAGGTACTGTTAATGTAGCAAGATGTTGGGATTCAGGTAATATGCCCTATAATTCATTCTGACTGACAGTTGTGGGGAGAAATCAGAGTAGGGCTTACTAATATATCATTCCTTGAAAGAAATCAGCAGCGATACCTCAAAATTGATCCCTCACATATCAACCTGATCTCTCCAAGGGGACTCCATTCTAGCTAAATGCTGAATTTAATTCCATACATCACATTTCTTTGGAGAGATTTAGTACTTTAATTATATTTTTTTATGTGTCACTGAACTGTAAACATAAATTATTACTTTGTTTTATCTTTAAAGGAGAGCTTAGAAAAATAATAATTAAAAGTGTGTGTGATTCTTCTTTGAGTCTTTGCATTTCTTGTAAGAGAACAATAGCTCTCCTTATTTGTGGCTGAAGAACCCTTTGGCCATACCTCCAGGACATCTAGCAAGGACTAGAAAGTCCTTGGATCAGCTATTTGTTTTGCCTACAGAAACAATGACTGTTTCGACACTTTTTTTCTTCCTGAAATGCTTTGAACTGAGCATTCACTTCTATACTGTACAGCTGTTGCTTGGCTGCAGCATGGGCTGGAGGGAAATCATTGGAAATTTTTTCTTAATTTCTAAAATATTATGTCGTCATCGGGAAAGTCATGATGCATTTTTGCATAGAAAAACTTCCCATTGACCCAATAATTGAGTCATTGTGGCACAGATCCTCCCCCCCCCCCAATCTTTTCTGTTGCAAAAGCTGGAATCAGTGGTTTGGGATGATATTGGTTGATTTCATAATGTAAGGGAACTATCTGGATTTTGGGGGCATATCAATTCCTTATGGAATGAGGTAAGATATTTTAAAATCAACTGGCATTTAAAATATCCTCCCATTATATCACTTCAATAGTCGTTTCTCCTGCATATGTACGGAGCTACTCCTGGTGATGAAGCTTGCCTGAAAGCTATTCTACGCAAAGACCAATCTCTTCCTAGTCTGCATCTGGGTTGTAGAACATGCCAACAATGCTTAATGTAATGGGTCACATCTGTCAGGGAGGTACAAATTGTACCTATGATGCTCTGTAATTAGTAACCCTCCGATGGCTCCAGCTGCTATTTCCCTGAACATTTGCCTTGGTAATATCTTATAGGAAATATAACTCAGAATCAAAAATAGTTAGGTCCAAAGGCCACTGTAGTGAAATAGGAACATTTTCTTCTAATCTAAAAATCCCTCTTTCCTTGTTACTCTCACTAAGTTTCCGAGAGAGCCTTTTATCCAAAGACAAGTGTGGAATGTACTTCAGCTTTTGGAGGGGAGATTTGGCTGTTGACTTTGTTTCCAAGCCGAATTCTCCCGTGAGTCATGTCAAAAGTAAATATGTGTGTTTTCTGTGTGTTGGGGTGATTGGAGAATAAATGTGAGTCTGTAACTGGAGACTTCACACTGGGAAGTTGACCTTTTGCTTGCAAAGGAGATTTGCTATTTGGTTGGCTCATGGGTATGTCTGCAAATGCTGGCATGCTGGGTTGTGTTTGCAGATCAGAATACATTATTTACTGAGACCTAAGGTGCAGTATGGAAAATGTAGGTTTTTTAAAAAAATTATTTTACTAGTTTGAGTTTCAGTACATTTGTTCCTGAATTTATTTGGGTGAGTTTTCAGTTAAAAAAAAAAAAATCACCTTCTCATAAATGGCTACTTAATAAGGATGAATTAAAACTAGACCCTTACCTTACATCATGCAATAAAAACTTGCTGGATGGTTTAAAATCAAAGTGTGAAAACAAAACTATAAAATAACAAAAAGAAAATATAGTTATTTTATTTATCGATTTATTTATTTTTGATGTTCTGAGAGTGTATTTACAGTTATGGAAAGCAGGTGGTTCTATAAAACTTACAAGTAATTACAAACTCCTTAAACTCACAACATACATATTTATTTTATTTATATACTCACGTAGTAGCAACATATTTCTAAGCATATGTCAGGAAGGAAAAGATTGAGTTGATGCTACAAAACCAAATGTATTAAGTTCCTTTTGTATGTTAGAAATTCATAATCAACAAAAATGAAAGGAAACAGCAAATGGGAAAATGTTTGCAGCAGATATTAAGTATAATTGGTCTACCTAAACAATTCTTACAAGTTAATTAAAAAAAGATGAAAATGCAAATAGAAAAATGGACAAAGGATATAAATAGGTAATTCACAAAGAAACAAAAATGGCCAACAATAAATGCAGAACTATTTATCTTCATTAGCAGTCACAAATACAAACTAAATCTATCCATCAAATTGGCAAATGTTAAAAAGATTAATAATAATCCGTGTTAACAAAGGTTTGAGGAAACTGAACTTTCATATACTGAAGTTGGAATATAAACAGGTAAATCTCTTTATGGCATAACATGAAAATATGTATCTATATTCACCAAAATATAAATCTATGAAAAGACATAGATGTTATTAAAAAGATACTTCAGCCCAGTCATAAGGAAGAAATGGTAATGATCAGTTTGCCTTTGAATCCCCACAAATTTTGTATATCCTTTTTTATTTAAGCCATCATGTCTGACAGACTTCCAGAGCCCTCAGTGTGCTCTTCTTTAATTGTCAGAGAGAGCATGTGTGCTTGTGAGAGAGAGAGAGAGAGAGAAAGAGAGAGAGAGAGAAAGAAGCTCCCATAGGGTGCGATTGTGATATAATTCTTCTTCCTCTGTTTCTTCAACCTGTCAGGATTTGGGGCATGCACTTATTTTCTAGACACTGGGTATAGGATTTGAACCATGGTTGACCATGTGAGATTCTGCTACCAATGCACAGTACTTAAGCACAGTGCTATGGGGCTAGTCCAAGAGTCCTCAGAGTTTTCCTTCTATTAATCAATTCATTCCTCTGTTCAAAAAACATCTTTTGCATTTATACCATGTGCCAAGCTATTTTGTAAACATTTCCTAGCTGTTTCTTATCTACACTTACTTACCAGTTTGGGGGTGGGGGGTCTTTCCTTCAGACTTTGATATTTGACCAGAAAAATTTTTCTAACAAGTTCTTTCTGTGTTAAATACATAATTCCAGTATTACTACTTGAACTTTGAGTGGGACCTTAAATATCTTAACCTAAAAGAGTTTGTGAACATTGCAGGTGACTTTATATGGATATGTCTGCTATGTGGTGCCACTATCTCCTGCCTATACATATTCTAACTGGATGGCATGTGTCCATATGTGTTTCACCCTGCAGGATCTGGGCTCCCCATGTTAGGATGAGTCTCCTAGCCTGATGCTCCAATAATGATGGTGCTTCTGGAAATTAGAAGTGTGTCTAACCTCTTCTATTTCCTTTCTCTTGACTTTCTTCATTCTATGGCTTTCCTAGTTCCTGCCATCTTCCCTGCTCTGCTTTCTGGCACTTATGTCCTTCTAGTCTATGACCTGCCCTCTTGGCTCTGGTTTCTACACTTGTTCTGATCCAAATGTCTGCTTGACTTTCCACAGTACCTACATATGTTTTCTTTAAAAAAAAAATTGAACTGGGGACCAGCAGGTGACGTGGTAGTTAAGGTGCTGGACACTCCCATATGGCTGACCACGGTTCGAATCCTGGACCTGGTGGCTTGCTTTCTCACTTTCCCTCTCTCTGTGTCTCTTGCTGGTCAAATTAAAATAAATGAATGAATAAATAAAATTAAAATAAAAAATTCTTTTAAAAAGTTGAACTATTTTAGCTTGCTTTATTTTCTAATTTTCCATAATCCATGCACCACTTTTATAACAAAATGCTCTACAAATTTTTTAAAGGATATGATTTATGAAATTACATTCTGCTAATAAATTAGTAAGACTGACAATTAACCATTGGATCTAGCAACATGGAAGTCACTGGTGACCTTGTCAAGATCTGTTTTAGTGGAATACAGGGAACAACATCTGACTGGAATAGTTTGGCAGTTCCTCAAAATGTTAAATAGATACTGTATGATCCAGTAATTATGCTCCTAGTTATAAACCCAACAAAATTGAAAAACATATGTCTCCACAAAAACCTGCACATGAATATACATGACATTATTTTTAGTAGCCCAAAGTAGAAACAACTCAAATGTCCATACAGATGCATGGATAAACAAAGTGTGGTATACCCATACAATGGAATATTACATAGCAAGAAAAAAACAAAGTACTAACATGCTATGTAGATAAAATTTGAAGATATCAGGCTGAGTAAAAGGAACCAATCACAAATGAAAATATACTATATGATTTCATGTCCATGAAAATGTTCACAATGAGTGATTTCATAGAGACAAAGTATCCATGTTTTCTATTACTGTTGTAACAAATTCCCACCAACCTCATGGCTTACAACACTCCCTTATTATGTTAGTTTTAGAGGTCAGAGTCCAGAATGAGTTTCACTGGGCTAAAGTCAATATATAGAGAGGGTTGTATTTTTTTTTTCTGGAGGCTGTAGGGGAGAATCTTTTTCTTGCCTCTGTCAGCTTCTAGAGGCCACCTTCCTCCATCTTTAAAGCCAGCAATATTGTATCTATCTGGCCATTTTTCTATAATCACACCTCTCTCTGACCATAATCACGAAGGTTTCTCCACTTAAAAGAACCTATAACAGGTTGGATCATGGCCCCTGAAATGATTTATCTACATACCAATCCCCAGAACCTATGAATGTTTGGGAAAAGTCTTTTTTGTTTGTTTTCTTTTACAGATGTAATTGTACATCTTGAGGTGAGGAGACAGTCCTGGATTATGTGGCTGACTCTAAATCCAATGGCAAGTGTCTTTATGTAAGAAAGGCAGAAAAAGATTTGAGATAGACAGGAGAGAAGACACACAGAGAAGGAAGCAATGTGATCTGAGAGGCAGAGACTGTAGTAATGCAGCTACGCATCAAGGGATACTTAGAATTAACAGAAGCTAAAAAAGGCAAGGAAGGAGTCTTCTCAAAGCCTCCAGAAGCAGTGGAGCCCTACAGACACCTTGATTTCAGACACATGACCTCTAGAACGTGAGATGAATTCCTATTTGTGGTAATTTGTAGCAGCAGCCCTAGGAACTAACACAGAACTTATGTGATTACAGAGTCCTGAATATCCATCTCAAATTCCTTAACCTTAGTCACATCTGCAAAATCCTTTTTTTTTTTTTTAACCAAGTTAGGTAATATATTTACAGGTTCTAGAAATTAGAACATACACCTTTAGGGAGCCATTATTCTGCCTACAATACCTGAATAGGCTGTTCACCCCCTAAAATCATTTTTGCCCCCTACCTTCCTTTTTTTTTTTTTTTTTTTTTTTTTTTTTTTTTTTTTGAGATTTTTTTCCATAGGGCACATGTGCTCACCAGGAGAGCCACACTGCAAGCCCTTCTCCTTTATTCTCTTGTCAGGATTGTGGGCCTCCATATCTGGTATGTTTTTCAGGCTGCTAGGTCCAGCACTTAAACTGTGCAGTCAGCAATGTGGGATCCAGTGCCTTAACCAACATGCCACCTGCTGGGCCCAGGTCATCCTTTATATTATCTTTTATATTTCGCTTTCTATCCTTACTTAATTGTCTGGAATTTGTCTCCTGGGTGTCAGTGAGGACTCTTTATTTAATCTCTGTGTATTCTTAGGGAATTTATTCAACCTCTGTGAGTCTGTTTCTTCATCTATAAAATATGGGTAGTTATGTGCATTTCACAGAGTCATTGTGAGGATCAAAGGATAACATATGGGACCATCAGCTGGTGTAA
The DNA here is from genome assembly GCA_026018925.1 of Tupaia tana. Lineage (NCBI taxonomy): Eukaryota > Metazoa > Chordata > Mammalia > Scandentia > Tupaiidae > Tupaia > Tupaia tana. Next base: position 24,412,774 of record JAKSZU010000009.1, read on the forward strand.
TGGTTACATCACTGGACTTCCACACGGCCGACCGCAGCTCGAGTCCTGGACTGGCAACTTAAACCTCATGCTGGGCATGTATGAGTGTGTGCCCAGAATCCCCAGAGGATAGTGGAGGAGAAGGGATTGTGGTGTGACCATCCCGTCTAGGGAGTGATTTCTCCCTTTCTGTCTCTCTGGTGAGCTTACACACTGTATAGAAAAAATCTCTCTCTCTCTCTCAAAAAAAAAAAAAAGAATTAGCATGTATAATATGCCTGGCACATAGCAGGCATTCAATTAATGTTGCTTCCCTTTTCCTGTCATCCTATAGAGTCCGTGAAACACTGGTGATCTATAGTCTTGAAGGATATGGTACAGTAGAAGAAATATTTTGTATAGGGACTTTCTAATTTTCCTTCAAATCTTACTATACAGATAGCTTTATTCTATTTTATGTTTCAATTTATCTCTAGCTTTATTAAGGTATGGTTGACAAAACTTATATATAATCATTGTGTAGGTAAATTTCTAATCTGATTATAGGTAAGATATCCCCTGATGTAATTAAATTTTATTATACATACATAACACTGAAACTCCTTGGTTGAAAAAGGAAAAGTCCCCCCCACAAGGCTGCTGGGAATAACACAGCTGTAATAACAAATAAGCACGTATTTATTATGTACCTCCTATGTGTTAAGTGTTGTAGACCATAAAGAATGAGACTAACACAGTGCCTATACATATGGAGTGGGTAAGACCAACTAGTAACTAGGTGATTCCTATATAGTAAGAATGGTGTTCTGATGAGCACAAATGCAAAGGGATCTTAGCAGGGATAAAGGCTCCCTGGAGTAAGTGATGTCTTAGTAGGGATCTCAAGGCTGAATAGAAATTAGTCATGTAGAGGTCCTCCTACCTTTCTCAAAAAGAGAGGGAGAAAAATAAAAATGAAGTCTCGTTTGAATAAGTTCAATTGACTTAAATGTTAATTTTGTTAAAAAAATTCTAGATATATATAAACATAGCCATTTTTTATTGTTGTTTTAAGTTTTTAGATGTACTGCTGAGATGGGAATAAATGGCCCATTGATAGACTTCTTTTTGCTCACTTGGAGAAAAATAGAGCTTTGATTATGGTTTTTTTGGTTTTTTTTGAGAGGTTTTTGCTATAGGGCACGTGCGCTCGCCAGACAGAGAGAGACATAGAGACAGAAAGCGAGAAATCACCCCCCAGGGGGGATGGTCACGCCGCAATCCCTTCTCCTCCATTCTCCTCCTGGGATCTTGGGCACGCATGCACATGCGCCCGGCATGAATTCTAAGCCACCGGGTCCAGGACGCGAAACGCGGTCGACTATGTGGGAGTCCAGCGACATAGCCAGTACACTAACTGCTGGTTCCCAATTATGTTTTGCCCACGTGATCCCACTGGGCAGGCAGAAAGTTAGTCAAGATGGAAGTACTATGCCACACATGCCGCTAAATATAAGCTCTGATTTAGGGAAGAGGACAAATGTGGATCAGGTTATCATCATAGTAGGCTGTTGAGTAGGGGATAGTGACAAATACTTAAAAAACATAGCTGATGGTCACTAGGAATAATAGAAACAAAAATATATTGTGCCTTTATTTATGTACCAGGTACTGTCTAAACACATTTTTCCAAAAAGTTATTTGTTCAATTTTTATTTATTATTATTTTTAAAATTTGACCAGAGACAGAAAGAGAGGGAAAGTGAGAAAGCAAGCTGCCAAGTCTAGGACTTGAATCACAGTCAGCCATGTGAGAGTCCAGTGCCCCAACACCTCCTACTGCCCCCTGTCTAAACACTTTTTGTGCATTTACTCATTTAATCTTACCAATGATTCTGTGGGATAGGCAGCCCTACTATTATTACTTTACAGATAGGAAAACTGAGGTACAGAGGTTAAACAACATTGTCTAAAGTTAGCTAGTCAGGAAGTAACAGAGCTAGGGCCCAAGTCAAGACAGGTTGACTTGGAAGCCTGTGCTCTTAACCTGTATAGTGAGTACCTACCCTCTTGGGGAAAGAGAAGCTTTATGGGAATGTAGACACAGAAATGACATAAGAGAACAGAAAACAGAAGCAAATGTCAACATGACCATGTGGCCACATACTCACTTTAAGTGCTAAGAGACTGGTTTAGTGAGTAAAATTACTGACCTTGCAGTGGGGATGGGAGTGAGGATTATTTTGTTAACAAGGTTTATAGAAAAAAAATCTTAGGCAGTGTTTTGTTAAGAGAGGAATATAATTACAAATACTATTAGCTAACATCGTTTGAACATCTAGTCTGTACCAGTAAATGCTTTATGTAATGTCTAATTGAACAGTCAAAACAACCTATGAGGTAGGTACTATTAGAGAGTTGGCCCTTCATATCGATGGGTTTCACATCCACAGATTCAAACAACTACAAATGAAAAATATTCAAAAAAAAATTCTAGAAAGTTTCACAAAGAAAAACTTAAATTTACCATACAGTAAGTACCAAATCCCCACAAATGAAGTGATATGTATGCATTATATTAAGTATTATAAGTAATCTAGAGATGACTTAAAGTTTACAGGACTATGTATATAGGTTATGTACAAACACTGTACTATGTTATTTTATACAACGGACTTGAGCATCCATGGATTTTGGTATCTGTGGAGAGTCTTAGAAGCAGTCCCCTGTGTGGGATCAGAAGATGGCATAATGGTTACATTGCTGGACTCCCATGTAGTTGACTGTGGTTTGAGTCCTGGACCCGGCAGCTTAAAACTTACGCCAGGTGCATATGTGTGCATACCCAAAATCCTGAGAGGAGAATGGAGAAGAGAGATTGCATCATGACCATCCTCCCTAGGGGATGATTTCTTGTTTTCTGTGTCTCTGTCTCTAGCAAGTAAACACACCCTATAGCAAAAATCTCTCTTAAAAAATAAAGTAGTCCCCTATGGATGCTGAGGGATGACTCTATTTCCATTTTTAGATATAGAAATGAAGAGGCAGAGAAGGTAATTTGCCCAAAGTCTCATAGCTAAAAGGGATGGAGACTGATTTTGAACTAAGGCAGTCTGACTTTTTCTTAAGTATATTGAATTGCCCCAGTAACTCTTCCCTCACTCTCAACAACTTTCTCCTACTCTCTGAATTATTTTCATCAGCCTTTAAACACACTATAATCATTTGCATTATTTTAATGAGTCCACCTTTCTGTTTATAGGAAAACTCCTTGAAAGATTGTCACAGCCATAAAAAACAACAAAACCCCAGCTTTTGACAGAAAGTGGAAGAATATGGAAGATTTACTGGTGAGTGAAGCAAGCCAGGCTATGAAGGAGAGACATTGTATGTCCCCACTTAATGTATACCGAGTGTCCGCACTCTATGACTGAAACTGATTGACTAAAAGATATAGAAACACAGTAAATGGATGTAAATACCAGATATAGTGTATTTGAAAGAGCAGAGTCTGAGGAAGGACATTTAGAAGAAAAATAGTTAGGCAAAGCATTAATGGGACAAAGAAATGTGGTATTATCTGTTGAAGATACATTTATAGTTTTATAAACTGGACTAGGGAGAAATGTTTACATGTTGAAATATTCAGTTTGTAAGCTATATAATGTGATTGTAAAAGAGAAAATGAAATTTAAAAAAAGTTAAAAAAAAAAAAAGATCGTCTCTTTACACTCACTGTCCCCATTTGCTCTCTTCCCTTTGTTTTTAAAGACTGGGTCTCTCTATTGTGCTCCTCCTGACTCCTCCTATAGGCATGTACCATCACATGAGCCCAACACTTTTTAAACAGCATCTTGCTGTATTGCCCACATCAGTCTCAGGACTGTGATAATCTTGCCTCAGCCTCCCAAACCACTGGGATTACAGATATGTGCCAGCATGCCTGGCCTTAAGGTTGGACTGAGAATTGAAGCTGGGCCTCCCATGGGAGTTCAGCCTGTGGAGCACAGCATTCTGGCAGTATATGCTGTCACTGCTGGGCCTTCCCATTTCTCTGAAACTCCTTTCTGTCAGACACTCAATCCTATCCCTTCACTGAAAACGCTCCTCTCAAGATTTCCAATAACCTCATTGTTAAATGCAAAGGTCAATTCTCAGTTCTCATCTTACTTGACATTTTAGCACTATTTTGTATAAGAGATCATTCCCTTGGCTTTTGGCACATTGCACCTGGTTTTCCTCCTGCCACAGTTTCCTTTTCCTAGTTCTTCTTCCTTTTTTTTTTTTTTTTTTTTTTTTTTTTTTTTTTTTTTTTTGAGAGGTTTTTGCTGTAGGGCACGTGCACTCGCCAGAAAGACAGAGAGAGAAAGAGAGAGAGAAAGCGAGAAATCACCCCCCAGGGGGGATGGCCATGCTGCAGTCCCTTCTCCTCCATTCTCCTCTCGGGATCTTGGGCACGCACATGCGCCCGGCGTGAGTTTAAGCCACCGGGTCTGGGACTTGAACCGTGGTAGACTACATGGGAGTTCAGCGACATAGCCATTAATAGCCATTATGCTAACTATTGGTCCCTTCTTATTTTTTTAAAAAATAACTATCTATTAGTTAATTTAGCTCCATTTATTATGATTTCTTTAATTTGACCAGAGAGAGACAGAGAAAGAGGAAAAACAGAAAACAAACAAACAAACAAAAAACAAGGGAAAGGGAAAAAGCAAGCTGCCAGTTTTAGGACTCGAACCATGGTTGGCCATGTGTGTATCCAGTGCCTTTACTCATCATGCCACTTGCAGTCTCTTTTTCTTTTTCATATCCCCAACTTCTTAATGTCAGAGTCTTAGACTGCTTCTCACTTTATTCACAAGTACTCCCTGTCTTGTGAGGTAAAATACCATCTACATGCAATTGAATCCCAAATTTATGTATGCAGTCCAGATCTTTTAAACTCCGGATTGGTATGGCCATCTGTGTACCTGTAGCTCCCCTTGTATGTCTAATAGGAATCTGAAACTGAACATGTTCAAAAGTGAACTGCTGATATCTTCCCCACAATCTGATCTTCCTGTTGCTAAAGCTAGTATCTATATAGTGGCCTGTGGCCCCTACCCTAGTGCTTATATTTTTCCTTCCCTTCCCTTCCCTTCCCTTCCCTTCCCTTCCCTTCCCTTCCCTTCCCTTCCCTTCCCTTCCCTTCCCTTCCCTCCCTTTCCACCTTTTCTTTTCTTTCCTTTTCCTTTTTGTTTTGTCATAGGGCACATGTGCTTGCCAGAGAGAAACAGTGAGAAGGAAAGTGAGAAGTCACTCCCCAGTGGGGATGACCACACCACAATCCCTTCTTCATTCTCCTTTTGGGATTTTGGGGTGCATATCCACACATGTTTCCAGTGTGATTTTCAAGCCACTGGGTCTGGGACTCAAACTGTGGTCAGCCATATGGGAGTCCAGCACTTTAACCACTACACCGTCTGGTGGCCCCAACCCTGGTGCATTTTTTTCTTAACTATTATTACGTATTAGATTCATCTGAAGAACTTTAAAGAAACACCAATGTCTGAGTCCAAGTCCAAAATAAATTAAAGACATGTCTTCAGAAGGGATATGTGACCCAGCTATCTGCAGTTTTTAAAAAGTTCCTCAGGTGATTCTGAACTCAGAGGGAGCTGAGCGTTCCCAGTCTCATTACCACTTAATCTTATTTTCTTACTACTCATTGGGTGACCTATTCTTTTTTTTTTTTTTTAAGAGGTTTTTGCTATAGGGTGCGTGCGCTCGCCAGACAGACAGAGAGAGACATAGAGACAGAAAGCGAGAAATCACCCCCCAGGGGGGATGGCCACGCCGCAATCCCTTCTCCTCCATTCTCCTCTCGGGATCTTGGGCACGCACGCACACGCGCCTGGCGTGAGTTTAAGCCACTGGGTCTGGGACTCGAACCGCAGTAGACTACATGGGAGTCCAGCGATATAGCCATTACGCTAACTGCTGGTCCCCTGGGTGACCTATTCTGCTGCAGTCCCATTGACTTCCGTGCTGGAAGACACCAGGCACACTTCCCCTTGGGGTGTCAGCCCTAGCAGTTGCTTCTGCCTAGTATGCCTGTCCTTAGTCCCCAGTCTGGCTCACTCCCTCACCTTCTTCCAGACTATATTCAAATGTGGCTTCTCTCTGAGGCTTTCCCTGGTTCCTCATTTAAAAGTGCATCTATTTTTTTTTGTACTTCATTTACTTTTTAACATTTATTCATTCATTTATTTATTTGTTGTGATTTTCAAACTGCTGGGTCTGGGACTTAAAGAGAGGTAAGACACATGTGGGACGCAGATAAGTTTTATTATCTGTTGACGAGGATGTGTATAATAGTCTCAACTAGGCTGGGCTGAGGTGTATATCATGCTGGGTAAAGTCTCTTACAGGTGGAACATGTGGGAATCCAGCACTTTAACCAGCATGCCACCTGCTGGCCCTTGTACTTACTCTTGTTTATAGCTCTTATCATCATCTTACGTACTGTTGTTTTACCTCATTTAGTGCATATCTTTGCTGGCTTGAAGGGAAGCTCTCTGAGGGCAGGGACTGATCTAATTTGTTTAATGCTACATCCCCAGTACCTGGTGCATATTATGTATCTAGTATATCATTGTTGAATGAATGAATGACTTAACAAAATAAAATGAGGTTAGGGTAATAAGGCAGCCAAGGAAAAGAGAGAGCCAAAGAATATTCACAGTTCAGTAGTTAAATTTATTTTCTAACTGAGGGCAAAAAGATGCTCACAAACTAAGTCTAAAATGGGCACTGATAGAACTTGAGATTCATTCTCAAGTTAGCCAGGGGGTCCCAAGTTTATTTGTTCACTTTTTGTTTATGGACCTCTTTGTTAATAGAAATGTTTGGCTCCAACAGAGGACTTCTTTAATCTGGTGAAGCTTATGGAACCCAGAATAATGTGGTTTTTTGTTTGTTTGTTTGTTTGTTTTAACGGTCAGAGGGCACACATGCTCACTAGACAGAGACCGAGGTACAGAGAGAAAGAGAGAGGGAGAAAACATGCCTCAATGGGGCATGGTCATGCCACAATTTCTTCCCCATTTCTCCATCCCGTGGAGATTTGGGGCACATACACATATATACCCAGCTTGTTTTTCAAGCCACTGGGACCAGGATTTGAATTGCTGTCAGCCATGTGGGATCCAGCTCTGTTAACCATTAGGCAATAGGGTTGGTCCAGAATAATATTTGCAAATAAATGAAATAAAACCCATAGAATTAAAAAGGAGGCCAATTATAGTTATTTTGAAATAACTATATTTTAAATGTACTAATTTGGTACTATTGATTAGTATATGTACATTCATATTTACATATTGAATTTGTGGTTGACAAACATTTTCCCATCAAGAACTAGATAGTAAATATTTTCGGTCTTGAGAGCAATACAGACTGCTAGAAATACTCAACTCTGCTACTGTAGCATAAAAGCAGACATAGGCAATGCATACATGAATTAGTATGGCTGTCGTCCAATAAAAGCTTTATGTATAGGAGCATGCAGCAGGCATGGATTGTCAAATATGAGATCTACTGATGGGTCTAATAACTACCACAATTTTAAAGTAGCAATGAGCAGAAATGGTGTGTTATAATATCCTCAATCCCTGTAATGTAATGTGATATAAGAAATTTTATGGTTCTTTTTTTGTTGGTGACAGTCACAGGTACTGCTAATACAGGTTTTGTTTTGCACGTTCATAGTGGAAATGCTCAATTTTAGTTAAAAGTCAGTAAAATAAAGATGTTACTTTTTCCCATCTGGATTCACTGACCTCCTGAATTCTATCAATGGATCCCAGTAGAAGAAACTCTTGAGCTAGGAGTTTGGATAACAAGTTCAAAATGTGGGGGCCAGCAGGTGGCATGGTGGTTAAGGGCACTGGACTCCCACATGGCCAACTGCGGTTTGAATCCTGGACCTGGTGGGTTGCTTTCTCACCTTCCCTCTCTCTTGCTGTCTCTCTCTCTCTCTCTCACACACACACTGTCCCTCTCTAGTAAATTAAATTAAATTAAATTAAATTATTCTTGAAAAACGAAAAAAGAAAAGTTCAAAATGTATATATTAACAAAAGAATAAACATTTTGTTCAGAATGAATGCCAGCCCCTTCTGAGATAAGTAAGTTTGGAATAGAAACAGATCTTTCTCATACTAGCTTTGCGGTGATGGTGTGGGATGATAAGAATTGATCTCCACAGTATGCCACAACCCTTAGTAAAGAGTCTTAGGAATAGCCGCTCAACAGAAGCAAGCCTAGGTGGAAAGGAGGCTGAATAGAATTGTTTAGAGCCAAGAGAAAGCATAGGCAGACAGATATCTTCTATCTAGCTTAAGACTCTGAGGAAGTCGCACAAATTTATTACACTGCCAAGATTCAAAGGCTTTGATGAAACTGGTTCTGATGTACCCATGCATACAGTGAAAAGGGATATTAATAAGGGAAGCAATAGAGAACCCATGACCTTGGCCAGAAAATGGCAAATCCCTTCTCTATGAGTCAACACTATCCGAAAGCCTCCGATGTTTTAGAATGTCTAGTGAAAACTCTATCCCAGCCATAACTTTCAAACACCACAATTTTCACTAATACTGCCTCATACTCAATTCAGCTTTAGAGCTGCAGTTCCAGTGTAATTGTAGTTGCTGCGCTGATTGGATCAGAAAATCGGTATGGATTTCTAACCAGATCCAAGCAAGTGTTTTTTCAGGATTCAGAAACTTATTGTCCTTTCAAAGTGGTAGCTAAAAGAAAAAAAGAAAAACCCTGGTATTTGGAATTTATAGCAATAATAGAAAAATTGCTAGGTACTTTTGATGAAGGAGTTTAAAGTGAATGTAACACTGCATATATTGACTTCATATTTCAGTGCACATCCAGATTTATTGATTAGAGAAGGACTGACTCAAGCCAAGATTGATTTGATAGAAATCACAGTCTGCTTATTTATCATGTGGAGAAAATTTACACATCTACCTAGGCATAGGGGTATTACTTTATTGACTTTGAATTAAGTCTTGGCTGAGTGTCAAGTTTTCACCTGCAGCCTGCAGACCCCCGTCAGGAAAATTCTTGTTTGCATTTGAGCAATAAAGCTATTAAAAGAGAGCTTTGGTAGTTTGAATGCCCAGAAGTACTTTGACCAATCAAAATATGGTGAAACTTTGTTAACTGGTATTGGTGGCAATAGTTGGCTATGTGAAGTTTTTCTTCATTTGCTTTCTAAAGAAAATTTTCTAAAGCAAATGCAGAATAATAGTGACAAGAAAAAGAAATTTTAAGCACTTTAGACACACTCCCTTATAAGTAAAAATTAGTATACCAATTAGAAGTCAGTCTATTTAATAAGGCAGAATATTAAAACAAATAGCCTAGAGGCAGCCATGCAAGGGCAGTCTCCTAAGTAACTCCACGAGGAAGCACTTGGCAGGCTGGTACGTGGCGTGGTGGTTAAGGGTGCTGGACTCCCACATGGCTGACTGTGGTTCCAGTCCTGGACCTGGTGCTTCCTTTCTCACTTTCTCTCTCTCCTTCTGCCCCTTTCTTTAAATTAAAATAAAAATAAAGAAATAAATAAAGTTGAATAATATTTATTATGCAATAAATAATACTTATTTATTATTTATTGTTATTGAATAACTTTATTATCCCTACTAAGTAGGCATTGGTATTGTTCTCATTTTACATTGGAAAAAACTGAGTTGCAAAGGGGCTAAGTGACTTGCCAGAGGTCTCACAGCTAATACATGGAGCTTGGATTAAAACCAGCTCCAATAGGCTTTCCAATTTGGGGATTCTTGGGTGAATTATTCCTCCCTCATAGTGTAGAGAAGGTAAGGAAGTAAGTGGAAGGAAGAAGTTAATCAAAACTGAAAATCCTACATTTGCATCTTTCAGGAATCGATCACTCAGGATATGGGTTTCTAACTGTAAACCAAGTAGCACTGGATTTTGGAAGATAATGGGTTAACCCAGATTGCTTTGGTTATTTCCCTTCAGCAGAACAACTGCATTGCAAGGGAAATAGCTGCTCATGAGTGTTAAGGGCCTTATTACTGTTCAAATGCCCTTTTAATACTCTTTATGCTGGCAAAGGTACATTACAAATGAAATACAGGGGAGGAATAATTCATACTCCTTGGATGGTGGCATTTTGTAAACCTCGAAGCCACAGTACAAATCTCTCTCAAACCTCTGGAAATCCATCTTCATAGCATAGAGTAGGTGGGAAGGGGCTTGCAAATCCTTTTCAACCTGACAGCTCAAAAACCTAACTTGTTTTCTGATTCCTCAGCTGTGACAGGTCGGTGGCAGTGTATTTTTCACTTCAGAGGCTAAGGACTCTTGCTAGAATATGGGGGTCCAAGCAGCCAGGCTTTAGTAGTAGATTCTGGGCAGAGACGACAAAGGAATGCAGAAAATGTAGTAGACGTGAGGTCTCTTCCTGTGTTTTTGTATGAAATGCATTTGATGATAAACATTGTATTTTAGGAGTTCCCGTGCCTTTAGACACAATATCCTCTTGGCAAATTCTCAGCATTTTGCTGACATTTGTATAAATTCATTAGCCCCACTCAGTCAACCCTTTCTCTTCCAGGGAGTCTAGCTCCATACAGTTTGAGGTGGCAAATAACCTATCTGCACCCCAAATGCTACTCTACCATCTGTCCCTGAGCCTAGAATTTCCATCATAATGCTTAATTTATTTGATTATTATTATTTTTTCTACTTATTTGTCCATCTATTTAAAAATATTTCTTATCTGCTCTGTGCAAGCATTCTGCCGGGTTTCGGAAAGTCATTGGTGTTTAAAGCAGACATGGACTTTACTCTTGGGTGTAGCCTATTAGGAGAGACACAATCAACAAGCAAAGCAAAGGACACAAAAGTAATTCACTTCAAACTGTGCTTAGTACTATTATGACTATGAATGCACCAGGAAACTATAATAGAGATACTAGAAAAGATCTACTTAGCGTATCCAGGTGCCAGTTCAGTTGAGACTTAAGACATTCTTTGAGAAAGAGCTGCATTTCAAATACAAATACATTATGTAGCAGAAATAATGCATTAGCTCATCAGAATGGTCACATTTATAGAGGAGAGGACTCTGAGGGCATTGGTGGTATATGGGTCAGGGAGAAGAGAAATAGGCTAACTGAACTCCTTCATGTACTAGGCTCTCTATTAGGGGCTGTTATTTAAAAGGTACCTTTACATGCTGACTTCAGTACTAAGAGGTGGGTAGTAACTCCCATCTAGGGGTGAGAAAACAGGTTCGAAGAGGTCTAAGACGTGGCTAAGATGATTCCATGGTAAAGCCTGAGAGTTGGAAGGCAAGGGCAGTGTGGGGGAGTGGGTAAAAGGCTGGATAGCATCTGAAGCCTACCAAAACAAAATAGAAGCAAAACAAAAAAATAAACATAATACACTTTTTTAAAAAGGAAGAAGGTATACAGTGTCATTATTGACTAAAAAGCTATTAAAAGACCTGGCCTTGTCTTTAAATTGCTTATAATTCAATGAGAGAAAAAAGAATGAACTCTTGAGAAAGGACAGGAGGATATAATAAGCAACAATAATAGTCAAGTCCAAACTGCATTATTTCTGAGGAAGATAAACAAGGAGCATAAATGGAGGGAGTCAGGATACTCTAAGAAGGCTACTGGGAAGAGGTTGTCAAAGCCATTTAAAATGGAGACTTCCTTTAAATATAGTGCTTGCTTCCCTTTGTTTGGATGAAGTGGTTTAAGATTTCTAGCAAGTTAGGTACAAAACAGATTACTGAACTGTCTAGAAGGGCAACAGACACATTAAGATCATTGAGTTATGAATCACTGAAGGCTATATGGGTCCAGGCAACATCCCATCTGTGGATACTATTTCAGGTTGAAATACATAATACCAATTGTTGTCCCCAGCTCCACTTCCCGTCACTAAAATGTGACAGTGATTAAATGCAAAATGCAAATATTACAGTATGTAAGTACAAATTTAAAACAATAATGGCCTCTTGTCAGACAATATGGAAAGGCAAAGTTGTGTGGAATTTGTTATTATACTTGCAAATGCAGCAATATTTACAATGGGTTGACACAGTGCTACATAACCCAATACAAGGCGAGGGAAGGATTATGGAAAGCAGGAGTGGAAAACTGTGAGCACAGGAGAATATTGCCATTAAAGAATCACGAAGAAAGAGGAAGGCAAACAGTTTCAAGGTCAGAGTTCTCTAGACGTTTCTGAATAGCCCCCCTGCTTCCAATTTCTTTTATGAGTCAAGGCGAAGGTCAAATTATTAGGTTATTGAAGTTTGCTTCTGGCTTAATGTTCTCAATCTCGATTCTCAAATGTCTTAATTTTCGTATACTTCTTAAATCTCTCATTTGTCTGTGAACTATTAGCTCCATGATGCTAAAAATTATGTCTGTCTTTGGACCAGCAGTTAGCGTAATGGCTATGTCGCTGGACTCCCATGTAGTCGACCGCGGTTCAAGTCCCGGACCTGGTGGCTTAAACTCACGCTGGGGGCGTGTGCGTGCGTGCCCAAGATCCCGAAAGGAGAACGGAGGAGAAGGGATTGCGGTGTGGCCATTGCCCCTGGGGGATGATTTCTTGCTTTCTGTCTCTCTGTCTCTCACTGTCTTTCTAGCGAGTGCACGTGCCCTATAGCAAAATCCTCTCAAAAAAAATTCTATCTGTCTTGTTTACCATTGTATCTCTAGCATCTGACAGTACCTGGCACATAGTGCATGCTCAATAAATATCTGACATTTGAATGAATAATTTTTCTCTTGTGGCTTTTTTCCATTACTCAGAAATTGCCTCTCAGTTCTGCAGCTCTCCTTACCTGATTATTTTCACTAAAACCCGCTTATTTATATTTTATTCCCTCAGGGACTTTCTGAAGAGAGATAATTTTAACCAATAAGATTAATTGTTTCAAGCATTGCATATTATCCCAGGATCTGGCCAGAAAAAGAGAAAACCACTCAAGGTGTTTAAAATAGAGGAAATTTAATATAAGAAACTGGCTATACCAATGGTGAGGGTGTGTGTGTGTGTGTGTGTGTGTGTGTAAAATCATTCTTACCTCCCAGTTCAAGAGTATGTTGAAAACAGCTTTCTTTAAAAAAATTTTTCTAAATTTTTGCCAGAGGGCATGTGCTCTCACTGGAGCGAGACAGACAGAAAACAGAGTGAGAGGGAGGTAAATGCACCCCCACCCCCGCCATAGGGTATGGTCATGCCACAATCTCTTCTTCTCCATTTCCACCTTCTTTAGGACTTTGACTATGCACACACATGCATCCAGCATGATTCTTAAGCTGACAGGTCTTGAACTGTGCAGTCAGCAACGTGGGATCTAGCTGCCTTAAGTACTGTGCTGTAAACTGGATCCAAAGCAACTCTCTTGATACTGAATTCTGTTATGAGCTCCCCTAATCTAAGGGTTGGAAAAACTTTGTTCAGCTCCAAATGGTCGGATGCATATTGTTTCACAGATAGCCATTGCTTCCTCCAAGACTGCTTCTTTCTTGTAGGTATAGAGTGCCTATTGTTTCTGAAAAAGGAGATTTTTGCTACAGGGTGTGTATGCTTGCAAGAGACACAGAGAGAGATAGAGAGAAAGTAAGAAACCATCCCCTGGTGGGGGGGGGATGGCCACGGGGCAATCCGTTCCCCTCCATTCCGCTCTCAGGATTTTGGATACGCTTGCATATGCACCCTGTGTGAGTTTGAAGACACTGCGTCCAGGACTTGAACAGCAGCCAACCACATGGGAGTCCAGCACCTTAACCATTACACCACCTGCTGAGTGCCTATTTTGAAATAGATACATTTCTACCCAAAACAAAAGATTCTATTTTCTTCTTATAGCTATCTAGGGCCATGAGACTAACTTTAAGACACTCATAATGTTAAGCAGAGGTGCCATGTGGGACTTCTGGAAAGGCTTCTAAAAGGGAGAGGACACATTTAAGGGGGAGCTCTTTTAGTTTTTCTGCCTTTCTTCCTTCATGCTTATAGTAAGGACACAATGGTTGAAACTCCAAGGGACCAGGAGGTCTCCTTAAGGATCAAGGACATACAACAGAAACACGGGAATCCAGGGCTGTGATGACACCACAGTTATCCTGCAGCTTTGGCCTGCCTACCTCCAAACCTCTTTCCCATGAAAGAGAAATGAACTTCTATATTATTTAGTCATTGTTGTTTTGTTTTCTGACTTTTTGCTTTCTTCCTATTATAAGCAATTGCATCTGATCCTACTGATCCAGCTATATTGTTTTTATTGCATCTGGGACAAATGTCATTTAACTTTGGCTTGCGTACTTGCAGTGGCGGGGAGTTACTATCCCTTTAAGGTGGTCTATTATGTCTTTGAACAGTTATTACTAATGGGAATTGTTCTTTACTGAGTGCAAATTTCTCTTAACATAGATTCCACCTGTGGGTCCTAGAATGGTTTTGGGGTCCCAACGAATTTGCTAATCGTTTTTTTTTTTTTCACATGTCACGTGTTAGAAAACGTGCTCATGTTCCCCCGTGTTGGCTTATTGCCAGTCTAAATATCAGTTCTTTTAACTACTCCTCAAAAGACATTAAAAAAAAACCTTTCAACAAGATTAACCTACCTTCTTGTGTAAGTTTGTATAACCAACCCTTATGAGAAAGAGCTCTAGGACGTAAGATTCAGCTATGTTGTTCGCAGTCTTACTTATTTAACAGATTTCAGTTGAATTAAGAAAAAGGTATTTTCTCCTTTCTCTGTGCTAAATTAGCAGCCTGCCGTTTACATAATGGACCTCACTATTTTGGGTGGGCTGGAAATGGAGGCTAAAACAAACACAATCATTTAATACTATACTGTATTATAATCACTGTGTGCAGCAAGAGACTTAAAATTTTAATTCATTATTAACCACATTGTACACAAACCAGCTTCTCCTTTTACATAGTAAGAGGCAATACTCCCAGAGTCATTAGCTGTTGCTTAATCTGCTTAAACAAAGCTCCCTTCCTAAATGTTTTCTGTGGAGGTAGCTAATACAGACTGTCGGGCTCTCCTCACCAAGACTATCTGCTTAGCACCTGTCAGTCACTCCTAATGGGAACATACTTTAGGAGTCTACTGAGAAACCACTTTCTATATGCATTAAAATAAATTTATAGTCTTTCAAGAGTAAGACTTGTCTAAGAATAATGCTTCTCCCCCTACAACCCAATTTGCAAAAGTCATTGACTCCTACCTGTCAAATTCAATTATTCAACTAATGCTGTTCCTCATCTCAGCTGACACCTCTGTAGTATTTGACACTGTGGACTATCTGGTTTCAAAATTCTCTCTTCTCTTGGTTACTGACATGACACTCCTGCTGCTTCTTCCTCAGTTACCTCTACTGAGTCCTCTTCCTCTGATCACCCCTTAATTCATGCTGCTTTTCAGAGCCCTGACCATGCCCCTCTGTTCTCCCGTTACACCTTTCTCCTGGACAATCCCATCCACTTCTGTGGAATTAGCGTAGGCTGATGGTTTTTTGGTCTATAACTTTAGCTCTGACCTCACTCCTTTGAACTCCAGACCTATTTTCAGCTGACACAGGAGCAGTGCTATATTCATGATTCACAAGCACCACAAATCATCTTCTCTTTAAAACCCATCATCTTTCCCTCTAGCTTAGAAACTCAAGCCCAAATCTGAAAATTGGGCACTTTCTTCCCTTTCTAAGTTATTCCCCCCAATGAACATGTTACATCAGTATCAATCGTCTTGTCACTGATGAGAGATTTGGGAACCAAAACTCAAGAGTGGTTAAGTATTGTAGCTTGCCCACAAATACCTCAGCTATTCCGAGGCAGACCCTCATGTATTTATTTCAGACTGACTGTGGAGCTAGAAGTCTAAATGACTATGCTAAATTTCTCTTACTAGGGAATTCTATGAAAGGCTACTTTGCCTTCTTGAAAACCAGAAAGCAAGATCCTGATGAAAGGAAATACTAAAAAAGAAAAGGTTGTTGAGACAATAGGGTCAGGAGGGAAGGTGAGGTCACTGAGCAACTAGGAAAAGCATAAGCTCAAGGAATATGAGGAGCAAAAAGCAGTTGAGGGGGAGCCACCAGATGGCATAGCAGTTACATAGCTGGACTCCCACATGGCCAACCAAGGTTCGAGTCCTGGACCCAGTGGCTTTAAACTCACGCTGGGCACATGTGCATGGATGCCCAGGATCCCAGGAGGAGAATGGAAGAGACTGGATTATGGTATTGCCATCTCCCCAAGAAGTGATTTCTTGCTTTCTGTATCTGTCTCTCTGGTGAGCATGCACATCCTATAGCAAAAAAGAAAAAAAAAAAGCAGTTGAGGGAAATCGTTGGAAGACCCAAGTTCCTTCTCCTAGTTGCTCAGTGACCTCACCTTCCCTCCTGACCCTATTGTCTCAACAACCTTTTCTTTTTTAGTGTTTCCTTTCGTCAGGATCTTGCTTTCTGGTTTTTAAGAAGGCAAAGTAGCCTTTCATAGAATTCCCTAGTAAGAGAAATTTAGCACTTTGTCAGAGTCTTGTTGAGACACAATTGACCTTACTGAGATTTAGTGTAGCCTGTAAGTTCCTAGGTGGGAAAAAGTAAAACTTTTGGTAATCCCAAACTTGATTCTGATATAACTTATACTAAAATGAAAGGGTCTATTGCCTGATTCACATTACTGGCAACCATGATTAATAGCTGCAGAATATAAATAAACTGGCATGGGAACCAGCAGTTAGCGTAATGGCTATGTCGCTGGACTCCTATGTAGTCGACCGCGGTTCGCGTCCCGGACCCGGTGGCTTAAAACTCACGCCGGGCACGTGTGCGTGCGTGCCCAAGATCCCGAGAGGAGAATGGAGGAGAGGGGATTGCGGTGTGACCATCCCCCCGGGGGGTGATTTCTCGCTTTCTGTCTCTATGTCTCTCTCTGTCTGTCTGGCGAACGCACGCGCCCTGTAGCGAAAATCTCTCAAAAAATAAAAAAATAAAAAAATAAATATATATAATGACTGGCATTACTCTGGAATATAACCAAAGGTACAATTTTCATTGCAAGTTCAGCACAAAAATTATAAACAAATTGAGAGTCAAATAATTCTTTTCTTTTCTTTCTTTCTTTCTTTCTTTCTTTTTTTTTTTTTTTTTTTGAGAGATTTTTGCTATAGTGTGTGTGCGCTCACCAGAAAGACAGAGAGAGACAGGGAGACAGAAAGCGAGAAATCACCGTTCAGGGAGGATGGCCATACCGCAATCCCTTCTCCTCCATTCTCCTCTCGGGATCGTGGTCATGCATGCACATGTGCCTAGCATGAGTTTAAGCCACTGGGTCCGGGACTCAAACCGTGGTCAACTACGTGGGAGTCTAGCGACATAGCCATTACGCTAACTGCTGGTCCCCAAATAATTATTGTCAAAATATTTTTTCCAACTTAGTTTGCTTAAACATCTTTCTATTGGAGTCATTTTTATTCCCTCCTACTTATATTTTTTCAACCCGTTATTTTTTTCTCACTTTAAACTAAGCAATCGCTTTAGAAATGGAACTCATATTCAGTACATAAAAGCCATTGGGACAGCAATTTCTAAAAATCTCAACATTCTATCATTATCTGTTGCCTGATCAAATTGATATATTTCAAGAATGTTGGCTGTAAGACAAATTCTATTATGCAGTTAGAACTTACATTAGAACACTGTGGATATATTTCCATGCATTCCCTCCCCACAACCCCTGGCAAATGGAATGTGTTAAAAATACTGACGGGCGGACCAGCAGTTAGCGTAATGGCTGTGTCGCTGGACTCCCATGTAGTCAACTGCAGTTCAAGTCCCGCACCTGGTGGCTTAAACTCACGCCAGGCATGTGTGTGTGCGTGCCCAAGATCCCAAGAGGAGAATGGAGGAGAAGGGATTACAGCATGGCCATCCACCCTGGGGGGTGATTTCTCGCTTTCTGTCCCTGTCTGTCTCTGTCTGGCGAGCACTCGGACCCTATAGCAAAAACCTCTCCAGAAAAAAAAAGTACTGACAGGGACCAGCAGATGGCATAATGGTTACATCAGTGGACTCTCACATAATTAACTGCAGTTTGGGCCCCTGATCAGGTGGCTTGAAACTCATGCCGGGTGTATGTATGTGTGAACCCAAAATCCCAAGAGGAAAATGTAGGAGAAGAGATTGCAGTATGGCTATCTCCTCAGGGGGGAGGGTGATTTCTCACTTTCTGTCTCCCTGTGTGTGTCTGTCTCTCTGGCGAGTGCATGCATCCTATAGCAAAAGTCTCTAAAAAACAAAAAATACTGAGAGAGTTAGGTATCAAGAAGCCATTTCTTAGATGGCATTAATGTCAAGATTTTTTTGGGTGGGAAGGTGTTTTGTTTGGTGGTCTCTCTTCTATCATAGGTCTACTATTTTACTTACCCTTCCTCAGGAAAATAATTTTTTCTAAGTCTGGTTGACGTCCTGAGTGAACTTAAGTCTTCATTCTTGCTCTGGGGCTAAATGAGATTTAGAAAGTATAGGTGTGATGTTGTATCTCACCACTAAATGTAATTTTTAAAAAAATCTTTCTTTCATGAGAGAAGGAGAGACTCTCAACAGATTCTCGACACTCTACTCTATCATAGGCACACATGCGAATGATACCCAGAGTGTTCAGACCAACCCAGGATCTGAGCCCTGGGTCTCCCACATAGCTCCAGTATTGTGCGGTGGTGCCCTACTGACTGTGCCACAGTGACTAGGCCTAGTGTGATATTTTAATACAAATTAGAAAATTCCTTATGTTACATTCTTAGTTACTTTTAAAAGTAAATGACCTCCTTTATCAATATCTAGAATAGAATTCGGGTAAAGTAACTTTATTTAAAACATGAGATTATTTTAGTTAATGCTCAGGTTTCTATCACCTCCTCTTCAATGACATTGTCAAAATACTTTCATATAGTTTATGGTTTCATTTATAAACTGGTAAGAAAAAGGAAATACTTAGCCCTAAATAGCTAGCAATTTATTTTGAGGCAATGGAGACCATGTAGTCTTTTTTATTTTTGGAGAGGTTTTCGCTATAGGGCGCGTGCGCTCACCAGACAGACAGAGAGAGACATAGAGACAGAAAGCGAGAAATCACCTCACAGGGGGGATGGTCACGCCGCAATCCCTTCTCCTCTCGGGACCTTGGGCACGCACGCACATGCGCCCGGCGTGAGTTTTAAGCCACCGGGTCCGGGACGCGAACCGCCGTCGACTATGTGGGAGTCCAGCGACATAGCCATTACGCTAACTGCTGGTTCCCGAGACCATGTAGTCTTTATGCATTAATGAAAGGCAGGACCGAGAATTTCTTTCATGTGTCTTAAGTTTCTAAATGCTATGTTTGTTATCCTTAAACAAGATAGACAACCTCTGTGTTGTGATATTTCAAATAATAACATCACTATCCCTATTTCCTTATAGTATTGTACAAATTTATGAATTAATGACCAGAGAATGCTTTCTTGGATGAAGCTGGGTTTTGTTTCAAGGCACCTCATGGGCAAACAATGATATAGCTGGTTTATAAATTGTAATTTTTACTTACTTTCCCTGAATGACTTTGTCCTTTTTTCATGTTTTTATGAGAATTTAAGACTTGCCAAATTAGTCATATCATTCCACATGGTTCAAGATGCCACCTTTCACTGTAGAAGTAAGAGAATTGTATTGTAGTATGGATATGTTTGCTTTTCATGACATTAACTTTAAACATTTAAGAATAATCCCTTATAATCTTTTTTCACTCAGTTAAAATTTATTTATTGTTATTTTTAATTGATAAAATTATATACATATATGGCATATAACATGATATTTTGAAACATGTATAAATTGCGAATGGCTAAATAAAGCTTATAACATGTCTATTACTTCACATACTTATCATTTTTGTGTGTGTGTATGGTGAGAACACTTAACATCTACTCATTTAGCAATTTTGAAATATACAATGCATTGTTCTCAACTATGGCCACCATGTTATGCAATAGATCTTTTGGACTTATTCTTCCTGTCTAACTAAATGTTCTATCCTTTGACCCCTAATAATCTTAACTACTCCCCAACTCATTGTGTTCTGTTATACATAAATTTGTCTTAACATTGTTACAAGCTTCTTTTATTTTACAGTTGGATTACTAAATTTTTCCATACGCAGATGAACAATTGATTTACTAATCTGTACCCACTGAACTGCTTGGTTTATTGACAGAATAAGTTGGATGTTCTAGCATTTTATAGATGCAGCCAAAGTCATGCACTGAATAAGCAAACTGAATAGGAAAAATGGTTGTGACAGTTTGGCCTGAGGGCACTGTCAAGCTCCCCTAGCATTCAACAAGATCTTTTTTCAGGGATATCAAAGGGCATAGCAAGGCCAATTATCAGATCAGGTCAGCATCAAATATCAATAACCATGGAAAAATGTAAGTACTGCTGGTAGACCCAAGTCAGGTGCTAGGGACCAAGTGGTATCAGACATATAAGGGGACTTCAGAAAGTTCATGGAGAAATGGAATTAAAGTACAAGTTTATTTTGGTGCAAAATTTTTTGAAATCTATGCATAGTTTTCTCATAATACACCATTTCCCATGATTTTTTTTAAGACCCCTCATATATGTGGGTGTAAGTCACCCCTCCACCTTCTTATTACATTGAACTGAATGGTCACTTACTTTCAAGATAAGGGTTAAGATAGGAAACTCCTATGGCCTAAGTCATATGATTCTAGATGATTCAGTTACTGACCAAATCACTGATGGAGGGAGGATTTTATAGAAGGTGTAGAGTCCCAAGCTAGTGAGGAATTGGCTTACACTAATCATTACTGACTCAATTTCACTTGGAGTATTAGATTCCTTTTAGGAAACCATCCATTAAAGACTATAATGGGCCTGACATCCTTTCAGAAGAGGATCACTAGTGCAAAAAAGGGACCTCAAGGCATGACATGAGGAACACAGGATGTTAAAGTAAGAGTAAAAAATATTGTGTAGGGAGAGTTGTTTTGTCAATGAGGGATTACATTCATTTCATGTGGTTACTTATGACAAATCAGAATTTTGTATCAATCGAAGCAGTCCTAACAGGAATGGGCAGGTTTGATAGTGTTTTCTGTTATAGGTTTTTGGGTACATAGAGGTAGGGTAAGCAAGAGGCAGAAAGAGAGTAAAAGAGAGTCCTGAAGTGCATGGATCAAGTCAGTCATTGGTAAAGTACTGAATCTGTGTAGCTGTTGGTCGTCAAAAAAGTCATGATGCATTTTTCTGTGCAAAAAATGCATCACTTTTTTGACAACCCAATAGTTAGTGAAGATTAAAAAAAAATAATCGAGGGGGCAGCAGATGGCTTAACGGTTACGACGCAGGACTCCCACATAGTTGACCATGGTTCGAGTCCCGGACCCAGTGGCTTAAAACTCTTGCTGAGCACATGTGCGTGCATGCCCAAAATCCCATGAGGAGAATGAAGGAGAAGGGATTGCAGCATGGTCATCCTCTCCTGCCACACAGCCCCCCCCACCCCCCGCCACTGGGGACTGATTTCTCTCTTTCTGTCTCTCTGGTGAGTGCATGTACCCTATAGTAAAACCTTTCTTTAAAAAAATAAATAAAAGTACTGATTTAGGGTTCCATCTTTTAATTTTTTTGGGGGGGCGGGGAGTGGTTTTTGCTATAGGGCACGTGCACTCGCCAGACAGACAGAGAGAGACAGAGAGACAGAAAGCGAAAAATCACCCCCCAGGGGGGATGGCCACGTCGCAATCCCTTCTCCTCCTTTCTCCTCTCGGGATCTTGGGCATGCATGCACACACGCCCGGCGTGAGTTTAAGCCACCGGGTCTGGGACACAAACTGCGGTCGACTACATGGGAGTCCAGCGACATAGCCATTACGCTAACTGCTGGTCCCGCCATCTTTTAATTTTTTTTAACCCAGTGATGCACAATAAGCTCTTAGAGGGGCAAGGGGTAACATGTTTCTTCTTTTTCTGAGTTTGAAATCCATTGGAATTTAGAGCCAGAGTGCCTGGGTCAGAATATAGACTCTGTCACTTACTAGTTGAGTGATCACAGGAAAATTCCTTAAACTTTCTGTGTCTCAGTTTCTTCATTTGTAGAGTGTGGATAATAATACCTACCTCAAGTGTAGAGCATGTGAACAGAGCCTTGTTCATAATAAATGCTCTGAGCGTGTTAGCTATTAGCTCATAATTGAGATATATATATATACAAGAGTTTGGTGGGAGTTAAAATATCCTCATTAGCACTGATATAGCCACAATGGCATTTGTGACTTTAGATCTGCAGCCATATAGGTATTATATGCCTAATATTTCAGCCCTGATCCGTGTACCTATCCAGTTTTCAACCTCACAGGACAGGACAACTATAGGTATTCTCTGTAGGAGCTTGTCCCTTTTCTGTTTATCATAGAATGTGAATATCCTGAGGATTAAGTAACTCTATGTAGTGAGAAACTCAGAAGGGGGCAAGTAGAAAATGCTCACTTTTTTATTGGAAGCTTACTAAATAAAATAATTCATTCCTCCTCTCATGGCAAGGAGTAAATGAGGGGTGGGAGAGGCAGGAGTATCACTCAAGTGGAGCTCTCCCCATGGAGGCATGAGGTAAGAAATGAAGGTTTACCCTCTAATGAGGACATTAAAGAAAGGGGAAAAAGATAACCAGCATTTCAAGCACCATCATTCATACCCCAAAGTAGAAAGGAGAAAATCTCAATTGAAGCAAAATTCTTTAATAAATTTAGCTTTCTACCACATCACCCTTATTTTTAACCGACCTACAAAATTTCATTAGGATTTGGCACTAGTCCCTGGAACTAGCCTTTGGGAGCCACTGAACTAAATGACTTTTGAGATCCTTCTAGCTGTGAGATGTTATAATTTTATGATGGAATTTTATTTGTACCTGGTCCACAGAAGAGAACTGAGGGACTGAACTGGGGTCAAGGGACAGGCAGATCCTGAAAATGTGTTTGTGAAAGGGTTGGCAGTCAGGCCCAGAGCAGAGGACTTTTTCTCCTTGGAATTCTTAATCATATTTCCCAACTGTCAATATGGAGGAAAAAATTATCTAAAAAGGCCAGGGGGTTGTTGTGAGGAGAACTTGATGTTGAACCTCTATACCCAACCCTGGGCTTTGGGGATTCCATTGCCAGCCCGTGTACCATGATAGTTGGAAGAAAAGACAGAAATGTCAGTTTCAGCATCTCTCTCAGTAATAACATTTCAAATGTTTTCATTTCTTTGTCTTAATATTTTATTACTGGCTTATAGTTCTCCTCATCCCACGTGTGGTCCCACTCCCCTGCTTGTGAGCTGATGAAGCTACGTTCTAGCAAATTGAAATAGAAAACCACATATCCAGGGTGATTTATTGTTAATGTGAAATTCTATCCTAACCTGCAAGTCAAGGAGCAGGAATCCCAAGCTATTTCAAAATTCATATTACAAGACAGACAACCAGATGCCCCAAACCATAACATCTTGTACTCTATTAATCGTCCACTGACAGAGCCCTTTGGTTGCATTTGTATTTCCAAATAAATACAAACATATGTCACCATTTTTTATTGATTTTAGACTTTCCTAGGAAGGAAACACTGTTAAATTATAATAAATGGTGTCAAATAAAACAAATAGCGCAAAACCCATTAAGAAGGCATTTGTTGCAGAACTTGGTTTGATTTGTTGGCGTCAGTTGAAATCATGTCAAAATAATGTCTTCGGAAACCAAATAAAAATTTGTTTGCAAATTTGTCTGCAGCAAGCATTTCTAGAGCATAAAAATCCTTAAGAATCAATACGGTTTTATTCAGTATGCAAATGTACTGAGAAGCATTATGGCAAAAATTCCATTGCTGAATTATACGATAGTGTTAGTGAATTAATAAATAATAATAGATGATAAATAATATAGTGACTGAATTACATAATACATTTATGAAGAAGTAGAGGGAGAAAAAGATTAAGGGGGATAGTCTTGGGAGAAGATCCCTTTTCAGATAAGCTAAAATAACATTTTATATTCAGAAAATTAATGGAGTTGAGTCCTGTAAGTCACAAAGTCCAGTTAGACTAAATTTCACTGCAGTCTTGAAAAAAGGAGAGAAGCAAAATGCCTAGTTCTAAAGTGATACCCATTTGAGCTCTAATATTAGTCAGTCTGCATCTATAATTTGCATAACTATGTTTGCCTTCCAGGTAATTGGGAATTTAATTGCTATCAGAATAAAATTTGAGTCTTATTTCTAAATGATGTCAGTGCAATGTATCCCAATGTGTATTTTTGAGAGTCACTGTAATTAGGCAAATGGGACGGCTGTCGTTGGAGCTGGGCTTCAGTATAAAATCAAAAATATGTTTATCTTCGGCAGAATCCTCTTCTGCTACGTTTTCTTTGCCTCACTGTGGTGTTTAAGCCCAGTCTGACCTTCTTGGCTCTTTCTGTTTCCTCCTCATACAGAGACACATCCGCTTTCCACCTCTTCTAATCTTATTCCCAGTATGTTTAAAGGAGGTAATTTGATAAAGTAGTTAATGTCTTTATCTCCACCTCTCCCAGGTAGTATTTTATTTTTATTTTTATTTTTGCAAAGTAAAAAAAATCAAAAGGCAGGTCAAACCTCAAGCACTCTCTACCATCACAACAGTTTCATAAAAGAAAGGGCACTTTATTGCCTTGCCCTCAATAAACGCAGGAACAACATTACCTCAAAATAATAGACAGCCCTTTTAATTGAATATATTTAGCTTTGTGACAAAGTCTCATTGCATTGACTTTATTTTTCCTACTTTTATATAAAATAAAAAGTGAACCTTCACCTCAACCCAGTACTATTTTGTAAACTGGTGCTTAAAAACTGTTATCCTAAACTGATAGCAAGGCTGTGATGTTCAGAAGAGAGGGTGATGTTTCTTGATACTGATTTTCTGTGAAGGGGTGAAGTACAGTGATGGAACAAAGCAGGAAGAGACTAGGAGGCTCATCTTAGGGATCAGACAATAACAGCAGGCTCCAGGATAAAGCAGAAAGAATGCATGGAATGTAGGAAAGACAAGAAAGGCCAGATCAGTGGGGAAGAGTGGCAGGAGAGGGTCACAGAGGCCTTACAAACATGGCTGCTCAAGGGGAAATGCCTGTAGATTCTTTCCCTGCTTCTCACAACGTCTTTGACATGCATGATTTCAACTGCAGGGCTTTGTACGGTGGGACTGACCTTTAGCTGTCCATATCACACTGGGTAGCCAGCTTCCTTGTTGCAATGATCGGATAGGTTGGATACCGAAATTCCCCTTTCTCTGTAAGTCACCACTGATAATACCCCATTCAAAGTTGACAAGACAGCTTTGTTTTATTTATTTATTTTTTAATTGATTTGAATTTTGCAGTATCCTGTAAGCAAAGTCTTCTAGAGTCAGGGAGAGTAAAGTTATTAAATTATGCATATATTGTATGTGCATAGGATATTTATTTGTGTGTATGTATTCCAACTTCTAATACAGATCAGGCCAGTTTCTTTTCTTTTTCCCCCTCTGCAAAGAAAGCACCAAAAGAGCTAAATCAAAGCTTGAACTAAGTGCTGTCAGGATTCTGGCTTTGGGGGTTGTTAGAAGCATTGTGAGGGAAAATCCAACAGAACAATGCCCTGTTGTTAGTTGTGAGTGAAACCTAGAGACCATCAGAGGGAGTACTTTAGCTGTTCTGAAAGGGCTCAGAGGGAGAGAGATAATAAATGTACAACAAACAATCTAATGTCAGAAATGATCACTATTGCAAAATGAGACTGAAAGCCTATTTTTAAGCAATTTCTACAGATGAAGTCCCAACTCTGGCCATGGCCAGTATTAGCTGGATAATTCTTTCAATCTAGCTAATGTGGAATCTTGCAAGGACAAAGAGGATTTGCTCACTAACCAGTACGGGAGGTAATGGTCATGCATGCTTAAATGTGCTAATAGTCCTGGTCTTTAATGGTACCGACTAAATGAAGATGATGTTATGCATTTTTAATTGTTCGCCTATGATTTGACATTAGCCATGCCTTTCTGACTAATAAGATTTGTTGGCCAGCACTGACATGAGCTGAAAATGGATCTTTAACTTGTCAGTTTCTCCCACTTTTCCCTTCCTTAGTGCCTTGCAGTTCTATTGATGGGCCCCACTTACAGGCCCAGACTACCCTATTTCTAAATCCATGTGGCAGAAAACATACCAGCAACTTCAGACTTCTTTAGTGGGACTTGAAATACTGAGCAAAGAATGAGCTTTATGCATTCATTCCACTTCAGAATTATATACGGTGTCCTCACTGCTCTTTCTAGGTAACTCTCACTTTGACCCCCCACCCCCACCTCCACCCCACCCCAGCTTGCCCACTAATTTGGCCGTTTCTCTGTCTAGGGTTGAGACCCCATCCTGACTCTTAGCCAATTCCTGCCAATTTTTTCCCCTACAGTCTGCCCCAACCCACTCATTGATACTTTATTAGCCGGCGAGAGACAGACACATGATGATGATGATGATATGCTTAACTTCTGGGTTGATACTGTTCTAGAATTCCTTGTTGATGAGTTGCATCTCCTTCCTCTGACCAGAGACACTGCTCTGGATATCCCAACTGTCTTGGCTGAGGTCCTACCTCTATATTCTGGTCAGGTTCCCTCAATGCCTGTCCTGGGTGGTGCAGCTTCCTGTCCTTTCACAGGAAAGGCAGAGTCCTTCTAGTATTTGTCTTTATATCGAGTTGTTAGAAAAGTCATGACATATTTTTCTATGCAAAGTTATGTCATGATTTTTTCAACAACCCGATAGATTATATGAGGCTCTATCTCCAAAATCTCATTAGTGACACCTGAAATTTCTTGATATTAGAGATTCAGAATTTTGATATGGGGGACTGTGTCAATAGATAATATCTAGAAAAATGTATATGCAGGGACCAGCAGATAGCATTATGGTTACAGTGCTGGACTCTCATATGGCCGGCTGCAGTTCAAGTCCCAGACCTCGTGGCTTCAAACTCACACTGGGTGCTTGTGTATGTATGCCAAAAATCCCAAGAGGAGACTGGAGGAGAAGGGATCCTGGTGTGACTATCGCCCCTGGGGGGGGGGGGTGATTTCTCGCTTTCTGTCTCTCTGTCTCTGGTGAGTACATGCACCCTATAGCAAAAATCTCTCTTTAAAAAAGAAAAGAAAAATACTGTATATGCATACTATAGGTGCCTTTGTTAGAGTATGCTAAGCTAGGCTGTGATAATGACTAAACTCAAATATGAAATGTCTCAACACAATAGTTTATTTCTTGTTCACATAGCAAGTCTGCGTATGGTTTTTCAGGACAGCAAGGAAAAATTCTCCTCTCTGTAGTTGTTTAGACATTCAGATTTTTCCTATCTTGTGGATCTCTAGTTCCCAGGGCCTCGTGGTTATCTATACTTAGCCAGTGGAAGAGGAGAATAAACCTGGAGAGTCAAGCCCTTTCTTTCTTTCTTTCTTTCTTTTCTTTTTTTTTTTTTTTTTTTTTTTTGAGGGGTTTTTGCTGTAGGGCGCACAGAAAGTGAGAAGTCACCCCCCAGGGGGTATGGCCACCCCGCAATCCCTTCTCCTCCATTCTCCTCTCAGGATATTGGGCACACACGCACATGTGCCAGGCGTGAGTTTAAGCCACCGGGTTTGGGACTCAAACCACGGTCGACTACATGGAAGTCTGGCGACATAGCCATTATGCCAATTGCTGGTCCTGGCAGACCCTTTCTTAAAAGCTTTGACTGGGAGGTGGTGCCTCACACTTATTCTGACATGTCAATGGTGAGGATTCAATCACGTGTCAGATCCAATTGTAAAGGAAGCTGGGAAATGTAGTCTAGTCATTTTGCTAGAAAAATCAGAGAATAGATTTTGGAGAATAGCTAACAGGCTATACTGAGCAATGATAACACATTAATTTGTTTTCAGCCTTTGATACTGTAACACAGTTTCTTGTTCATTAACTTGATAATATCTTGGAATGCAGATTACAAAATAATAGGATATAGGCTAGGTCAGGGAAAACAAATGGAGGGGAGTAGGGGAATAAATCAAAGGGAAAGGTCAGGTTTCTTTACTGCGGCAAACTTGGGGCACAGGACTCTTAGAAGGTCAGGGGTGAATGTCAGAGAAGAGGATGGAAGCAAAGTAGAGGTGAGAAGGATGTCTCAGTTTTGTTTCAGGCTGGTCATGGGTCTATACTCCAAGTACTTGTCGAGTCTTAAAAATTTGACTAATTCTGTTTTGTGCTTATTTCTGCCAGTCATCTGTCTTTGTGAAGGAGAGAGCAAAATCCTCCCAAAGCCTAGGTTCTCGTTGTGCTCCACCAGGTTCCTGTCTCGTAAGATTTTTCAACTTAGTGCCAAACCAGAAGAATTAAAATCCCATTCATTTTATCATCCTTTGGTCTTTGTTCAGGTCACAATAAAACGATACCTTTGTACTTCTACCCATTCAGTGCCAGGCTGCCCACTGGGAACCTTATTATGAATAAGGCAGAAATCTTTTCATATAGGAATGGGTTCTGTTTTCTGTTGGATTGGCTGCTTTACGTGAACAAAGACCGATCTCTAGTTCATTTCCATCTCCCTTCCCCTACAGCTCTACAGACTGGGAGATTGACCCCTGCTAGTGACTGACTGACACATCCTTAGCCAGCTGGACTGGAGCATGAGCTGTTTCAGCAGGGAACAGTGAGGTGAGTGGGAGGGTGGAGGTTGCCAAGCAATGAGCCTCAGATGTTTTCTGCAGAGCTGTTAATGGGGCTGAATCTGATTTGTGTTTAGCCTGCAAGCACTTTGCAAAGGTAGATGGGAGGCAAAGGTCTAGAGATGCAGGGGCTTAGAAACCACAGATTTTACTTTTTAGCTTCTGTTGTGGATACGTTCCTGGATGGCCAAAGAATCACTGAAAGTGTAGAAATATGGGCAGTGAATCCATTCTGGATGAATAGATTTCTAAGGGTCTTAGGGTCTCTTTAATGTAGACAGTTATCCATGTAATGTGATGTGAACAATGCTTCAAAACATCCTTTTTAATTTTTTTTGTAGTGCCCGAAACCTCACTATTAAAGACCACATTTTTAAGGATTTTTTAAAGCAATTCTAATGGACTAACTTTACTTAATAAGCAATTATGTAGGACTTACTATACATTAGGCACTGCTAAGGGCCATATAGATATTAACACGCTTATTCCTCATAGCAACACTATGAGGTAGCTACTATTTCCAGTATCCCCATTTTATAGATAAAGAAGAGAGAGAGAAGAAGAGAGACTCAAGAACACACAGCTAGTGAATAGCAGAGCCAGGATTATGAACCCAGGCAGTCTGGCTCCTGCATCTACGCTCTTAGCCATTATACTATGTTGCCTCTCATAGCATACTCTGTTGCATTTATTTCGGAGAAGTGTAACCCCTTCTAGAAGAGATTTGTTTGCCTAATCATATGATCACTTCTTCTACCTAGTAGAGAGTAGCAGGGCTCTGAATGTTTTGAAAGGAAAGGGGGTAAGAGGTCTTGATGAGACTGTTGGGGGTGTCAGAGTGTCAAGATGAGGGTACTTTTAAAGGACTAGACCCTCCTCACCTCCCCAGCATCTATTCTCCTTAAACACTCATCATTCAAGGATGGTGCTTTCACCTCTTCTAGTTTGATGAATTTGATCCCAGTGATTCGCATTTCCAGTGTCATCTATGCTTTAAAAAGATTTTATTTATTATTATTATTTTTAAAAATTTGCTATAGGGCACATGTGCTCACAAAAGAGTGAGAGAGAGAGGGAAAGTGAGAAAGCAAGCCACCAGGTCTGGTACTCAAATTGTGGCTAGCCATATGGAGTCCAGCTCCTTAACCCTCATGCCCGTGTTTCTTCTCATTGTATTTAGTGTACTCAGAGGTAGTATAGAATGACCGTGAAAGTAGGTGGACTCCCATTCTCTCAGGAAACAGACTGGTTTGGGCTGATCAGAGGCCATGGATGCCATCTTTAAACCATCTCTGGTTCTGTTCTCAGAGGCAGCATGCCAGGCTGTCCCAAGGTGGAGCCTGCACTGATGGAATTGCTTCCTCTTGCCTGACTTACCCATGGATTATTGGGTACTGGCCACTGCTCTCAGAACTCCTGTTAGCATTTACCCATCCTGCTTCTTCCTCACAATGCATTCTATAAAGACTTCCTTTGTTGGCAAAGGACCTCTGTTGTCTCTCCAGATGTTTTCACTCCGTGTCACTTACCCTGTAGCTTTTAGGCTACAGCTGGCTCAGTTACTCATCCCTGTGTGAGGCTATTCAAATCTTTAATTCTTGTATTAAATTTGTGTGGGGGGGTGTGGCTTCAAAAAGTTAATGGAGGGACCGGCAGTTAGCGTAATGGCTATGTCGCTGGACTCCCACGTAGTCGACCACGGTTTGCGTCCCGGACCCGGTGGCTTAGAACTCACGCCGGGCGCATGTGTGTGTGTGCCCAAGATCCCGAGAGGAGAATGGAGGAGAAGGGATTGTGGTGTGGCCATCCCCCCTGGGGGGTGATTTCTCGCTTTCTATCTCTCTGTCTCTGTCTGTCTGGCGAGCGCATGCGCCCTATAACAGAAACCTCTCCAAAAAAAAAAAAAAAAGTTAATGGAAAATGCTTATTATAATAAAATATGCATAGATTTCGTTTTTTTTTCTTGCACAGAAGTAAATTCTTTAATCCCTCCTTTCCATGAGCTTTTTGAAGACCCCTGATAGGTCTCAATACATAGACCAGAGGAGTAGCTGATGGAAAAGGGGAGGGGGCGATGATGGTTATGGTATTACTCTACTAGTCCTTGTTTCTAGAACAATTTCCTTAGCCAGATACTAGAACAAACTTCGTTAGTCAGCAGAAATCCAAGCACCTACTGTGCACACAATGCTAGATAAACCACTCCATGTCCCACGCAATGTGAGCTGACCTCACTAGGCCATTACAATGTTTCCTAGAGAAGGAAAAAGTGTCTAAACTGACAAATGGACTTTTTTCATTCCTTGCTCATAACTGGGGATTCAGCTCTTACACTTTGGTGCTGAGCTCATTGTCTTCATAATTAATGCTAAAAAGAGCAGATTTGGAAAGAACACAGAAACCAGAGGCTAAGTCTCCAGGGGAGCCTTAGGAGTGGACTCTTTGCTTTTTCTCCCACACCATTAATCCCCTATGGCCGAATGCAGGGAGTACAGATGCCCTTCTCAGGCCCTCTGGTTCAAATTCACCATAAGACAATTGACCTATCGCCACCGTGAGGAGCAAAGCCTTGAACAAAGCAGCTGCCGAAAGGAGTTTGTCAAGCTGGAAATGAATTATTAATATGGCTCTGAAAAGGAACGGCATCGGAAACCAGGCTCTTTATTATTTACATTAATGAGCTGGAAGACGATGCAGTGAGCAAAATCCCAAGTTTGGAGAATGCTACATTTCGAAGTGTAACAATGACTGAAGAAACAATGAAATCCAACAAATGTAAATTATGACTAATATAGCTCTGAACCAAGGGCCCAGAGAGGGAATATTTTCAGAGCAGGAAAGGGCTAAAACAGGGCGACGAGTCATTACCGAAGTTCCCTACTGTCAGTTTGTTTGAGAGTGACGCTCAGACTCCTGAAGGCAAGAAAAAAAAATGCCTGGATTATGTGCTGGACAGACACAATACAATGCACCTATCAAAGGAGGCGGCATTATCTCTATAAGAGATGTGTGCTTAGTACAATATGCTATTCGTTTCTTATCTGGGTTGCACGGTAACGTCAATTCTTTTAATACAATATCATATTCTGTTCCTTGGAGAGATTCTGAGTCTTCACAGCTTGATTAGCAGAGGAGTGTGTGTTGTGCGGGCTCTCTGTATATTCACTGTAATGCTAGGTGCTTTCATTTTGCTACATCCACAGCCCAGCCGCCTGCCCGGACCCTGCCACCCCTTCATCACAAATGAGTTTTTGCTTAACCCTTCCTTTCTCCCCTCCAGCTATGTATTCTTGATATTTCTCCCTGTTAGCTCCAGTTGGGCAAGGCCAGATTGACGCCTGCCTTCACAGGAAGTGTGACAATCTCCTCAAATGAGAGACGAGGCTACATTTTTTTTTTTGGAGAGGTTTTCACTATAGTGCGCGTGTGCTCGCCAGACAGACAGAGAGAGACAGAGAGACAGAAAGTGAGAAATCACCCCCCAGGGAGGATGGTCACGCCGCAATCCCTTCTCCTCCATTCTCCTCTCGGGATCTTGGGCATGCACGCACACACGCCCGGCGTGAGTTTTAAGCCACCGGGTCCGGGACGCGAACTGCGGTCGACTACGTGGCAGTCCAGCGACATAGCCATTACGCTAACTGCTGGTTCCCATGAGGCTACATTTTGACCCATCAAATTAGATCCTCCCCCAGGCTGGCACTTGTATTTTGTCTGAATTGTACTTTGTCCTATTATTAGGTCATTGGAAAAGTCATGACGTGTTTTTCTGTGGAAAAATATATCATGACTTTTCCAGCGACCCAACATATCTCTTACTTGTGGGCAATTTGGTCACTTACCCTGCCCCTTGCATTTCTGCGTTTTACAGAGCTCCCACTTTCTGTCTTTTTCTATCTTCAAGCATTTGTGACCTCTTGGTTATTGATTGTTTATCAGGCTTCTGATCTCCTACGTGCCCTCGCTTTTTCTGTTACTTGTTCTGATGCTACCTTGCCTACTTGGCTGAGACGCAACACCTGCTTTGATTTCTAGAACTTACATAATTTTTAACAAATTTTCTTATTTCTCTGACCTGCCTTTTCCCCTTGGTAGTACTTTAACCTGCTATAATTGATACTCTGGAAAAATGCCATTATAGATCCTTTTTCTTGTGTAACTCCATACCATTTCTTTCCAGTAAGGCTTCGAGTCAATTTGGGGAGAAACACGAGGTTGGCTGTGGAGTGTGTGTGTGTGTGTGTGTGTGTGTGTAATCATTAGGAAATTACTTTTACCATTTTCTGTTAAATATCAATTGCAGCAAGTTAAGGCATTTTCAAATAGAGTTAAATGGTGTCAATAATATTGGCTCACAGTGATCCACATGGGCTGTAGCTATCCTAATCCTAAATCCTGAGTCAGGAAGGCTTTGGCAATGTTTGGGAAAGAAGTTTGATCTTCTTTAGCTGTTCCCATTAGTGGAGCATAATATAGTACATATGTATATGGGGTTTTTTTTTTTTTGAAGTAGCAGCAGTTATGACTGATCATAAATGAAATTTAGCATTTAACAGTTTAAAATTTGTTTTCAAGGGGCTGGCCAGTGGTGTGGTGGTACTGGACTCTGACATGGCTGACCACAGTGTGAGTTCCAGACCTGGTGGCTTGCTTTCTCACTTTCTCTGGTCAAAATAAAAATATATATATTAAATTAAATTAAAATAATCCTAAAAAATTGTTTGCAAATACATTGTCCTGTTTAATCCTTTTATTAGGTTGAACTATATCAGATTGCTGATATTTAAACATTTTTAATCTACAAAAATGAAATAGTAATTTGTTAATAACAGTTTACTGATAAAGGAACTGAGGCTTTGTAAAGTTAAATAGCTCTCCAAGGTCACATATTTCCACACTAAGTAGTAAACCTAAGTTTCAAATTTCCCTGTCTCACACATTTTCACTCTTGCTTTATACCTTAGTTTCAAATTCAAGATTTTCTGGGCCAGCTCTGTGACATAGTAGTTAAGGGATCCAGATCCCACATGAAATGTCCCATTGGGCGTGCACTGGTCACAAGTTCCAGAGCTCAAGTACAAGTTTTTATCTATTAATAAGTAACCCACTGGAATAAATGATTTTGAAATGTCCCTAAACTTTTACTTATGTTTCTGGCTGCACAGTGTGTGCAATGACAGAGAGAGAGAGAGTAAGAAGGCACCCCCCCAAGAGGGATGGCCATGTTGCAATCCCTTTTCCCCCACCCTCGTCTTGGTTTTTGGGCAAGCATGCACATGCACCTGGTGTGTTTTTCGAGCCACCCTGGGACATGAATCACACAGTTGACCATGTGAGATCCAGCTGCTTTAACCATTGTGCAACCAGCTGGCCAGCCCCTGAACATTTTAAGAAGTCTTGAAAACCTCAAATTGAAAAAGTAAAAACAGAAAAATTCCTCACACAGATAGTAAGATCCCAACTGTATGTCCTGTCCTTTGGAATATAATAGTATCTGGATATCTGTCTTACTCTTGTTTCTCCATTGCTTACTTCCTTTTTAGAAAATTTATTTGCTGTCTTTTTTTTTTTTGCATTTACTCTTTTTACCACAAACCACCCCCCCCCCCCCAACACATACACCTCCCAGTTCTATCTATTTATCTGGAGCTTAAGCCTCCTCCTTTCTTTCACGGTCTCTTTCTTGGTCAAGATCTGGTTGTACTACTGACCGCATTTCAAATCAATTAATTTTGCCAAATAACACTGTGGAACAGGAAAACTGGAGTGTGGAATCAAGACATCGCAGCAGGACCCACAGCCACTTGGTCTCTTAGAGCTTCCTGTTTTCTAACCTGCCTGGAAGCTTCAGGAAGAGGCTGACAATTGCCCTGCCTTGCAGTGCTGCTAATGCTGTCCCGAGGGAACACCCTTCAGACCTGAACAGCCTCCTCTCTCTGCTGGGCCACAATACTATCGTGAAGTGGTGCTTCACTTAATTAAGTCAAACTGGCAAGCTCCGTGCATATTAATGAGCACCCTAATGAGCATTAATTTTTGATGTTCTTCGTTAACAAGCATTATAAACTATGACAAATTTTGGTTTGACTTTGTGCCAAAATGAGGATGAGTGGTTGTTTAAAGCTGTAAATTCAAAAGCTTCCCCTGGGACTTGAAGGGCTGCTCATTAATACTTCTGGCACTCACAATGTCAAATAAGACACATATATGGCTGGATATAGTTTGCTCTGCCCCTTCTCCTGCTTGCCTTCATCACCCATTTCTTTTCTAAGCAGACTCTCTCCCTAACACACACACACACACACACACACACACACACACACGCTTGAAACCACTTTTCACTTTAGACTGTTGAAAAAAATGCTCA
Organism: Tupaia tana; assembly: GCA_026018925.1. Taxonomy (NCBI): domain Eukaryota; kingdom Metazoa; phylum Chordata; class Mammalia; order Scandentia; family Tupaiidae; genus Tupaia; species Tupaia tana. The sequence goes on from JAKSZU010000009.1 coordinate 24,447,979, forward strand.
CATCTTGGGAGCTACTAGACCTCGTAATTGCCTGCAAATTTCAGATAATGAAACTTCCAGCTTCAAAACGCAAATGCTTGGCAGGGATAAATAGATGGATGGAGAGATGTTCCTTTTAATTGAGAATTGGAAACTTCATTAGAATTTTTTTTAAAGAAGCCACATTTTGTTCTACTGCTGGTTGTTAAGTAAGAAAAGTGCAAGCAATGATGTGCTTAAGGCACACATCAAGGAAGAATTGGCATGCTAGCAGGGGCATAGAAAGGTCTTTTGGCTTCAAATCTGCTTCCCCTCAGGCCTGCCAAGGTGCCTAAATTTCTGTTATGAGATTTCCTCTTTAGGGGTTTTCTGTTTTAATAAAGCTAATGTTTTATATTACCTGGGAGGGGTAACCCATTAGTTACCTGGTAACAGGATTTGATTATTTCATTATATTCATTGCCACCCTGCAGGCTATAGGGCCTGAAATATAGAATGAGTGTACTTTGTTGAAAGAGTAAAGCTGAAATTTCTTCCCTGAACCCTAGAGGTACCCTAGGTAACCATAACATGGTGCAGGAGGTTTGCAAATATCTGGGCATGGATGGGAGCTGAATAGTAACTTTTTCCTGCTTTCCAGATTTCTAAAAATCTGACATATCTCTCCATGCATGTTCTACCGAAAGGAGGATGAGTGCTAGGGCAAGAATCTAGAGATTAAGAATATGGCTTTTGTCTTGCGACAGTACTGGGTTCAAATCCCTGGTCAACGTCTTAGCTGTGCAACCTTGGAAATGCCACTTAACATTGCTAAGCCTCAGCTTCCTCATCTGGGAAATGAGACTACCCATAGCATCTATCTCTCAAGACTGTTGTATAGATTAAGATGAGTTGATTTGTTCTCAGTGATTACCACAATGTCCGACAGATAGTAAATATTCAGAAAATCACGGATGTGATTCTTTTGAAAAATGGTCTTTTATGGTCTTATGGAATGTGCAAGACCTTATGGTCATGTCTCTTTTTCCTATTTCCACCTCTCTGTTACTTGTTTCGTTCATTACCATTGATGTGGGTTATCTATGGGGTATTTATCTTTCTCAGAAAGTCTGCCTTCATCAGCCACGGTGTTCTCAGCTCTATCTCCCTTGTTCTCTTCTCAATATGTACTTGTGGATGATTCACACTGCTCTGGGAAACCCTAATGAGTTCACAGCACATCTGCCTTCGTGATCAAAGAAGGGATTTCAAACCCAAAACGAAATGGCTTTTGGATTAACTGTGACATTATTTCCCCTTCCATTGCTGCCCATAATAAAAGCTGTCCTCTCAATATGTTACTTTCTTACCTGCCAGTGATGTGGAAAGAATAAATGAGACAGGAACTTGGTATAGAGGAAGGTGGCAGGGAAGGGGAGGATTTAGCAGGGATTCGCTCTGTTGCTGTAAAACAGAGGAGTGCATTTTGGCAGTACTGGTAGGCAAGGAGCCACATTGAATGTGACAGGTAGATTAAGTCAATTTTCATGTGTCCAGCCCTGTTCCAGGTGCCCTAGAGCTACTAAGATTTATGAGATGCTATTCCTGACCTCAAGTTGCTTAAAATTGAGCTTGGAAATTGAGATTGTAACTTTGTAAGTTAGAAAAGAAGGAAGTGGGAAACTTTTGTGGTTGAAATAGGACCTGAGGTAAGCAATGAGGGTTGAACTTGGATAGCAGAAGAGAGTAGGAGAGTAGGAGATAGTCTAGTTATATGTGTATTAATGTTAGGGGAGAATAAGGAGACTTAGAGCAAATAGAAAACCTAGGAGCAGGAATAAATGTGATGTGTACCAAAGACAGATCAGGTTGACAGGAGCAGAAAGTGCCTGGTGGAGAGCAGAAGAAAACAAGACTATGAGGCATAACATGGCTAACTTCCAAAAGATCTTCAAAGACAGGTTAAGGATTTGACCTTACACAATACATAATTCGGGACCATCATACTGCGAAATAGGCATGCAATGGAATTGAAGCAGAGAGATAATCGAGGTAGACATTGGGTAGGAGGCTGTTGCAATCGTATAGGGACTGCTACTCAAGTAAGGCCCATGAATATTAACATCAGTGTTCTGTGGGAGTTTGTTAGAAATGCAAGCCCTGGGACCAGCAGTTAGCGTAATGGCTATGTCGCTGGACTCCCACGTAGTCGACCGCGGTTTGAGTCCCGGACCCGGTGGCTTAAACTCACGCCGGGTGCGTGTGCGTGCGTGCCCAAGATCCCGAGAGAATGGAGGAGAAGGGATTGCAGCGTGGCCATCCCCCCTGGGGGGTGATTTCTCACTTTCTATCTCTCTGTCTCTCTGTCTCTCTCTGTCTATCTGGCGAGCGCACGCACCCTATAACAAAAACCTCTCCAAAAAAAAAAAAAAAAAATGCAAGCCCCATCCCAGAACTACTGTATCTACTGCTGCATAGCAAATTACCTCAAAACTTGGTAGTTTGAAGCAACAAGTATTATCTCATAGTTTCTGTGGTCAAGAGTCCAGGAATGGCTTAGCTGAAGGGTTTTGACTAAGAAGGAATGTTCTCATGAGGGTGTAGTCAATATTTTCCCCAGGGCTGCAGTTATCTGAAGGCTTGACTAGGGCTGAAAGACCAATTTTTAATATTATTCATGTGGCTGTTGGCAGAAACCTGCAGTTTTCACTCTATCTTGGCTGAAGACTTCGATTTATTACTATGTTGGCCTCTCCATAGGCTCTCTGAATGGCTTTTCAACATGGTAGCTGACTTCCTCTAGAGTGAGTAATCGAAGGGGTGAGGGGCCTAAGACAAAAGCTATATTGTGACCTATAATCTAATCTCAGAAATGATATATAATACTACCACTCTGTCCTTATTTTCTTGATCACACAGACAAACCCTGATATAATGTGAGAAGAGACTACGCAGGCAAATAACACCAGTAGATGAGGTCATCGGAGGCTACCTTGTAGGTTGGCTATCATACCTAGTGATTCAGAATATGTATTTTAACAGGCTTTGCAGGTGATACATAGGTACCGTTTGTACATTAACGTTTGAGAAGAGTTGGTCTAGCCCATAATATTTACAATAATAGCAAATAGAAAGAGGTAAGACAAGGAATAATGGAATGATGAATACGGAGGTGGAAGTATAGAAAAGTCAGAATTAAGAGTCAAGGGGCCAGCAGATGGTATGGTGTTAAAGGCCCTGGACTCCCACATGGCAAATCATGGTTGGGGCCTGGACCTGATGGCTTCCTTTCTCAGTTTCCCACTCTCTGTCTCTCTCTGGTCAAATTGGAAAATGAGAATAAATAAAATAAAAATACTTCTTTATAAAAAAAATTAAGAGTCAAGTTTCTAGTTTGGGAACTAAAAATAAGGAGGTCGAGATGAGAGGGAGATGACATACTCACTCTGAAAGCTGAGTTTGGAGTGATGGGATAGCTAGATTTGAAACACTTAACATCTGTTACTGGCATTTGGATGAAAGGTAGATTGGGGAGTCAACAGCAGAAAGAAGGTTGAGAAATTATGAATGAGTGTGGAAAGTTTGAGGCAAATGAGGGGACTATCATGATAGAAAGAAAAGGGATACTAAAATGAATAATAAGCAACAGTGGAAGGCATGGAAGGCAGAAATGATGGGCCAAAACAGAGAATGGTTCGGGGAGGACATGAGGCCAAGTAAGTCTAGGGTGCTGAGGAATAGAAACCATTTAAACTTAAAAAAATCACTTAATTTCTAAATATTGGTTCAAAAGGTATAAAAGCTTCCTCCCATTTTTTTTTAGGCAGATGCAGCTTCTTATATAGTCTCCCAGGTATTTTCTCTACTATTTTTTTTTGTTTAACAAATGCTTAAATAGTACTTACTATGTGTTCAGCACTAAGACTTCTACAAATATTAACTAATTATATCCTTAAAATATCCAGTGAAGTAGGTACTGTTATTACTCCACTTTACAGATGAGAAGATGGAGACACAAAGAAGTCACACAGTTATTAAGTGGAAGGGTCAAGATTAAAGTCGAAGCTATGTACACATATATATATACTTTCCTTAATTAAATTTCTGAAGCCTGCAATTCATTTCTTGGGTAGGTGGAATAACTAAATAGTAGAATATTAGAGGCTTTATGGTATTATATAGTATTTTTACTATATTTAGAGAATTTGGAGATAATTTTACATAATTGCATCATGTACACAATTACAGTTTAACCTGGGCTCTCATTTTACATACCAGGTAACTAGAGTCATGAGACATTCAGAGTCCATGCTTTTTATTTTGATTTTGTTTTATTTTTATGCAATCATTGTACATCACCACAGCTTGTGAAATGAAATTTCCCAGCATAAATACAATACACACTAGTCCAGTAAAAGATATTATTATAAATGTTATCAACAGACAATCCTCATTTGTGTTTCTTAAACGTCTTGTCTCTTTATTTTTCTCCTTGTTTCTCTTCCTTTCACCCATCCTCCAACTCCTGCCCTCCTCCCACATTGTCTCCTGTATCCACAATGTTCTCCATGCTTTTATATCCTCCAATCTTTCAGTTTCAGCCATAGAGTGTGGAAAATCAATGTATATTAATTGGGGACATACAATGTCTCTCTTTCATAGCCTGGCTTGCTTTACTCAGCAGTAAACCTTCCTCATTTGTCCACTTCCTATCAAATGCCAGGGTCTTGCTGCTTTTTATGGCTGAGTCGTATTCCATAATATGTATGTGTCATACTTTTTCAATCCTTTCATCTGTCCGTGGACATTTGGGATGTTTCCATGTCTTAGCAGTTGTGAATAATGCCACAATAAACATGGATGTGAAAACACTTTTCCAACTGAGTGTATTCCCATCCTTAGGGTAAATACCCAGGAGTAGAATTGCTAGTTTATATGGTAGTTCTATTTGCAGGTCTTTGAGGAACCTCCATATTGTTCTCCACAGTGGCTGTACTGATTTACATTTCCACCAACAACCTGGAAGAGTTCCCCTTTCACCACAGCCTCACCAGGACTTATCATTTTTTTTTAATCTTCACCATTCTGACAGGGGTTAGGTGCTATCTCATTGTAGTTTTGATCTGCATCTCCGTTATGATGAGGGATGTTGAGCATTTTTCATGTGCAGGTTGGCTGTTCCTATGTCTTCCTTAGAGGGTCATTTATTCAGCTCATTTTCCATCTTTTAATTGGGTTAACCATTTTCTTCTGGGCAAACTGCTTGAGTTCCCTGTGTATTCTGGTTATCAGTCCCTTATCTGAGGCACAGTTTACAAAAATTTTCTCCCATTCTGAGAGTTGTTGATTCACACTAATTATTGTGTCCTTTGCTGTGCAGAAACTTCTTAATCTGATGTAATCCTACCTGTCTATTTTGGGGATTATTGCCTGGGGATTATTGGGGGTCTTGTTCAAGAAGTCTTTTCTTACTCCAGTGTCTTCCAGAGTTCCCCAGTGTTTTCCACCAAGTAGTTTTTATAGTTTAAGATCTTAGATTTGAGTTGATTTTTGGTAATGGTGACAGATAGGGGTTCAGATTCATCTTTTTGCAGGTAGATATCCAGTTTTTCCAACACCATTTGCTAAAGATGTTTTCCTTTTCCCTCTGGGTTGACTGGTATCCTTTGTCAAAGATCAGTTGGCTATATGTTTTGGAGTTTATTTGTGGGGTCCCTACTCTGTTCCATTGGTCCTCATGTCTGTTTTTGTACCAATATTATGCTGTTTTGATTATCACAGTTTTGTAATATATTTTCAGTTCAGGAAATGAGATGCCACCCGCTTTTTCTTTTTTTTTTTTTTTCAGAGGTTTTTGCCTTAGGGTGCATGCACTCGCTGGAGAGAGACAGAGACAGTGAGAGGGAAAGTGGGAAATCACCCCCCAGGAGAGATGGCCACACCATAGTCTCTCTCCTCCAGTTTCCTTCTGGGATCTTGGGTACACATGCACGTGCACCTGGTGTGAGTTTGAAGCCACCTGTACTTCAACCATGGTCAGCCATGTGGGAGTCCAACAACATAACTCCTACACCATCTTCTAGCCCCTCCATCCTTTTCTTATGTGGACTAATTGATATGAACTTCCTTCTTATGACCACTTTCACTGTGTCCCATAGATTATGGAAACCATGAACTCATTATCATTGATTTCATTGAATCTTTTGTTTTCAGTCTTAATTTCTTCAGTAGTTACAAAGTCATTCAAGAGTAGATTGTTTAGTTTTCATATGTTTGTATATTTTTGAGGGATTTTCCTGAAGTTAATTTCAAGTTTATGGTCAGAGAAGATGCTGGGTATAGTTTCTATACCTTTGAATTCGTAAAGGGTTTTTGTGTGCCCTATCATGTGGTCAATCTTTGAAATGGTTTTATGAGGGGGTGAGAGAAATGTATATTTCGTGGTTGTTGGGCGGAAAGTTCTATAGATGTCTATTAAGTCCATTTACTTGTGGTGTCAGCGCTCATATCTCTTTGCTTATTTTTTTGTCTTGATGATCTATCCAAAGGAGATGGTGTGATGTTGAGATCCCCAATGATTAGTATGTTGCAGTCCGTTTCTCCCTTTCAATCTAACAGTCTGTCTTTCATGTATTTGGGTGCTCCCAACTTGGGTGTATAGATATTTATAACTGCTATGTCTTCTTCATGAATGAGCCCTTTTAGTACTATATAACGTCTTTCTTTGTCTCTTCTTACAACTTTTGTCTTAAAGCCTATTTAACATATTTAAGATATTTCTGATATCAGTATCGTGACTACAGTCCTTTTAAAATTTACATTTGCATGCAATATTCTTTTCCAGCCCTCCACTTTTAGTCTATGCATGTCTTTATCCGTGAGGTGCATTTCTTGTAAGCAGCAAATAGAGGGTTTCTATTTTTTTTTTAATCCACTCAGTCAGTTGTGCCTTTTTTTTTTCTCTCTCTTTTTGGAGAGGTTTTTACTATAGGGCATGCACACTCACCAGAAAGACAGAGAGACAGAGAGACAGAAAGTGAGAAATCACCCCCCGGGGGGATGGCCATGCCACAATCCCTTCTCCTCCATTCTCCTCTTGGGATCTTGGGCACACACGCACATGCGCCCGGCATGAGTTTAAGCCACTGGGTCCAGGACTTGAACCATGGTCGACTATATGGGAGTCCAGCAACATAGCCATCATGCTAACTGCTGGTCCCAGTCAGTTGTGTCTTTTGATTGGAGAATTTCATCCATTAACATTCAGTATTATCAATATTTGTGGGTTGACCTCGGTCAATTTGTTAGCCATTTTCTTGGTTGTTTTTGTTCTCTTATTTTTGTCTGTCCCTCTTTAGTTTTCCTGATATAGTATTCCCCTACTTCTTGAAGAGCTAGTCTAGTGCTGGTGAATTCTTTCAGTTTTTGTTCGTCTGCAAATTATTTTATTCATTCTTCCCATTTGACGGATAATCTTGCTGGATATCTTGGTTGAAATTGTTTTTGTTTTAGTACTTTAAATGTCTTCCCATTCTTTTCTTGCCTGTATTGTTTCAGTTGAAGAGTCTGATGTTAGCCTAGTAGGATAACCTTTGTAAGTGACTTGATGTTTCTCTCTTGCCATTTTTAAGTATTTTATCCTTGTTTGTCATTTTTACTGTTCTGGCTATGATGTGCCATGGAGAGAAGCATCTTATGTTGATTCTATTTGGGATTCTTTGTATTTCTTTGACTTAGATGTTTGAATAACTCCGTAGGTTTGGGGAGTTTTCTGCAAGTATTTCATAGAATAGATCTTCTATGCCTTTGTCTGATTCTTTGCATTCTGGAATATCTATTATTCAAATGTTTGGATGTTTTATAGTGTCTAATATTTCCTGTATGTTGTCCTCATTTTAAAAAATTATTCTTCATTACTTTTGATAGTTTTAGCTAAGTCAAAGGTTTTGTCTTTCAGCTCAGAGATTCTGTCTTCCAAGTGGTCCAGTCTATTAATACTTTCAAGGGAGGTCTTGACTTCCTATATTAGTGTCTTAATCTCTAGGAGTTCTGATTGATTTTTTTTTAAATGGTGTCTATCTCCTCCCAGTCCTAGAAAGACATCCTCATCTCTGTCACCCTGAATATTCTGAACTCTATTTCTGACATTCCTGCAAATTCTTTTGTGCTGTCTGTGGTTGAAGAAGAGTTGCCCTGTTCCATTGAAAAGATATTTCCTTGTTTACCCATACTTTTTGTGCCTATGTGCTGGTTTCTAGTCATTGAATAGAATATACACTACTTCCTGCTTTGCTGGTGTTGATTCTATAGTGTCATAGGGAAAGAAGAGCTCTACTTCTCAGACATATTCTTGGTAGAAGGCCTTGTCTTCCAGTCAGAGACGTGTGTATACAGCCACCTTTGGGTGTTGATTCCTTTCCTGGTCTCTCGAGACCAGTTGTACCTGGGACTAATCTGGAGAGTTTCAGATGGAATAGGGAAAATCGTGTGTAGTGCACCACACGGTTCAGAAAACCATGAAGTCTCAAAATATTCCTGGGTGGGCAGAAGGTGGCTAGAGGTCTGAGGTGGTTTTCCGGCCTCAGTTGCCCTCACTGGCTACTGCTCCTCCCTGGTCTGTAGCAGTGCAGGCTCAAGGAATAATGGCAGTGGACAGATGTATCTGGGATGGGTTGGGAGGCAGGAAGGAAGCCTTAAGTGGTCTCCTGCCTCATTTGCCCTCACTGGCTGCTGCTTCTCCCTGGTCTGCAGCAGCACAGCCTCCAGGGATAATGGCAGTAGACTGGATGACTTTTTTTTAAAATTTTTAAACTTTTGCCATAGGGTATTTGCAATATCAGAGAAAGACAGAAAGATGGAAAATGAGAAATCACCCACCCTTCTGGGGGGGATGACTATGCCACAATCCCTTTTCCTCCATTCTCCTCTTAGGATTTTGCACATGCATGCACATGTGCCCAGCATGTTTTACAAGCTGCTGGGTCTGGAACTCAAACTGTGGTTGGCCATGTGGAAGTCCAGTGCCTTAACCACCATGTCACCTGCTGGCCTCTAGAGTCCATAGTCTTAACAATTATACTCTGCTGCCTTTCACATAGAGGTACATTTATTTTTTAATTAAAAAATATTATTTATTTTTAAAATTTATTTTAAACATTTTAATCTTTTTTCAATATGTTTATTTTTTTCATGATAGAGTATGCATGCACACAAAAGTAAGAAAATTGGGGGTGAGAGACAAAGATAGAGAGAGACAGAGAGAAAGACAGAGAGAGATACTAGCACTCTCCATAGGGTCTGGTCATGTTGTGATTCCCTTCCTCTAGTCCTCCAGCTCATTGGATCTTGGGCACTTGAGTGGGTGCCCTGTAGATTTTAGGCTAACCAGGCCAGAGATTCGAACTGCAGTCATCATGTGGGATCTAGCTTCTTTTGAGCAGTGCCTTATTGCTGTACCACAGAGCTGCCCTCACAGATAGTCTTTTACTTCAGTTTTTAGATAAATGCTAGCATACCATATACTATAAACATTGTTATACTCCTTGCTTTCACTTAAGTATATATTTTATAGAGCATTCTCTACCAGTAACATACAGATGTTCAATGTTTTGATCTTATAATATCAGAATTTATAAACGAGTTTATTTCTAGTCTGTTGCCGTTACAAAAATATTCCAATCGAAAGCATCATACATTTTGTCATTTATTATATATGAGCACATCTGTAGAAAATTCCTGAAAGTGGAATTGCTAGGTGAAAAAGTAAGTGCATTCCAAGGGACCAGCACTTGGCATAATGGCTATGTCTCTGGACTCCCATGTAGCATGTAGTCAACCACGGTTTGAGTCCCCGACCCAGTGGCTTAAATTCACGCCGGGTGCGTGTGCGTGCATGCCCAGGATCCTGAGAGGAGAATGGAGGAGAAGAGATTGCAGCGTGGCCATCCCCCCTGGGGGCTGATTTCTTGCTTTCTGTCTCTCTGTCTCTCTCATGAGCACATATGCCCTATAGCAAAAACCTCTCTCTCTCTAAAAAAAAAAAAAAAAAAAAAAAAAAAAAGGAAGTGCATTCACACAGGAGACAGACAGAGAGAGTGAGAGAGAGAGAGAGAGATAGAGAAAGAGAGAGAGAGAGAAATCACCCCCAGAAAGGATGGCCATGATGCAATTCCTTCTCCTCCATTCTTCTCCTGGGATTTGGGGTATGTACACACACATGTCTGCCGTGATTTTCAAGCTGCCAGGTCTGGGACTAGAACAGTGGTTGGCCATGTGGGAGTCCAGTGGCTTAACCACTACGCTACCTGCTGGCCCTGCATTTAAAGTTTTGATAGATATGGTCAAGTTGTTCTCCATACAGATTGTGCCAATTTACACAGCAATTCATGAGAGTGATTGTTTCTCCACACCCTCACGAGCACAATGTGTTAGCAACTTTTTTCTCATCAACACCAGTCTGACAGATGGAAAATCATCTCAACAATATTTTTCTTCTCTTAGAAAGATTTTTGCTATAAGGCACATGTGCTTGCCAGGGAGACGGAGAGACAGAAAGTGAGAAATCACCCCCAGGGGGGATGGCCACACCGCAATCCCTTCTCCTACATTCTCCTCTCCTCTTGGGCATGAATGCACATGTACCAGCATGAGTTTTAAGTTGCCAGGTTCAGGACTCAAACCGTAATTGAGTATGTAGGAGTCCCGTGACGTAACCATTACACCATCTGCTGTCCCCCATCTCAATGAGATTTAAATTTGCATTTCTCTTATCATAGATGAAATTGAGCAAGTATGTTTAATTTGTTATTTCATTTCCTATAAATACTCTGTTTATTATTCTTTGACCATTTTCTATTTGCTTGTTGAATTTTAAAAATAGATTTACCGGAGATATTTTTATACTAAGAAAGTTCTATTTGCAGGATATAAATTTCAAATGGTTTCTGTTTGCCATATGTTTAACCTTGTAAGAAGCATTTGTCATGAAGGGATTTTAATTTTTATGTAGTCAATTTATCTGGTTGTGTTATTTTGTTTTGTTTTGTTTTGTTTTTGCTCCTGGATTTTGTGTCATACTTGGAAAGGACTTCTTCCTTCTCTAAGATTTTTTTTAATGGTCTTTGTTTTAATCATTGTTATGGCATTATTTTTAATGTAAATCTTTGATCCATCTGGAATTTATTTTGCGTTAAGCATAAGTTGTGTATTGACCTTTACTTTTTTTCTAGATTTCTGCTCAGTTGACTTAATCAACTAGCTCTTCCTCATAGATGTATTGTAAATGCCACTTTTAACAAATACTAAATTCTAGGGACTAGCAGTTAGCATAATTGCTATGTCGCTGGACTCTCATGTAGTTGACTGTGGTTCGAGTCCTGGACCTGGTGGCTTAAACTCACACCGGGCGTACGTGGGTGCATGCCCAAGAGGAGAATGGAGGAGAAGGGATTACGGCATGGCCATCCCCCTGGGGGGTGATTTCTCGCTTTCTGTCTCTCTCTGTCTCTATCTTTCTGGCGCATGCACGCGCACTATAGCAAAAACCTCTCAAAAAAAAAAAAAAAACTAAATTCTAGTATATGTTTGGGTTTGCTTCTAGACTTTGTAGTCTATTCTAATAGGGAATCACTCACATTTTCAAAGGACTCTTCAGCTTATATTGGATTGTCAGAAAAGTAATGACATATTTTTCTATGCAAAAGTGCATCACGATTTTTCTTTTTATTTGAGAGTTTTTTGTTTTTGTTTTGTTTTGCTATAGGGCACGTGCGCTCACTGGAGAAATAACAGTCAGAGAGACAGAAATCAGGAAATCACCCCCAGGGGGGTTGGCCATGCCGCAATCCCTTCTCCTCCATTCTCCTCTCGGGATTTTGGGCATGCACGCACACATGCCTGATGTAAGTTTCAAGCCACTGGGTCCAGGACTCAAACCACAGTTGACTATGTGGGAGTCAGTGACATAACCATTATGCCATCTGCTGGTCCCACGTCATGTCTTTTCTGATGACCCAATAAAAGGATTCCTAAAAGAGTCCCATATATGTTAGAGTTTTCTGTGGTATTTTTAAGCATTTGCTTATATATCATTAAGTACTTGGCAGAGAAGGTTGGGGGAAAGAGTGGTGGGAGCAGTGAAGGTTAAGGCTAATTTGTTAGGAGCAAGTACATATTGACAGTCTATCTGAAATTTTCATGTAAATCAGTGAGAAAATAAGAACTGACTTATAAAGAGAGTAAGGAATCCTTTGTTTATCTAAAATGTGAGATGCCTCTGCAAAGCAGCTCACAAGGTGCTGTTTCAGAATATGCACAGTGGATGAGAATACTGGCTTTGGAGCCAGTCTGCCAGTGTTCAAATCTTAGTGATAAATAATATCAATAGTAATACCTTGAAGAAATACAGTGGCTATTCTCCAAGGGCCTCAATGTACTGCCTTGCTTATATATTCTTTACAGCTCTTTTGGAACAGCTTGACAGATTTACTTGTTCTAAGTCCAGTTAACTTTGGCTATATAAACACTTGGTCGATTTGAGCTCATGCGACCACTACTGCTTGGTTGCTTAGAAGTCTTCTTGTACAGGAGTAGGCAAACTACTGGCAGTAGGTCAGTTACAGCATATGGCCTACCTCTGTACTCATGCTTTCTTTTTTTTTTTTTTTTTTTTTTTTTTTTTGGTCAAAGGGTACATGCACTTGCCAGAGAGACAGGAAGAGAGAAGGAGAGAAAGAAAGCCCCCCGCCCTCAACGGAGGAGGCATGGTCGTATTGCAATCCTTTCTCCTCCATTTCTGCCTCCATGTGGGATTTGGGGAATGCATGCATATGTGTCTGTCATGTTTTCCAAGCCACCAGGGCCAGTATTCAAAATACTGTTGGCTGTGTGGGATCTGGCTCCCTTAACCACTAGGCCATAGGCCTGGTCCCTGTACTCACATCTTTAAAGGTTGTATCAAATACATAATAACAAACACAAAAAAGAGTATGTGACAGAGGCAATATGTGACCTGCAAAGCCTAAAATATTTGCTATCTGACATTTTGTGGAAACTGTTTGCCAACTCCTGTTCTGAGTTTGGATTTATTCTTTAGCATATAAAAATAATATTTAGCTTACCAATAGCAAGGTAAATCGCCTGTTACACTCTAACTGTAATTACAAAGTTTTTATATAGTATAGAAATAGAGTCTTAGTGGTTTATTCTCATCATGTGGCTGGTCTCACACTTGTTTTCATGTATCATTTGATGGAGATTTAAAGACTCAAGAGAATTTCCTTTGCAAGACTCAGGCAGGATTCATGGTTGAAAATCTGAGGGAGCTTTCAAAACAAGCTTTTCAGGCTGCAACTCATCCCTTTTGCAGGCTTGTTTAAAGTACATCAAAATAAGTAGACATTAATTTATTTTTAAACCATCTATTTTCTCCTGGATGGTTTTCTTGTGTGCTCGTAATAAATTATTTCTTTCCTTTGCTTTTCCCTTCCTCCCTCTTCTGTGCATGCACACACATGTAAAAAATCTTCTTAGCAGAACCTCTAGGGGCTGCAGCTTGTTTCTTGGGTAGATGGAATAATTGAATCATAGTATATCCAATCTTTCATGCTATTACATGGTGCTTTTACAATATTTAGGGACTAGGGCCAGCAGGTGGCATAAGGGTTAAGGCACTGGACTCCCACATAGCTGACTGTGGTTCAAGTCTCAAACCTAGCACCTTGCTTTCTCACTTTCCCTCTCTCTCTGGTCAAATTAAAAAATAGTAATAATAAGGGACCAGCAGGTGGCAGAGTGGTTAAGGCACTGGACACTCCCACATGGCTGACCACAGTTTGAGTCCCAGATGTGGTGGCTTGCTTTCTCACTCCCCCTGCCCCCGCTCCCATCTCTCTCTGATCAAATTAAAACGAATGAATGAAAATTACATAAATAATTTTTAAAAGAAAAAAATAGTAATAATAAATAAAATTAAATAAATAATTTAAAAAATAATATATAGGGATTTGGGAGATCTTTTTACAAGATTGCATTGTGTACACAAATACACAATTCAACCCAGGCTTTCATTTTGCACACCAGGTAACTGAAGTCATGAGAGGTCTAGTAACATGTCCAAGGTCACACAGCCAAGAAGGAGCCCAGTCTAACCAGAGGATAGGTCTCCTGACTCTCAGCCCACAACATTGCCTATTAGGTCATGCTATTTCATTATCAAAACCAAAAGCATTTTCCCAGCTGTGTATGAGGGGATTTCAAGACATTTGTGGAAAAATGGAATTAAAATATGAATTTATTCTGGAGCAAAAATATTTGAAGTCCATGCATAGTTTTGTCATAATATGCATTTTCTGTGAACTTGTCAAGGACCCCTCCTGTGTCTCCTCTCTTCTCTGAGGCACTCAAAGCAGGATGGGTTGGAAAGGAAATATTAAATCAGAGACTGTACTGCTAGCTTGTTCTCTCTTCCTTGGAGTTCAGATTGGGCTTGGCCATGTTACCAGTATCTCTCTCTGTATTCCAGAATAAGGAGAAGATATTCCTCTAAGTTTTCTTCTTTTATTTCTACTTGCTTTATTTTACCAGAATTGCTGGGACTGCATGTATTATAGTATATTTTGGGAGCTAAGTTTATTGGTTTTTCTTTCTTTCTTTAATTAGCTAAAGGGCATGTGTACTCACTGGAGAGAGAGTTAGGGAGAGAGGGAGGGAGGGAGGGAGAAGGGAAAGGAAGGAGGAAGGGGGGAGAAAAAGAGATTGAAATAAAGAAAGCACCACATGGGGTGTGGTTACACTGCAATCTCTCCTCTGTTATTCCATCCTTTTGTGATTTGGAGCACACATGCATACAAGCTCAGTGTTTTTTTCAAGCTGCCAGGGCTGTCTGGGACATGAACTGCAGTTAGTCATGTGGGATCTAGCTACTTTAACTACCATGCTACGGGGCCAGCCTCCTTCTCCAACTTCTATGGGTATAATTCCTACACCTCCTTCAAGATTTAAACCAAATGTCATCTTTTTTTCATAGCCTTACCTACTTCCTTCCCACCCAGTGTATTCTTTCTTCCCCCTCTTCTTGACACCTTAACTTAACCTCTTAGACCAAAGCAGGGGTTGGCAAAATACGGCTTGTGTGACTAGCACAGCCCACCCTCTGTTTTTTTTGTTTGTTTGTTTTTTTTTTTTTTTTTTTTTTTTTTTTTGTAATAATTTGCTAGAAGGTACATATACTAGCTGGAGAGAGATGGGGTGGGGAGTAGGGAGTAGGGAGGTAGTGGGGATGGTGAGAGGCAGGATTTTTTCTTCCATGAAGAATGGTCATGCCACAATCTCTTCTCCTCCATTTCTTCCTCCTTTTGGGATTTTGGACTCATGCATACCCAGTGTATGTTTTTTCAGACTGCTGGGTCCAGGACTAGACCTGCATGGTGGGCCGTGTGGGATCTAGCTGACTTAAACACTACCCATGGCTGGCCCTGTTCTGTTTTTCTTCACTGATATTTAATCATTTCCAATCTCACCTGAGATGTAATAAGTTGGATGACATTTACTAAGATAAAGAACCTTCTGTTTCCACTAACCCAATGCTTTGGCAAGGGGAAGCTGGGATTTCTAGCCTTCATTGTCGGTCTTGACTCTTAGTTCTCCTCTGAGCTTAATCCTTCTCTCTTACACACACATGCACACGAAATATGTTTTAAAGACTTCTGAGCAAGTTTTTAGAAAAGGATTTTTGCCTGTAAATGGGAAGATAAACAATATAGAGTGTCCACTTCACTTTAGAAGCTACTTGGTTCATACTTTCACATCTCTAGAGACTGGAAACATTTTTTTTTCCCTCAAAGTAGAACAGACTCTAATGGTATTTAACAAGTGAAATCTGTCTGCAGAGTGATAGAGCTTAAGTGAAATGGATAAAGATTCTCCTTTTTTCAAACTTATGAGAATGTCTTTGATGAAATTCAGCATTCCCTTAACATTTTGAGCAGGCCTTTTACGGCTTTCAGTCTCTCAGCCCCCACCCCAAACTTTTCAGGGAGCACTTAACATTAGCTACACCTGCATAACCAAATCATCTCCATTTTTCTTAAATAAAGTATACCATTGATAATGTGGAATAACTGAAATGTTGAGCAGAGACCAGTCGGAATTAATGAAGCATTTTAATATTGTGTTGCATGGGATATAGGTCTTTAAAAGAGCCATTCAATTTTTAAATAAGAGTGTTTCTTGGGCTATCCCATGGTGTGGTGGTTAAGGCGGCTGGGTCCCACATGGCCAATTGTACAGTTTGAATCCTGGAGCCAGCAGCTTGAAAAAACATGCCAGGCATGTGTGCCCAAAATCCCAAAAGGAAGAAGAAATGGAATAGAAGGGATTATGGTGTAACTATTCCCCATGGGAGGTGCTTTTCACTTTCCCTTTCTCTTCTGACTCTCTCTAAGGGTACATACCCTCTGGCAAAATTTAAAACAAACGAAAAAGACTGATTCTTTGGTTTACTACAAATGGTTGCTTATATATTTCCTCGAATAGAGGAAACATCCCCCTGATTATCTCGTTTATAACATCCACTAAGGTTAAGTCATCACCGAGTCCATGTGTCCAGGGTCCATATTACTGGATCTCCCATGTAAAGCAGGTTCGTTCTTTGGATTACAGAGTTATGCTACTGCCATTTGCAGGTACACCCACACACTCAGATCCCATAAGAAAAGATGCACATCTGAAGTATCTATAAAAAGACAAAAGGCAGACCATTTATGCACTTAAAAGAGAAAAAGATGTTGCAAAATGTTGGGAGAGGTAGGATTTTTTCTCAAAAAAGCAACATCTACCTCTGGTCGCTGGGCACCTCTACCTGGCCTCATGTGACTTCTCTTACTTTAACATGAGAGTTGTGAAGGTTGGTTGAAAGCTTCTTTGCAACTCCTGCTGCTGCTGATCATTGGCTTTGCCTTGCTTCACTTTCCCTTTTCATTACTTTGACACTTAGTGAGTTGAGATCTACATCCCCCTTGCCTCACTGCTCTGAAAGGTGGCAGTATCTTTAACCAAGTAACAATAACTGAGTGAATGATGTATATACAGCAGATGTGAAACAAGAGCTTAGCTTAGGGGCCCTCTTTGGTGATGTCATCAACACTACATTTTGAGAGAGGGCAGGGTCTGGACGTATTTGGAGGATTGTGAGGTGTCCTGAGGTGTACTCGCCTGAGACACAGAGAGAGGCAGAGAGACAGAAAGCGAGAAATCACCTGCCAGGAGAGATAGTCATGCTGCAATACCCTCTCCATTCTCCTCTCACCATCTTGGATATGCACATACATGTGCCCAGCGTGAATTTCAAGACTCTGGTCCAGGACTTGAACCACAGTTGGCCATGTGGGAGTCCAGTAATGTAATCATTATGCCATCTGCTGGTCCCAATACTGGCTTTTTTAAGTGTCAGAGCTTTGGTTTATTGCAGATAGAATTTAATTAAGCCAGTGATTCTTACCTGTTTGGATTTTCCACATCCCGGCAATTTGATAACAGGGAATCTTTGAAGCAGGTATCCTGCTATGATTGCTTTTTGTTGTCTGGTTCTCCTATTCATTCACTCTCTTGAGCAACTGACAATATAACACACATATCACTTGGAGCTGTAATTGGGCATATTTTTTGTTTCAGATCTCAATGTGGTGGCACCTGTCCTCACTTAACTGTGTTGTAAGTTCTGTTCATTGAGGTCCCTGTTTCACTCAGTGTAAAAGAGTAATTGAGGCATCAGACATATGAACCCATGCTAGTCTCTTGCTTCTCTCAAGCAAAAATTTTCAGTATAACTTAAATGTGCACATTTCCAGAAGAACCTAAATATTGAATTTTTGTCTCTAAACTTTCTCATTGAATGGATATACTTTGACAAGCCAGTAGAAGAAGAAACTTGGGGGTGGTGATGTTGGTGTTCCTAGTTATTTCCTTTTGATATTCCTTGGATATAGCCATCTTTTTATCCATGTGCAAACATTCTAATGAGCATTTTGTTGGGACCAGCAGATGGTTTAATGGCTATGTCACTGGACTCCAATGTAGTTGACTGTAGTTTGAGTCCCGGATCTGGTAGCTTAAACTCATGCCAGGTGCATGTGCATGTGTGCCCAAGATCCTAAGAGGAGAATGGAGGAGAGGGGATTGTGGCGTGGCCATCCCCTCTAGGGGGTGATTTCTTGCTTTCTGTCTCTCTGTCTCTCGTTATCTTTCTGGTGAGCACAGGTGCCCTATAGCAAAACCCTCTCAAAATAAACAAATAAATAAATGAGTATTTGTCATAAACTTAGATATCGTAGCTTAAGTAGTTGAGATTTTTATACTATTGCATAGAAGCACAGAGGTTCAAATATACAAATCATTCTAGAGTAGAGGGTAGGAGGGACATGTGCTAGTAAAGTCAATAGAAAAAAGACTCAATTCTACAAAGGAAAGGTCCCATTTTATGTAATAGAAATTATTGCCAATATTAAATTTTTGTCAATAATGAAGAATAGATGCTATTCCAAGAAGACAAGAGAATTCACATCCTTCCCACTACCACATTAAGTCATTAAAGCTGTTAAGTCTACCTCTTCAATAGGTTTTTTATCTTGTAATTACTGTTTCCACAGCCTTGGTTAAGATATTCATTGCCTCAAGCATGGATAATGGTAGCAGATAACTCATTATTTCCCATACCCTTCACCACAGTCTTCGGTTTCTCTCTATTTCAATCCATTCTACCCAACTCATAATAGTAAAATGTTTACTCCATTGAATGAAATGTTACAGATTCATTATTCTTATAGGTGATTGAAATTGGGTCTATTCTTGCTCAGACCCATTTTGTGGCACTCCACTGACTGCTGGAAGAGGTACTAGCTCTAAGGTGCTCTCCCCAAACTTTTCAGCTTTGTCTCCCACTCTGCTCCAAGATGAACACGAGGCTCTTCCTACACTCAGTTCTTCCTCTTTGGTGTGCTCTGTGTGCCCGCCCCCACCCCATTTGAAGTTCCTCAGATTGAATTCTGATCATTCCCCAAGATCAATGCAAATGCTGTGACTGCCTTACGCAATAGCAGCCCCCAATCTTCTCAGCACCAGGGACAAGTGGAATATAATCCGTCCACTGATGGGAGGAGGGGTATGTTGTTACCAGGATGACCTAAATGCACCACATCCACTCAGTACCCCATTTCCACCACTACCACATTGCAATATACCATGAGACATAAGACAGTAGGGTCTGTGCTCCCATGAGAATCCAATACCATAGCTGATCTGACAGGAGGTGGAGCTCAGACAGCAATGTAAATAATGGGGAGTGGCTGCAAACACAAAGCCTTGCTTACTTACCTGCTGTCCACCTCCCCCCAGCGCTGGCCTGGCAGATTGACCCAAGTCTGGGTCCTGGTCTCCAACAAGCCAAGGATTGGAATCCATCCACAGCTTGGGGACTAAGGACCCCTGTTATATAAAATGTCCACCTCCTTCCAGACTCTCCATTCCTATTCTCTCTGTATTATTTTACCCGATGACAATCAACAGCATCTGAAACTCATTTTGATGGTTTGTTGGTCTATTATATCCCTTTATTCCATTTGAATTTATGGTCCAGCATGGCAGGGCCCTTTGTAGTTTTACTGTTATATTTCCACTAATTAAAAGGTTCTTAAAACATATTTTTGAATGAATAGCATTTATCATAAAATCATACCAAACAAATCTCAGCTGGAAGTTCTATCTCCCTCTTCTGTGATATTTTTGCACTTAGTTTTTATTGTGCTTCTCATGTTGTGCCTGGTACTGTGAGTATCTATATCTATATCTATATCTATATCTATATACCTACATATGAGTGGCCTTCAAAAAGTTCATGGAAAACATACATTATGAGAAAAAAGTGTCAGATTCTTTTCAACAAAACAATGTGTATTTTAATGTCTTTTTCTCACAAACGCAAGCCCTCTCATACCTCTGTAGTGTAATAAGACTTAAAAAGCATTACTTTTGAAATTTAAAAATATCTGAGTTGGACAATGAGATGCTATCACAAATCTACTACAGTGACTGAAATTGTAATGACCAGTTAAACCAAATATTGATGAGAATATGGAGGAATTGGAATTGTCAAACTTTGTTGGTAGATATGTTAAGATAGTACAACCATTTTGAGAAAAGGTCCTGGCAATTTTTTATAAAACTTATCTGTTGAAGATATTTTGATCAACTAGATTGGGGAGAAATGTTCACATATTGAAATGTTCACTTTGTAAGTTAAATAATGTGACTGAATGTAAAAATAAAATACAATAAAATAAAATAAACATACATACCCTATGATCCAGCAATTACATCCTTAGGTGTGTAGTCAAATGACATGAATGTCTATATCCACATTGCAAAGACTTGTAAATCAGTGTTTATAGGAACAGGATTCATAATGGTCATAAAGTAACAATACTGTGATGAGTAGGAGAGTGCATAAACGAACTGGAGTATATCTATATAATGGGATACAACTCAGGAATAAAATGGAACACAATAATGATTTAAAAAAGCACATGGTTGAATTCTTACACAAAAGAGTATACACCTTATGATTCCGTTTATATTCACTCTAGAACAGGAAAAACTAAACTATGGTGGAAGAATTTAAAAACAGTAGTTACCTCTGGAAATAGGGATGGGATTGACTGGGAAATGACATAAAGGAACTTTCTAAAGGAGTTATAATGTTCTAAATGTTTATAGGGGCTTAGGTAGCTGAAGTGTACCTATTTAGTAAAACACAGCAAATGTACACATAAGATTTGTGCATTTCATTGTTAGGTAAGTCATACTTGAGAAGAAAAAGTTCGCAAACAAATATTAAATACTCATTGGTATTATGCATGCTACAATCATATAGCATATAGTTGAAGTATGTTGACATCTGTAATTACTTTAAAATGCAGCCAAATTAAGATGGATGGATTGAAGTGATTAGGAAAACTGAAGACTTTCTGCCCATACTTCACCCTCCTGCCCCCCCAGATTTAGCCAGGGTCAGATTATTCCTCAATTTCCATGGAATCTACTTCATAAAGGGAGAAAAATGGTACTGCTTAGAGACTGCAGATCACTTTCTCCTGCATGCCTCTGAACGCTCAGATTTAACTCCAAAATTTAGGAAAAAAATATAATCCATCCAATGACCAGAAACCATCACAGAGGCACAAGAAATATGAGAAACCAAGAAAATATCTCTCCCCCAAGGGAAAACAGTAACTCCTCATCCTCCACACATAGTACTTGAACTCCTGGGTATGTCAGATAAATAATTTAGGGTATTCATAGTGACAAAACAAACAGCGATACAGAGAAGAGAGACAATGAACTCCAGAAGACACAGGAGATAAGAGACAATGAGTTCCAGGAGGTGAGGAAGTTTTTGCGTGATCCGAAAGAGGAAATACACACCATAAAAAAAAGAATCAAATGGAATCGTTAGAGATGAAGGCTGTAACACAGGAAATCAAAACTTCTCTTAAAAGTATTAAAAGCAGGGGCCGACAGATGGCGTGGTGGTTAAAGGCGCTGGATTCCCACATGGGTCACCATGGTTTGGGTCCTGGACCTGGTGACTTGCTTTCATGCTTTCCCTTTCTCTCTCTCACTGCTTCTGTCTGATCAAATGAAATAATAATAATAACAAATGGAAATAAATAAATAATTCTTTTAAAAACGTATTAAAAGCAGATTAGATCATGCAGAAGATTGAATGTCAAATGTAGAAGATAGAACCTCTGACTAGAAAAATTCACCAAAAGACTGAGAAAGTAACCCAAAAAACTGAGAATAATATACAATTAATCTTAAAAAAAATGAAAAGCTATCTGATGATGATGATGATGTGGATAGTAATGTCTTTGTCTTGACTGATATGCATGGTAATCATGCTAGAAAAAGGAATGTTATACACTGTAAAGATATATATGATTAAATGTGATATAAAAATATTTTTAAAATATATGAGTAATACTAGATAACATTAAATGCCCAAATGTCTGGATAATCAGTATCCCAGAAGGTGAAGAAACTAATAAGGGCATTGAGAATCTATTTCATGAAATCCTGGAAGAAAATTTTCCAAACCTAGAGAGGTACTCAAATATCCAGACCCAAGAAATACAAAGGATCCCACAGAGAATCAACTCAAGATCTTCTCCAAGGCACATCATAGCCAGATTGACCAAAAACCACAGAGACAAGATACTAAAACTGGCAAGAGAGAAATGTCAAGTTACTTTCACAGGATATCCCATAAAGCTAACATCAGACCTTTCATTGGAAGCAATGCAAGCAAGGAAAGAATGGGAAATATATTCAAAGTGTTAAGTGAAAAAGAATTTCAACCAAGAATACTATACCCAGCCAGATTATCCTTCATATGGGAAGAAAAGACAAAAACACTCTCAGATAAACAAAACCTGAAAGACTTTACCAACACCAGACCAGCTATCCAAGAAGTGCTGAAGAAAGTGCTATACCAGGAAAGTTAAAGCCAGACACAGGGAAATATGAGTACAAAAAGCAATCAAGGCCAACTTCATGGTAGGGACAAGTCCAGAAAGATCAATAATGTTTAATGTTAACTTCCAGAATTTAAATGGAAAGATCAGACCACAGTAACATGGCAAATACACTAGAAGCGAGGTTAATTACATGAGACTGAACTGGTAAAATAGAATTTTATGATTTTTGACTAAAACATTACTGATTTTCTTCTATGCTTGGTTTCCCAGATTTAAGGATTTTGTCTTCTCTTGAACTGTTGATAGTTTCATCTACCTACTGTTTGAACTGAATTCTAACCTTTTTCCTGATTAAGTCTTAAGCAAATTTCTCTGAACATGTTTTGATTTTTATCTATTAAAACTAAAACTGCTATATAGCCCCAGCTAGGTGCTACTTACTTTATAGAATGTGAGGTTTATGCCTAAAGTCAGATATGTGTTCATAGCTATGTATATATCAGCTGCACTTGCTATTGAAAGTATTTTGATTAATTAAGATCTTTTATGAATAATAAAATGTGGGAAAAAAGGCATGGAAAGCAACTGTAGTTGCTAGAGACAATGTGGGAGGAGGGTGAGAAATGGCAGAGGGTGAGAAGTAGGGAATCAAGAAGGAAGGAAAAAAGAAGCAAAATATATAAGAAACAAGAAATGGAAATTTATTTCTTGATGATAACATGTATGGTAATATCCTTGATTGGACTAATATGCAGTGTATTCTAGATGGGAAATCTCATTTTGTATACTGTAATGATGTACAGTGAATGAATTTAAATAAATAAATTTTGATAAAAGATGGAAGGATTGATGAAAAGAGAGAGAGAAAAGTAGGTGAACATGTAATAAAACAAAAATAGGATTGGCTCATAGCCTAATGCTTATGAGAGGCAAATCCCAAATGACCTACTGCAGTTTGAATCCTGGACTGGATAGCTTGAAAAACATGGTGGGGACATGTGCGTGTATACCCTAAATCCCAATGGGACAGAGGCATGGAGGAGAAGGGGTTGTGGTTTGACCATGCCTCTCTGGGAGGTGCTTTCTCCATCTCTGTCTCTTTCTGGTGAGTGCAAGCACCCTCTAGTAATGGGAAAAAATGTGAAATACTAATGGTAAGTGACATGGTGGTTGGGGTGCTAGACTCCCACGTGGTTGATCATGGTTTGAGTCCCAGACCTGGTGGCTTGCTTCCTCTCTTTCCCTCTCTCTTTCTGTCTGGTCAAGGTAATAATAATAATAATAATTGTAATAAAACAATAAACAAAATAGTTCTTAAGGAAAAGAAATACTGGGACCAGCAGTTAGCGTAATGGCTATGTCGCTGGACTCCCATATAGTCGACCGCGGTTCGAGTCCCGGACCCGGTGGCTTAAACTCACGCCAGGCGCATGTGCGTGAGTGCCCAAGATTCTGAGAGGAGAATGGAGGAGAAGGGATTGCGGAGTGGCCATCCCCCCTGGGGGGTGATTTCTTGCTTTCTGTCTCTCTGTCTCTGTCTTTCTGGCAAGTGCACGTGTCCTATAGCAAAAACCTTTCAAAAAAAAGAAATACTAATGATAGCATTTAGGTAGTACGTATATGATTTTCAATCTCTTTCAACTTTCCTATATTTTTAAACATTTTCAACATAAAATTTTAGGAAAACTTTAAGAACTGGCTTTGAATCCTAGTTCTGGCACTTACAGTAAGTGACTAGGAAAAATCATGTAAACTGACTCTCAATTTCTCTCTCTGTGAAATGGTCATACAATACAAGCTACCTTACTAGGTATTCCCCCTTCTTAGCTTTCCTACAATTGATATTTGGGTTTGAAGTGTTAATTCTGGAATCAAAACTATGTTTCTGACTGGGTTGGCTAGTGATAGTGTTTCATATTTCTTAAATATTTAGTTAGGATAGTTCGCACAATGAATTAGCATGGCATTTCCCAAACTTCCTTGATCTTAAGAATAATTTCACTTACTGAAATAGAATTTTTTTCCTGACATGCTCATTATCTACCAGAGGAATCAAATAGGTAAAGGGATATTTACAAGATGATATAATGATTCCAATAAAAAAAGGAATCATTGTTTACTATGGAAGTGTATAAAGTAGGGTCACTGTCTCCACCTTGGAGGCAATGGCTAGGGAAGTCTTCCTGGAGGTGGTGACACCTGAGTTGAGCATTAAATGACTAGTAGAGTAATCCTGCCAAATGTAGACAGTCATGGGTAGATTGTAGTTAGTTTTAGGCAGGAAGACTGATGAGAGAATATGGTTCACTTATCCCTGGAATGAAAACTCAAAGTACCTATCTTTCCTTAGTGCATTTGATGAGTATAGCTTGTCGACAAAACACCATCCTCATCCTCTAGGAACCTCCATTCCAAAGCAGTAACTCCCCATTGTAAACTCAAATGATATTTTTCTTCCTTTCCCTCCCCTCCCCTCTACTCTCCTCCCTATCCCCTCCCCTCTACTCTCTTTCATTCTTTTTCCAAAAGGCTTTGCTTTGTTACATATGTAACTAAATAAGCCAAGGTCAGGACACTGGTTAACAACCTTTAACATCAACCAGAAGCTGCTGAATTCCTGGCAGACTAATTTGATGCTACCCATGTCTATACCTTGACACATAGGTAATGTTTTATCAAGACATTTATCTATGAAAAACTTGGAATTAATGATATGTACTTTTCTTTCATGGTATTTTCTTCAGAATTTTATGAGTTTCTGAGTTATCAAACCACAACTGAGAATACTGAAACTAGATCCTTTGCATTTCTTCATTCATTCACCAGAGATTAATTGAACTCTTATTAGGTGTCAACAGTGTGCAAGGTGCCTTGTTTCCAGAGTTGAGTATGACATAATACTTAGGTTAAACCAATGTAACTTCTCAAAGATCCCACAGTTGGGTGAGAAAAACAAATAGGTAAGCAGACAATAACAATATGGAATGGCAATATACTGTGAGAGTGGGAAGCACAGGTGGCAGAGGGACTCCAGCTGGCCATTAAACAGTACTTCATGCCCTGAAGAGTTACTGTGTTGCCCCTTATACATAGAGGTGACACTGGAGACATGTCTCTGCTAGTTAGTTTTCACTGAGTCAACTACACACTCTCTCTTGGTGACCCCAGTGACCAATGGCACAGATCTGTGAGATGACTGGCCAGAGTTCAGGGGTCAGTCAATGGCTGTGGAAGAAAGCAAAGCTAATTGGCCCACATGGGCTTCAAATTGGCAAGCATGGCCTCGTTAGCACTGTTTTCCTCCCTTCTGCATGCTCTGGTTACCAACTTTGTTTCCCAAAGGGACCTTTAGAATCCAGGTATCTTTGGTCAGCTTTTTACTCTTTGGGTCTTATGCCTGAGAGTATTTTTCCTCCTTGATTTTCAGAAAAGGAAATTAAGGCACAACAAAGAATCAGATTGAAGTTAAAATCGCCGACAATTTCATGAGGAGTTTTACAGCTTCTTTGATGAATTTAATATCCTCATGTGATCTCTGCACCCCTAGAGTGGGTAGTATTCAGACTTTGCTTCTCTTTGCAATACCTGCCCTTCTTAGCTTTGGAGGGTTGCTCATCACAAATTGTAAGGTTAGCTCTGAAAATGAGTCTTTCAAATACAGATGGGGAGAAGTCTCCCCTTTGTCCCTTTCTGTTTCATCTTTATGCCTCCTCCAAGTTCAAACTACTCAGTTCCTCCAGAATTTCAAATTTCTCCCCTGCACTCCTCAGTCCTTAACAAGCTGTTGATGTTCCAGGAAATGTCTTTTCCTATGAAAGACACATCACGGCAGCTAAACAGCTGGAGTCCTCTGACAGCCAATCAGCCAGGCCTTGGGGTATCAGTGTGATGAGCAACTCAGCTAGAAAGTGTCTATTCTCTAGCTGAGCAAATGTCATCTCCACCAGGAAGCTGCAAAAGGATGGCGAGAGACTGCACTGAAGTGTCTGTGAGGCTGAGTTCCAAGGAAAAAAATCTATAAATACAAATATGCTGCAATACGGGAGTGCCTGATTCAAGGGTAAATATATGAATGCATCTCTCTTTAGAATGTTCTGGAGCACTATTTACACACTCTATAAATTAAATGGAATGATTATAAATGGCATGTCTTGGTAGACTTCTACCTTAATGTTAATTCATAGATATTTCTGAAAGTAGACTGTTGGCAAGAAATTCATATCATTGTGTAACTGGACTAAATAAAATTTACTGGCCTTCATACTTGAAGAAAATGGCTGCCCTGCTAACAGCAGCAAATGATAGCTGAACTTGACTATTAATTAGAATTGGTTTGCTCTAATTCTTGCATATAGTCATTAAGGTTATCAACGTCTTTCTGAACAGAGGTTTCTAGGCCATTTTTAAAAAAGGAATGTGGGCCAGCAGGTGGCGTGGTGGTTAAGGCGCTGGATCCCACATGGCTGATTCTGTAGTTCGAGTCCCAGACACGGTGGCTTTGAAAAACATACTGGGTGTGTATATGCCCAAATACCAAAAGAAGAATGAAGGACATGGGATTGTAGGGTGGCCACCTCCTCCAGGGGGGATTTCTCACTTTTCTTTTCTCTCTGTCTCTCTCTGGTGGGCATATGTGCCCTATAGCAAAAAATCTTTAAAAAAAAAAAAAAGGAAAGAAAAAAAGTGTGTATGTGTATATAAATAGATAGATATAGATGTATATTTGGAGAATGAATGTTAGGTTTTCAGCATTTTATTTTGCCATGTAAAAAACACATACACATAACTACCAGAACAACTATGGTATTATTATTATTTAAAAAAGAAAAGGCAATTTAAAAGCAAGAAAAACATAAAGACTGAAATATTAAAATAAAAGCAATCCTTTTAGTTTACTACATTAGGTTATATGACTTAGTATTAAAAAAAGATAAATACATGGGGCCAGCAGGTGATGTGGTGTTTAAGGCACTGGACCCCAAATGGTCAACCACTGTTCGAGTTCTGGAGCTGGCAGCTTGAAAATTATGCCAGGCATGTGTGTATCAGTGTCCAAAATTCTGGGGAGAATGAAGGAGAAGGGATTGTGATGCGGCCATCCCCCCTGGGGAGAATTTCTTACTTTCCCTCTTTCTCTGTTTCTCTCCAATGAGTGCACGTGCCCTATGACAAAAGCAAAAAAAAAAAAAAAAAAAAAAAAAAAAAAGAAGAAGAAAATAGACAAACTGAAAAATAGCAAAAGTATAATGAAATTTTAACTGATGGAGTAAACATGGACCTTCCCTACTGACTAAACCACACTCTTATTACTCTAGGATTTTAACAAGGTTTCTAAGCATTTTTTGAAGATTTACATAAAGTTTGTCTGTTTCAGTCTGCTGATTACCCAGGGAAGGTTCCTTCATAAGAGCAACACGATGATTAATGGGATACGAAAATCCGATCAGTAAAATCATCAGTGTATTATGAAATGAAGCAACTCCTATCCTGGGAGAGAATGTCACAATGTCAGGTCTCCCCAAATTATACTCCTCTCTCAAATTTCGACTGGAATAATTTGACATGAATTCAGCTGACCACTCAATTACACTGCATTAGGTAGTTAAACTTTCTATATAGATTTGACTATTTTCTTTCCATTAACTCACTCTTCTTGACTTTATGTTCTGCCACTTACCAATTTAAATTATTTTATCATGTAGATTATCATACTGGATTCCCATCGTTCCTTGACCCAGTGATAGGGATATTAGAAATTATACCCTGTCCTTTTTATGAACTTGTGGTTTTCATCGTGACACATTATTATGCCACACAGTTCATACCCTTCCTAGCTTCCTTTGCCACCCAGACGTTTGCTATTTGTATATGTTTCCTTTTGTTTTATTTCTTATGCTTTTGCAATTTTGACCTCTCTTCCACTTTACTTTTTTTTTTTTCACAATCTCCTACAGTTCTACTTTGTCTCATAGCAACTTGTACATGTAGTTTTCAGCTGAAAAGTCGATAAACATATATTCCACATCCACTATTTACAAGGCACTGTGTTAGGCCCTGTAGAGGCTACAGAGATGAGCGTGTCTCAGTTTCTGCTTCTAAGAATTTAGGCTGTGGATAAGGATAAAATAATCACCCCATTATCTGCTAAAAGGTAGACCATAAGAGTTTCTCAAAGGAAAAATATGAGGAAGAAAGGACTGTTTAGGAAAGGTGACTAGTAAAGATTCAGAGGAGTGTGGGTATTTGAGATAGATGATGAAGGTGCATAGGATTTTAACAGGTAGAGATGAAGTTGAGAGAGTATGAGCAGAGATTTGAGACGATTCTTGACAAATGGTCATGCCTACAGATTTGAAGTACACATGTCACCATTCGTGTGACTAAAGCAAATTTTAAGTACTATGGCAAAGATAAAAGAATAACAATGATAGTAATTAAAAGACTCCTTTGATTTAAAAGCAACAAGTTATAGTGATTCATGTAACATAAAAGTTTTAAAAATTTATTTCCTGAGAAAGAAAACAAGCACTCCACGGTTTTCATGTTGTGATCTTACCCACCCCCCAGCCCTGAAGCTAGCCAGGATTATGGGTACATGTGGACATGCCTAGCTTGTTGAAGTAGACCTGAGATGCAAATCTGGAGCCTTCCCATATGGTCTCCAGCATTACAAGCAGTGCCTCTACTGCCTACACCACAACGTCTAGGCCTAGCTTAATTTTTTTTCTTTCTTTTTTTTTTCTTTCTTTCTTTTTTTTTTTTTTTTTTTTTTTTTTAGATTTTTGCCATAGGGCTTGTGCACTTGCCAGAGATAGACAGAGAGAGATAGGGGAAAGTGAGAAATCAGCCCCCTTGGGGGGGATGATCACACTTCAATCCCTTCTCCTCCATTCTACTCCTGGGATTTTGGGCACACACACACACACACACACCCCTGGCGTGATTTTCAAGCCACTAGGTCTGGGATTTGAAATGTGGTTGTACATATAGGAATCCAGTGCCTTGATCACCATGCACCTTCTAGTTAAATATTTTTAATTGTGTTGAGTAGTGGGTTGATGAATTACTTCTGAAAACCCACCTAGAGTTAATTGAATTCACATCTATTAGTTGTGCAGTCTTGCACAGGTTACTTTACGCATCCATGCCTTAGTTCCCTCATCCATAAAAAGAAAAAGAGATAATGGTTTTAAGACAGTGCCTGGCATATATTGGCTTGTCAGGAAAGTTATGATGCATTTTGGCATAGAAAAACAGAAAAATATGTCATGACTTTCCCAACCTAATAGTAAGTGAGGACAAAGTTCCGACTTTTTTTGTATTTAAAAGTTGTTTCCCAGGAGGCCCGGGAGTCATGTCTACAAACATAAACAGAGGCCTACAAACATTAATCATTGATAGTAGTATGCTACATCCTGTCCCAGGCATTGTGTTTTTGTCATGTATAATAAGCCTTCTTTTTCTTTGCTGATTTCTTTCAGAAATGGAGACTTGTGGTTTTTTTAACTGATTACTAACCTAAGAATTTCAAACTCACCTATAACTTACAAGCCTCTCCTTCCAGATGTTCCTTCCACATTTTTTGGGCTAGAAAAACGTAAAAGATTCATGCTGATTGACAACTCTCCTGCCCTTAAAACTATGTAAAAGGAACCATGAAACTTGCTTGTCTTTCTCCAGGTTGGTCCCTAATATTTGTGCTTTAAAATAAACCATATTATTATTTTTACAGAGTTGGTTAAATCTGTTGACTTAAGCATGAAATAAATTATTGCCATTATTACTTGGAAAACAATCTGGAAACAGGTTGAGTTTCAGTTTCCCTCTGCATTTTGGGAGATCCTATATGCTAATTTCTAGATCAACCATTATAATCTATGTCCGGGACCTCTGCACACAGCCATGACCTAGCAGTCTTGTATCAGACAGAGTACAAGACTCGAAAGATTATTTGGAAGAAGGGACAGATATGTGTATTTCAAATCATATGTAACTGATAGACAGGTTTGAAACTTACCTGAAACAGTGAAAGTCACTTTGCTTGAAGTAGACAATTTTCCAGATTTAGTCACAAGATGCTCAGTGCTGTTACCACCTTTGCAAGCACAGGTGTGAGGCAGTTAGGCGTGGATGTGCGATTTCCTTGTTTTTCAGCTGATACAAAGAAAGCTTGATTGCTTCACATTGGTGCCTAACAATAGGCAGCAGCTGTGGGTTCACTCAACAATTGCTGGGATGGAACATTTTTTTTCTCCAGAGGTATATTTAAATCAGGGAGGGTGCTTCACAGAAGAGGGGTGGAAGAAATTGCTGCTGTAGGTGGTCCTGTTTAAGAAGCCCAAGCATGTCAAACTTGCCTAAAAGATTAAGTACATTATTGAGGTGGTTATTTTTAATAATATAACAGGGTTCCTTAAAATGGAAGGTGCCTCCCTGGTGCTTTTATACTTTGTTAATATATCATAGACAATTGATTGAGAGAACTCAAAACTAAAGTGCTTGCAGCTATTGATCATTGAAGATCTATTAAGAAATACATTAGTCTCTGTAGTCAGTTAAAAAGTAGGATTTATTTTATTTATAATCCTGCTTGTGGCCCCCTGTATCAGTTTTTTAGTAATGAATCAGGCATGATAATAGGCATTGGAGATACCCTTATTATCTCTACTACAAGATTCTACTTGACTGCAGACTCTCCCCTTTTGAATTGGGAAGAAGTTTTGAGTCCAACAATAGAAATAGGTATGGGCACCAAGGTGGGGTGATTGAGGATTCTGTTTTCCTCACCTCTGTGATTGGATGCCTGTACTGGTGGCTGCCTGGCAAATAGTACGAGGTCAAAAAAGTTTTTGAATTTACAACAGTAAGAGGGAAATTGTACACAAGCCTGTTAGAGTTCAGAATGTGTAATGTCCAGCCACTTAGGAAAGTCATAATAGTTTAGTCTTTTTTGATCACTACTGCAAGAATGGGCCAGCAATGTGAGAAAATAGAAATGCAGAGCCTTCATTGGGAATACTCCTGGGTGAGGTTCGCTGGTCTCACAGAGAGAGAGAGAGAGAGAGAGAGAGAGAGAGAGAGAGAGAGAGAGCGAGCCAGAGAAGTCATACCCTAGGGTGCAGTTTAGTGATTTTTATAAGGGTATAAGAGAGGGGGGTGTCTTAGAGGTAGAAACAGCCCAGGTATGGAAATGGTTTAGGGGGAGAGCAGACTACTGTGCCACGTGAGGTCTGGTGCCATGTGCAGAGTAGAACCCTGCGTGCAGAGTAGAGTTCCATACGCTACATCTGGATTAGATCCAAGTGCAGCGCAGGTCTGATGATCCAGGTTGCATCAGCCGACTGTGGTGTGGAGTTCAGCCCCTACATCCAAGCTGCCCAGGCCTCTGTCCTAACAACTACATCAAGGTCTCTGGTTTCTCTCTGATGAATGAGATCAGTATTTGGATGCTGATTTCTCTCTCTTTCTCTCTCTCTCTCTCTCTCTCTCTCTCTCACACACACACACAAACACGCTCTTTTTGGTCATTTCTCTACTCCCTGGGGATCTGTGTGCAGATGAGTCTTTAAAAGTCATTTTATATGCTTTAAGAGTCTGGCTGTGATGGAAAGGTGAGGCAGCTCATGACTCTATATCCCCTGGCTGCCATTTTTACATAGGATCAGAAGTTATCACTGTCTCCCTGAAGAAAGTCACAAAATCAAGAGACAAGCTACAGTTGGCCCTAATCTGTTTGGAAGTTGTTGAAGGTGGTATATGTCATCCAGGAATGAGGTTTGGGTGAAAAAATAACAGAGAAGCTGGAAACGTCTTAATCTGAGGCAAAAATTTTGAGAAATCCATCTTGCTGACCAGTTGAGCTCATTTCTATTAGTATTAAAATGGAATCTTTAAATAAATTATTTTGCACTGGTTGTAATATTCAGGAACATTGCTTGGCTTATTTTTATTTATTTAAATTTTTTACAGATAGTTCTCATTCTTTAATTTGCAAATCAACTTTTTGTAAAATTATGAAGTCAAAAACTTGTCACTGGTATTCCCTGGTCTTCATTGCACTTTCTGTCCTGACTGTCCTTTTTCATCCCCTCCTATATTCCCAGGGGCCCCCAAGCTTTCTTCTGTTGCAACTCTGTCCAACCCTTCTTTAGGAGAGTAGGAAGAAGTACTTCATCATAAAGGGAAAATGGCCGATGGCAGCTCTAAGAGCCATTGTATAGAAGGGGACTTGAGTGAATTAAAGGACTAAATTGCCACATGAAATTTGAAGCATCTGCCAGTTGGAAGTTGAGGGGGAGGCAGGGGTGAGATGGGATAGAGTAATTATTTTTCCTTCCTGATGTACCGAGTTTTGACAAGTAAGTGGCCTCTCTCTACTTAGGAGTGTGCTACAGAATATAGGCTTTGAAATCAGGCAGGCATGGCTTATATTCCAGATTTATCATTTAATAGTTATGTGACCTTAAACAAACTTTGTAACATACCTATGCCTCAATTTCCTCATCTATAAAATGTGGATGAAAAGACCTAGTTCTTGGCAGGGGTGTTGGTACAAAGAGTGATCATTAAGTATTTAGTATTACCAAAAAAAAAAAAAAAAAGAAAAATAAAAAGAAAAACCTTAATTGTCACTCCTCTGCTCAGATAACTTCCATGGTTCCCTACTATCCTAGGGGATCAAGTTCTAAATTCTTGGCATTTAGAAATCTATAAGGTTGGACCTTAAGTTAAAATACTCCAGGAATGCTTCCAACATTCTCTTTTCATTCATTCTTCAACCTGTAGAGTCAGATTCAATTAAGGAGAGAGCTTCTCCTGGAGAGCAATGAGTTGTGTATAAATGTAAGTAAAGCCAGTCCTATTTTGTAGAGAAAACATACAGAAATCCCAAATAAGTTCTCTTCACTTTGAGACAGGTTAGGATAGATTGTGGGGATAGGCAAAGGAGTACTGGTAATCCCCAAATGGGAGACAGGTTCTGGTTACAGTTAAGAAGCTGGTGACCAAGGAAAATAAATCACACAGCCCAACTGTAGAGACCTTGAATGAGAATGCCTTTGTCCTGAGTTTTAAACTGGTGGGTTTTTAGGTCAGTTTTTATTTGTGGTTCTATGTAGCCTCTTGTAATCTTGAATGGGATAGGTGTAGGGCTTAATAATTAAACTCATTTTCAGGCATTAACAAATTAGTAGCAATTAATTCTTCAGAGCTCCTTGCAATGAATCCCATATGATATCCTAAGGAAAGGGGTCACTTAAATAGATGAGTGTAGGTGAGAGACATGAGCTACTGTGGGGAGAGCAACACCAGATGGTACACAGCAGTGGGAAACAGCATAAGGGCACTGGGCATCTGGAGAGCAGAGAGCCAGAAGGGGAATGAAGGCATGCCCCAAGCAATATTTTCTTACTGCTGGCCTCATATGTGTGCTTCATTTGCCTTGGAGGGTAAAAAAGGGTGGGGAATACATTGATGGCTGAGATTCAGGCTGACCTGAAATTTGCTGAAGAGGGGTCACCTAATCCTGATCTTCATTCATTGACTGACATTGAATTCTGCATTAAAAAAATTACTCTGCGGTTAAAAGCTCCTCAGATGAGTCCTTCTGTAAGTGTGCTTAGTATACTAATGAATCATGCTTGCCTATGAATTTACCATAGAAAAGCTTTTCAGGTGCGGTCTATCAAAATTGTGTTAGATCTTTAACCTGTTTCTAGGATTGTCATTGGTGAATACATTCAGATGTTCTGAGCACCCATCCTGGCACCTTACTGAAGATTGGCTTGGGCCTTGATCCTTAGCCATAGTTATCTTATGCTCTGACACCTCAGTAACCTGGCTCCTACATTCCATTGAACTGAATCAGATTTGAATCAATCAGTCCATCCATTCATTCATCTGGAGACTAGAATTGTCAAGTAAAGTGATCAAGGGAACATTTCCTGATTTCCACGTACCTAGAAAGTCAAATTGGTAAGGCAGCTTCAGCACAGTGCAAAGAGCACTTAGCACTTACTAGCCATTCAGCCTTGGTTAAGTCCTCTCCCCTGACTCTGGTTTCCCCCGCATAAAACTGGGATGGTTTCCCTAGCTCACAGGATTGTAGTGTTGATTAAATGAGAACGTCTATAAAGTGAAGAAGATGCTCACAGGAAGAACAGCTCAGAGGAGGTCAAATGCTATGCAAATATCAGCTACTGATGTTGAGAGCTAACTCCAACATAGTAGAATGCAATGGTTCAGAACATGTACTCTGCAATCAAACTGCTTGGCCTCACATTCTGGATCTGCCATTTACTAGCTGTGTGATCTTGGGCATGTTAAACTTGCTGATACTCGGTTTCCTTACCTGTAAAATAGGATAATAACAAAACCAATTTCTTTAGGGTAGTTTTGAAAAATAAATCATTAAAGAAGAAAATGCTTAGCACAGTGCCTAGCCACAGTAAGCAGTTATGAACAAAGTAGTAAAACAGTAGAAAGTCCTTACAATATGTAGTCATGATTGACTTTCACAGATACAGTCACATTAGTCACATTAGATTGTTAAATAACTTTGTGAGTTTGGCAGGACAAGTATAATCAACACCACTTTGCACAGAGGTTAACTTCCTCTAGGATCCTCAGAAATTAGGTCATAGGCCTTTGATTATAATCCAGAATTCACTTCTTAAGGTCTGAAGTAAATTCTGAGATTGTCAGGATGATGGCGGTTCAGCAGGGGAGCACTTTCTGGTCAGGAACCTGCTCACAGGCCACCTTCTTCTTCTGCCTATGTTTGGGTCTGACCTACCACAAAGAATATTAATGCTATGATCTGAATATTTGTGTTTCACCAAAATTCATATGTTGAAATCCTACCCCACAATGTGATGGTATTAATAGGTAGGGCCTTTGAGAATCCTCATGAATAGGATGAGTGCCCTTATAAAAGAGACCCCAAAGAGCTGCTTGCCCCTTTCACATAAAGACAGAGCGAAATGGCTGTCTGAATTACGAAGTGGACCCTCACCATACATCGAGTCTCGCCACACCTTGATCTTGGACTTACCAGCCTCCAGAACTGTGAGCAATGAGTTTCCATTGTTTCTAAGGCTGTGATATTATATAATAGTAGCCTGGATGGACTAAAACAATTAACATATCAAATAGGCCATGGGTAGGAGCAAATGAGGCTTCTTCATTCCCTCTCTGGGTTGAATTAAAGACTCTCACTACTGCTCCTATTAGTAACAAATTCATTTTATTATAAACTATATTGAAGCTTCTTTCTTATATAATTTAAGAACCTCACTGTCTATTGTGCTCTGCAAGACTTTCCCATGCCTCTATTCTATGAGGCTGACTTCTTTTTTTCTTAAACTTCTTTGTTAATCACAGCAGATATCTCTGTCATTTGGGGACACACTCGGTATTAATGAATATGGATTGGACTCTTCTTAATTGTTCTCTGAACACCTCCCAGTTTTCAGGAGGGTAATTGATTTCAATCAACTTCTTTAGTGTACTCTGTACAGTCTTGAAGGCTGTAATTTTCAAGTTCAATATTTGTGTGCTCACACTCTTAGGAGTGCTTCAATTGGATCCCACTATAATCCTGAAATTCTAACCAGTCACCAACTGGGAGTTTATTTATCATGAAACATATTTATTTTCTAGTATAGCTGAACCATAGTTTAAAGCAAACCCTATACACAAATAGCTAAATTTTCTGAAAAGCAAAATTATAAAAATGTTTTAAAATTTAAAAACATACACAACTTTAGTAAGCAGTATATTGAAATGTTCCTCATGCCTTTGGGGGTATACTAAAATCTGGGACACAGCAACTAAGGTCAGCTGTTTGGTGCTTACTGTGGACAATTAGTCAAAAATAAAACAGCTTAGAAGTGAAAGGAGCTCACTGGGAAGATAGTATCTATTTACAGTAGTTCCCTTTCAATTTAACTTCTAGAAATGCAAATAAAGAGAAGAAGCTATATGGATACATTTCCATATAATAGTTAGGTTTTTCTGGTTATGGTATATTTCCATATTCATAGCACTTTTTCCTTTGCTTCTGTCCAAGTGCAATTCAAAGATCTGTAGTAGCATACTATATTTCTTTTTTTTTATTTAAGAATTATTTATTTAGGGGGACCAGCAGTTGGTGTAATGGCTATGTCACTGGACTCCCATGTACTTGACTATCGTTCGAGTCTTGGACTTGGCAGCTTAAACTCATGCTGGGCGCGTGTGCGTGCATACCCAAGATCCCAAGGATGGAGGAGAAGGGATTGTGGCGTGGCCATCCCACCGGGGAGTGATTTCTCGCTTTCTGTCTCTCTGTCTCTCTCTGTCTTTCTGGTGAGCGCATGCACCCTATAGCAAAAACCTCTCAAAAAAAAAAAAAAAAAAAAAAAAAAAGAAAGAAAGAAAGAAAAGAAAAAAGAAAAAAGAATTATCTATTTAGGGAAGGGACCAGCAGATGGCATAATGGCTATGCCGCTGGGCTGGACTCCCATGTAGTCGACCGCGGTCGTAGTCCCAGACCAGTTGGCTTAAACTCACTCCAGGCACATGTGCGTGCATGCCCAAGATCCCAAGAGGAGAATGGAGGAGAAGGGATTGTGGCGTGGCCATCCCCCTGGGGGGTAATTTCTTACTTTCTGTCTTTCTGTCTCTCTCTGTCTTTCTGAAGAGCACACGCGCCCTAGAGCAAAAACCTCTCCAAAAAAAAGAATTATTTATTTAATTCCATTTGTTATTATTATTTCTTAATTTGACCAGAGACAGAAAGAAAGAGAAAGGGAAAGTGAGAAAGCAAACCGTGGTTAGCCACATGGGAATCCAGTAGCTTTAACCACCACACCACCTGCTGGCCCCTGGCTTACTGTATTTCTGTGGAATTGAGAGCAACTTAATTTATTTAAGAATCATTTATTTAATTTTATTTATTATTTTAAGAGTTGCCATAAGGCATGTGCACTCACCAGAGAGAGACAGAGCGAGAAAGAGAAAATGAGAAAGCAAGCCACCAGGTCTGGGACTTGAACCGTGGTCACCCATGTGGGAGTCCATTGTCTCAACCATCACACCACTTGCTGGTACATTATTTTTTTAATAGAGTAAATGTGCACACATGACAAAAGAGAGAGAAAGAAAGCAAGAAAACCCTTGACAGGATCTCATACTGAGATCCCCTTTGCTCAGAGCGCTAGCCCCTCAGGATCTATGGATTATGCCTCCTAGGCTGGGCCTGGGCCAATTAATTTTTTAAAAGAAATATTTATTTAATTTTACTTATTATTATTTTTAAAAATTTGCTATAGGGCACATGCGTTCACTAGGGAGAGGCCGAGAGAGCAAGAGAGCGAGAGAGTGAGAGAGGGAGAAAAAGTGAGAAAGCAAGCCACCAAGTCTGGGACCTGTGCCTTCACCACCACACCACCTGTTGGCCCCATGGGCCAATTAGTTCTAAGCTACACTATATATTTGAGCATGAGTTCTACCTCTTAGATCTCATTGTTTCTTATTAGATTTTTTTTCTGGGGAGGGGG
This sequence comes from Tupaia tana, assembly GCA_026018925.1. Taxonomy (NCBI): domain Eukaryota; kingdom Metazoa; phylum Chordata; class Mammalia; order Scandentia; family Tupaiidae; genus Tupaia; species Tupaia tana. The sequence continues at coordinate 24,486,005 of JAKSZU010000009.1, forward strand.
GGTGGGGAAGAGTACCTAAATTGAGAATATTGACCCTGTCATCACTTTTACTAGAATTACCCTCATTGAGGTTCTTATTGTCATTATTCACAAAAGGCTAACTGAACTTCACACCTCTCTTCTCTTTCCACTTCAACTCAGCACACACACATTTGCCAGCATATTTTCTTGGAAATATTTTGTCATTCCCTTGTTAAATCTTCAGTGGCTCCCTTTTATTACTGGTCTAGAATGCCAGATCACTGATAGTCTTATTTTTGAACTTACCTTTCCAATTTTGTTATTGCAACTTCTTATACCATATGCTCTGGCCAAACTATTGTGATTCTTCAAATACCCCAGGCATGTTCACATGTCTCTTTGTCTACTCATGCTGCTTGCTCAACCAGCAATAACCTCACCATCTCTCTGTATTTGCATTTTACATATCTGCATTTTATAGAGTAAACACAGACCCTAGTAAAAAAAAAAGTAGAGTAGCTTAAAAATTCAGAAGTTCACCTTACTCTCATGTGACAGTTCTGCTTTAGAATGGCAGTGGCTCTGCTTCATGTGGTCACTGGGGAACTTAGACTCCTTAAAGGTTGTCAAGTAAATCGTGGCATGGTGGTTAAGGCAGCTGAATTCCACATGACTGACTGTGTGGTCTGGATCCGGCAAGTTGGAAAACACACTGGACGTGTGTGCATGCGTGCCCCAAATCCCAAGAGAATGGAGGAGAAGGGATTGTGGCATGGTCATACCTCCTTGGAAGGTGGGGTGCTTTCTCTCTTTTCCTCTATTTCCCTCTCTCTCTCTCTCTCTCTCTCTCTCTCTCTCTCTCTCTTTCTCTGGCTAATGCACATGTCCTATAGGAAGTTAAAAAGAAAAAATTGTCAAGTTCAAAACAAGTTATTGTTTCCCTTCCCTAGGGTGTGGTTCTTGTCTGAGTGGTCAAAGCTGGCCCAATTCATCCATGTTTCAGCTAGAGGAAGAGGAAAGAGTGAATTAAAAAAAAAAAAAGTTTACTGTCTTGGGACCAGCAGTTGGTGTAATGGCTAGGTCACTGGACTCCCATGTAGTCGACCATGGTTCAAGTCCCGGACCCGGTAGCTTAAACTGACGTTGGGCGTGTGTGTGTGCGTGCCCAAGATCCCGAGAGGAGAATGGGGGAAAAGGGATTGCAGCGTGGCCATCTTCCCTGGGGGGTGATTTCTCGCTTCCTGTCTCTCTCTCTCTTTCTGGCAAGCACACGCACCCTATAGCAAAAATCTCTCCAAAGAAAAAAAAATGTTTACTGTCTTAAGGTCTGGAACTGGAAGTAGCATATACTACCCTGCTCAGATTGCATTGGAAATAAATTAGTCACACTCACACATAATTGCAAGGGAGGCTAGGGAATATAATATTGCCACATGTGTGGGAGAAGTGGAGGACAAATTTTGGTGCCCAGCTATAATAGAAGTGTATGCTATACTATTGAAATCTGGCTCACATGCTACCTTCCTTTTTGGGCCTTCCCTGAGTCTCTTAGCTGGAAGTAATTTCTCCTTCCTCTGAACTACTCTAGTCTGGGGCTTCTCAAACTGTGACATGTATAAAATCTTCTGTAGATTTTGTTAAATTGCAGAGTCCAAATCAGTCATTTAGGGCTGGGGCCTGAGATTCTGCATTTCTAAAAAGTTAACAGGTGATAACCACGCAGTGGGGCAGAACCCACTTGTTCTAGCCCATTTTCTATTGCTCTGGCGAGATGTAGCTTTTTCGATTTCATGTTAGCTATTCGTTTGCATATCTTAATCTCCTCAGTAGACAATTAACTCCCACAGCAGATTCTAGATCTCTTTGGCATCTGTCACTCCCACGCTGCCTCCCTCCACCACCAAGAATAGATCCTTGTACACTTAGCGGTACTTAATAAATAGTTGAATAATTGATGAGTGGCTTCAACTGATTCAGAATATTGAGCATAAACTTCGGAAGGACAACACTACTTATCCTTGGTTTTGCATTATGCTTAGTGCAATTACCTGTTAGAAAACAATCCGTTTACAACCCCGCCTTCACATAGCCCAGCCAACCTAAGAGAGAGATTGCCAGAGAGCTTAGCTAAGTAGAATTCAGTAAACGGAAATCACATTTTATGGAGAAGTTTCCCCCTCCATGTGCTGTGACCTTTTTAAAGGAAATGCTAATCCATATGTTTGGAATTCCTTTCTGGAGAGTCTCTCTGTTTAACAAAATTCCATGAGCCAATTTGATCAATTTGTTGAAGAGGCAGCTTTTTTCCCCCACCTGGAAGCACTCAATGATCTTTCACTAGGTAAGTCTCAAGTTGGGTACCAATTAAAGCTAGAGTAAGTGTCCTCAATGTGGAACCATTTTAGTGTATTCTTTTCTTAGGCCTGACATATATAGTCATGTTCTTGGTTTTGTGGCCTGGAGTAGAAAAAAGGAGAAGAGATGAAGTGGGCTACAGTTTTAAACAAAGGCTAGTTTGCAATCTGTCCCAAGTCATGTGAATCGATATAAGAAAATCTGAGACCTCCTGCCTGCATGATGAAACTTCTAACCGAAATGATTTCCTGCTTAGAATTTGATATAAATGAGACAGGGTGGAGGGTTCCCTTTTAGACTCTATATGGACAGATATCTGACAAGCAAATGATCCATGTTACCAAGATTTTAGAGATTCTTAGCCTGGTTGAAGAAATTAATTTTACTTTCTATTGACTGCATCGGTACAATCAACTAATTCACCAGTCACAAACCTTAGGACTTTGCTGTGGGATACTACACTTTTCACTTGTAAGCTGCTTGCTTGGCTGTGTCTTATCAGCCTTTAGGTCCATTACTAGGTTTTGGAATTGCTAGAAGGGCATTCAGACATGCCATTAATTTACACTGAACACTCTCTTTCCTTACTGTGGTTGTGTATAAGGGCTGGTGGTATTATCTGCACAGTATGTCCTAATAAGTTGTTATTGCACATGTTGGCATTGGATTGTGTGAGTGATCCACATTTTCTGGCCTTCCTATTCCCTCAGTGAGAACTTATAACATCACAATTCAAGAATGAAAATATTTCCAAGAAGACTGGGACTAGGATGAGGCAAGCCAGGTACCAGGGGGCAAAATTTAAGGAGGTGCTCACTCGCACATGCTGATCCTGCAGTTGCATGACCCCGAGGATGAGTGCCTCCTTAAATTGTGTGCCCTAGGTACTTTGCTTGCTTTATTTTAGTCCAGTTCCAGATTTCTAAGACAGAGAGCCCAAAGTACCAGTTACTAGGATCATTTGCATGATGGATTCCACTCCAGTCTTTTACACCACTTTTTCTGGTGTCTGTAACTGCAGAGATCCTATAAATGCAGACATAGGACAATAAAAATGGAATTCAGCAATTATGATTTTAGCAATTACGTGGGGTGGAGGCTGGTGTTCTGTTGGTTTGCCCTCTATGCTGCAGCTAAAGAAGGTCTTGACATAGATTTCTTAATGAACATGCATAAATTATTGGCTTTGAGGATCTCCTTGAATTTAACTCTTGACACTACTTCTCTGTCTCAAAGTCCCCTGATTTTTCAGACCATCAATGGCACATGCAAATGTAGATAAACGCATCATTCCTAGCCAACTGCCTAACTATATCCACTTGCAAGGCATATGTGAATACCACCTAATTAGCTGTGAAGTACATTTTGGCATATGTCGGAAGTTAAAACCACTTCCTTAGAGGAACTCAAACTCTGAATTTATCTTTATTAAGGCCTTGTCCAAATGATAAATATACACTGCCTCCTTGCTATCTACTGCTTGGAAATAAATCACTTTAGGATTGATTTGCTAACGGCTTTTTTCACTCTAAGGGTCCTCCTGCCCGAGAGGTCACATTGTCCTTCACAAACAAATGCTGATAACCAAACAGAAGACACCATGCTGACCATACAATGAACAAAGAAGGAAACCCAGGGCAAGGGAAAGCATGTCCCTTTGCACAGCCCGGAACAAACTGCCTTACCAAGACTCAGTATTCTGGAAAAAAGCCCCAAACCACTTTTTGAGTATAGGAGTGAACAGATGGGATGTATTTCTTTTATCAACGAAGTACCACAAACATTAGTACTTAAGTCAGGAGTTGCCAGCTCCTCTAGGAGTTTGCCAGGTAATATAACTAGGTGAAACTGGCTGGGTATGAGGCATTTGGGAGTGGTGAGGCTCCAGGGAAACAGAGAATGCATTTCTTATCCACTCCAACTTTCTCTTACCACATGGGAATGTGGTCCAAATCTTGTTAGATCTTCTGATTCTTCAAGAAAAGAAAGTAACTTGAGTTTTTTTTAAAAAAATAATGGCTCCCATTTTTTTAATGTTGGAAAGTTAGTTCAAGAAAATTTTTAAGTTACTATGTGGGACAAATAACATATTCCTGAAGGACCAGATTTGCCTTGCTCAGTCTTGAAGTCTAACTTCTTTCCACCCTTGTGATTCCTTGCTCAGGACTCTAACTCTCTATTCACTGACAACTTGAGAGAGATAGAGAGAGAGAGAGAGAGAGAAAGAGAGAGAGAGAGAGATTTAGGCCGTATATTCTTAAGATGTCAAGATATTAAGATTTTACCATAGGCAATGAAGTTTACAAGTATCTTTGCCTCACTGTACATAGGTGGTCCAGGCTGCCTGCAGTCTTAGCTCTCTCTTCACATTCTCGGCACAACACTACTGTAGACACTTGATTTTCATTAGCCAGCTGTAACTGGTTATCCTGCCTTCACCTTTAGAATGAATCCGTAAGAGCCCCCATGCAACCACCTGCTTCCTGAAGAAGAAATACAGAGAAATAATGCTGTCTTAACCAACTTGGCTTTCTTAAATTCTTCACAGCTTGCTTGTCTCAACTGCTTATTCTTTGAACATTATGACTTCTTGCCTGTTTCTAAGTTGGCAGGTATTGACTAATAGAGATGGAACTTAAATCCACCTGTCTACTTCTTAAGGGAATATGTTCTAAACTTATTCCTTCTAGGTTGATGTAACACTTCTTCAATTTACTGTGTGCCCTATATGTTTTAAGTCAGCTTGGAATTTTCCTGCCCTTGTGATCTAAGATGTGAAATTATAGCACAGCCTATGGAAATTCAAACAGATCTTAAAGATTTTGGTTCATTTCCAGGAAGCCTCATATACTTCCTTGGCACTCATCTGTCCCTATTCCACACTGTATTTACTTGGTGTACAAAGTAGCCTCTGCTTCTCTCTGGTTCACTTATCTTGCTCTCTTGCTCTCAGTTCACCCATGAGTTCAGCAGACTTTCTCCAGGATGTTGGGTAGGGTCACATTATCTCTCACACAGACTTTGTTATTATTTGGATAATGGTTTGTCTTTCAAAGGCTCTTGTGTTGGGACTTGGTTGCATCATCAAGCTGTTAAATGAAAACTTAATCTCTTCATGGTGTCTCAGAGTGGGCTCTTGGGTGTGACAGAGTTATTAGGGTGGGAACCCCTTGACTGAGTTCTGGTGTGTTTATAAGGAGAGGAAAGGAGGCAGGAAAAGCCCACGTGGTTACAAACCAGAACAAAGTAAAGTATGGACAGCCACTCTGCTCAAAATTCTACCCTCCACCATGTTGTAGCCTCAGCAGAATTTGGACCCTACACCTCCAAACTATGAGCAGAATAAACTTCTATTTCTTTATAAATCACCCAGGCTCAGGTATTTCTGTTAGCAATGCAATAATGGCTAAGACAGACGTCCTCCATCTCACTCTTACTGTACCCCTCCCATCTCAGCTCTTCACCCCTGCCTCTCATATTGCCCTGAGAACTCTCTATTCTTCACCTTCTGTGGTGATAGAACAGCCTCTTCAGTTTTCTGTGACTTTATTGCCACTTAACACTCAGGTTGTTAGAGCTGAGGGATGGCCTTTGTGAGCCTGTAGAAACAAAACTCAGATTCTTTGTGTTAATTAACCAAAGAACATAGTGCTGAAAAGCCTTGTTCTCTAATTTCTAGGCTCTCAGAACTTTGCTCTTTGAGATGGTGTTAGTAATAATGGAATAGCCTATTATTACCTGGAAGCAACCTTGATTTCCAATCCAGTTATAGAGTTTCAAGTTAGGAGAGTTAAGACATAATATTCCACATTTGTCTTAACCCTTTCGTTTCCAAGGATATAAGACCTCAGGTCGACTTCTGAGCTCAGGCCTGATGTTGACCTCTTCACACACAGACATGCTCAACTTTGAGACTACGAAAACATTGTATTGTTTAAACTGAAGCAATACCTATACTCTTCTCTTCCCCCAGTCCAAAAATAACCCTTTCAATTAATTTGTTGAGTGCTGCCCCCAAATTTATCTGGTGTGCAGTTTGCTTTCTCTAGCAAGTTAATAAACCTAACACTGTCAGATGTCCTTGTGATCTCTGTCAGATGGACTTTATAACTTTCTGCTCCAAGCACTTATTAAAGTATGTGTTCTAATACATGCAGTTTTTTTCTCTAAAATGACTTATCTTTCATAATAACTTATATGAAAGCAGGAAATTTCATGTTTTTTTTTTCCACTACTGCAGAATAGTGCTAAAGCTATGTTGAAAGAATGAATGAATTTTACTATTAGCCCCTTAAAGTGATAAAATTATCTCCACATCTTATAAGAGTATGACACTTCATTTCAGCTCCTCCTGAACACTGCCATCCTCATGACTTAATTGCTTCTCAAAAGCCCCACCTTCAATACCATCACCTTGGGCATTAGATTTCAGCATATAGTTTTTCCAAAGTTTAGTTCTTTCTTCCATGAAAGAGAGATAGACAGAGACAGACATAGAGGGAAAGAGAGAGACAGAGACAGACAAAGAGAAAGAATGAGAGGGAGAAGAAGAGAGTCAAGCACTTTCAACAAGGTCTACATGTTGTAAACCACCTCTGGCCTCAACAAACCTGCCCTGACTGAATATACTCAGTCACATGTACATGTCCAGAGGGTACAAAGAGTCATTGGAACATGAACTCAGGACCCTCCCATGTGGACTCAGCATTGTAGAGCACAGCATTATTGTTGAACCATAGCAGCTGGCCTTCAACATATGAATTTGGGGGGACAAGCATTCAGACCATAGCGGAGCCTTATTCTAACATTTAGCCGTATTATTTTGGATAAATTATTTGACCTCTATCCACCTTTATTTTTTTTTCATCTGTAAAGCAGCAAAGATGCTACCTATCTTACTCACTTGAAGGGAGTAAATGACATAATTTATATAAAGGGCTTATTATGGAATGTGGCACATGGTTAAATACTCAGTAAACATCAGCCAGTATTCCCCTTGGCCTTAATCTTTCCAGATGTCACACACTTGCATGTTGCTGTGCCCCAGCTCCTATTCAGAACTAAATTTCATATTGTCCCATGATATAGTAACATGTATATGTCTACTTTGTTTAGTAGTAAACTCTTTGAGTTTGGTAACCTCCATGTCTTATTTACCTATGTATCACTATAAAATATCTATCTATATATCATTGGCACATTTGGTTGAAAAGTCTGCCTGAAAAGAAAATGGCAGTAAGTGTACAGAGGTTGGCCTGATGGGTGAATGCAATGTATGTAATGAGTGCTAGCTGATGATGATAGAGCATTAATAGCTTCTTCTGTGAGTGGTTTCAGGATCTAACAACTAAAGGAGAGGGACGGGGGCAATGAAAGAGCTTTTCTGAGTGCAGTGTGTCCCTGCAGAGTGGGCATTTGAATGAGCCAGGGAAAATAAGAGGGCCGGAGGAAGTAGATGTGGATCAACTTGGTCACTCATCAATAACTCTCTATTTCTCTGGAATTACCACTTGAGTCTAGCCTAGCACTATGGAGCAGCACATGAATTATGCATAACTAATCTGTAACCAGGGAGTGTTGCACTGAGCTGTGCTGGGGTTTGGTTCTCCTGGTGATCAGGTGGAGACCTATAATCCCTTTGTCTTTAATCCCTTTGAGGACTGAAATCAAAGGCAGATGAAGCTGTTTGTGGCAACTGCTCTCTTGCTTCTCTCTCTCTCTTTCTCTCCCAAACACACACACACACATACACACACATACACACACACACACACACACACTAAAGAAGGGGCCCAGAAAGGGAAACAAGAGCCAAAACCTAGGGTCTGGTTAAGACAGCAAGTTTCTTTAACATCCTTTTCACTCACAAATTTACATCTTTTGACTTTTCTTCTTTTCTCCAGTGTCTCAATTTCTTCCCTCTTTACTATGCTCCAAGATGTCAAACAGATAAAAACCATGGTCCCCTTGAGCCTGTGGTGTGCTGATGAACTGGCTTTCTAGAGGAAAACGTCATGATTTGTAGTTATTTCCTGATTCCCTCCTCTGTCCCTCCTTCCTTGTTCTTTTCTCTCACCTCCCCCCAACCCCCTGCCCCGCCACACACACAGTTCCTTCATTTCAGTCCCACCCCCAATTCATTCTGCCTAGTTTTTCTGGTTGTCATCTTAATATATATGTTGCCTTTTAAAAGTATATACCATGTTGGGAACCAGCAGTTAGCGTAATGGCTATGTCGCTGGACTCCCACGTAATCGACCACGGTTTGCGTCCCGGACCCGGTGGTTTAGAACTCACGCCGGGCGCGTGTGCGTGCGTGCCCAAGATCCCGAGAGGAGAATGGAGGAGAAGGGATTGCGGCGTGACCATCCCCCCTGGGGGGTGATTTCTCGCTTTCTGTCTCTCTGTCTCTCTCTGTCTGTCTGGCGAGCGCAAGCGCCCTATAGCCTATAGCGAAAACCTCTCCAAAAAAAAAAAAAAAGTATATACCATGTTATTATTATTTTTTAATTACCAGAGTGTGTATGTGCTCACCAGAGATAGACAGAAAAACAGAGAGAAAGAGAAAGGGAAAAAGCACCCCCAAAGGGGCGTGGCCATGCTGGAAACCTTTTTCCTCCATTTCTCCACCCTTTTGGAATTTGGGGCATACACGCACATATACCAATATGTTTCTTTTTTTTTTCCCAAGTACCCAGGACTAGGATTTGAACTACAGTCACCTATATGAGACCTTGCTCCCTTAACTACTAGACTGCAGGGCTGCCCCTATCTTATGTTATTTAATTTTCTTTTTTGGAGCCATATGGACAACTGAAATGATTTACTGTTAGTAGTTTTCATCTCATCATTGCTTTATATTTGACATTCACAACCCAAGACTTTTTGGTTATTTTTTAATAGACTATTTATTTATTTATCAGTTTTAGGTACACAGCAAAATTGACAGGAAGATACAGAGATTTCACATATAATCCTTCCCTTACACATGGACAAACTCTCCCTTCTACACATCCCCCACCAGAGCAGTATCTTTGTTACAACCGATGAAGTTACATTCACACATTAGTACGGCCCAGAATCTGTAAGTTCATATTTGGGCTTTTTCTTGGTGTTGTATATTCTATGGGTTTTGATAAATGCATAATGACATGTATCCATCATTATAGTATCAGACAGAGTAGTTTAACTTCCCCCAAATCCCTCTGTGCTCTGCCTGTTCAACCCCCACTGTCTACAGCCACTTATCTTTTTTATTGTCTCCAAAGTTCTGCATTTACAGAATGTCATATAGTAGAAATATTGTAGTACAATAGGTAGGCCTTCCAGACTGGCTTCTTTCACTTAGTAGTATGTATTTAAGCTTCCTCCATGTCTTTTCATGGCTGGATAGCTTCATTACTTTTTAGTGCTGAATTATATTCCGTTATCTGGATGCATCATAGTTTATTCATTCACCTGCTGAAGGGCATCCCAGTTTTAGCAATTATAAATAAAGGTGGTATAAACATAATGTGCAGGTTTTTGTATGGATATGTTTCCAACTCCTCTGGGTAAAGACCAAGGAATATAATTGCTGTATATTATGGAAGGATTTATTTAGTTGTATAAGAAACTGTCAAACTGTCTTCTAAAGTGACTGTACCATTTTGACCTCCTTCCAGCAATGAACAAGAGTTCTGTTGTTCTGTATCTCCACCAGAATTTGGCATAGTCAGTGTTCTGGATGTTGGCCACTCTAATAGGTGTGTACTGGTATCTTGTTGTTTTAAGTCACATTTTTCTGATAACGTATGATATATAGTGACTTTTCATATGCTTATCTGTTATCTGTACATTTTCTTTGGTGAAATGTCTGCTAAAATATTTGGCCAATTTTGTAATTGGATTGCTGCTCTCTTATTGTAGAGGGGTTTTTTTTTTGAGAGTATTTTGCTGTAGGATGTGTGCACTCGCTGGAGAGACAAAGAGAGAGAGAGACAGCAAGAAATCATGCTGAGGAGGGATGGCCACACCTCAATCTCTTCTCCTCCATTCTCCTCTTGGGATTCTGGGAATGCACACACATATGCCCAGCATGAATTTTAAGCTGCCAGGTCCAGGACTTGAACCGAGGTTGACTATGTGGGAGCCCAGCAACGTAACCATTATGCCATCTGCTGGTCCTTTATTGTTGAGTTTTAATAGCTTTTTGCATATTTTGGATAGCAGTCTTTTATCAGATAGGTCCTTTGCAAATGATTTTTTATATGTCTTGTTTTAAAAAAAAATAACAAAAAGTAGGTCTTCGTATTTCTTCCTTTTTTTATTTTTGGTGAAAGAAACATCTTTCAATGATATAGGACTTGTATAGTATTTTGTGCTTTCCTTTATCTTTTCACCTTCCCTCATCTTGGTAAGAATCACAATCATTTTTGAGCTAATGCATCCCTTGACTTATCTTGATAACAGCAGTCAAGAACAAGTGAGTCCAACTAATGATAGTGTGTTTCTCTTCTTTTAAAGCATAAATGAGTATGTTCTATTTTCTGCCTTTCAGATTTTGTCAGCTGACATAGCTTCACCATACTTTGTAGTTATGCAAGATGGGTTGCCCTCTGTCTAGGTTTCTAAGCAGTTAGGCATCATCTGTAGCTTGACCCCTAAGGTGAATTTACCTACATAATCTTTCTTATCATGCCATTGCCCTGAAATAATTTTTTTAGAGAGAGATTTTTGCTATAGAGCACTTGCGCTTACTGGAGAGACAAAGACAGAGAGACAGAAAGTGAGAAATCAACCTCCAGGGGAGATGGCCATGCTGCAATCACTTCTCCTCCATTTTCCTCTCAGGATCTTGGGCATGCATGCACATGCATCCAGCGCAAGTTTTAAGCCACCTGGTCTGGGACTCGAACCTTAGTCGACTACATGGGAGTCCAGCAACATAACCATGATCCATCTTCTGGTCCCCACTCTGAAATAATTTAATGATGAAATGAAATTTGTTCCAGGAGAAGTTGAGGAAATTATGCAAAGCATACAAGAAAAGCAAGACCATGTTTTCAATAATATCACCATCCATAATATTGGGTTGTCGAAAAAGTCATAACATATTTTTCTGTGTTTTTCTATGCAAAAGTGCATCATGGCTTTTCCGGCAACCTATTAGTAATAATAAAAAAGAGTTCTTGAGCATAACAGAAACCAAAATGTGGGCATATAAAAGCCGAGGAACCCAGAGTCAGTGTTGTATTTGGAAAAGTAGTGTGACAGATGTAAAACTACCTAGTAGCATCTGTACTTCCTCTTAAAATTCAACGTGTGCTTGCTTTATCTGATTCTTTCAAGGTCTTAAATGTAAAATGAAGGGCTAAAATAGTAAAATATTTAAAAAGTTGACAGGCCTCCTGGGTCTTAAAAAGTCTGGTGCTCTTTGTAGAATCCAGGTGATATTTCCCAATATGGATTTGACCAAAACTTTAAGTGGTGAGTTCCTATCAGCATCTGTTCTTTTATAAACCAAATGTCTTCTTTATTTTCCAGAGTTTATGACAGTTTAAATGGCAGCCATGATTGCAGAAGCATATTGTTGAGGGCCTATTTTTCAGTGAAATTTGTATCAAGAGATTGATGGAGGCTTCGAAATTGGATTCTCGACCTGAAAAATAACATCGGCACTCCTGAGTTTCCACCAGTAGTTCCTCTGCCAAAAGTCATCGTAGTTGACGTTGTTGTCCTCCTTCTCCCAGGAGTACTTAACTTGAGATATACCATCTTATCAAATGTTCAAGTTCACAATGCAGTGCCTGTTTTTTTTTTTATTTTATTTATATTTTTTATTTTTTTAGAGAGAGAATTTTACTCTAGGGCAGGGAGACAGAGAGAGATAGAAAGTGAGAAATCACTCCCTAGGGGAGATGGCCATGCTGCAATCCCTTCTCCTCCATTCTCTTCTCAGGATTTTGGGCACACACACCCCAGTGTGTGGTTTATTTTTGTTTTTGTTTTTGAGAGGTTTTTGCTATAGGACACATGCGCTCGCCCAAAAGACAGAGACAGAGAGACAGAAAGCGAGAAATCTCCCCTCAGGGGGCATGGCTATGCCACAATCCCTTCTCCTCCATTCTCCTCTCAGGATCTTGAGCATGCATGCACGTGCACCCGGTGTGAGATTAAGCCACCAGGGCTGGGGATTGAACCACAGTCGACTACATGGGAGTCCAGCAACATAGCCATTACTCCAACTGCCAGTCCCCTACCCAGTATGAGTTTTAAGCCACCAGGTCTGGGACTCTAAACTGTGGTCAACTACTTGGGAGTCCAGTGATATAACCATTATGCCATCTGCTGGTTTCTACAATACAGTATTCTTTTTTTTTTCGGAGAGGCTTTTGCTGTTGGGTGCATGCGCTCGCCAGAGAGACAGAGAGAGAAAGAGAGACAGAAAGTGAAAAATCACCCCCCAGGGGGAATGGCCATGCCACAATCCCTTCTCCTCCATTTTCCTCTCAGGATCTTGGGCATGCATGCACACACGCCCGGCGTGAGTATAAGCCACAGGGTCCGGGACTTGAACCATGGTCGACTACATGGGAGTTCAGTGACATCGCCATTACACTAACTACTGGTCCCTATTTTTAATTTTTTGAAGGAACTTTTATACTATTATCCATGATAGCTCTAGCAATTTGCATTCCCACCAATGGAGTATAAGTGTTTCCATTTCTCTACTTCCTCGCCGATACTTACTCTTTTTTCCTCCCCTGATATTAGCCATCCTAACAGTTGTAATATAATCTCTTACTATGGTAAACTTTGATTTGCATTTCACTGATGGTTGGTGATGTTCATATGTATGTTGGCCATTTGTATATCTTCTTTGTAGGAATGTCTATTCAATTCTTTTGCTTTATTTTTAATGGGATAGTTTTTTTTGGCTTGTTTGTTTTGTTTTTGTTTTTGTTTTTTTTCTATTGAATTGTAGGAGTTTCTTAGACATCTTGGGTATTATTTTTGTGGTGTCCATACTCCCATGAAGGCCTAATTCAAGCTATCAACTGGAGGCTTCTGAATGCAGTGTTGGGAAAGAGATGCATAAATGGATCTTATAGACAAGTTTTTGCTGGCTCTGATATCCTATTGCCTTGAGCTCTGATAGTTTATGATTTTTGATACTGTTCGTCTTTCTTTTTATTCCCTATTATAACACACATGAAATAATAACAACACCAAAATTAAGCTTCTCTGTACTCAAAAACATGGCAAGAAAGGTTGAACTGTTTCTTGCTGACTACACATACATGCTCATACACTATGAAATCAAGATTGTGTCAAAGATGGATGATTGCTGCTAAATTTTAGTAGTAATTGTGGTAGAAACACCAAGAAAGACTATGTGGTTTTTTTGGGAGAGGTTTTGCTATAGGGCGTGTGCAGTTGCTAGAAAGACAGAGAGAGACAGAAAACGAGAAATCACCCCCCAGGGGATATGGTCACACTGCAAATCCCTTCCCCCCCATTTTCCTCTCGGGATCTTGGGCACACACGCACACACACACAGTGTGAGTTTAAGCCACTGGGTCCAGGGCTCGAACCGCAGTCGACTACATGGGAGTCCTGTGACATAGCCATTATGCCAACTGCTGGTCCCAAAAGACTGGTTTTGTGGGTCTGCCATACTCCCTGTAAATTGACAAGAGCCTTTCTGAAAGCCAAATTTCAGCAAAGATGATAGTAGATTGCCTGAGACACCTCTTAAAATAGACAGTCTTCTCTACCAGCTAAGGTAAAACCAAAAGGGAGCAGTAGTATCAAAATATAAACAAGTACTACATTGTTCATTCTTGTATTCCACCTTTTTTTCATGTCCTCACATGTGCTGAAAAGTGCTTCCTTCCTGCTCCATTTAGTATATCAATTTCTTCTGCCAGCAGAACCTTCCAAAAATTGAATGTGTTTATTTTAGCTTGGGAGACAAGGATGAAGGAAAAGAGCCGTACTTACTTGCCATTGGTCCAGGTGGGGGAAGCAGAGAGACATCTAGAGCTGAGTTTGGCCAAAAACACTTAACATGTGTGAGTTTGGTCTGAATTTCTTTGGTTTCCATAGATATCTCATGCTCTTCCTTAGCTTCTGCCCACCCACCTCTCATAGTACCTCCTTTCTTGTCTTTGTTCCTCATGCTGGAGCCCAACCAACTTCATTTGGAGAAACTAGGAAAAACCTAAACGATGGACTAGGACTCTAGTGACTGCTGATTGTGTGTGTGTGTGTGTGTGTGTGTGTGTGTGTGTTTTCTTCCTCAGACCAAAGGGACAAAGAGCCTGTGGTGCTCTGGTAAAACTGACTTCTCCAGAACGCGCGCGTGTGTGTGCGCACACATCTATATTCTTTTTTGTAAAACAAGTTGATTTCTTTTTTAAAAAATTATTTATTTGTTCATTCATTCATTTTTAAATTTGACCAGAGAAAGACACACACAGAGAGAGAAAGAAGGAAAGTGAGAAAGAAAGCCACCAGGTCCGGGACTTGAACCGCGGTTGACCATGTAGGAGTGTCCAGCACCTTAATCACCACAACTCCTGCTGGTCCTGTGTGTGCCTATATTCTACTGATATAAAGAATGGATAACTTACAATTAAAACAATCCATACAGTACTTTTTATTTCAAATTCCACATAACCAGTTCATTCTCACAGAATGTTTTTATTTTTGCCAAGTTCTTCTTTCTTATAGCCAACCCATGGTTCTGACTGTTGAACAACCCTACCCCAACGTAAGTGTGGCTGATCTTTTCACTGAGTAATGGAAACGAAACAGCATAGATGCATGTCAGAACTTCACTGATTCATGAGTGATGTGGGTAAGTCTTTTGTTGATTTGGTTAATAGTTTCCGAATATTAGAAAACATGCCTTTCACTTTTTGTGTAATCACAATGTAATGGCCATAGATACAACACCGTTTTAAGTTTAATCTGTGTTATTAACACTTTCTCCAAGAATTTTTTGTTTTCTAGATTTTTGTCACAGTATGTGTGTGCTCATCAGAGAGGAGAGAGACAGAGAGATTCAGAGAGAGGGAAAGTGACAAATCACCCCCCCAGGGGGGATGATCATGGTGTAATCCCTTCTCCTCTTGGAACGTTTGGGCACACACGCTCATGTGCTCAGCGTGATTTTAAAGCAGCCAAGTCCGGGACTCCAACTCAGTTGGACATGTGGGAATCCAGCCCCTTAATCACTGTGCCACCTGTTGGCCCCTCGCCACCATTTTTTAAAGTTGAGACTATCAACAAAACAATAAACCAAATAAATCAAGCCTTGATTTTTTTTTTTTTTTTTTTTTTTTTTTTTTTTTTTTTTTTTTTTTTTTTGCCAGAGGGTGCTTGCCAGAGAGACAGAGGAGGAGAGAGAAAAAACATCTGTCAATGCAGCATGGTCATGTTGCAATCCCTTCTCCATTTCTCCCTCCTGTTGGAATTTTGGGTGTATAAACACACACACACACCCCTATGGCATGCTTTTCAAGTTGCTGGAGCAGGGATTTGAACCCTGAAGTTGACCGTGTGGGATCTGACTCCCTTAACCACTAGGCCATGAGGCTGGCCGGATGTTTTAGCATTTTCCAATTCCTATGTTGTCAGTACTCCCTACTATGATTGATGTCAAAGTACAATTGTGATGTCATTGAATGAGGAGTCAGAAGACATGCATAGCAGCATACCATCTTAGAGTATTTCCACCACATTAATAGCACAGATATAAATAATCTCAAGGTCATAACTAAGAGTAAAATGTACTACAGGAATGAAAAACTGATGCATTTTGAGAATTACATTTAGCATTAATATAATTTAAGTGTTAGGTATATTAGCTTAATTGTTATTAATGTCTACATTTAACAATGGACACACACGGTCTTTGAAGATTTAACAATCAGTTCTTGTGATCTAAGATGCATCTACTGCTAGCATGTTGGCAAGCAACCAAACTTGTGGTGGGTCTGTTATGGGCTAAATAGTATATGTGTAACCTCCAGGATCCCTTGGCTTTCATAATAACAGTATGGGGGAACAGCAGTTGGCGTAATGGCTATATCACTGGACACCCATGTAGTCGACCACGGTTCGAGTCCCGGACCTGGTGGCTTAAAAAACTCACGGCGGGCGCTTGTGCGTGCGTGCCCGAGATCCTGAGAGGAGAATGGAGGAGAAGGGATTGTGGCATGGCCATCCCCCCTGGGGGGTGATTTCTCGCTTTCTGTCTCTCTGTCTTTCTGGTGAGGGCACACAACCTATAGCAAAAACCTCTCCAAAAAAATAAATAAATGAAAATAATAACAGTATAGGGACCAGCAGATGGTGTAACAGTTACATTGCTAGACTCCCACATAGTTGACCATGGTTCGAGTCCTGGACCTGGTGGCTTAAAACTCATGCTGGGCGTGTGTACATGTGTGCCCAAAATCCTGAGAGGAGAATAGAGGAGAAGGGATTGCAGCATGGCCATTCCCTGGGGAGTGATTTCTCACTTTCTGTCTCTCTCTATCTCTCCAGCAAACACATGCACCCTATAGCAAAAATCTCTCTGTAATAATAATAATAATAATAATAATAATAATAACAGCAATAACAACAGTAGCTTGACCCTAGTGCCCTTCTGTTGCACACTGACCACAAAGCTCAGGTATTTTTATGGTGCCCAAGCACCTGGGTAATTCATCTCAAAGTAGGAGACTGTGTCTCTTTTATTTGTATTATATTTTATTAAAGGGTCCCAAAGCAGGACTGCTAAAACTTTACATTTTTTTGAATATTCTTTTAATTTCAGGATAGTATGTATTTTTTAGATTTACAGAAAAGTTGAGGAGATTTACTTTAGGGAATTGCCATATACAGCACATATAGATTCCCTGATTTTTTTAATAGTTTCTTTATTTTGTATACATTCAATCACTGTATATCAGTACAGCTTGTAAAATGAATTTTCCCTGCATAAATACACTATACATTAGTCCAGTTAATATGTATGGTAATATCAGACATATTATCCTCAACAGATCATTTTCCATTGTATCTCTTCAATGTCTTGCTTCTTTTTTTCCCCCTTGATTCCCTTATTATTAATATCTTACATTATTATGGTACATTTGTCACAATTAATGAGTCAACATTCGTGCATTATTATCAACTAAAGCCCATACGTTATTCGGATTTCCTGTTTTCCCTTATGTATTTTTTGATCCTACCTAGGATACTACATTACATTTAGTAGCCTTGTCTCCTTGGGTTCCTCTTGGCTGTGACACTTGCTAAGACTTTCCTTGTTTTTGACGACCTTGACACTTTTGAGAAATACTGATCAGGCATTTTGTAGAATGTCCCTCAATTTGGACGTATCTAATCTTACTCTCATGGTTGGACTTGGGTTTTGAGGAAGAAGACTACAGAGGTAAAGTACCATTCTCATCACTTTAAATAAAGGGTACATCCAATCAATATGACTTATCGCAGTTGATGTTGAACTTGATATCCTGGCTGAGGTTATCAAGTTTCTCCACTGTAATAACACAAACCTGATTTCTCCACTGTAAAGTTACTCTTTAAAAAATGTCTTTTCCTGCTGTACTCTTTGGAAGGAAGTCACTATGTACAGTTCATGTTTAAGGAGTGGGAGTATCTTGACGGTGAAGTATCTTCCTGAATTATTTAGAATAATCTGCATAGGAGATTTGTTTCTTCTCTTCCATTTGCTTATTAATTTAATCATTTATATCAGTATAGATGCATAGATATGTATATTCAACTTTGGGTTATATTTTAGTATAGTCAATCCTTATCATTTGTGGATTCCATATTTATGAATTTGCCTACTTGCTATAATGTATTTGTAACCTCCAAATCAGTACTTGTGCATTCATGTTCATTTGCAGACATGTGCAGATTAGCAAAAAATTTGAGTAGTCCAAAGAGCATATTCCTTTTTTTTTTTTTTTTTGAGAGATTTTTGCTATTGGGCGCGTGCGCTCGCCAGACAGACAGAGAGAGACAGAGAGACAGAAAGTGAGAAATCACCCCCCAGGGGGGATGGCCATGCCGCAATCCCTTCTCCTCCATACTCCTCTCGGGATCTTGGGCACGCACGCACACGCACCAGAAGTGAGTTTTAAGCCACCGGGTCTGGGACTCGAACCGTGGTCGACTACGTGGGAGTCCAGCGACATAGCCATTACGCTAACTGCTGGTCCCCAAAGAGCATATTCCTGACTGAGGTGGAAAAATGCCTTCTGGTTTTCGCTCTCATACTGTAACCAAATTTCCTCTCTGTGGTCTATTTAGTGTCCTGTTTTCTTCACTTTTGTGTTTTTTGTTGGTGAATCTGTATTAAGGTAAACATGAGTTCAAATTGATGTCTCCAACTTTATTACCACATAGATCATTCTAGCCTCTCCTTTTACTTACGTGTGACCTTCCATTTTGATAGCAAGAAACCTGGCTTCCAGCATCTGCTATCCATTTACTTGTTTTATTCTCATATACATGTATAGCAGTATCAAATTCGTTAACTAATACTTCTACAGGAAACAGCTTTCTCATATAGAGTACAATATTTATGTATAGTTCCTTTTGCCTTTTGTCTTTCTAAAAAAGTTTATTTTTTTTTCCATAAGTGAGGCAGAAAGAGGGGCACCCCCAACAGGTTCCTCACACTGTGATCCATCCCACCTTTGGCCAATTCCAGGGGGATCATGGACGTCCCTAGTGTTCAGGGACGTCTCTGGATGTGAACCCAGAACATGTCCAGGTGGGTCAGCTTCACAGAGCATCGTGTTTGACCTCTATACCACCATCTGGTCCCTTGCCTTTATTCTCAAAGTCTCCTTTCACACTCAGACTTGCTTATCTCAGCCCCTTTTCCATGTTGCTGCTTTTAGCTCTTGAGTATCCTTGACTGTTCCGGTCCTCCCTATTCAGACATAAGGCATATAGAGTTGGGCTTGGAAAAAAATGTCCAAGTGGTAGACATCTTACTGTGCTTATGATCTTTGATGACTAAACTGTTTCTCTCCTCCCATCCCATCCTCTGATCAAGGTCGATGTGCCTTATTCCTTCCTTTACTATGATTCTCTTCTAGAAGCTTTCTGAGCTCACTAAGAAACAGACTTTTTGGAGCTGTTTAAAGATTGTACCAGAGGGGACCAGCAGGTGGTGTGGTGGTTAAGGCACAGGACACTCCCACATGGCTGACCACGGTTTGAGTCCTGGATCTGGTGGCTTTCTCTCTCTCTCCCTCTCTCTCTTTCTCTATCTCTCTCTGGTCAAAATAAAATAAATGAATGAATAAAATTAAAAATGTAATTATTAAAAAAAGATTGTACCAGATATACTCAAACATGTCTGAGTTTTAATTAGATATAACTTATGAACTCTGCTCTACCTGCTCCATCTCATGTAATTCCCATAGAAATAATTGTAAAATTTATTATATGTTTACTATTGTCAGGCATTTTGGTAACTGTTCATTTGACTAGAACTCAAAACCCTATGAGGTAGAGGCTATTACCATTCTACCATTTTTTTAAAGAGAGATTTTTGCTATAGAATGTGTGTACTCACTGAAGAGACAGAGAAAAGATGGAGAGAAAGTGAGAAATCATCCTCCAGGGGGATGGCCAGGCCACGATTCCTTCTCCTCCATTCTCCTCTTGGGATTTTGGATACATATGCATGCACATGTGCCAGCATGAGTTTCAAGACACTAGGTCCAATACTCGAACTGCAGTCGGCCATATTGGAGTCCAACACCTTAACTACTATACAACCTGCTTGTCCCAGCATTCTGCCATTGTATAGCTGGGTAATAGAGGCTCAGAGAGGTTCCTCTCCCATTCTTAGCCATTTTTGACATGCATACATATTCCAGTTGGATAAACATGTATTGAACACTTATTTTCACAACAACTGTGCTAGATACTAATGGGAAATAGAGAAATGAGTAAGGAATGGTTCCACAATTAAAAGAGCTTTTAACTTATTGGGGAAAAACAATGTATATCTAAAATATAATTTATAATAATATAATATGGAAAAGGAGTAAAATTATATGATTAATTACAAACCTACCCACCCTGGTTATTTTTTGGGTCTTATCTTTTGTGCTGTGTTTGATTGATATTAACATTAGAATGATTCACTTGTGAAAACCAGTGATCTGGGCCTCTAGGGAATATTGTGAGTCTTGGAGCAGGTCTCAGAGGAAGGTCCAGAGGAAGTCTCAGGTCCACATTATACCGCATGGGTCCCTACACCCCACTGTGTGATTGTTGCGTTGTATATTGCAATGTGGTATTGGAAATGGGGTGTATGGTGAATGTGGTGCGTTTGGATCATCCCAGAACCAACCTCCCCCAACCCCCTGGTCTGTGAAGGGATCATATTCCATGAGGCTAGTTCCTGGGGCCAAGAAGGCTGGGGACTGTTGTTAAAGAGTACAGGCACTTCTCACTTAGTGACCTATCTGTTTAAGAGCCCCTCAGACTTTTGACCAGTTCTTTAGCACAGGAAAATCCCATTTCTCGGTCTTTGTCTCTTTCTACAATTGGTTAGTATTCACTACACAAAGTGTTCACAGTGATGTGCGAGTATATATTTTATTTATAAATTTATACTTTATTGTGCACCCATAGTAATATTCAGATTGAATAAAAATGATTGTGCCAATTTTTTATTTTTTTGTTGTAGTGTGTCTTGTTGCTTTCTGGCACTTATCTAATGTATGATATTCTGTAAGGATAAAATTACCTTATTCTAGTTTGGTATAACATGATATCTATTGAAAATATATATCCTATGGCACCATGACACACCACAAGAAATCCACCTTTAAGTGCCTCGCTTATCAACAATTCCCTTAATGACCTAGCCATAGGAACAGAACTCAGTCATTAAACAAGGCTTGCCTATATTACAAGCAAGCTCTGTGACTCTACAGAAGGTCAGTGCTCCCAGTCTAGCAGAGGGTCAGATATGGGCCACGAAGGCTAGAGACTGCTGTATTTGCCTGGTTTCTGCTTAACACTCATTGAGGGACAACCTGAACTTCACCTTATTTCCTTTTGCCTTCCAGACCTTCCCATCCCTCTTTCAGGTCAACATTTCCTGACTTCCTGGCCATCCATTCTTCCTCTCCCCAGTCTAATTAGTAGATTGGTGGGAGGGAGCCTCCGAAAGGGAAGGCTTTTCCCTGTGTACTCATTCTTTGCTGCAATCCAGCCATTTGGGCTTTAATTGGCTTCAGAGGGCCCCTCAGTGCTTTGTCCTTTGTGCATCAGGAAGTTAATTACTTAGTAAACCAAATGGGAGTCTTTCAAAAGTGCAATGTTAGCTCTTCTCTTTCTTAGAGTACAACTTGGGCCAAGCTGGGGTACTACAGTTACTGCAAGAATAAGCTAAAGACAGACCTGTAAAGCTGGAGAAATCTGTGTTGAGGCTCAAAATTTAGGAGTCCTCTTTCATAGTCTGGCTTCTCACAGACCTTGAAAGCTCTTCCTCATGGTTCCTCCCCTGACCTTGCCCTTTCATTCCTCTCCCTGTGTTTTGATCTGTTCTTAGCGATTTTTTTCTATCAGAATATATGCTCTATATTCCATTTGTGAGAGGCCTTGTTCAGTGAATCTGATAAAAGGATTTATAATAATATTAGCAGCCAACATTTACAATGTAAGCTAACACTTAGAAGCATTCTGATCATTGCTCTCTCTCTCTCTATATATATATATATGCTAAATCCTGTCAATAATCTTAGGAGGTTGATGGATCTTCTTATACTCATTTTACAGATAAAGAAACCAAGGCCCAGAAAGGTGAAGTGACTTATTTAAGATCATACAAGTAGCAAGCAGCTGAGCTGGGATTTGAATCCAGGTTGTCTGACATTGCAAACTGCAGTCTACAAACTACCGAGTTGTAATGAAAGCTATATGTCATAATGATCAATCATGGCCTAATTGTCGAGGCATGATTGTACAAATTTCTAACCTTTGTTCAGAGTACTAATTTTGCAATTTAACTTGCCGTACCTTTTTTACTTAAAGTTTATTTTATTTATTTCTTCCATGAGTGAGAGAGGCAGAGACAGGGAGACAGTATCCCCAGCCTTAACCAGCCTCATATCACAGTCACACACTTGCCATTTGGGCTTTAATTGGGTCAGGGAGATTTCTGGATGCAAACCCAGAACCTTCCCATGTGGTCAGCCTTGCTGAGCATCACATTTTACTACTGTGCTGTTGTCTAGCCTCATCTTGTCATACATTTACTGAGCATCTACTATGAACAGATGCTCTTTTCATCTTGATAATAATATCAATGTTCTAACTTTTGGGAATGATTAAAGGAGGCATCATGAAAGGATTAGAGAACAATTAAGTGTTAAATTGTATAGTATTGATTGTAAGTCACTGATATTTCAGGAGGTGGAATTACAGTAGGTTTGGATAGGTAGAGGTGAAGTAGAGAGAAGGCATCTCAGGTTTGTGAGAAAAACATTCAAGAAATGGAGCTGAGAAGATGAGAAGAGAACAACGAGAAAATGTACCTGGCTGCCACAGAGATACTCTAGCATCTATATATGTAGGATTAGAACCTCCCAGACCTTGTGACCCCAACCCTCCCTACTGTATCTGCTGAGGAATACCTCTGGCAGGGAAGAAACAGTAGTTTTTACTAACAGCTAACATTTATTTTGTGCATGGTTCTACAGCATCTATGAGAATTTGTTTGTTTAACCTTCAGAACTGCCTTATAAGACTTGAACTATTAGTCTCCTCATTTTATAGGTAAGAAAACAAAAGTTCAGGGAGGGAAAGAAATTGTCAAAGATAGTTCGTATGAAGCAGAGCTACAAGGTGAACCCAGGTAATTTGACTCCAAATAATGTTATCTTAACCATGAAGCTAGCTATATCCCTCTTTTTGGGCAGTACTACTACTGGTCAGGCCCTTGTAACCCCTCTATAACTTCTTTCTCAGATTTGTTAAGCCAGACCATATATTTGAAAAGACTACTTTTATTCTTCTTGCCTATGATCTAGACCAGAAGTACACCAAGTAGCCTCTTTGATTATTTCTTCTAGGGCTTAACCTTGGTTTTGGCCCTGAATATCTTCATCACTCTTGCAAAATACAATATGGAAATACAAAATCAAGGAAAAGAGAGACCTCCTTCCTACAGTCAAGAACAGAGGTAGCCTTAATTGCCCTTGCTAGGCTTCTTTGCCATGGGTCCAAACCATTATCCTGTTGGGCCTTATAAGGGATAAGGGTGCCTCCTTTTAGGTGTTTGAGAAGGAAGACTTAGTTCCAAAGGAGAGAAACTATGGAAAGAGCAGTTTTCCAAGTCAATTTATATATATGTACGTATGTATATATGTATGCATACATATATACATACACAGAGATACTCACAGAGATACTCACACATATCTATACATCTTTTCCTCAGTTTTATATTTCTATACTTCATTTTGCAAAAGTGATGAAGATTTGAGGGCCCAAACCAAGATTAGGCCCTAGAAAAACAGAATCAAAGGCTATTTGGTGTGCATCTGGTCTAGGCCATAGGAATTTTATATATACTACTTTTACTACTCCACCAGAACTTGTACCTTCTAACAAGGTAGATGGATTGGTTCATGAAGGCTGTTATGGTTAGGGTAATAGTTTATCCACCAAATGCTTTGGAATTTGGCCTTGGTGGAGAATGATTGGATGCCCTCCAGAAATTCATGTGCTAGGACTTGTTTGTAATGTAAAAGTGGAAACTTAATAGGGACCAGCAGTTGGTGTAATGGCTATGTTGCTGGACTCCCATGTAGTCTACCACGGTTCAAGTCCCAGACCTGGTGGTTTAAAACTCATGCCGGATGCGTATGCGTGAGTGCCCAAAATCCTAAGAGGAGAATGGAGGAGAAGGGATGACAGTGTGGCCATCCCCCCCTGGGGGGTGATTTCTTTCTTTCTGTCTCTCTGGCGAATGCATGCGCTTTATAGCAAAAAACTCTCAAAAAAAAAAAAAAGTGGAAACTTCATATCTTCATGGTGTCCCAAGGTGGGGCCTTTAGGTACAATAATGTCATTAGGGCAGGAGCTCCATGACTGAATTCTGGTGGGTTTATAAGCAGAGGGAAGGAGATGACAACAGTAGGGAGTAGGCCATATGGATATAGACCGTGTTTCTTCCTGCTAAAAGTTCTGCCTTCCACCCTTTTGATGTCATATTTTGATGCCTTTGGACTTTCTAGCCACGAAACTGTGAGTCATTGAACTTCTACATTTACCCAAACTCAGGTAGTTCTGTTAGCAATGCAATTATAGACTAAAAGGTCATTTGACTTTCAGTCGTAAAAGAGCTTCTGTTTCCTAGATTTTTAGCGGATGGAGAGAAAGCCTTGAGCTCTTTTTTGAGGTTATAGGACAAAGCCACTATTACACCACACTTTATTGCTCTGTTTACATAAGAGGATTAATAGTCCAGCCAATGGCCACCCAAGAAGGCTGTTAAAAATAATACTACCTCTGCTTCTATTGTGAGTTTGCCTTTCTAATCCTTGCCACATGGACCCAGTGAGATGGACATTTAGGCCCTTAAAACATTTGAGAATGTCTTTCAATGTGTGCCCTTCCCCTAAATTTCTGAAATTATTCAGTGCAGGGAGGTACTTAGACTAAATTGGCAAAGTAAGACAGAAAATAATATTTTACATTTCCCATTTTATATTATACTTATCTGGGTAAGAGCACTCTCTCCAGAGGAGTCCATGATGTATGCACTGCACCAAACTGGCCCACACCCAGTAAAGGTCAACATTTAAACCCTCCTTCCATTGTGAAGTGTATAAATATCTCTGCTCTTAAACAGATTTTAAAGTTCTAAGAAATAGTGATACCTTCACACCTCAATAAATAAATAAATACATAAATAAATAAATAGATAGATCTACTTTTCCTTGCTTGCACATAAATAGGCTTTATATAGGCAGTGTATAGTATCATTACTAATTACACAGGGGAGCAGCATGATGAAAGTTGTGTTATAGGAGGATTGATCTGGCACACATTGTCCTAATATAACATTTCTTACATGTTGCTTCAATTGCCTATTTACTTATCTTTTTCCCTCAATAGATTGTAAACTCCTTGTGAGGCAACAATTACTTACTGTTATGGTTTAAATGTGTCCCCCAAAAGCATGTGTTGGAAACTTAATCCCAAAATGCATCAGTGTTGGGAGATGAGGCCTAATGAGAGGTGACTGGGTCACAAGGGCAGAATCTTCATGAATGGATTAATATCATCACCATGGGAGTAGGTTAGTAATCACAAGGGCAGTTTGTTAGAAAAAATGAGTTCACCATTTCTGCTTTTTTGTCTGTCTCATGCAGTCACTTCTGCCTTCTACCCTTCTGTCATCATATGATGACCAGATGTCTACACCATGCTTTGGGACTTCCCAGCCTCCAGAACTATGAGAAATAAATTTCCTTTTTTTTTGGGGGGGGGGGGGGAGGGTGTCAACTTTCTATCCTGTGGTATTGTTACAGCAACAGAAAGAAGACTGAAACACTTATTCACTTCTACCTCCAGTGCCTAGTACAGAGCTGGTTGAGTGAGTTGAGAACTGGAGACAGATAGACCAAGTGAGCATAAAAGAGGAGGGGGAGGGAGGGCTGCTGAGGCAGTCTGGCTATATGAAGTGATGAGAGCCTAATAAAAATAAGATCTATGGGATATTCCAAAGGCACACATGCGAGGATATCATGGGTGAAGGGGTGAGGAGTTTAAGAGGATGTCAAGATATGGAAGTTGAAAAATCAGAAAATAGACAGTACTGTTGGGTTTTAGGGAGAAATAAATAATGGCTATTCATTCCTCTCCTGAGTTCAGAACCAACTAAGAAACAAGAGACAATAAATAAATGAAGATAGAGATGTGAGTATCAGTGCCTGTGAATTATGTGATTTCCCCACACAGTAATTGGTCCACCAGGACAACAGTAGTCTTCCTTTCCAGGAGCACAGTTCATCCAGTAAGATTCTCACATGGATGGGAGCAACCTAAAACACTCTCTCAGGGCAGACAGAGCTGAAAGAGAAAGCCACAGAACAGGGGTCAACCAACTTTTTATGTTAAGGGCCACAGAGTAAACATTTTAGACTTTGCAGGACTTGTCAGTCTCTGCCACAGCTACTTGCATCCACTGTTGTGGTGTGAAAGCAGTCATAGACAGTAGGTAACAGAGCAAATGTGGTTGTGTTCCAATAAAACTTTATTGACAAAAACAGGTGATAGGCTGGATTTGGGTCAGATGAGTTTGCAAGCCCCTGGCACAGAAGCAAGTTGAATAGTTTCTCCATCAATTTCACCAATAACCTAAGTCATGCCTTGAGGAGAAGAGAGTGAGGGTCAGAGAAACCTGAAACCTGAGGAATATCAGCTCCTTTCTAACAGATACCACTGACAGCGTGAAGGTAATTTGACAGAGGTTTGTGCTGAGACGCTTACCTTTGCACATATTGAGTTTGAGGTGACAGCAGGGACATCTAAGTGGAGGACACCTGTAGCCACAGTGATGTGGGGATCTGACTTGTACTGACGTATGAGAGCCAATTGTGCACATTTCTTTTCGACTTTGTGTTCAGCGATCTCACACTGGTAGCCCGAAGCTGATAATATTGGAAACACGGAGATTGGCAAAAACTAGAAATCAGAGTCTGTCACCCAGTCACCGCCATGAGATGATTATTAAACATTTACCAGCATATTATTGCATGTAAAAATGGATCTGAAGTACAGTGCAAGTAAGACCCAGTGGGGAGTCATCTCCCTGGAGGAGGGAGCTGCAGTTTGGGGAGTGGATGAGCCTACTCAGCATGGACTAGAAAAGAGAAACGTAAACAATGCAAAAACACTTGCAGAATATTCAGTTTGGGGTCAACAGAAAGAGAAGAGAAATGGGAGTAGAACAACGAAGAAGCAGGGTTAGAGTAAATGATCATCTTACTACCTATGATATTAGGCCCCTTGGAAAACATACCAGAAAAGGACCACTTGCTCCTTGTTAATTACAAAACAAAAAGCCCTCATGTTTCTGAATAGGTTAATTTGGATGGAGGGGAATAAGAGAGACTTCAGGGAGCCTGCTGATCTTCTAAATGGAAGGATCCAAGGTTTGTCCCTCTAAGGTTTGTTTCCTGGTCCTCCGTGCTGTTTTAGTGAAGACCGAGGGAGGCAAGATTCGGTGCAGCTGATCTAATGCCACCTGACACTACCAATTGGAAAAACCCAAACTTCACATTATGGCTCTTTAACTTATAAGGAATCTAGCTGCTCTTTTGGTTTAAAGCCTTCTATAGTCCTACTTGAGAACTATAACTGAGGGGAAATCCTTGCTAATCAAGAAAAGGCAAAGTCTATGAACTAATCTCACATACTTGAGATCAACTAATGTCTACAGTAGCCCCAGTGGCTTGTCTGTCTTGAGGTGAGCAATATCTGATTCTAGAAAGGACCTTGCCCTCTTCCTGGAGGAGGGAGCTGCAGTTTTGGGAGTGGATGAGCCTACTCAGCATGGACTAGAAAAGAGAAACGTAAACAATGCAAAAACACTTGCAGAATATTCAGTTTGGGATTCTAAGGTCATGAAAATTCTGCCACTTTTGTAGTCTAAGGACTCCAGAATGCTTCTAACTCTGGAGCTCGTTTTGATGTCCACCAAGGCTAAATCCCTGTAATGCCCCAGTCACCCCAAATAAAGCTCTTTACTTGAAAATTATGACCCTATACCCAAGCCTGAGGACATCAGACAAAGCCACATATAAGGCTTCAAACAGCAATGCTGGCAAGGCTCACCAAAATCTTTGGTCCTAACATAAAGCTTTGGTCTTCAAATGCCACTGTTTGTGTTTGTTTCCTAACTTTCCTTGGCCATGTTGGAGTTTTGTGAGGCTAATTTGTCTGCCTACCCTGCGTGGTTCTAACCAATTGAGAAAAACACAAGGACTTAAATGTAGATCAATGTCTCCCTTTAGTACATCTTGTTAGTGATGATAACTAAAATTTACTAATGGTTTACTAGGTATTTAATTTGTATCATATTACCTAATCCTCATATCAATCATGTGAAATAAATATGATTAATATCCTGATTTTATAGAGGAGGAATTTAAAAGGACAGAACTATTAAACAACTTACCCACAGTCACGCAGTAGGTAGTAGAGCCAGAATATAAAACTGCAGTGGTCAAAATCCACACACCCAGGAACCAGCAGTTAGCGTAATGGCTATGTCGCTGGACTCCCACATAGTCGACCGCGGTTCGTGTCCCGGACCCGGTGGCTTAGAATTCACGCCGGGCACGTGTGCATGCGTGCCCAAGATCCCAAGAGGAGAATGGAGGAGAAGGGATTGCGGCATGACCATCCCCCCTGGGGGGTGATTTCTCGCTTTCGGTCTCTCTGTCTCTCTCTGTCTGTCTGGCGAGCACACGCGCCCTATAGCGAAAACCTCTAAAAAAAAAAAAAATCCACATACCCCACCATCTCCTTGACTATATTTCAAATACAAGATTCTCTGTTAAAGTTGGACCAGAGAATATGGTTTAGGCATTAAGTAGAATGCCTAACTGAGGGTAAAATTGCTTTCTGACTACTCCAAATTAAAATTAGCTATAGTCTGAGAAGCTCAAGATGGGGAACCTCTTCTGCAGTTTAGAGTCCTTGCTCAGATAGGCTTACAGAATGGAGACCAGGAATCAAGAACATGCTAGAGAGAGAGAAGTTAGGCCCAAATTATCCTCTGATAGAACAACCCTATCTTCTGGTTAATATGGCCCAATTATTGTTTGATTACTTTTTCGTATAGTGGAGAGGAGCAAATGTGGGATTCTAGTACCTTCTCTCCTAGGCATTGGAGCAGTAGCCCCTCCCCTCCATGAACATAAGAAGCAGGAAACAAGTGTTCCTTAAACTATCATCGTGGTGTTCAATCTTTTGCAAACTTGTGATGGTAACATATGAAAAGTAGCTGCTATATACTAGGTGCTCGATGCATATTATTTCCTGTTGACTCCTGTCCATTTAAATAAACCCAGTCCCAGTCAGCTCATATACACCCAAGACAAGGCATTCTTCTTCTGGCTTCTAGCATTTGCCCCTCTCCATAGCTAACTGCTTTAGATTTGCAGTTTCTCATTCTTGCCTGTTCTGGTTCTCTGTCCTATCTCTCATGGAGGGAGAATAAGACAAAAAGCAGAGTAAGTGTTATAATGTCAGGTAAGTGCTGTGAAGAAAAGAAAACATGGCAATGTGACTGATGGAATGGATAACATTAGTAGGAAGGTCATCAGAGAAAGCCTCTCTAGGGAGGTGACATTTTAGCTGAAACCCAAGTGTTGGAAAGGACTCAGCTAGACAAGGATATAGGAGAAGAAGGTCCGAGACAGAAGGACCAGTAGGTATGAGCCTCCCAGGTTGGAATGACTTGGGAAGTCTGCAGGACAGAAAGAAAACTGGTATGAATGGAGAGTAGTGAGGTCAGGCAGAAGTGAGTACACGACTTGAAGTCAGAGAAGCAGGTGAAGTTCAGCTCCCTTGGCCTCACAGGCCATGATATGAAGCTTTTCTAAAAATATATTTTATATTGTTTTAATTTCTTTTATACATCCAATCACTATACATCACTTAACTTGTAAAGTGAATTTTCCAACATGAATTTATTTCTCACCAGTCCAGTTGGGGATACTATACATGTTATCATCAACAGATAATAATCCATCTCTATATCCCATAAATGTCTTGCCTATTTTTCTCCTTAATGTCTTTCCTCACACTCTCCTCCTCCTCTTACCCTCTTCCCTCACTGTATCCAGTATCGATAGCCATTTTCCGTGTTTCTATATCCTCTAATCAAGCTGTCCCTGTTGGGCTTACCACTCTGGTTCTGACATTCGCCTTAGGGCCCCTGAGATTCCTGGAGTCCTGCTTCCTTCTGTAGTGAATGATGGCCAGGTTTTGCTGTCTCTACGAACTGCTTCCATCTCCAGGGATTAAGAACCATCCTTTCTGTACTGCCACTGCCCCTCGCCCATTTCGCCTCTCCCTGCCCGGACTGTGAGTGGAAATTGCTCTTTTTTAAAAAAGATTGATTGATTGATTGATTGATTGATTTTAGTTTGACCAGAAAGGGACAGAGAGAGAGATAGAGAGAAAGTGAGAAAACAAGCCACCAGTTCAGGACTCGAACCACGGTCAGCCATGTGGGAGAGGTGAGTATACGATTTGAAGTCAGAGAAGCAGGTGAAGTTAAGCTCCCTTGGCCTCATGGGCCTTAACCTCCACAGTAGCAGCCCCTGCTCATTGTTTTTTAACAGAGGGGCACCTCCAGAATTCGGAGATCAGGTCAGAAAAAGATGCCCCTGAAATGAAGGGTAGCACGAATCTTCCTGGGGCAGATGAGTGTGTTTTTTTCCAGCAGCACCCCTTGGACAGATGCAAGAAGGTTACAGCTACCAAGGTGGGGAAATGTTCCCCAAGGGTGTCTTCCTCAGTTCATGGGAGATTCCTGCAGTGCCTTTGACATCAAGATGGACTTCAGAAGATGTCAGGGTGATGGGAACTTTTGATGTCTGATAGGGAATTTTCAAAAGATGAACCCCAGATCTGGGATTTCTCCATGCTTCCTGCTTGGTCTAAGAGAGAGAGAGACCATGTGTGATGGCTTTGAGACTTAGGCTGGCCCTGCAGTACAGTAGTTAAGCATTGTGCATTGAGAACCAGATCCCAGTGGCTGGCCACATTTAGATTCCTGGCCCAGCAGCTTGAAAAACACACTAGGTGTGTGTGTGTGTGTGTGTCCGAAATCCAGGTGGGATGTAGAAATGGAGGAGAAAGGATTGTGACCTGACCATGCCCCATGTGGGGGGCAGTATTTTTCTCTCTCTTCCTCCACCTTCTTGTGAGCACATGTACCCTCTGTCAATAAAGAAAAAAAAAGGCAGTCTTTACAGTGCAGTGTGGAATTTTTTGCATTTTACCAGTGTGAGGGTAAAATTGCCTACAGAACTCTCCAGTTTTCCTTTCTCAGATTTTATGTGCTCCAAACTGCCTTTAAAAATAATATAAAGAAGATTATGATGATAATAAAAAGAAAAAAAAGAAAAAAGGCAGTTTTTATATATTTTGATATATATATAGGTTTTTATATATTGTCCATGCAGTCATCATTTTCACCCATTTCCTTTTGTCTATGCCCATGACAGGGTCTGCATGCTTCAATCCACCCTCAGCCTTAGTCAGCCATGTACCCTGTACATACCCTGCCTGTGTGCATACCCCGTGTGGTCCTAGGAAGTGAACCCAGGACCCACCCACGTAGGTCACCACTGAGCCACCAAACTGCCTTGTTATTGTTAAAAATAACCTTTCTCGGGAACCAGCAGTTAGTGTAATGGCTATGTCGCTGGACTCCCACGTAGTCGACCGCGGTTCGCGTCCCGGACCTGGTGGCTTAGAACTCACGCCGGGCGCGTGTGCGTGCGTGCCCAAGATCCCGAGAGGAGAATGGAGGAGAAGGGATTGCGGCGTGGCCATCCCCCCTGGGGGGTGATTTCTCGCTTTCTGTCTCTCTGTCTCTCTCTGTCTGTCTGGCGAGCGCACGCGCCCTATAGCGAAAAAAAAAATAACCTTTCTCATTGGTGCTATTCTCTCTGGTGCATGAAATGTTTTCAAATATAAATATTCTCTTGTATTCAGATCAGAAAACCAAGGTGCAACAAATTAAGTTAGGTGATGCCTGGAACATAGAATTTTCTGGATGCAGCTCATCTTTACTTTCTCTTCTTTAGAATCATTTTATGAATTCGCTTTCTATCCAGAGTGGGGGTAAAATTGGGAGACCTCACTAGTGTTCCCAACTATTCCGGCTGCTAGATATGTATCTGTCCAATCATCATGTATTAATAAGTTGGAGGTCCAGGTTACCGGTCTGTTTATTGTGAGGGTGACTATTGTGAGTCAGTCCCCAGAGGCTGGGGAATTGATAGAATCAAGGTCCTATAAGGTAGAGTGCAGACCCTGGATTGTGGTGACCATACCGAAGTGCAGACACCCTCAAAAGTTGGAAAATAATCTGCTGACCTCCAAGCTCTCTTAAGTGCAAGATTACTCAACTGTTTCTACTTTGTTTTCAAGCTGCTGAAAAAAGAGCAAACAGCTCTAATCTCTCTTGGCTGGTTTGCCAGCTGGAGATGCAGAGTAACACAGGGGGCTGATTAAAATGAGGTGTACTTTCAAAACCAGGAGCCAATTGACCTTAACTGTGTTTCTTCCTGCTTTTTCATGTCGTTGATGAAGCTGCAGGAAAGTGATTTGCTGGGTTTGCTCAGGAGAGGCTTTATATATTGTCCATGCAGTCATCATTTTCACCCATTTCCCTTTTATACGTCTCAGGCAGGGGGATAATTACTGCTCTGGGCTCCTGCTTTTTGGGGTATTATTATATGATACTCTGAAAAGCGTGGTCTGTCTATCCTTCCTTCTTCCTTCCTTCCTTTCTCCTTTTAACGTCTCTTTGTTTAGAAGAAAGAAATCAATTTTTGAATTGATTTCAAACTGCATTTGAATTTGGAAAATTAAAACAGATGAACAGCAAAATACCATTATTTTTAGAGTTCATAAGACAAAGCCTGGCTGACTTGGGGTTTTGACTATTGGTTCTTATAACAAATGGCTCCTTTAAGATGGCACCAAAGTCAATACTAATGGTTATTATGATTAAGTACAGCTCCCTTGGCGTCCGTTTCCTGCTCTTTGGCTTCCCTCCCCTCTCTCCAATGCACACACACAATTTCTGTAAAGTCAGGTGTCTCGGAGACACACATAGACCAAGGAGAGAAAGTTGAGAACAGGCAGCTCCCCCTCCCTTTCCGTGTCTTCCCTCTACCTGAAGACTCAGTGTTCAGGCTCCACCAATGCCCAGCTGCAGTCACCCCCTTCCCTGGCCTGCACACACACTCTAAAAGCCTTCCAAGCTCAAGGCACTTCAAGATTCCCTTCCCATCATTCCTCTTCCCCAAATTGCCTAGCCTGGGCCCTGCTTTCTGCCAGGGCAATGCCACGTCAGGTCAGTGTTAAGGTCAAATGCCCCCACTAAAGGCTCACAATGATTCACCGTGTTCTGTATCTTAGATAGCATTAATCCACATGTGTGACTGATAGTGGTATTTTCAGGTACCTATTGGGGGCATTCTAGAGACAAAGTATGGGTACTGTTTTGGGGTACCTTCTGTAATATTAAAATAATTCATATTTGTATGACTTGACATTTTACCGAGAACTTTCTCATTATTAGCTTAGTCCTTGTTTTTGTTTTTGTTTTTGTTTTCTTTTCAAACAGCATTGTGAGGTAGGTGATATTCATTCATATAAAATTAGGAAACTGAGGCTCAAAGAGATTAAGCAATGTGTCTGACATCCTGTAACTCGTCAATGGTCATGGTGCAACTGGCACCTAGCTCACCTGACTTAAAATTTCTTGCATTTTCTGCTCTGTCACACTCTCATTTTCTGCCACTCTCTGAATTTGGGGAGTATCAATCGTGCTAGGCCCTGTGGGGGACATAGTGGTAAGTAAAACAGATATGGCCTCGTCTTCCCTGGAGCTTATCATATGTTAAGTGTGGAGATGTAGACAAAATATGAGTGAACAAATAAAGTTTAAAAATGACAAATAGTAGGAAACACTCAGAAAGGAAGCTCAAGTGAGGAATGTTGGGGAGAGTTGCTTTATGATAGGTCTTTTGGAAGAGATGACATCTAGGCTGAGGGCTGAAGAAGGAGCTACTAATGGGGAATGTGAGAGAGGAGATAGGATGAGGTAGAAGATGTGCAAAAGGCACATCATAGTGCACAGATGGTTGCCTGTCTCACCCACTTCATGTCTTTGGGAGCCAGGTTCTGTACACTCACATGCCACTAGTGCTTCGTGAAGCCTCCTCAGGAACCAGTGCACTACCATGCCAACCACATACACAAGCTCCCTTACACATGGCACTCATTTCCTTGTTATAGGAAGGCCTTTAGAAACCAGGCTGATTCTACCAAAGACATTCATAAGGTGTACTGTGGGAAATGGGCATTTCTCTCCAAGCCATGCTTCTAGCCTCACTTGTCATTTTCACAAATCTTGTGACCCATGTATGAGATTGTGGATGGCTTGAGCAAACTCGTCCCCACTGCTGAAGACACAGCTCAGAGAGACCACTGGGACGTGACCGGTAGAATTTTGTGCATGAAGAATAGGTCGTGTGCTCGGAGTTTGCAAGAGGAAAGGATCTGGGCATTTTTTGCTAAAGGGGTTTCATCCCACTAAAATGATGGGTGCTTGGGACCATCAGTTGGCATAATGGCTATGTCACCGGACTCCCATGTATTTGACTGCGGTTCGAGTCCCAGATCCAGTGGCTTAAACTCATGCCGGGTGCATGTGCATGCATGCCCAAGATCCTGAGAGGAGAATGGAGGAGAAGGGATTGCGGCATGGCCATCTCCCCGAGGGATGGTTTCTCACTTTCTGTCTCTCTGTTTCTCTCTGTCTTTCTGGTGGGCGCACATGCCCTATAGCAAAAACCTCTCTCTCTCTCTCTCTCTCTCACACACACACACACACACACACACACACACACACACACACACAAATTGAGTGCTTTGCCCTTGGTGCTTCAAACAATGTCTCAGAAATGCAGGTTAAGCTATCTACCTGACTCATCCACAGCTAGCCTTTCTTTCTAGATGTTTCTAAACCAAATACTTAATTAAGCCCTGACTGGGTGCCCCTCCCTGTCCTAACCTTTATGGTAAATGCAGAAGTGCCACTCTCGTGGTCTTTGCCTTTGAGGAGGCTATTGTCTACACAGGGAGAAAAAGCATAAACACGTTTAGCCATTAGAGAAAAGGAAAGTCCTAATATTTTTTCAAATGCTAGGTGCTGGCATAGAGGAGTGTAATGAGTTTAGGAAAGGAGGGAACACTTTGGAAAGCTGTTAGACTGGACAAGGGGCTGGGAGGGTGGTAGAAATTAGATTTGTGGAGAGCAAACACAAAGACATTCCAGGAAGACAGTGTTGCTATGCTGTGGATATCGCCAGTTGGCCTTTCAGGGGTGGGATCCAGATTGGGGCATGTACAAAGTGACTCACAGATACAAATGGTTCAGGGAGAGAGGTGCGCAGCTGCTGTTGTGCTGATAATGCCCTAAGGCAGGAAGTGTGAAGTGCTCTCGCTTACTCTTTTTCACTCATCCTCCTCAGGCTCTGTATTTAAGAATGTCCTTAAAATTCACTTGTGCTTATCCTCACCTTGGTACAAAGACTGGTGGTGTTGGTCGTGTGTATGTATGTATGTGGTCGGAGTTCAAGCAGATCACTTTCATTACTGTGGACATTTCCTAAGGGTGGCCATGGGCTATACATTACCCCTCCATGGTAGCCTTGGTATGAGCATAGGGTAGAGTTGGAATGAACATAATTCAGGCTTGAGGAGGTGGGGGGGATTTGGGAGAGGTTGGTGACAAGTGAAGAGATTCAGGGCACTACTAAGAACACTACCCGGCAGCGTTAATGCTGGCTGCCAACACTATAGAGATGCATAAGAAGCAGAAGACATGGTCCATGCTCTTGCAACCATCTGGTGTAGTTGCAAAGACAGAGTACACAAATGGAAATGACATCAGGTAGTGTGGTCGGCAGACAAATTCCTTGTAGCTCCACAGGAAGTCTATGGAGACAGATGGGGATTGGGTAACAGGATGAACTTGTAACCATTAGAGCTGTTCAACAGTAGAGGGGGTTGCTTCATGGGGTGCTGAGCTTCCTCCCAATAGAGGGGTTCCAAGGCAGATGTCTCTCTATCTGGGATGCTGTGATCCAAACAGTTCAGATTGCATGACCTGCAAGCCTCCTTCTCCCACCTTAAATGTGGGTGTTTGCAGCTTCATGCCTTTTAACTGACCTCATGCTTTGAGAGGTATGTAAGCCACCCATGGTGACAGCAGAGGCTTGACCAGCAGGGGAAGGGTTCACTAGACTAAGAGTTCTTTCCTGGGCTCTTCAGTGGATCTGGACCTGACTAGGAAGAAAAGTTGCTAAAGACTTCACTGACTTGACTGCTTCAGGGCTGCTCTGGGAAAGTGGTTTCAGACGTCGCTCTTCATAGGAGGGTGTCAGCCAAATGTGCAGCAAGTCACCTCACCCTGGGAGGTGCTTTTATGCCTAAAGCCCGGGGAAGCACTAGAACTAAAACAACGCCTGGGGGAATGTGCTGCAGGTTTGGCTCTGCAAACCTTCCCATCCAGCTAATGAGCAAGACCTGACTGAAAGAAGCAGAGGGAAATTAAAAAACAGCGGAAGCAGCTTTAACCATAGTAACCTCCTACCCACTCCACTCAGGCTAAGGCCTGGCTCCCAACACTCCTGTGAAGAAAGTGAGACTCAGAGAACTTTGGAGACACCTGCCCAAGGTCTTCAGAAGTGGTCTGGGCTCTTTGCCTGGTACCAAATTTAGATTCCCTAGCCTTGA